>CAWUFW010000528.1:2506666-3133333 GCA_963921515.1 Calotriton arnoldi | reverse complement strand
TGGACTAGCGGCAGGTTCACCCCCGTCACTTTTGGGTCACGACAGTTGTGCCACAGAAAGGCGTGCCTTCTTGTTGCCCCAGATGAATTTGTTCATGGCCAGCTGCAGAGCTCGCAGGGCTTTAGGTGGCGGTACTAAAGGCAGGGTCTGGAACAAGTGGAGTATTCGCGGCAGGATCGTCATTTTTACCGCGGCGATGCGCCCGAACCAAGACAAATTGAGTTTAGTCCACCCGTCCAGCGCTTTCCGAGTCTGGGTCACCAGAGTCGAGTAGTTCAGCTCCAACGTACGTGGGAGCGAGGGGGTCAGGAAAATGCCAAAATAGGGCACAGGATCACTAGACCAATGCAGAGGGAGGGTCTGCCGGAGGACCTCTACCTGTGCTTGGGGTAAGGACAAGTTGAGCACCTGGGACTTGCCAAGATTGACCTTAAAGCCAGAGAGTAGTCCAAAGGACTCGAGTTCTCCGACCAACGTGGGGAGGGAGGTGAGAGGCTGCGCGAGGGAGAGGATGACATCATCCGCATAGAGGCTTATTTTGTGAGTATCGCCTCCGAACCGGAGACCTTGGATGCCCGGGTAATCACGAATTTTCTGCGTGAGGGGTTCCATGTAGAGGGCGAATAAGAGGGGCGAGAGTGGACACCCTTGTCTCGTGCCCCTGGCGATCTCAAAGGGGGACGAGGATACTCCATTGATTTTAACAAATGCCCGGGGGCATGGTAAATACACTGCACCCATTGGACGAAGCGGGGGCCAAACCCAAAGCCGCGCAAAACGTCGAAGAGATATTTCCAGCATACTCTGTCAAACGCTTTTCGGCGTTGACGGAGAAGAGCACGGCACCCACCTGTGAGCGGTGAACACTGTCCATGAGGTGCATAAGACGTTTGGTATTGTCGCCGCCCTGGCGGGTGGGATTAAATCCCGCTTGATCCGGATCGATTAGGCCCGCCATTAGGGGGTTCAGCCGAGACGCTAGTATGCCCGTGAAGCGCTTCGCATCGATGTTAAGCAACGAGATAGGACGGTAGGAGCTACAGAGCCCTGGGTCCTTATTAGACTTAAGGATTACGGAAATCGCCGCCTCGGACATAGAGTCCGTAACCGCCCCACTGTCTAGAAAAGAGTTGAACAGCCGGGTTAAGAGGGGAGCTAATTCGTGACAGAATGTTTTATAAAACAGGGCAGTGTAGCCGTCGGGGCCCGGGGATTTGTCGAGCTTCAGCCGAGAGATAGCCGAGATAACCTCCTCTATCCGAATGGGATCCTCCAGGGGTTCTGCCTGCGCTTTAGGGAGGTGGGTAAAGTTGCTAGACTCCAGGTACTCGCCTGCGTCAGGGGGGCCATTCGCATCCGCGCTATAGAGAGATTGGTAGAATTGTCGAAACTCCTCCACGATCTGGGAGTCCAGGTGGATCTCTTCGCCTGTAGACCGTTTTAGGGAGGGGATAGTCCCTGCCACTGCCCTGGCGCGCAATCTCTGTGCCAACATCCTCCCACATCCATCACTACCCAAATAAAACTTATGGCGGAGGCAGAGCAAAGCATATTCCGCCCTGTCAAGGTCTATGCGTTTAAGAAGCATCAGCTTCTTTTCCAATGACCGCCAGACCCTCGGGCCCCCGTGCGTTTATGTATCGCTTCCAGTTCGGCCACTTCCTTTTCCAGGCTCTGACGGGCTTCCCTACGCTTTCGGGTGTCAGCGGAGGAGATTGCTATAAATTCCCCACGGATCACCGCTTTGAGAGTTTCCCAGACGGTAGCTAGAGAGGTCTCGCCAGTATCATTGTGTTGAAGGTAATCTAATAGCTTGGCACGTACACTCTCTACAGCGCTAGGGGAATGTAAAAGACCTACGCGCAGCCGCCATCTAGCAGGGACGCGCCCAACCCCTTCTGGTCTTATGGAAATAGAAATATGCGCATGGTCAGAGAGGGAGCGTGTGGCTATAGAGGCGTCACTGATCCTGGGGAGAAGCGCATTAGAGACCAAGAACATGTCTAGACGTGCATAGGATTTGTGAGCCGCAGAGTAATGGGTGTAATCTCGCATGTCCGAATGCTTAAGGCGCCAGACATCGTGAAGGCCGATATCGGCCAACCATTGCTTACCTTCCGAAGAGAGGGCACCCACTTGTGTGTAGCGCTGACCCGATCGGTCACAGTCATTGTCCATGACCAGGTTCAGGTCCCCACCCACCACTAAGGCAGAATCCGGGGAGGCCAGGCCCTCTGCAACATGCCTGCGTAAAAAGGGCTCTTAGTGTGCGTTAGGTGCATAAATATTAATCAAAGTGAGGAGCGTGGACCCCCCTTGAATCCGGAGAGCTAGGACCCTACCGTTGGACTCATAAAAAGTGGACAGTACCTTGCCTTCAAATTTTGCTCCCAGAAGGATGGCCACCCCGTTCTTTTCGCTGCTCCTGAAGACCAGTATTGACGAGGGAATCGCCGCGTGCGCATACGGGGAGTGTCCTTAGCAAGCAAGTGGGTCTCCTGGAGCAAACAGATATCCCCCTCGGAATGTTCCAGTAAGGAACGGATCGCAGTGCGCTTTGCAGGGTGGTTCAGGCCCCTGACATTAAGGCTCACAATTGTCAGGTCCCTAATCATAACGGGTGGGGGTTAGCGTGCGGGCGCAGCCATAGAATTTAAGGAGAAAAGCACAAATATTGAGCTGGAGTGAGTGTGGGTCGATGAGAAGGAGATGGAAGCGCAGGGCCTATTACGGGAAACCCCTAAAAGGAACACCAACAATTACAAATAATAAAACATCCCTCTGTAACTCAACCCCAAAAAGGAACAAGAGACATAAGTCCGTCAGTAAAGAATGACCATGAGGGGTCGTGACTTTGGCGGTAAGCTGCAGAACAAAGTACCTGGAAAACCAAGAACTGTGGAGGGGCATTCCGCTGATCTGGGAGAAGTGACAGCCCCATGTGCCCCTCCGGCTTCACTCCATTCCACCCATCCCCGTGAGATTGATTGAGATGTTCAAGGGGAACTCGGACGATCTTGAGGCTGAGAGAGAGAGGAGATCACAGCCTCCCGTTCCTTCGCCATCTCCTCCGGGTCCGGCTTCGCAGAGGCCGACGGTGTACCAACAGTTTGCCATCTTGGGAGTCTCCGTGTGGCCCGGTCTCTAGGGCCTTCCCTCCGCTCTGTAGACATAGTGTTGTCCAACCCGAGCAGGTCAAGGGCCTCAGCGAGCGAGCGAATCTGTCGCAATTTCCCTTGATGCTTAAAGATGATGCGAAAGGGATGGCCCCATGAATATGGAATTCCATTGTCGCGAAGATGGGAGGTGACCACTCTAAATTCTCTCTGTTTGGTTAACGTGGACGCTGCAAGATCCTGGAAGAGGGCCGGTGAGTGCCCTTGAAACTGAATCGGCTGGGCCACACGGGCTTTGCGTAGGATTTGCTCCTAGAGCTGGAAGTCATGCACGCAGACGAGGATGTCGGACGGGGGGCCTTCTCTCCCCTGGGCAGGCCCACACGATGCACCCAGTCCATCTGCACCTCCCGAGGGCCGTCGTCTCCCAACACTTGCCGAAAGAGGGCCAGGACGTAGGATCTAAGGTCGTCCCCCTCCGCTCGCCAGGGCACCGCACGGATGCGGATGTTGTTCCTCCGTGAGCGGTTCTCGAGATCCTCCGCGTGGGCCTGCAGGTCAAAGTTTTGATCCCGCAGCCGGAGTACTTCCTGCTGAAGCTGGTGGAGGTCGTCTTCCCGGCTCAATTCGTGCTCCTCTAGGACAGCCACCCTTTCGCCTACTTCGTCTATGTCCCGCCGGACATCTTTGAGATCAGCAGAGAGTTGGCCCTTCAGGTCTAGGATGTCCTCTTTGATGGCGGAGAATAGCTCCATCATGAAAGCTTTCGTAGCCGGGCCGTCAGTCCCTTCCAGTTGTTCCGAGTGTTCCGGGTCCCGGGGTGCTGCGTTTGCTGTGTCAGGGCCGCTCGACTGTTTAAGCAGCAAGTCTTTGAGGGACTTCTCCCTCTTCGCTCGGGCCGATGCCATGGCGCTGTGCTGTGCCCGAGGAGGTAGCTATCGGAGGTCCGTGAGAACATAGCCCAGTATCCCCACCGGGCCCAAGGATTCGACAGCTCCGCTGTAGTGGCCGGGATTCGTGGATGCAAGCTACAGGGTTGGTGCCCCGACAATGTGCGTCTGTGATGCGCGGCGAGAATGTGCCCAGGCCTGCAAGTCCTCTCCGACTGGGTCCCGCGCTTTCCAGGCGTCCCTCCCTTCTCCAGAGGCCTCGGCGCCCACGTGGCAGGATGGCGCGTGGAGAGGCCCAGGTCCGCTCGTGCTGGCAGTCGGGTGAGGGGCCCGGTGATATCACAGGCCAAGGAGCGTCGCGGGACGTGCGGCCTTTCACAGGGCACACTAGGGGCTCGTGGCCCTCATCTCCAGCATCAGCTCAGCTCTCCCTCCTGCAAAGATAGCGGGCCCTCAATCTTTGCCCCCTGTCAGCAGCGGGGGCGCGCAGGGGGGACCTCGATGGTCAGCTGGGCCTCTACCCAAAGTCAATGCCAGGTCAGCGAAGCAGCCGCTGCGAAGCCGGGCCCCCTCCCCGGGCAGGATCGCTAATGGCAGGCAAGCCCCCTCTCACCGGTGGCCCAGACGTCCGATGCGGTACTCACTGGGAGGTCTGCAACCGCGTTGGGCGCCGACTCCTGCGCCGGGACAGACAGGCCACTGGTCTGGTTGCTCTCGTGGGCCCCGTGGAGTGGCGCTCGCAGGCCTCAGGCCCAGAGACCTCCAGAGCGCTGGCCCGTCCAGGGCAGTGGAGGAGACCAAATGGCGGGCGATCTGTAGGCCTCCAGCAGAGCAGTTACTGCGTCTTCGCGCCGCTCCGGAGGCTCTCTAGCTGCAGGCCGCTTCGATCCCTATGGGCAGCATTCAATCTGTGCGCTGGCTCAGGGGCTCTTCCGCGCCGAACCTGGGTCCGTCTGGGAGCGCCACCGCGTCCGCTGCTGTTACCGCTCCAGCATCTTTGCGGTCCGGCCAGGCACCGGAGGAGGGAGCGCCAAGGCGGCCGCCAGCAACCTCCGCAGTGGCACCGGACGAGGTGCGTTTAAATTCCCAGTCCCCGTGTGCATATTTGGGGGCCGGGGATGGGGCAAAAACAAGGCTATGAAGCGGCAAAGCCGGAGGGACGGAATCTCACGTCCTACCGTGCCGCCATCTTGGCCACGCCCTGCGTTTACATTTTAAAACTATCAGTTTTAAAAATACTTCTGAATGCACTGATATAATCTGATTTACTAAGGTGAAATGCATCTGCATGTTGAAGAAATACACTTTTATAAATTTTGAAGAGAAGTTATCTTATTTTTACAAGTTTGTTGCTAAAGGTCTTAAAAACATAAAGCTTTCCTAAAGTTAAGTGGTGCAGGACACCTTATTTGCTTCTTCTCTTTTACTCCAGTTAGTGTAAATAAGCGCTTGCAGTTTATTTAACATCTTTCTGAATGTTACTGCTCGATCAAGTAAACAGCAGCCCAGTGTAGTCCTTCTGCTGGGGTCACATGTGAAAGTCAGGAGGGCTGCATGCGTATCATGACTATCACTAGGCTGGAATCTCAGAACTCAGCAACACAACAAACAACATAAATGGTCAGTGCTTTTACTTTTAGAAGGAAAAATACACTTTATTCCATACATGCATGAATACTATACACAAAGTATAAAATATATAGAGTCTGGCAAGAGGAAACACCTATGAGGACACCTCAAAGTGTGTCTGCTAATTATCCTTTGCATATCTTTCCTTTATCTCGTGGTAAAAGGCTAATCCCTCTAAAATAGGCCTACTGTTCAGGGAGAGGTTGTGAACTGCCAGCTAGCTGCAGGGCAATTAACTTGGCCCAGTAGGGTAGTTCAAAACCTATCTCTCAAAGTGAGTGAGCTCAGGGAAATATTACAAATGTAAAAGTATATAAACTAACGCACAAGATTAAAGATCAATATTGCCTATGCATTCGAGAAGTCACTTCAATGGCTTTTGCACGTTGAGCCAATCTAAACATTGTATTTTATGTAGCTTTCACCAAAAGTGAAAATACAATTAAGCACTATAAATGTATACTTTAGTCAAAAAGAAAGGGTATATTTGTATTTGGATGCCCAATCAAATTATAATGCCTAAACAGGCCATAACACATTTATTCTGGGTCCCATCTGTGACAGAGCTACCTGTGTGCAGATACCAGGCTGAGTCAACCCAGCCTGCACACACTTGTGTGCGCATGCGCACATGAGCAATCACTGCAGGCCCTCATAACCCAGCTGCACAGCAGCTAGCCTTCTTTTAATAGGCCAGCACTGCTGGTTACAGCTCAAACTATATTAATAGATGGTTACAGTAGGTGGGACGTCATTATGGGGTCTCAAATCAGAGACTCAAAACCTAGAATGTCTACATCAAAAAAACTGCGGGGGTTGGGGAGGTGTTAGCAGGTCAGAACCCACTTCTTTACACATCAATTCAAGATAACTTCCCAAGCCCTTCTCTGTTCATTTATTATTTAGACTTGATACAGTGCACAGTATTCCGCTTGTGTAAGAGGACATGCCCGTGCCAAGCAATAGTGACTTAGTGAGAGCTTTGGCAACACACACAAAATGATGTAAATTGTCCTCAGCCGCTAATTGCCTGGCTCCGCTCCATTTAATATTTTTGTTGTGTGTATATTTAGCCCACAGATAAATCTACCATTATTGTTGCTCCCCATGGGAAACCACTTCCCTATTGTAAATGGCATCTCTGTTTGCGCTACAGTATGCCATATTGCAAAGAGGCCGTCTGTAATGCATGGACTTTTTTGGGATGACTAGGAATATTGTCTAATATGAATGAAGTGCACATCCTATAACAAACTTGGTAATCCCACTGATGAAGGCAGACAGCAGTGCCAGCATGTGCTCATATATGCCTCTCTCTCTTGCCACTCCCACTAGTGTGGATAAAAAACAAGATCTTAAACGTCACCCTATGACAGCGGGAGCAAGTTAACAGCACCATGGCAGGCTATCGAGGGGAAGCTTTTTTATGGAATTGCAACTTGGTGACTTTGCTCTTTATTGTCTGTATGCATTTGTGGATCAGAGTAGCAGCCCCTCCACAGAGCGAGTTCATCATTTGCCCTCCAAAATGCTTTTACCTGGGATGGTTTGATGATTTTTGAGATTCTATGAATCTACTGTAATAGGACATTTAACAATTTAAAAAAGAATACTGATGTATACAACTATTGATGTGCAGTAAAGAGACAGCATGCTGATGAAAACACATGTTCTTGGAATACTGGAAAAGTAGAAATCCACACCACAGATCTTTTGCAAATCCCATCCAAAATGTTGGCTTACTAAACGCCTACACTGCATCGCCATGTGCCATTGATTACGGATCCATATGAGTTTCTGTTTTCAATGAATAAAGAAGACATCCCATCCAAAATGATCAACACCTCCTCTGAGACACATACTCTTCCCTTCCACCCCCTCACTGTTCTAACCCCGCATGACCTGATATGGGCTTGGTTAGTTCCTCTTCCGCACATATGTGCACTGTCTACCTCCAGTAACCAAGCACACAGGGTGAAAAGATTTCTCTTTGACTGTTGTAACAGAGATTGGGGCTGGATAAATGGACAGACGGACGTCAGCCCGATGAGAATACACAACATTTACTTGGCGTTTGAGAGCAGTCTCTGCTCGAATCTATATGCTGGGTAATTAGAGTCCAATAATGCACACAGCAATTTATACCCATGGTAAGTAACCAAACATCTGCATGTACCTTCATGTTCAAAATGATACTCTGCACAGGTCTGCGGATACATGAACACGGCCGGACATTAACTGTAGATGTACCCTAAAGGGAATGTACAAATGAATATGCACTATACATAATATGCATACATTTCTATATCTACATAATACGCTAATGTCACTATAGTGTGTATGTTATGCATACCTTTTGTGTATGTTATGTGGCTTATAATGGGTGCAGCATGACTCAAATCCTCTTTAGTATGTGCAACTGAAGCAAGTTAAGGAGTGTAGTGTTAATAAGTGGCCCAAAATTTATTTCTTTTTGTAATAAATATTCTACTACCGTACTACTACTGTTTAGTACATTGGTAATGCATATAAAGCCGGTAGAGCCATTCTATTTAGACTGATTTTATGTAAATGCACTATACGGACCCATACTGAGTCATTATGGGAACGCAGGGACCCCTGCGCAGCATTTTTGATGAATTGAGACGCAAAACAATACACAAAAATACTAAAACAAGTATTCATCAAACAAATATACAAATGATGAAATATTTTATTTAATTCACAAATATTTTAAAAAAAATGTATTTTAATGGACAGATTGGAGCTTTAAAATTCAATTGAGGCCACTCATCATCCGCACTATATTCTGTTACTTTTGCTAATCAATCTGAAGTGGGATTTTTTGGGAGGAGGGGTTAAGGTGGGCACTATCGCTAGCTTGGGAGATTCAACTGTAAAAAGGAAGTAACTTGATTATTGAAGTGGAATTAAATAGAATTGCACAATGTGAAACCAGTAAACCTGGGATCAATCCTGGCTTCCCTACTTAACCAAATTTTGTGATCCTAGACAATCGTCTAATTTCACTTTACCTCTTGAGTTCAGGATATGCGCTGTACAAAACCTTCTCTCTTGTGTTTAATTTAATACACTATAATGTTCTCCATGTATAATGACCACCCAGAAGGTTCTATGTGACAACTAACTTGCCTCTTAGTTCCCTATTGGCATTGTTGTCAGGGTGGGCAGAGGCATGAATGTTTCTGCGTTTACATTTTATGAACAAATCTTTTTATTGATTTAGTTGGAAGGCATCTCAACACTTGTACACAGCCAATCGCCTACTGTGAAAGGCAGCGAGTCTTCTAAGACCCTCAATGCTGCCCTGTGCAGGGTTCCACCTCTAATTCACTTTGGGTTCGCTATCAAAATAATGAGGCAAGGCGCTGGAAACTGGAAGACAAGAAGAAGGTTTATTTCTCATGAGGAGATCGTGTCAACTGAGACACCGGGATGTCTCAGTGAGGTGTTCTGCTGGCAATGCTTTTGGCTCTTCCTTTTATACAGGTTTTACACAATGTATTTGTTTAATTTATCATGGTTACAAGCTTGGAGTCTCCGCCCCGGGCAGGTTGTCACACAAGCCCGACATTGTTTCATCAACATGGTTACACAAGCCCAACATTAACTCTCCTCCCGCCCGGGTCAAAAACAGACAATTTAATTGCAGCTGGACCTTGCTTCAGGGTCTAAAACGAGTGAGACCGGCCAGATCTAAGAGTCCGTTCTGTTGATAAAAAACAGGTCCCATTGTTGGCTAAAACAAGTCTTGCTGTGTGCAGTGCAATAAACCATGTTTGCAAGAGTCTGTTTGGTGTTTGTAACCTGTTTGTGCAGGGATGAGAGGAAAGACGAGTTTGAGGCAGCAGGTGATGTTGATGTTTGTCGTGGAGATAGTTTATAGCCCCCAGCACACATATCAGGTTTGGTCAGAGAGTCAGAAGGCTGAGAGGACAGGGTGAAATGAAGGTGACCAACAGAGTACAAAATGGCTGTGGTCAATCAGAATGACTGTAGTTTATGTGCACGTAGGAACTTTCATCAGACAAGATGGCGCAGAATGTTCATGATTGTTGTTTTGTTCTTAACAGTCGCCCCTTTGAACATAACTAGCCAGCTTGTCAGTCTATTTCGATCTCCATAATGTCCTGTATCTCTTGATCATACATTACTCTCATTTTGGTTAGCTGAGTGTCCATAGTCTTAGGGTGCAAGGTAGTTATGCAAAGATAACACAAAGGTGGTATACAGTGTATACCCAAACAACAACCACATATTGTCAATACTGGGACCAAGAGAATCATTGATATTTTCCAACCCCACTCCTTCAAGATGCCCCAAAGCCAACTTCCAATTGGCCAAGTCTCTGATCCTTGATGAATTTCTGAAGATAGTCTCTGGAGATGTTCGATTGCTTCATAGACAGAAGGTGAATTATCAGGCTGCGTCGAGGAACTGTGATGAGGCAGAGTCTGTTTGATCAATGTCTTTAGAACGCTTTTCTTGATGATGCTCTGCAGGGGCTGTGTAGGTTGGTGGTAGAACAAAGGCGATGTAGCACGTGCCCCCTAGTTTCCTGGGAGCCAGGTGTAGGCTTTGGTTCCACAAACAAAGTACATATTGGGTGATGCAACAAGCGCTGGGGGTTGGCAGTGTTCAAAGTCCTTACACTGTTACAAGTGCTGTGACCCACATTCTTAGTCCCACGGCCTTCAATGCATACAAGGCCTGAGACGTTCACCACAGATAGGGCCACAGTCAGTGTTGCAGCAGTTCTTTTCTTCAGGTAGGAAAATGTGGCTCTGACAGGATTATTGAACACTTGTATTTCCACTCGTTCTTTGGAGGGGACATTCATTGGGAATGTCGTATTGGAGGTGTGAGGGCAAAAGGGAGCTGCTGTTCTTCCTGTTTGGTTTAGCCAGAACTCGTTGTAGAACTGAGCGATTGTCCCATCGGAAGTGGCATTGTCTTTGTAACTTTCTTGTAGGAGCATCATCCAGGCAAGGCAAGATCCATGAACAGAAAAGGGTGAAGGGATGAAAGGGATGGAATGTTCAGTGGCATGTGGTAGCAGCCCACAGACCCAACAGTTAATGGCATTGGTGGCAAGATTGTGCTGGTGCAGCATCTGTACGAAAGAATTATTCCAGAATTCTTTGCGTCGTTCTCGGAGATGTGGCGGTAGTGATACCAGGTAGTGTTCTTTCTTTGTGATTGGTTGCATGGTTGGTGACAATGTTCTGTATGCAGGTGCATTCTCTTCAATGATCCAGAGTGTGACCATTAGCAGGAGGCAGGTGAGAAATGCAGCTACAAGTGCAATTGTCTTTGTACTGTGCAGTTCAAAAGTCTTGGTGTCTTTGCGGTGGCTTTGCAGATGTTCCGTTTCTTCCATCATCTTCGAGGAGCTCACCAACTGTTAGGACCACAGACTTTTGTCTGGTGTTTTTCCTGGTAGCGTTGTTTGGCTGTGCTACCGATCTGAGACTCTGACCCAGTTAGTGGCCTGGTTGTTGGAGCTCCCCTTTTCGTCGATCTTAGGTTGTACCCTTCCTTGGATGGCACCGTGGGGTCGGGAAATTCAGACAGTTGGAGGGTGTCTTCTTGTGGGTAGCAACTCAGAGCTGGTCGGTCTTTTGCGAGTACTTCCTCTTGCACCTCCACCCCTTCACAGGTTGCCAGGGTTGGAGGGACTCGTTTGCAATGGAGCGTGCAGTCAGTTTCATTTTATTTCCTCTCGGAGGGCAGTTCGGGTGGTGCTCAGGACTTGCCAGGGGCCCGTCCACCTAGGCTCCAGATTCTTCGTTCTTTGGAAGTTGCAGATCAAACATGGTCGCCTGGCTTTATTTCATGTCCCGGGCCCCTGGATAGTCAGGCAAGGCTTGCTGCACCTGTTGGTGGATAATTGTTAGCTCGTTTGTCAATTTATGCAAGTAATCTGCGTAGTTCTGTCTCCTGCCGTGGCTCGGGCAGTAACGTCTGCTAGTGCATTTCCCTGTCCAATGAGATCAGTCACTTTCCTATGTGCTTGGCATTTTATCACTGCTAACTTCTTGGGGAGGAGGACTGCTTGCGTCAAGGCGGAGACTAAATCTCCATGCAGGATGGGTGTACTGTGTGAAGTCAGGAACCCTCTTTCTTTCCATAAGATTCCAAAATGGTGAACCACCCTGAAGGCATATTGGCTGTCGGTGTATATGTTAACTGTCGTGTCAGTCGCTAAGATCGGTCGGGACAAAGGGTTGGTGGAGGGCGTACCGTCAAATCCTATCGGGACAAAGGGTTGGTGGAGGGCGTACCGTCAAATCCTATTGAGGTCACATGTGAGCCTGACAAGGGTGCCCTTGAAATCAGTCGTTTGGATAGTGCACTACGTGTTGCTCCCGTGTCTACCAGAAATGGCGACTTTGTGCCCAGGACCTCAGCGGTAACATAAGGGCCTTGCTGATCAACATAGAGCTCGACTGGATCCCTCCCTTGCCCCTGGCTGTCCTATGCAAAGTCGTACGTATTGTCATAATCTGTCTGTTGGTACTGATTCTGTTTGGGATGGTCAAATGTGTTCACTCTTCCTGGCCTTTCCTTGCTTGCTTCACTCGTGTACCCTCTCCCACGTCCTCTTCCTCTCTGTCCACTTGCTATTTCCCTCGCCCCTCTGCCCCTACCAGCTCCTAACAAAGCCGGGCATTGGGTTTTCCAGTGTCCATATTCTTTGCAAAATGCACATTGATCCTGTCCTAGGTCTTGGCGTCCTACATATGATGTCGATGAATTGTTACTAGGTGGCTGTACTCAAGGGGTATTCTGCTGGTATCCTCCCCTATATTGCTCCCTTCCTGTATTCGCCCCCTGGAGTTGTGCTACCATTACCCTTTCCTTCAAGTCCTTCTTTTTCCTTTCTGTAGCCCTGTCATTTTCGTTTTTCTGATGCTCATAGTACTGGGCCATTTGGAGAATGGCCGCCGGTTTAGATGCTGCCCAACTACTTTCGCTGGCTTGTAATTTCTGGGATACATCTGGCAGTAGTCCTTTGACATAGTTCTGCACAAATAAGTGGTGTCCGGTTGCGGTGGACATGTCTTGTCCACTGTAATCGGAGAACACGGTTTCAAATCTGGAGAAATACTCTGAGACATCCTCTTGTGGTTTCTGGCGGCACGCGGTTACTATGGACCAGTCTATCTTTTTCTCTGGGATCAGCGTTTTCATTTTCTGCACTATTTTGTCAGGGAGGTCCAATATTGCTTTAACCGGTTTTTGACCAGGGTTCCGCTGTTTATCTAGTGTGTTAAGTTGTTCCCAGGTATGAACAAGCAGTTCGGTATGGTCTATTTTCCTAATCTGTTTCCACACATCTGCTGGCAAACATAACCCGAAGAACAAGTCTATGTCGGCAAGTGTCATTATTGTTGATCCCAGAGCGGTACCTAGCTCGGTGTAAAAGGCGGTGGGGTTCTTTCGTAAATCCGGTAGAGATTTACGGAACGTCAAAATGTCCTGTCTGTCCCATGGTTGATACACCCAATTGTAGACCACCCTTCCTCTAGCGTCTTGATGGTTTATATCGTCATTAGTCCCTTGTCCTCTAGGAGGTACCCAGTAAGGGGCAGCTTCTTTTATTGGCATCATGCTATCTGTTTTTTCCACTGGGGGTCCTGCTACCTTAGTTGTCCTGTCCCTATCTATCTGTCCTTGTTCTATGAGGTGACGCAATACTTCTAGTGTGGATGAAAATAGTTCTGCAACATCGTTGTCGTCTTCATCTCCGATGTCTACCTTCCTGTAGAGAGCCACTAATCGCTCGGGCCCTACGTCTTGGTACTTCTCTTCATATGCAGTAAGGGTGTGGTAACAGAGACGTACAATAAAGTATCGTTTGCGGTTTTCAACATAGGAGTTGCATATGTCAGTTACATACTCTTCTGTCTCCTTCCTATCTATGAGGGATTTAACTATTTTATCAATGCCTGCTCGCTCATTTTTACTTAATCGCGGGATCCTGGGTGCTCCTTTTTTTTTTATCCTACCTCTACTACTGTATCCTTTGATGAGGCATTTGGTGTGGGTGACTCGGTGGGAGCAGAGGCGGTGGAGACTGAGGCGATCGTGCCATCTCCAGCTATACTTTGGTGGTCCTGTCGTTGTACTACGGGATGAGTAGGGGCGTAAGGGGGTGGCATGTATATGATTGGGGGACCTAACAATAAATCATCATCTACCCTTTGTTTTGCTGGTAACTTGGGGTAAAGAGTCGAGGGCGTTCTAACAGGGCATTGACCTGATATTTTTGATTCCTGTTCCTTTTTATCGATTTCCTTTTCTTTTAGTTTTTCTTCTAATCTTTTACAGGCTTGGTAAGCTGATTTTCGCGTTTCTTTATCTTGTCTAGCTTCGTCCCTTTTCTTTCTTTGAGCTGCCTCTTTTCGCCATAAGCCAAAACTGTCAAACATGGCTGGTCTAGTTTTCTTTTTGTGGAGAGCTAATTCTAACATTTCTATTTTAGCGGGATGGAAATATCCCGTCAGTGGCCACTGATTTACCCGGTCCTTCATAGTGTATTTATGCCATAGTTTGCTTTAAGCTACGCTGGCTAATCCATACTTTACGTACATGTCCTTGTTAGGGTGCCTTCCGGCAGTGCCGGCTGACTGACCTCTAACAAACGGTCTGGTCCAAAACAATTACAATCAAACAATCTAGAGAAAACAGGCATGACGTATTTATCGGTCAAAATGAATATCTCAATCAATCAATTTAGACAAAAAGTCTGCACTACCTGTCCTTCGCTGTCTGCAAAGAGAGAATATTCCTATTCTACGTTGTTTGCAAGCAGGGAATGTCTCAAATAACTCGATATCAAAAAAGGAATACTAGTATTTCAATCAAACTATTCAATCAATCAATCAATCAATTTAAGTCGTTTTTTCACGACCTTACCCGGACCGTATGGACAGTTCTTAGTCTTCCCCTTCCAGCGCCTGGTTGTCCTCTCACTCCAACAATCAATGCGGCGTTCCTCTAAGGTCCCAGTCAGGACCGCGGGTCACTCGAGAGAGGTCCGTTCGGAACTGGTGAAGTTCAGTCGATCGGCAGCCAGACAAGGGTCTTCTCAGGCAGGTATACCCCAATCGTTTAGTTGTTCACTCCGTCGTTAGGACCTCTCTACCGGACCCGTGCGTCGCTGATGGGCCCCTACGCTTGGGCGCCAATTTGAGAAAGGCAGCGAGTCTTCTAAGACCCTCAATGCTGCCCGGTACAGGGTTCCACCTCTAATTCACTTTGGGTTCGCTATCAAAATAATGAGGCAAGGCGCTGGAAACTGGAAGACAAGAAGAAGGTTTATTTCTCATGAGGAGATCACGTCAACTGAGACACCGGGATGTCTCAGTGAGGTGTTCTGCTGGCAATGCTTTTGGCTCTTCCTTTTATACAGGTTTTACACAATGTATTTGTTTAATTTATCATGGTTACAAGCTTGGAGTCTCCGCCCCGGGCAGGTTGTCACACAAGCCCGACATTGTTTCATCAACATGGTTACACAAGCCCAACATTAACTCTCCTCCCGCCCGGGTCAAAAACAGACAATTTAATTGCAGCTGGACCTTGCTTCAGGGTCTAAAAACGAGTGAGACCGGCCAGATCTAAGAGTCCGTTCTGTTGATAAAAAACAGGTCCCATTGTTGGCTAAAACAAGTCTTGTTGTGTGCAGTGCAATAAACCATGTTTGCAAGAGTCTGTTTGGTGTTTGTAACCTGTTTGTGCAGGGATGAGAGGAAAGACGAGTTTGAGGCAGCAGGTGATGTTGATGTTTGTCGTGGAGATAGTTTATAGCCCCCAGCACACATATCAGGTTTGGTCAGAGAGTCAGAAGGCTGAGAGGACAGGGTGAAATGAAGGTGACCAACAGAGTACAAAATGGCTGTGGTCAATCAGAATGACTGTAGTTTATGTGCACGTAGGAACTTTCATCAGACAAGATGGCGCAGAATGTTCATGATTGTTGTTTTGTTCTTAACACTACAACCACAGGGGCCGGCGGCTAAAAGACAATGCATAGAGTATGTATATACATACACAGCTTTAATGCCGACATCCCAGAGGCTGGCAGCGCTCAAAATCAAGCCTAAGGAATAAGAACAGCATAAACCGGCAAAGGACAGTGCAGGTACAGAAACGAGAACCCACCAAAAAAGGAGCAAAAACCCCACCCTCCCAACCACCCCCCAGAAGAAAAGGGAAAACAAAAGGGGGACCCGTACCAAGGTCTTCAGGAGTTATATAGTGACCCGTTCCACTCACTAGGCCCGACCCCGGTCCTCCAGCCAACCCAAGTGGGGAACTCCTTATTCCGGAGCTGGAGGTATTAGATATAGAACTTGCAGGAGTTTGGGGCAGGTGACCTCGCGGAGGTCTTTCGATAGTAACATTATGAAAGGAGCCCAAAGTTCTGCATATTTCTCGCTCTTTTGATCTTGAACCAGCGAGAGTCGTTCCATGGCAAGGGTCATCCAGAGTCTATGGAGCCAAGCCGTGTGATCCGGAACAGTGGTAGTACCTCAATGAACCAATATCGCTTGCCGCGCCGCGAGCAATGCCAATGCCATCTGCCTGCCTCGCAATGACTGCAACGGGAAAGTGAGTGGGTTCGAGAGTCCCAGCAGGGTGTATGCCGGGAAGCGAGGAATCTCAGTTTCAAATGCTGTGTCGATATCATTGAGCACTTGCTCCCAAAATCTCTATAGCCTCGGGCAGTGCCAGAGAAGATGTGCAAGGGAGCCCGTCAGGCCGCAACCCCGCCAACACTCCTCTGTGTGGTTCTTGTCCCATTGGTGGATCCGAGCGGGCGTAAGATACCAATAGGATGCGACCTTGAACGCGGATTCAGTCCCAGCAGTGTTGTATGCCGTGTGGTGGGCCCTGTAATGGATGTTGTCCCATTCCTTGTCCGTAAGGGCCCACCCCAATTCCGCCTCCCACCGAAGTTGACCTCGTGAGCGCTTCCCTGTCTTGTGGGAGCAAGGAGGACATAAAGTTCCGCTATGAGATGTTTGTCATCTTTCTTATTCGCTATCCATTTCTCAAAAGGGTAAGCTTACGAGAGACATGTGGTAGATAGGCCCCAGAGGTAGCCCAGTGCCGGAGCTGTAGGTAATAGAACTCGTCAGTTCGGGGAAGGTCGAGGTCTTGGCGAACCCAATCAAAAGGATTGATACCATCGAGGTCGAATAAGTGGCCCAAGCGCTTACAGCCTGCTTCCCTCCATCGCTGGGCAACCGCAGTCTTACATCCCGGGAGGAAATCTGGGTTATCAACCATCGGCTTCATCGAGGAGGGGAAGGTTGTAAGGCCTCTCGAGAGCACCACCGCGTCCCACACCTTCATTGTCGCTGCCGTGACTGGGGAGGAGTAGAGACCCCACGATCGCGATCGGCGAGGGAGCCAGATTTCGCGCCAGACATTCGCACCGGCTACCGCCTGGTCCATGAAGGTCCAGTGCTTCTCAGAAAGTGGGCGGTTCCACTCCAGCACATATCGAAGGTGCGTGGCCTGTAAATATCTGTGGACTAGCGGCAGGTTCACCCCCGTCACTTTTGGGTCACGACAGTTGTGCCACAGAAAGGCGTGCCTTCTTGTTGCCCCAGATGAATTTGTTCATGGCCAGCTGCAGAGCTCGCAGGGCTTTAGGTGGCGGTACTAAAGGCAGGGTCTGGAACAAGTGGAGTATTCGCGGCAGGATCGTCATTTTTACCGCGGCGATGCGCCCGAACCAAGACAAATTGAGTTTAGTCCACCCGTCCAGCGCTTTCCGAGTCTGGGTCACCAGAGTCGAGTAGTTCAGCTCCAACGTACGTGGGAGCGAGGGGGTCAGGAAAATGCCAAAATAGGGCACAGGATCACTAGACCAATGCAGAGGGAGGGTCTGCCGGAGGACCTCTACCTGTGCTTGGGGTAAGGACAAGTTGAGCACCTGGGACTTGCCAAGATTGACCTTAAAGCCAGAGAGTAGTCCAAAGGACTCGAGTTCTCCGACCAACGTGGGGAGGGAGGTGAGAGGCTGCGCGAGGAGAGGATGACATCATCCGCATAGAGGCTTATTTTGTGAGTATCGCCTCCGAACCGGAGACCTTGGATGCCCGGGTAATCACGAATTTTCTGCGTGAGGGGTTCCATGTAGAGGGCGAATAAGAGGGGCGAGAGTGGACACCCTTGTCTCGTGCCCCTGGCGATCTCAAAGGGGGACGAGGATACTCCATTGATTTTAACAAATGCCCGGGGGCATGGTAAATACACTGCACCCATTGGACGAAGCGGGGGCCAAACCCAAAGCCGCGCAAAACGTCGAAGAGATATTTCCAGCATACTCTGTCAAACGCTTTTCGGCGTTGACGGAGAAGAGCACGGCACCCACCTGTGAGCGGTGAACACTGTCCATGAGGTGCATAAGACGTTTGGTATTGTCGCCGCCCTGGCGGGTGGGATTAAATCCCGCTTGATCCGGATCGATTAGGCCCGCCATTAGGGGGTTCAGCCGAGACGCTAGTATGCCCGTGAAGCGCTTCGCATCGATGTTAAGCAACGAGATAGGACGGTAGGAGCTACAGAGCCCTGGGTCCTTATTAGACTTAAGGATTACGGAAATCGCCGCCTCGGACATAGAGTCCGTAACCGCCCCACTGTCTAGAAAAGAGTTGAACAGCCGGGTTAAGAGGGGAGCTAATTCGTGACAGAATGTTTTATAAAACAGGGCAGTGTAGCCGTCGGGGCCCGGGGATTTGTCGAGCTTCAGCCGAGAGATAGCCGAGATAACCTCCTCTATCCGAATGGGATCCTCCAGGGGTTCTGCCTGCGCTTTAGGGAGGTGGGTAAAGTTGCTAGACTCCAGGTACTCGCCTGCGTCAGGGGGCCATTCGCATCCGCGCTATAGAGAGATTGGTAGAATTGTCGAAACTCCTCCACGATCTGGGAGTCCAGGTGGATCTCTTCGCCTGTAGACCGTTTTAGGGAGGGGATAGTCCCTGCCACTGCCCTGGCGCGCAATCTCTGTGCCAACATCCTCCCACATCCATCACTACCCAAATAAAACTTATGGCGGAGGCAGAGCAAAGCATATTCCGCCCTGTCAAGGTCTATGCGTTTAAGAAGCATCAGCTTCTTTTCCAATGACCGCCAGACCCTCGGGCCCCCGTGCGTTTATGTATCGCTTCCAGTTCGGCCACTTCCTTTTCCAGGCTCTGACGGGCTTCCCTACGCTTTCGGGTGTCAGCGGAGGAGATTGCTATAAATTCCCCACGGATCACCGCTTTGAGAGTTTCCCAGACGGTAGCTAGAGAGGTCTCGCCAGTATCATTGTGTTGAAGGTAATCTAATAGCTTGGCACGTACACTCTCTACAGCGCTAGGGGAATGTAAAAGACCTACGCGCAGCCGCCATCTAGCAGGGACGCGCCCAACCCCTTCTGGTCTTATGGAAATAGAAATATGCGCATGGTCAGAGAGGGAGCGTGTGGCTATAGAGGCGTCACTGATCCTGGGGAGAAGCGCATTAGAGACCAAGAACATGTCTAGACGTGCATAGGATTTGTGAGCCGCAGAGTAATGGGTGTAATCTCGCATGTCCGAATGCTTAAGGCGCCAGACATCGTGAAGGCCGATATCGGCCAACCATTGCTTACCTTCCGAAGAGAGGGCACCCACTTGTGTGTAGCGCTGACCCGATCGGTCACAGTCATTGTCCATGACCAGGTTCAGGTCCCCACCCACCACTAAGGCAGAATCCGGGGAGGCCAGGCCCTCTGCAACATGCCTGCGTAAAAGGGCTCTTAGTGTGCGTTAGGTGCATAAATATTAATCAAAGTGAGGAGCGTGGACCCCCCCTTGAATCCGGAGAGCTAGGACCCTACCGTTGGACTCATAAAAAGTGGACAGTACCTTGCCTTCAAATTTTGCTCCCAGAAGGATGGCCACCCCGTTCTTTTCGCTGCTCCTGAAGACCAGTATTGACGAGGGAATCGCCGCGTGCGCATACGGGGAGTGTCCTTAGCAAGCAAGTGGGTCTCCTGGAGCAAACAGATATCCCCCTCGGAATGTTCCAGTAAGGAACGGATCGCAGTGCGCTTTGCAGGGTGGTTCAGGCCCCTGACATTAAGGCTCACAATTGTCAGGTCCCTAATCATAACGGGTGGGGGTTAGCGTGCGGGCGCAGCCATAGAATTTAAGGAGAAAAGCACAAATATTGAGCTGGAGTGAGTGTGGGTCGATGAGAAGGAGATGGAAGCGCAGGGCCTATTACGGGAAACCCCTAAAAGGAACACCAACAATTACAAATAATAAAACATCCCTCTGTAACTCAACCCCAAAAAGGAACAAGAGACATAAGTCCGTCAGTAAAGAATGACCATGAGGGGTCGTGACTTTGGCGGTAAGCTGCAGAACAAAGTACCTGGAAAACCAAGAACTGTGGAGGGGCATTCCGCTGATCTGGGAGAAGTGACAGCCCCATGTGCCCCTCCGGCTTCACTCCATTCCACCCATCCCCGTGAGATTGATTGAGATGTTCAAGGGGAACTCGGACGATCTTGAGGCTGAGAGAGAGAGGAGATCACAGCCTCCCGTTCCTTCGCCATCTCCTCCGGGTCCGGCTTCGCAGAGGCCGACGGTGTACCAACAGTTTGCCATCTTGGGAGTCTCCGTGTGGCCCGGTCTCTAGGGCCTTCCCTCCGCTCTGTAGACATAGTGTTGTCCAACCCGAGCAGGTCAAGGGCCTGAGCGAGCGAATCTGTCGCAATTTCCCTTGATGCTTAAAGATGATGCGAAAGGGATGGCCCCATGAATATGGAATTCCATTGTCGCGAAGATGGGAGGTGACCACTCTAAATTCTCTCTGTTTGGTTAACGTGGACGCTGCAAGATCCTGGAAGAGGGCCGGTGAGTGCCCTTGAAACTGAATCGGCTGGGCCACACGGGCTTTGCGTAGGATTTGCTCCTAGAGCTGGAAGTCATGCACGCAGACGAGGATGTCGGACGGGGGGCCTTCTCTCCCCTGGGCAGGCCCACATGATGCACCCAGTCCATCTGCACCTCCCGAGGGCCGTCGTCTCCCAACACTTGCCGAAAGAGGGCCAGGACGTAGGATCTAAGGTCGTCCCCCTCCGCTCGCCAGGGCACCGCACGGATGCGGATGTTGTTCCTCCGTGAGCGGTTCTCGAGATCCTCCGCGTGGGCCTGCAGGTCAAAGTTTTGATCCCGCAGCCGGAGTACTTCCTGCTGAAGCTGGTGGAGGTCGTCTTCCCGGCTCAATTCGTGCTCCTCTAGGACAGCCACCCTTTCGCCTACTTCGTCTATGTCCCGCCGGACATCTTTGAGATCAGCAGAGAGTTGGCCCTTCAGGTCTAGGATGTCCTCTTTGATGGCGGAGAATAGCTCCATCATGAAAGCTTTCGTAGCCGGGCCGTCAGTCCCTTCCAGTTGTTCCGAGTGTTCCGGGTCCCGGGGTGCTGCGTTTGCTGTGTCAGGGCCGCTCGACTGTTTAAGCAGCAAGTCTTTGAGGGACTTCTCCCTCTTCGCTCGGGCCGATGCCATGGCGCTGTGCTGTGCCCGAGGAGGTAGCTATCGGAGGTCCGTGAGAACATAGCCCAGTATCCCCACCGGGCCCAAGGATTCGACAGCTCCGCTGTAGTGGCCGGGATTCGTGGATGCAAGCTACAGGGTTGGTGCCCCGACAATGTGCGTCTGTGATGCGCGGCGAGAATGTGCCCAGGCCTGCAAGTCCTCTCCGACTGGGTCCCGCGCTTTCCAGGCGTCCCTCCCTTCTCCAGAGGCCTCGGCGCCCACGTGGCAGGATGGCGCGTGGAGAGGCCCAGGTCCGCTCGTGCTGGCAGTCGGGTGAGGGGCCCGGTGATATCACAGGCCAAGGAGCGTCGCGGGACGTGCGGCCTTTCACAGGGCACACTAGGGGCTCGTGGCCCTCATCTCCAGCATCAGCTCAGCTCTCCCTCCTGCAAAGATAGCGGGCCCTCAATCTTTGCCCCCTGTCAGCAGCGGGGGCGCGCAGGGGGACCTCGATGGTCAGCTGGGCCTCTACCCAAAGTCAATGCCAGGTCAGCGAAGCAGCCGCTGCGAGCCGGGCCCCCTCCCCGGGCAGGATCGCTAATGGCAGGCAAGCCCCTCTCACCGGTGGCCCAGACGTCCGATGCGGTACTCACTGGGAGGTCTGCAACCGCGTTGGGCGCCGACTCCTGCGCCGGGACAGACAGGCCACTGGTCTGGTTGCTCTCGTGGGCCCCGTGGAGTGGCGCTCGCAGGCCTCAGGCCCAGAGACCTCCAGAGCGCTGGCCCGTCCAGGGCAGTGGAGGAGACCAAATGGCGGGCGATCTGTAGGCCTCCAGCAGAGCAGTTACTGCGTCTTCGCGCCGCTCCGGAGGCTCTCTAGCTGCAGGCCGCTTCGATCCCTATGGGCAGCATTCAATCTGTGCGCTGGCTCAGGGGCTCTTCCGCGCCGAACCTGGGTCCGTCTGGGAGCGCCACCGCGTCCGCTGCTGTTACCGCTCCAGCATCTTTGCGGTCCGGCCAGGCACCGGAGGAGGGAGCGCCAAGGCGGCCGCCAGCAACCTCCGCAGTGGCACCGGACGAGGTGCGTTTAAATTCCGGTCCCCGTGTGCATATTTGGGGGCCGGGGATGGGGCAAAAACAAGGCTATGAAGCGGCAAAGCCGGAGGGACGGAATCTCACGTCCTACCGTGCCGCCATCTTGGCCACGCCCCTGCGTTTACATTTTAAAACTATCAGTTTTAAAAATACTTCTGAATGCACTGATATAATCTGATTTACTAAGGTGAAATGCATCTGCATGTTGAAGAAATACACTTTTATAAATTTTGAAGAGAAGTTATCTTATTTTTACAAGTTTGTTGCTAAAGGTCTTAAAAACATAAAGCTTTCCTAAAGTTAAGTGGTGCAGGACACCTTATTTGCTTCTTCTCTTTTACTCCAGTTAGTGTAAATAAGCGCTTGCAGTTTATTTAACATCTTTCTGAATGTTACTGCTCGATCAAGTAAACAGCAGCCCAGTGTAGTCCTTCTGCTGGGGTCACATGTGAAAGTCAGGAGGGCTGCATGCGTATCATGACTATCACTAGGCTGGAATCTCAGAACTCAGCAACACAACAAACAACATAAATGGTCAGTGCTTTTACTTTTAGAAGGAAAAATACACTTTATTCCATACATGCATGAATACTATACACAAAGTATAAAATATATAGAGTCTGGCAAGAGGAAACACCTATGAGGACACCTCAAAGTGTGTCTGCTAATTATCCTTTGCATATCTTTCCTTTATCTCGTGGTAAAAGGCTAATCCCTCTAAAATAGGCCTACTGTTCAGGGAGAGGTTGTGAACTGCCAGCTAGCTGCAGGGCAATTAACTTGGCCCAGTAGGGTAGTTCAAAACCTATCTCTCAAAGTGAGTGAGCTCAGGGAAATATTACAAATGTAAAAGTATATAAACTAACGCACAAGATTAAAGATCAATATTGCCTATGCATTCGAGAAGTCACTTCAATGGCTTTTGCACGTTGAGCCAATCTAAACATTGTATTTTATGTAGCTTTCACCAAAAGTGAAAATACAATTAAGCACTATAAATGTATACTTTAGTCAAAAAGAAAGGGTATATTTGTATTTGGATGCCCAATCAAATTATAATGCCTAAACAGGCCATAACACATTTATTCTGGGTCCCATCTGTGACAGAGCTACCTGTGTGCAGATACCAGGCTGAGTCAACCCAGCCTGCACACACTTGTGTGCGCATGCGCACATGAGCAATCACTGCAGGCCCTCATAACCCAGCTGCACAGCAGCTAGCCTTCTTTAATAGGCCAGCACTGCTGGTTACAGCTCAAACTATATTAATAGATGGTTACAGTAGGTGGGACGTCATTATGGGGTCTCAAATCAGAGACTCAAAACCTAGAATGTCTACATCAAAAAAACTGCGGGGGTTGGGGAGGTGTTAGCAGGTCAGAACCCACTTCTTTACACATCAATTCAAGATAACTTCCCAAGCCCTTCTCTGTTCATTTATTATTTAGACTTGATACAGTGCACAGTATTCCGCTTGTGTAAGAGGACATGCCCGTGCCAAGCAATAGTGACTTAGTGAGAGCTTTGGCAACACACACAAAATGATGTAAATTGTCCTCAGCCGCTAATTGCCTGGCTCCGCTCCATTTAATATTTTTGTTGTGTGTATATTTAGCCCACAGATAAATCTACCATTATTGTTGCTCCCCATGGGAAACCACTTCCCTATTGTAAATGGCATCTCTGTTTGCGCTACAGTATGCCATATTGCAAAGAGGCCGTCTGTAATGCATGGACTTTTTTGGGATGACTAGGAATATTGTCTAATATGAATGAAGTGCACATCCTATAACAAACTTGGTAATCCCACTGATGAAGGCAGACAGCAGTGCCAGCATGTGCTCATATATGCCTCTCTCTCTTGCCACTCCCACTAGTGTGGATAAAAAACAAGATCTTAAACGTCACCCTATGACAGCGGGAGCAAGTTAACAGCACCATGGCAGGCTATCGAGGGGAAGCTTTTTTATGGAATTGCAACTTGGTGACTTTGCTCTTTATTGTCTGTATGCATTTGTGGATCAGAGTAGCAGCCCCTCCACAGAGCGAGTTCATCATTTGCCCTCCAAAATGCTTTTACCTGGGATGGTTTGATGATTTTTGAGATTCTATGAATCTACTGTAATAGGACATTTAACAATTTAAAAAAGAATACTGATGTATACAACTATTGATGTGCAGTAAAGAGACAGCATGCTGATGAAAACACATGTTCTTGGAATACTGGAAAAGTAGAAATCCACACCACAGATCTTTTGCAAATCCCATCCAAAATGTTGGCTTACTAAACGCCTACACTGCATCGCCATGTGCCATTGATTACGGATCCATATGAGTTTCTGTTTTCAATGAATAAAGAAGACATCCCATCCAAAATGATCAACACCTCCTCTGAGACACATACTCTTCCCTTCCACCCCCTCACTGTTCTAACCCCGCATGACCTGATATGGGCTTGGTTAGTTCCTCTTCCGCACATATGTGCACTGTCTACCTCCAGTAACCAAGCACACAGGGTGAAAAGATTTCTCTTTGACTGTTGTAACAGAGATTGGGGCTGGATAAATGGACAGACGGACGTCAGCCCGATGAGAATACACAACATTTACTTGGCGTTTGAGAGCAGTCTCTTCTCGAATCTATATGCTGGGTAATTAGAGTCCAATAATGCACACAGCAATTTATACCCATGGTAAGTAACCAAACATCTGCATGTACCTTCATGTTCAAAATGATACTCTGCACAGGTCTGCGGATACATGAACACGGCCGGACATTAACTGTAGATGTACCCTAAAGGGGAATGTACAAATGAATATGCACTATACATAATATGCATACATTTCTATATCTACATAATACGCTAATGTCACTATAGTGTGTATGTTATGCATACCTTTTGTGTATGTTATGTGGCTTATAATGGGTGCAGCATGACTCAAATCCTCTTTAGTATGTGCAACTGAAGCAAGTTAAGGAGTGTAGTGTTAATAAGTGGCCCAAAATTTATTTCTTTTTGTAATAAATATTCTACTACCGTACTACTACTGTTTAGTACATTGGTAATGCATATAAAGCCGGTAGAGCCATTCTATTTAGACTGATTTTATGTAAATGCACTATACGGACCCATACTGAGTCATTATGGGAACGCAGGGACTCCTGCGCAGCATTTTTGATGAATTGAGACGCAAAACAATACACAAAAATACTAAAACAAGTATTCATCAAACAAATATACAAATGATGAAATATTTTATTTAATTCACAAATATTTTAAAAAAATGTATTTTAATGGACAGATTGGAGCTTTAAAATTCAATTGAGGCCACTCATCATCCGCACTATATTCTGTTACTTTTGCTAATCAATCTGATGATACTCACTTTTAGCCTCCAACTTCAAATTCCTTCACATTTAAGTAACGTTTAAAAAAAATAATTATATGTTGCTTATTTATTAATATGTATATTATTTATATACACTTTACTAATCTGTTATAATTTAATTTTCTAAGCAGTCACAAATCCAGTGAGAAGGATTTGCAAACTCCCATGGGTCCCAATGCCACAGTTAAGAACCACTGACCTAAGGCACCCCCAGAAAGAACCCTTTTTAGGTCTCGCCTACGCAGCGCTTGCGCTGTCCTTTCGAGACATGCGGTATTCAAGATATGGGCATAAACCTCCGCCCACTTCCCGCCCATCTTTTTAATTGCCTCCTGTCCCTGTAAATGGTGGCTTTTCATTTGTCAATAGGCTTTGTAATCCCTCTTCAGTACCGCTTTGTCTCTTCTTGTAACGTCCCATGAGGACACCCCCTGTAACATGTGTTGTTACTCCCTAGGTTTTAAATACAGCCTCAAGGCACTATTTTCTTAAAAGGCTTCAGGCAAGACCCACACTTGATCCTAAGCTAGGCTGGCAGTGGTTACTTCACTCACTAGAACATCTCAAATTCATATGAGACTGTCTGTAAATTTCCCTTCATCAGCTCTACACAGAGTACAACCTAATCCAAAACTAATGTAATAATTATTTTGTCACATTTCAAAGCTACTAATTATATATATGGACATAGCTATTTGAATGTACTCGTAGTACTGTCTTGCATGCAATGCATTATGGGTAGGGTGGATTTAGCATATCTTCTGCAGGGTGCAGTACCATATGTGACCAAAAGAGGTCCCTTTTGGCCACATATAGTACTGCACCCTGCAACATGGCTAGGTATAACACATTGCCATTTATAATGCCAATAACTCCAACTTTGTAGACATGCAGTGCTGGTGCCTTGCTTCCTAGGGACCTCTAGGAGCAGCTTGCGGTACTGCACCGAGACATGCAGTGCTGGTGCCTGGCTCACTAGGGACCTCTAGGAGCAGCTTGCGGTACTGCACCGAGACATGCAGTGCTGGTGGCTTGCTCACTAGGGACCTCTAGAAGTAGCTTGCGGTACTGCACCTAGACATGCAGTGCTGGTGTCTTGCTCACTAGGGACCTCTAGGCGCAGCTTGCGGTACTGCACTGAGACATACAATGCTGGTTTCTGGCTCACTACGCAAGCCATTGCAATGCACCAGGTCTCGCATTACTGAAAGCATGAGCTATTGGCCTTGCATTATTATTTGCAAAGCCAATACCTCAAACTATCAGTAATGCGAAACCTATTGCATTGCAAATGCTTGTTTTACAAGGGTTGTGGAAAGACGCTGCAGTGGCTCATATTGGCAATCCGGTCAGCTGGTTGCTCTTTTTTGGTGGCTCTATGGGATCGTGGGAGAGACAGTACACGCAAGGGGACCAAGTAATGGCTTGTTTGTCCAGCCTATCCTGCCACTGGGTGGTAGGGGATATTCCTGGAGGTTCTCTGGTGGGATTGCCTCTGGCATGGACAACCAGGTTTGCATCTTAGTGGGCCTTTGCTCCCAATATCGGAGGGTTTCAGGAATCCAAATTTAGGTGGGCCTTCCCTCAGTACTGGGTGGAGGCCTTGATTAGCTTGAAAGATACTGGTGGAACCTGAGGAGTTTTCAGGCCATGAGCTCACAAAAATGTAAATATGCATGGGGAGGGATGAATCATTAGGAACATCCTTATCTGGTGTACCCTGTATTTGCATCAAAAATAATCTACAGATCAGTAACTGTGTGTTGAACAAGTATGTGAATTTTGTTTTTGAATAAGTATTATTTTATCCAGCATCCTTTATGTGGGCCAATGTAATCAGTACATTCGGCTTCCCACTGACTTGGGTCCCGCAGCAAGCACACTCGAAGAACAAACCTGATGCCTGGAGATGGCAAAGGTAGGCAATAAATCCTCTGCAGTGACTCTGCTGGCCATGACTACTAAAGTTCATCAATTACACACACAGCCCATCTCACAGCAAAACAAGCACAAATTACGAACCTCCTCACTGCTGCCCCATGGCTCTACTAGAAACCCTGCCCTGCAACCACTCCACAATATGCCTGACATTCTCCAAATAAAAGTTGAACAGCTCTCCAGAACCACCAATATCAAGTACCTTATCATTGAGGCACCTGCACGCTTTCGGAGACAAAACCACTTTGGGCCACACTTGGGCCTGCACAGCGCTCTATAATGCAATTACCATGTTCTTCCAATTTCCATTTAGTAAAGTCCCCGTATGTAAGTGGTTAGATCCACTCACTGCAACAAATAATATTCTTTGGTAAAAGCAAATCCCACCACCATCTGTCACAAAAGGCACTAGGAGTGGATGATATTGTCATTGCCTGGATTTCTTGGAATGTAGAGTTTCATGTTTCAGTCAGTTTGCTGTGAGTTTCTTACTCATTCAATGTTTAGTTGCACAAATACACGCGCTCTTACACTCAGGGTTCGTTTGCCTTTTCCAAGAGCGTCGCTTAGACCAAATATGGCAAAGGTGGCAGAACAGTCATCACTGATGGTCAAGCAGCACTATAGTTATACACGACTTGAGAAAACCAATAACAGCCTATTTGCATATCACACACTACAAAATAAGTTGCCCCTTAGAGGCGAGTAGACTATTTTTACTGAGGAGATGTTCCCTAGTGGTTAAGTCGTAAACTGAGGAGCAAGGAGAATCAATTTCAGCTTCCCAGTTTCCCAAATTCTACGATCAGAACCACCTGCAGCCTGTGTCTGTCAGACACTTCACAAAACACAGGAAGCACAAACCTACAGTCCATGGAGGTATATTTCAGTGTAGACATTAGTGCTCTTAGCTGACATCTGATGTTATCCGTATGCCACAAGTTCAAATCCTGGGAAGGTCAACTCAACAATGCACCCTTCCAAGGACAGTAAATCGAGTACCATTTCATGGGGTAATAACATATTATTTACAACACTGGGAAATGGCAGAAGTGAAGGATTAAGTGCAAAGTATAAAAAAGCAAGTTTATTTTTTGTGGAGTAATATAAGGTTCAACTTTATATTCCTACTCTAGGGATGTGGGGCAAAAGTTAACTGCAGTGCAGGGGCGGGCATAACTCAGGTTTTAAGCAACCGTTTATCGGTGGACAAGATGCAAGGGGTAGCACAAGTGATATTATGCGCACTTTAGAACTTCATGACATCAGAGGGTTGTCCCTTTCCCATCCATAACTCAATAGCCTTCTTTTTGCTGCTGCAAAGACCACAGAAAGCAAACATAGTTTTAGAGTCAGGTTTTCCTTCTGTGTCTAACATTTTATACATGACCTCCAAGACCAGAGTGATGGCAGTGTTGGGGTATAAAATGTCAAGCTAGGTGGATCAGCTCCCATATTTGCCGCCCCACCCTACACCCAATTTAATGTCCATACAGTCAACCAGAGTAACAGCATCTTCACATGCTTTGTCGCACACTCCCCACAGAGGGACAGAGCCTGGCTTGAACCACATCTCCTATTAGTATTCTAGGTCCGAGCCAGGTAGGAGAAACATAACTCCATAAAACAGCGTATGATAGAGAATGCTGGTCAACTTCAGACTTTTTACCCCACACTTTCTTGGGGGAACTGCCTGGGTGGGAAGGTTTGTGGATTCACCAGTAGAAGAAAAACAAGAATGACCCTTTATTTGTACTGGCATCCAACCATTCACCATGTGAATTCCTATACACTGCTCTGTGGCCCTTTTCAGGGCAGTGGCCTCAGATTCTGAAAGTGAATTCCAGTGTTAGTGCATTGAAGGTTCTTCAGATTAGGGCGCACTAACAAGCAAACAACTACAGGATGCCTTTTTCGTACAATCAAAAAAGGCGGAATAGAGCATCTGGTACATCCTGCTATTCCTACATCCTTTCATGCTGTTTGAAGTCATCTTTTGCAAAACAACCAAAAACCTTCTGGATTCATCAATTTGGAATTCGCAAAGAAGGAGTAAACTACTACACTCTGCTTCCAAACTTTAGGTTCTAATTGAGAAACAATCAGAATGCACTGTATATATGCGACTCACAACGTGTCTGAATAGACACAATTCGGTGTTTAATCAATCAGTAGAGTCGATTAAAACATAATTTTCTGCTTTGAAGAGCTGGACCAGTATAGGGAAGATCACACACTTTGCTACGCAGCCTGCTACAAAAATCTCAATGTACCTCATGGGTGACAGTTGTATTTTGAGGCAGGGTCAGGGCTTTAAGTGGGATGAAAAACTGGGGTGGGGGGTCTCTCAAAGGGGCGTGGCCAGTGTAATTAAGGGCGTGGCTTAAAACACTTAATCTGAACATAGTGTGCCGCCCGACTTGTATTTTGCAGTTTCTATCATTGCATCTAGATATATGATACAACAAGTAACATATCTACAACAAGTCAGGACTATTGGCTTTGTCAATGGTTGTTAGTTGCATAAGATAAATAAGCAGCAACTATGGCTTGTATATATTATTGAAAAGGCTTCCACTTAAAGCCCTGGTGACACCACGACAATGTTGCTGCCCCTGAGTTTCAAAGAGAAGGGAAATCCAGAGAGAAAATGACTCTTTAAAGGATTTCCCTTCCCCTACAACGCTCACCTGGCATGATGTCATGCCTTTTTAACTTCTCCACTAGTGAGAAGTGAGCAGTGTGAGCAGCGCACATCGATTTGCCTGCTGTCACTGCAGTCCGGAAAAACGGACCGCCTGTGCCAGGGCACAAAACAGAGCCCGATAGAGACCCGTTTCGAGGCCTCCGTAAAAAAACTGCCGGTGCTCAGACCCGGCCCACTTAAAGCCCTGCAGGGTCCACCGAGGCATTCATCCTTCAGAGGTTGATACAACGGGTGCTATTGCGTTGTGCAATTATAAAGTTCCTGGAGTAACGCTTATCACGGATATTCAATATTTAGCGGTTCAAATATTAAATAAAAAACGAGCGGTGGTATATTAGCTGACAAGTTACTACTGATGTCCTGATATGGTGGAGTGTGTGGGTGGGACAGGACACGGTGCAGGCGTGACCGACGCAGGCATCCCGGAGCCTGCCAAGCAGTGTGCCCTGGGCAGAACAATAGGTGGCTTCCGGAGCTGCGCAGGTGCAGGAGGCCGCCCTGTGCCCGCACATTCATCACCAGAGCCCCGGCCTGGAGGAAGCCGGGGCTGGAAAGGCCCTGCTCCGCACAGATGCGGCTTGTTTGTTCTCTCCTCCGGGAAAGCGACAAGAGAGGCCGGAAACATAAAATTGTCAACACTATCGACGCGTAGAAAAAGTATTCGCCTCTCTGGGCGGCATCCGTTGACCGGACACATAAACTAGGTCAGTAAACAACAATAAAAACAAGTGGCATCGACACACTGGCACTGCCTGGGCACGGCCCTCCGCGTAGAGCGCCCGCTCTGCCTGAACAGCTGAAGATCAGCTGGCAGAGAGACCCCGGAGACCGGGACCCAGTGGCACGGCACGGGCCTCCGGGTAGGGCGTCCGCTCAGACTGAACATCTGAAGGCCACCTGGCATCGACATCCCGGAGACCTTGTCCCAGTGGCACTGCATGGGCACTGCCCTCCGGGTAGGGCGTCCGCTCAGACTGAACATCTGAAGGCCACCTGGCATCGACATCCCGGAGACCTTGACCCAGTGGCACTGCATGGGCACCGCCCTCCGAGCAGAGCGCCCGCTCTGACTGAACAGCTGAAGGTCACCTGGCAGAGAGACACCGGGACCCAGTGGCACTGCATGGGCACTGCCCTCCGGGTAGGGCGTCCGCTCAGACTGAACATCTGAAGGCCACCTGGCATCGACATCCCGGAGACCTTGACCCTGTGGCACTGCATGGGCACGGGCCCCCGAGCAGAGCGCCCGCTCTGACTGAACATCTGAAGGCCACCTGGCATCGACACCCCGGAGACCGGGCCACACTGGGAGAGCTAAACACACCGACACACGATTACTTGTTCTTTCTAGATCATATAATCAGGATACAAAATATTCTTATTTTTGTTTTCAAACAAACTCAGGGACGAACGAACTTGGAAACACGAAGACAAATAAACCGTTGGAGATGGGGGCTTTGCGGGGACATCGTTGTAGCTGCTTCCGCACCAGAGCAGAGCACAGCACGAGTTTCTAGCGCTGAGAAGCACATTTCAGATGAAAGCTATAAAAACAACAGGTTTGGCTACAAGAGAGTGCATGTACTCCGAGGCACCCATCACAGAAGGGCCGTACATGCAGACAGACTCCAGAGACACAGCAACATCTTTACATACAAACATCCACATGCAGACATCCATGAGCAAAGAATAAAGTTCTATAAAGTCTCACATAAAATAAACTGAGACGCGCATGCCCACAACTGGATCAACAGTTACATGGATGAACGACCGGTGGACAGCTGTGGATAACTCGAAGTGACATTTCATGGGAGAAAGAAGCAATTAATGAAAATGCATTTATTTTTCTATTTTCAATGGAGTTAATGGGCCTTGTCCAATAGCATTTTGCTATAGGTTAGAATGCAACAGAATTTACAAAGTTCAGGTACTCAGTTTTGTGGTTCCGTCATTGACTCTGGGACAAAAGGGCACATCCCCACCCTGGCCTGGAGATCAGGGATTCAGAGGAAAACAATGAGCTATCAATGGCTTGAGTGAGTAAGAAGTCACATACATTTTCAGTGAAAAGGCCCGGGCCACACAAATGCTGATGCGTTCTGGACTTAGGCAGGGTTACTCACTACCAAACACTCAGACGTGCTATGATGCGGATCAGGCGAGCGTTGTTTTGTTTTTAGTAACCACTAACAGCTGTCTGGTGAGGGCAGAACAAACAAGACGAACTTCCCTAGCTGGGAAAATACAGAAGTCCTCATATCCGTCTCACTCGTCAGAGCTTCCATGTCAACCGCGTCCACTCTAGCGCCAACACCTCACAAGAAATCTTCAGTATCATTAAGGAATCCACAAACGATAGCCCACTCTCAATCGATCCCTTCCTCGCACACCCTCTGCCCCGAAATGTTAGAGTTATTGCACAACAACATTCAGTGTTGTCCTAACAAATCCATTCAATCTCTCTCGCCACATCCAATCTGCCATGTGAACAGCAGCATGCCAAAGTCCTTCCTCTGCTGAAAAATATATCCGCAGGCTCTAAGATGCTTGCAATTTATAGACCTATGTCCTTGATGTCCTTCCCTGCAAAGGTGCTGGAAACGATGGTTAATTCAAAGCCCACAAATTGTTTGGAGACCAACAACCTTCTTAACCATTCGTAATCTGGTTTCATAGCGGCCCACAGCACTGAGACATTTCTGCTGGCATAAACTGACAACATCTGCAGTATCCTGCACCAGTGCATCTCAGCTGCCCTGTTCTTGTTGGATCTCTCCGCTGCGTTTGACACAGTCCCTCACGCCCTTCTTATCTAGCACATGCATGAACTCAACATCTGCCTTGATGCTTTAAAGTGGTTTAGATCCTTCCAGAAACAGATCCCAAACTGTTCTGTTCTCCCTTATCACTCAAACAGTATCAGGACAACTTGCAGAGTCGCCCAGTGTGCTCCTCCGAGAGATCAACAATTTTCATTATATACATGACCCTCCCCGCAGGGATAATCAGATCTTACAGTTTCCAATGCGGATGATACTCAGTTGACCACCTCCATTGCTGATAATTTTCTCAAAACTCAGGCAAACTTTCATACCTGAATGTCTCAAGTTGCCATCTGGATGAAGGCTAATTGCCTCAAACTAAATGAAGACAAAACGGAGGTGATACTCTTTGGCTAAACTACCTCATACTGGTCTGAGAGCTGTTGGCCCAAAGAGACAGGCACCTCGCCCCAACCATCCGACTCCGCTAGGAAATTTAGGTATAATCCTGGACAAAAACCTCTCCATAGCTGATCAAGTCACCCCTATCTGCATCCTGGTTTGGCATCCTTAGCATGCTTCATTATGTGTAGGAATGGGCCCCACAAGAACAAAATTGCAGCCCATGTGAAATCTATTGATGTTGTCAATGTTTTTTAAAGATGTTGCACAGCAGCGTGGGCTGCTGTGCAATATGCCTTAAAGTAAATAAAAACAAAGCAGTATGGTGCAGCAAGCGCTGACCACATCATAGTGCTTTTTTTGTTTACTTTACAACTTTAAAAAACATTAAAGCCAGACAGCTCTGGGTGAGCTATTTCACAGCTTTAATCATTACCATGGAGATAGGGCGGAGGGGGGATTGACAATAGAGAGAGAAGGAGGAGAGCGGGGGAGGGTGACACCACAGAGAGAGGAAGGAGGGTGGGGGAGAGGGTGATTCCACGGTGAGCAGGGGTAAAGGGGACGGACTGCAGGTGCTCTCTAAGGCTACATCTCTAAAGATTTTTAAAAGCACCTGGTGGAAGGACACTGGCCACAGAAAGCTGTACTTGGTCCATGCTGCATGGCAGGGACAAAGACTTGAAGTCCAGGAGGAAGCCAGAGGCGAAGAGGAGGAGGTGCAGACCAATAGAAAGCAAGGAAATGAGAGTGATGACGTTAGAGCCAACCAGTGGTAAGTGAAGGTAAGCAATGGGCGGGCTATAAGCCCCTTTTAAGATTTTTTTCTTCTTACAAGAGAGTTTTCAAGCACAGTGCAAGCACTGTGCAGGAGAAACCTAAATAGCCACAATGCCACCCAAAGAGTGATGATGTAGATATGTGTATGCTTACAATGCCGGCACATGCATATGTCATGACGATGTAGCAGCCCTTCTGACACTTTACCATCTTGGAGCGGTACATTAAAAACAAAAAAAAAAGGTGGGTGAAAATGCATAATAAAGAAAGGAGCAGTTCAGTAGCTGCCAGACCCTTCAAAGAAGTACAAAAAAAAGTAATAACAAAGACAAACGGGAGCCAGAGGGGTAGGGGAAGCAACGGAGGAGCTGTAAGAGGCTCATGAATAAGAAGCAAACAATTGTGATTGACAAGAAAGCCAACCAATGATAAGCAACAGGGTGACCCAAAGACCCCTGTAAGTATTAGGTCTCAACAAAAGCTGCCTGTAGGCAAGACCTCTGAGCAATGCTGGCTATGTTGCGGGCTATTTGTTGTGGACCAGAGGTTTGCACTGTATTGTGCGTTTTACAAAGCAGAAACACCTTCAGACCATGTTAATGTTTTTCAACATTTCATCTGGAATTGGCCTCCTCGAGTCTGGATTACAGTACAGTACTAACAATGGGCAAAATAATAGGCAGCAAGAAGAAAAGAAAACGAAAAGAAACACAGGGGTACTATTAAGTCAAATATCATATCTAGCTATGTTTCAGAAAGAGTTTTTCGTGTGAACTCTCCGTAAGTAACCAGTATGATTACTACCTGTAGGTCACACATTTCTCTACAAGTGGGTTTTCGCTTGAAAACTGGGACTTCTCGTCTTGTTTCAACAAAAAATGCCATCATCCATCTTCGTTCAAAGAGAAAACAATCACCTACTTTCAGGACCAGCTAGAAGTCTTTTTACTGTTCCTTTGCAGAGGAAAAACTATCCCAGGTTCTAAACTGAGGAAAGGGGCGAAACTACAGGGACCCCCAATAATTCTAATCCACTCAAGATTTTGATGGGGTGCTAAAAAATTCTCACCTTCTAAAACAGGTCTATCTGCAGAAACTACAGAACAAAAATCGAACCTATTCCATTCCCTAGCAGTCACTAGCTCCGCTTATTTAAACAAAAAATATTATATAACTCCGAATAGAGGATTGTGATGTTATTGATGTAATTTATAATAATGTTATTAATGTAATCTTGACCAATTCATAATGCCTGGATACATGTTCACCTCATGCATGCCATAACCTCAATGCATTGCTGTGCTATTGTTTATGTTTTTACCAATAAAACAGTTTTAAAAAAACATTTTTTATTATATAATAGTAAACATGATTCTTACTTAATTATTTGTTCATAGAAAAACACAATTATTTGCACACAAAAAACAAGCCATTGCAGGAGCAGCCTGCCAGATGCTGTCACAGAAAGACGGATAATACACAGGTCACCTGTCTGCAAATTACAAGGTTATTAAGCTGCACGCCCACACGAAACTGGAGATGCTTTGTCAGAAAACCTTTACACTGCAAGGATCATTAGAAGATCGGTTTCTCTTGAAGCAGAACTTCACCTCTAAATTGAAAAGGAAATAGTTGTCTTTTATTCACTCTTTCTAGTTTTAAAAAAATATCCTGCCTTGGAACAGTCTCCCCACTGCAAAAGCAGCAGTCTGCTTTTTTCGGGAGAGTGTAAACGCCAGGATCACAAAAATGGGCTGTGCAAGGATGGCAAATCGCCAACTTTGTGAAGTTTTAAAAAATATATATATAATCTTTGTTAATATTGTTAGTTTGGCGAAAACTAAAATTTTATGTAGGAAAAACTTCTGATAAAAACTTGTTTTGCAGGAATCTGTACTGCCGCCAAACTGTGTAAAGTCTAAAATCATTATGTCATCACTAATTTTCAAACTTAGCACAACTTAACCAGTAAAGTAAAAGGTGAGAATTCGAACACTTCACAGGTATACTAGGTAAAATTGAGCAAGGCTTGCTCATTCTGGCAGGAGAACTCGTAACTACAGATTTACTACATAGGCCAACAGAGGCCCTGCGATATCCGGAGTGTTTCCAGATTACCTACCTGGAACACAGACCCAATTAAGGGATCGCTTATTCGAATCCTGCATTAAAGGTGACGTTGAAGCTAGGCCAATTTTACCTAGTATACCTGTGAAGTGCGGAATTCTCACCTTTTACTATTCACATGAAAGGAACGATACTCGCCTACCGAGCCCTGGACGAAGTTCTCGTCTTGAGAACGAAACGCGTTGGCTGACCATAAAGTCTACAAACTCTGTGAGAACTAACTAATTGAAATAAAGACTCATTTGAAAAACTAAACATTGACTTCTTGGACTTCATCACCTGCGCAAGCCCAACCCCCAACTGCTTAGGATCTGACGTACAGCGGCATCACCCGACGGCTGGTGCAAGGGCTTGTTGCGCAAGGAACCTGATCTATTTGAAACTAGTGTGAAGTGCAGAAACAATAGTCCGCCGTCAAAGTATCCTTGTTCACTCTAGCTAAGCACTGCACCCAGATCCCCCTAGCTGGGACTGCATTGAAACCACGCTAGCTAAGCACTGTACCCAGATCCCTCTAGCTGGGACTGTATTGAAACCACTCTAGCTAAGCACTGCACCCAGATCCCTCTAGCTGGGACTGCACACAAATCAGTCTAGCAGGCGACTGCGTGTGGATCACTGGCTGCAAAATTCATCTGTATGAATACATCTTTGTTAAAAACTCAAACAGGTCACTGTCCCAGAACAGATACAGCGTGGGGTCAGCTGATTATAAAAAGTACAGAAGATATCTATACATTCCTGTGCAGCAGGGAAAAAACGAGCGGTGGGAAAAGGGCAGGCAATGAAAATTGTAGTGACAAGCACGAAAACTGAAAGAATGTAAGGAAACCTTTTCAAACCAGACTCCCATTCACCACTGAAACAAGCATTGGCATAGCCAATAGGTCTCGCCTTTGGGACCTTATAAGTATTTAGTTATGCAGCACAATATCCTTACTGCAACAACATTAATTGTTGTATGGCTAAACACTTATAAGGTCCCAAAGGCGAGACCTATTGGCTTGATTGGTTACTCCACCATGCAAGCCCAGCTAAAGATCAGTATCTGCTCAGCTGCAGACCACTCACATACTAACTCCACACATACCTACATTCTGGGCCAGGAAAGTGGGAGATTTTGGGAAAAAAATAGGGGTAATGTATTTTCCCCATTTGCTTCTATTGAAGCAAAGGCAATTTTTCAGGTGGGAGAGAGCTAAAATAAAGCCATTTTCGGCTTCAAAAATTGGGAGTCTCCCACCTGAATCGCGTCTGTTGGCATGTATGATACTCTACCAAAATATACTTGTTTTAGATTCCTACTTTGATATTCCCTTCTATAGTGCTTAGAAGCGACACCAAGCTGAAGGAAGTGCTTCAAAACAAATACTATAGATAAATAAATTCCAAGCAAGAGTCAACCACGCTGCTTGTATAAGCACTTGTAAAAACAGTACTGACCAACAGACAGTAACCGTTCCATGCTGTGTACATCACTGGCAGGGACCGAGGGAAGCGTAAACAACAGCAGTCCGTGTCAGAACCCACGGTCTAAGAGTATGCCAATGAAAAGGACTAGAAGATGCCACAAACATCTGGGGGCGTGTCATGACGTAGACAGCTTTTCTCTACCTGGAACAATGTTTACCAAATGTGAAGTAAAAGGAAATTATTAGCAAATGCGCATTCCATAATACTTACTCCTAAAGGATGGAAAGCGACTGAAAGCTCAAGCGTGAAGCCTGGCTCTGTTCGGCATCCTCTTGGATCTTTGAGCCCAAAACGAGCCGAGCTTTCACGTCACTTATGCCTGCCGCCCATGCTGTGATCTCATGCACAAAAAATTTAAGATAAAAAGTGACTTTTGATGTGTGAAGTGAGTGCAAAAGAGGGTGATCTAGAGGCTGAATTGCACAGCGTGAGACCAGAAGGCCTGGGATCAATCTTAGCTTCCCTGCTTTTCCAAATTGTGTGTTCCTGGGCACATATTTTATTTCATTGCGCCTCCTTTTTGTTGTTCATTATAATTTATGAGAGCAGCTTCAAATAATGGCGTAGAGATGTAGTGGGCGGCAATAAATACGGATGAGCTCCTCTGCGAGTGCTCCCCCCTCTAGAGTGATAAATTGGGTAACTGCTTAAGTCACTCACGCTCCCGGGAAGTTCACGGATCCTTCCTCCTTCCTTGCCAGCTTTCGCATCTAGCTTTACGGTGGAGACGCTGTTGCATGCTGTGATCCTGGGCAAATAACTTAATCTCCCTTGCCTGTAAAGGGAATATGTGTCTGTAATTCAACGGGTGCCCATGTAAAGCGCTCTCATACAAGTCGAGTATGCGCTATATATATATATATATAACTGCTAAAAGCTATATAAAACTGCTAATAAAAAAAAATACGAACTTCCACTTACATAAGTTAACTGTAAGTTATATATTTCGAAATGCGTGTGTACTTCGGCATGGCGGGGTGGATCAGGTTGAGCAGCCGGTGATGTACACAGGGTCGGGGTGAGAGAAAAACAAGCGCGAGTGCTCCCCCTCTAGAGTGATAAATTGGGTAACTGCTTAAGTCACTCACGCCCGGGAAGTTCACGGATCCTTCCTCCTTCCTTGCCAGCTTTCGCATCTAGCTTTACGGTGGAGACGCTGTAGCATGCTGTGATCCTGGGCAAATAACTTAATCTCCCTTGCCTGTAAAGGGAATATGTGTCTGTCCATCATCCCCTTTTGTATCGCTTTGTAATTCAACGGGTGCACATGTAAAGCGCTCTCAACAAGTCGAGTTTGCGCTATATATAACTGCTAAAAGCTATATAAAACTGCTAATAAAAAAATACGAACTTCCACTTACATAAGTTAACTGTAAGTTATATATTTCAAAATGCGTGTGCACTTCGGCATGGTGGGGTGGATAATGTTGAGCAGCCGGTGATGTACACAGGGTCGGGGTGAGAGAAAAACAAGCGCGCGCGCGCCTCAGCTGTAAGTTAAAAACAAGCATTGGCCGCGCGGCCGTGAGAATACGCGGCCGCGCGGCCGTGAAAGCGAAAGTTATGGCAGGGACGCGCTCTGTGGTGGGGGAGGGGCAGAGCGAGGCGCTTGGGAGAGCAAGGCTTAATGAGCCATGAAAGCCACATGGCGGCTGCGCGTGTGCACGCGCTCGTGAATGCAAGCTTGAGGCCAGGAAAAGATTGTGGTAGCACTTTGAAAAGCCAATAACTAAATGTCTCGCAGAGCAGCGCATGCGCTGGCTCAGCGAGACCTAAAACTATATGCTCCATGGATGGAGAAGGCCAGAGCTGCTCAGAAGAAGCGGCCTGAACCGGTACTGCAGAGAAGGGGAGAGACATACTGGTAACATAAGATCACAGAGCGGACATCACCTCTCGGCAATAGATAGGGAAAGAAAGACCAAACCGAGCGCTAGAGCGCGCTGGGGAGAGGAGGCGTGCCTAGGGGCAGTCATTAGAACATTCCTACAGAGAGCGAAAAGATACGAAAGGGAAAGAACAACCCCACAGAAAAAACATTAACAAATTCCCAGAGAATTAGAACTGTGAGAAGAAAGGACGCCCCATATATAGAGAAAACATTACACATTCCTGCAAGAAACGCAGAGATAAACAGTATACGCAAGTAACAGCATTTCAGGAAAAAAAACAAGTCCAAAACATGGCAGGCTAAAAACACTGAGGCCTCACTGGAGCAGAACTGCAAAGGCAGCCTAGCGCGACGGCTGAGCCCACTCCAGGTCACGCTCGACTTTAGATATTAGAGTACCCAGAGGCACAACTACTGAGGGAAAGGCCGGCTACGGCGGACGACCTCGAAGCAGGGAACCGGGTTCGAGTCTCGGCAGGGGCCCTCAACATCCTGTGATTCAGGGCAAATCACTTAATCTCCCGTCCCTAACAAAGATTAATGTGTGCGTCTGTAACCCAACTAGTGCTCATGTAAAGCGCTCTGATACCTCCGGGTCTAGTTCACGCTATATAAAACTACTCCACCCCCCCAAAAAAAAAACTCTCCATCTGTGGGCACATAATAAACTTCTCTATTGGGAAAGGATGCTGGAAAAGCCAGGTTGTCGCCAAACTTGTTGCAATAGATTCTCCCACACGCAGCTAGTACTTCGCGTATTATTTAATTGATACAAGAATAAGTGGCCAATAGGTCTGCACCGGATGGCAGGCACTCGCCAACTGATTTACAGTTAACAATCTACATGACGCGCAGCATTCTAACTAGTGACGACTAAATACATTCAATACCTCGTCACAAGGTACGTAATCAGCAAAACACAACACCCTTTCCTCCCAAGGACACACTGGCCTGGCCTAGCATGTCTTCAGTAGAGTGTCAGGACTCCACTCTGTTATGCACAGATTCCCCTTTCTGTCACCACTGCACCCCATTTGTGACGTAACTGGTCTCCCACCTCATGGTTTCACCCTCCCAACCTGCCGGTTCACTTTTATACGGCCACCTACACACATTTCACAATTGATCCGTCCAGGGGCTGGCTGGCGTTTTGGGAAAGACAGCTACATTCACAATGCTCCTTTTTTCGTTCCCTCTATTCTGGCCCCTTCTTTCCTGGCTCCCCATTTTATAGTGTGACTTGCCAGCGCAGAGGTCGCTAGACAATAATGTGCGCATCAGTAGAGAGGGCTTTGGCTCCGCCCACATGTTGGGAGTCAGGAGTATTTGTAAGTGGGTGTGTGTAAAAGGAGTATTTGTAAAAGGTGTGTGCTTCCACAAAAAATGTGCTTGCCTTCCACACAGTTGTGATCATTTTGTTATTTATCCAGCTGCCTGAGCTTGTACTTTCAGAGGCACACACATGACATTGTAATGCTATCAAATTGTCTTAGATAACTAGATAATTTATGGTGTTTTTCTCTAGCAGCAGCACAGATGGCAGGATGGATGCATTAACCTACATGGGAATTTAGGTCTGCTTGACAGCGCAACTGTCACCTGACCTTAACCTAACACCAATAATATTCTACAGTTCTTCACTTCCACACAAATACATATAAATTCTCATGCTATTTGCTTGTAATGCTTCACATTTCCATACACAATTCTTTTAAAGCCAGACCTATTGCCACTACTTGTCTATCTCAGCAATCCCGCCACTCCGAAGACTTTGAGGCGACCTGGGACAATTTTATGTCAAGACTGATGGCTCTTATTATGCATTACTTTCTTACTTTACTCTCATAGTAGCTATGAGTAACACCAAATACTAGCCTTCATGTCTTAACAAAATTAGGACTTTCCATTCTTAACACTTAGAAAATTCACAGTCACCAACATAACAGAACAGCATCAAATCTGGCAAAAAAAAGCACAGCAAGGAACTTCATGGAACATCAAAGGCTCATGGCCCAATCCTTTGCCAACAAGCACACCAGTATATCCTCCCTGCGAGGAGGAACAGATGAAGAGATAGCAGATGTGGTCTAGTGGAAATGTTGCTGGACTTGGAATCTGAACCTGCATGTTTCAATCCCAGGTCATGCATCTGAGCACAAATTGTACCATAGTAAGCATACTGCTTCATCTCTATATTCCTCGAGTAGTAAATTAGAATGTAGGCTGCATGTTTCTCCAACATCCCATCTTGGTTTCGGCAATCAGTTGCAACCAAAAACAAAATAATGCCTACCACCTCATGTTTGCAATGCGTCCACTACAATAACAAGAACTGATAAAACTAATAAGTTTGCATTTTGTATAGTGCATGTAAGCAGGAACACATGCATACATTCAGGGATCCATTACGATAGAATAAAAACCTACTGCTACCTACATACAAATACCAAACATAGGCACCTACACGTACTGGAAAACATACATGCAAGCAGCAATGCCCTAGACCAAAAGATTTACAGACAACCAAGAATACAAGCCAAAAGATGAAATAGACACCCATGTACTCAGATATACAAGTGTTCATTCACTCCAGCCGCAAGATACCAATGCCCATATACACAGACAACCAGATATACTGTTGACACCGTTCCAACAGGTACACAGACAACACACACAGCAAAAAGTACACAGAGAGGCACACATACAAGTACACAGAGGCACACAGGAAGAGTGAGACTGACAATCAGAAATAGTAAGAAGGGACAGATTCAATATGAAGCAATGCATAACTACCACTGGGGAAGAGGTCGACCTAATATTTAGACTACCTGCAAAGGAAAAGGGGGAAAGGAAGAAGTTAGGTGTCAGTATTTATTATATCTTTGGCCTTTACTCAATGAAGTCACTTCTAGGTGCCAAGAGACACATAGACACCCTTAAAGACAGAGCGATCTTACAGGCAACCATGATCTTTCAGCTGACACTTGTACACACTCATATCCAGACTGGCACATACATTAACCCAGCGGTCTTCAAGTACTATAAGTACAATATTTAATTTTCTATCCAAAATACTACATTTAAGACTTAACATGTTGACGATTTCACTTATTTATGTTTTCCTGCTTTATAAAGAGCCTCCAAAGCACTTTGTATAAGCGAGACAATACAATGAAAAACACACACACACTGTGACTATAAGATTCATTCTCACAGGAACACAACTTTTTCAGACCTGAGCTTTCTTTTAGAAAGCAGTTTCTATAGATGTATTATTATAATATTCTAACATAAGTAAACCAAGACCACAACTCCTACCATGCACAACTTTGTTAAGTGAAAGCCCAGGACCCTGGTGTTCTGGTGACTACGATTAATCTGGTACTACACATGTAAACTGACATGAACACAGCAAATACCAGTATCCCAAATGGTCTCTGGGAAGACGAACTTTCTTTTTTAACAGTGACTCCAATGGAAACCGTAGATGACGCATTAGCAGGATGCAAACACTAAACACCGCTCATCATGCACATCTGAATACCGCTCTTGCTGCTGAAATCAAGACTTACAACTTCACAAACACACCCAAGTCCCTTATATGTATATCTTCTTCTATCTCTGAAAATATATCTGAAACCTGTAAGTGGTATTGATTAAGACAAATCTAAAAATGTTATTGCAATCTCCATCTCAGGTAGATAACTCTGTCCCTGGCACAGCCCAATATCTTGGGCACATATTAATTACAGTTAGCAACCGAAACATATCCTTTGACCCCTATCATGGCACAGAGCCAGATCAGCGACACAGAGGACTGTCCAATACACGGACCCTTAAGTTGAAAGCAAATCACTGTACTACAGAACCAAAGATAATGGAGGATGCTATCCCAGATGCAATCAAGCGCTATTACATATAGCGCCAAGAATTCTATCGGTATGCAAGTGACATAAAATAAATGCACATACCATAACCTTGGTACAGGGCTCACCACGCCATCTTTCTGAAACAGCCAAGACCTATGCACAGAGCCCTGTTCTTGGTACAGAGCCCTGGCAAAGGCCCACCTCGTTTGCAAAGAGTCCCAAATCTGGATCACAGCACTTCCAGCGACAGAGACCCATCATCAGGTGTCATGGGGCTCCATGGCGTCTATCTATGGCTGCACCACGAGCACGCACGCAGGTTAGGCACCAAAACTAGGTCCTGTCACTAGCCCTTTCCTTGCCATAGGCTGGTATATTGGGCACCTTTGAACGCTATATTTGGTCCTTACCCTTTCCCTGGCACAGAACCCCCTTAGCAGGGAACTCTATCTCTGGAACACACCACCTTTTGCCACAATGTCATATTTAGCATGGGACCCTATCCTTTGCACAGACCCCTCACATCTGCAGCAACAAGCCGTATCCTTGCAACAGGCACTGGTAGCTTCCCAGGCGGGGTCAGAGGTCACTCACTCAGAGTTGGGGTTCGAGGTCTCCGTGCTGCCCCCTCATCGGATACCGATGGTGCTCCAGTGCCGTGGAATAGTGGCCTCCGAGCGGTACATACACCACCAGACAGACACCACTCCTCCCTGAGCCAACCATGCACAGCCACCAGCGCGGCGCCGCTCCGTGAGCTAAAATCTAAGCAGGGGAGCTGCCAGAGACTGCAGCGCCTGTTGCAGAGTAAGAGCGAGCGCCCGTGAAAATAAACCGGACACAATCCCTGCCCAGAAACGATGCTGAATGGGTAAACAATGTCAAAAAGTAGCAATTGCAAGTGGGACGAGCCCGATGCCACCTTCTGATCACAAACGTCCGCATCTACGAACTCTCATTGTTTCCTCCTTATTCACTGGGATTTTTATCTGCATCGTCAATGTAACATGAAATCTCAGAAGAATAGAACGTAAGCAGGTTGCTACCAAAACGTTTATATTTTACACGTATAACAATTAGCGTTGGCGAAATGTTGCTTGCATATTGCGTCCTAGCTAAACTATTTTTTTAAACTGCTGCATTGAAAACAGAAATGTTTACATTCTGTATAAAATTCATCATAAGATGAAGATTTAATTTGATGATTAATTCTACTACTGAGAGGTAAAATAGTCCCTAATGCATTATAATGGATGTGCTCCATAGGAAGCAGAATGATACACCAATAGCATATGGTAAGAGAATAATATTTCTCCAGGTGGAGAAAAAGCCCTTTGTATGCTTATTTTAAACTATTAGTAACAATTGGTCGTAAAGAGGACTGGACTGTCTAGCCAGACCTAAAAGGAGTACTTTGGCACTGCCTATTATCTCAATAAAACATTATTTTGTCGTTCTTTCGAACAATAGTTAACATTTACCTTTTTCATAATAAAATATGATGTTGTATTAGTTGCTGGAATGTCATATCACGCTCGATCACATTATCTATACTACAGATAGAACATCTCCGATCGCCTATATATTTTACATTTTCAGTAATGCTTTTCTTTTTCTTTAAATGCCCCAGTTCCTATGGATATTTTTAAAGGACGATTGTAGTCATACCAGCTATATTCTCAGGGACACCCACATTATTTGACACTATATCTGAACATTTTTGTAGCTCTGCCTTACCTTATTTCTTTCTAACCTGTTACGAATGTGCTTCATTATAAGAGCATCACAGAATGTCAACAATTTTACACAAAATACATATTTTGTTACGTAGTTTAACTTTTGGGGCCAGTGAGAAAATATACACGCATACACACCGGCACTGAAAAGCATGTCTACACAGATACACATATACATACAGAAATACACAAACATACACTCAAAACACATAGCTCACACTAACATACACACGTGTAGACACACGAATACATATTTACACACTGACACGTCCACACAAACATGCAAATACACATACAAACCCTCACACATACTGATACACACATGTAAAGTCTATGCTCACACACAGGCATGCATGCAAACACATAGCTACACAAGTACACATACATACCCAAATCCGGACATATACGGAAACTCACATGTACACACAAAACACACATATGCATAAATGCACATGGAAACATATGTATGTGCTGAACTAATGCACAGATGTACAAATGTACACATATATGACACAAGCACACTAACACTTCTACAGACGAATGCTCTCACACACATACAAAGATCACTGCCTATTAATGAAAATAATTATTTTTTCTCTGTGTTTCAGAAAGTACTTTGGGGCATCAATTAAGGAAGAGCTCTATAAATGCTACCATACATTACAATTTAATACAATTTTTATTGGATGAATCTATGTACATAATACAGCCACCACTATTTTAGGTTGCTCTGCAATTCTGACTGGATATATCAATCTATGCATTACATCAAATAATTTTTCAGGTTTCATCTACAATTCTTATTGGATACCTCTATGTATGTAATACAGCCAATACTATTTCAGTTTCACCTGCAGTACTAATTGGATTCATTCAGGTACGGTTGTAACCAATATTATTTTAGTTGCTTCATTACTAGTCTCTTTGGAGTACATCATTACATCCCTTCAAGCCAATACTTTTTCAGTGGCCCAACTATAGTCCTGATTGGATACACATATGTATTTCTTGCAACCAATGAAATACAATTTATCTTCTATTTCTTACTGAATATGTATGTCTATGTGGTAACCAATGAAATGTCTGTTGTCTTTCTTACAAATCTGATTTGCTACATCTGTTTCACAGATGCAACTAACGAGGTCTAAAAAATATAATAATAACATTTTGAGTAAGTGCCCTATAATGCACCCCTTCCATATCTGTGGGAACACAGTGTTTTGGGAGCTAAGGGGCAGAGAGCCAAGAGAAGGGCTGAACACGAAATGCTAACTCCCTGTACAAGACATCTAATGTTTCCGCTAGCAAGGGAAAGACATACAGGTAAGTTGGGTTTGAGTACACGTTTAACAAATGGCTTCTACTCTTGTGACTGAATGTTTATTTGATAATTGTGTTAAAGTGTCATACAGTTTGGATGAAATAGATAACGCTAGGAGTAGTCTTTCCCTACTGCTTAGTGCTAGTCCTCATTTTAGATGCAGGCTTTCTGGCAATTACTATTCTGTCATTTTGCCTATATTCATTAATTTTTTAATAAACAGCTATAATGTAGAAACTGACAAAATTAGAAGTATATTCTTTTGTGTTATCACATTCTTGTCACACACAATGAATCCTATGGTAGGGCTGTTGTCCAGAAACCTAGTTTGTGTCACATATACCCAATGAGATACTTGTTAGGGCATCCCTACCTGTCCATTTTAGTTCACCAGAAGCCCGCGGAATGTGGTCAGTTTGAGGAATGAGGGACGCAAGCCGGGATGTCGTGGAACCCGAGGCGTGCAACAACATATGCATTGCACAGACACATGTGCACACAAAGATGTACACACACCAACACACAAACATACATATGAAGATATACACACAGACACAGACACCAACATAAACGTTTCAATTTATACTGTAATAAAGGGGTTGGACCGTCAATATTAGGATACCTGCTTTACACATCGGACAAGCATAAATACATCAGCGACTTATTTTACTGTGTTCCAAGCCGTGGAGCTTTGTGAAATGTATCAAGATTTAGCGTTTATGATGTAAAAACTACTTTTGTGTATTTGTCCATAAACATTTCCACATTTGGGCGGGAACTCTGTTGAGATGACCTTTACAATGGGTAGAATGCTGTGATTCATTATTCGTACAAATGCTAATCGTACCCTATAATTAGTTCCATCTTACACAGCATATTGATTAATATTTCTAAGTTAGTACCCCTAAAAAACTATGCGGTTTATGAACGGTAATGACATTTCATAAGTAATGCTACACAATACCTCTGCCTCCAGTGGTGCCAGCTCGGTATCCCCTGATGATTCCATAGCCATATGCATTGGTTCAGGGTGTGGGAATCCACAGTTTACTGCGATGCTCAACTGACTAGTCAGTGATGGTCCGGACACGCCTCTCTGAATCTAGGCGTTGTGTTTCATGTCTGGGGTGCCCCACCGCCTCCAGAGGCTTCATGCTGATGCTGGGAGCCAGCCTACTACATAATCTTGCTGCTTTGACAATCTAGTGCAAACCTTATAATGCCCCCACCCACCCTGTGTAAAAAAAAGCGATCCAGATTAACAAATATATTTTCTCACACTAAATCTATAATACTTGTGGCTCTGAACATATATACCAATTCAAACATTGCAGATATTTGAGTTATCCCTTTTACAAATGCAACCAAATATATGATTGCAGACATGCTATTGGCACCCTGGTCTCCCTGAAAGTGTAAAAGTGTCAGGGGTGTGAAGGATTTTCAGGGTTATTTCATGCCCCGTCACCCCGAGTCACACTATGACACATGCAGGACATGAGTGATAAAAACATTACTGCTGGCTCATCAAAGAGCAGGTCGCTGCCACTAAAAACACATTACTGTTACCAACATATTGTTGGGTACCCCAGGGCATAGTAAATGTTCCTCGTGGCCAGAGCCTGCACTTTCTCCCTGATATCAATTCAGGCCCCCTTGCCCAAACTTTGGAGACCTTTGTTGTCGTGGGTTCTATGGATGCGAGACATACCTCTGAATGAACACGTGTGTTTGTGTGTTTCCACACCTGCCAAAGACTTTCGTTTAATCCCAGACATACAGAAACCTAAAATATATACCCAAACAGGCCCTTTGAGATGTACAAGTGAGTTGTTTCAAACAGTGCAATACTCAAATCTTGACACACTACATAGTGTCCACTACATCCATGGTCCTGCTACATTTCAAACTCTAAAATATAGGAAAAGTGGTGGATGGAATGCTTGAATTAATCTCAGCCACTGGGGACCACTCAGGGCCGCATCACAATCGATTGTTTTTTTGCACACCATGTCTCATCAGTTTGGACTAAGCTATATGCAAATCAGTCTTGACCTTGCTCCAGTCGTAACAGTCCTGCCCGAACTGCCAATCCAAGTCCTCCCTGAGCCGGAACACAAGTAACCCAGGACAGGTTTCGCCTTAGTTATGGGCTCATCAGCCGGGTACAGCTTGGTTCCAGTGACACAGTGTACACTGGGCGGAATCCCAATCCATCGTTATTTTGCACACCAAGTCACCTCAGTTTGTCACAAGGGTGAAACCTGTTCTGGGTGGCCTGTGCTCCAGTTCAGGGAGAACCTGGCCTGGCAATTCGGGCTGATCGGCTCCCATTAGGAACAGGGTCAAGACTGATTTACATATGGATGGGTTCAAACTGAGGTGGCATGGTGGGTGAAAAATGATGGCTCCGTGGCGTAGCTAGATTATGAGCCACCAGTGACTGGTCCATGTGCGGCATGTAAGAGCGGGGGGGGCTGCTGGCGATTCCCGCGATGGCCGTAGGTAGGGGTGGGGGGGTTGCTGCTGATTCCCACCGCGACCGCAGATAAGAGCTGGGGAGGCCGCCGCCCCCCAAAATTCCCCTTGCTACACCACATCAGGCAGTCAAGGTTGCCGCCTATTGTTTTACCATCTTAAGGTGGCTAAGAAAAATTGTCTGGATGCTGCCTGAGTCCACGCAGAAAACAGTGGTCCAGGCCCTTGTTACCTCGCGACTGGACTACTGCAATGTCCTTTACCTCGGATCCAACAAGGTGCTGACGCGCAGGCTTCAGCTGGTACAAAACTCAGCCGCAAGGCTACTATGTAGGGTACCCAGAACTTCCTCAGTCTCATGCTTTTAAGAGACCTGCATTGGCTCAGGGTGGAGAACCGTATTAAGTTCAAAGCCCTGAGCTATATGTTCAAAATCAAAACAGGCGAGGCACCCCAATATCTCCGAGACATGGTCAACCCTTATGTGCCTTCCCGGTGCCTCCGATCTTCAACCCAAGAGAAGTTTTCTGTGCCCAGACTCAAACTATCCAGGATGGGAGGGAGATCTTTTTCATACCTCGGTCCCCTACTATGGAACTCACTTCCCATAGCCATCCGTAGTGAAACAACATACTCTCAATTTCGAAAATCCTTGAAGACCTGGCTCTTCAACCAGTAACCAACTCAGCTGCCGCTTATTTCTTTTGTTCCGCTCGGGCGCCGGGAAACCCTTTTTGGGTAGCTGTTGCGCCTTACAAGTTTAATAATAAATAAATAAATAAATAAATACTGTGATGGCCTGGGATGTGGCCGGAGCGATTGCCAGTGGCTGAGAATAATTCAAACATTCCATCCATCGCCTTGTTGTTTGTGCATTTCATACTCAAGCATAGCTGCAAGTTGCAGAGATGTAGAGTTACTTCACCATGATCTTATATGTAGAGTACACATCCCCTACTGTGTTAAACATGCAGCGCAAACATAAACATAAATATAGGTGCCCAATAATGGATTCTTATCACATGTGCAGAACTTCAAAAAACAGAATTCTAAATGTAGAAAGTAATTTAGAGCAACATTTACTGCCCTTTTGCAGCAGCAGGAGTTAGTCGGATAAATAGCATTTCACTCACAATAACTGACAGGGTATCCCTCAAGTGATGTAGAGCATTCTGGTAAGGTCCTTGCAACAGTCGTGAGGCGCTGTTCAGGCAAACAGAGGGAGTGCCAGATGCTCTTGCATGTGATAGGGAGTAGCACAAGGGGGTATCATCTGATGGATGGAAAAGCTGTACCCTAAAAGATAGAAGGCAAGATAATAACGAGCTGCTTCACCTGGCTAGAGACCTGAAATTGAGCAATTTTCCTGTTAGATGTCTTCATGGCTTGCAGCTTACAAATAGCAGAATATTGTTTTAAAACGTGCTGTACCCTAAAGCTGCAGGCAAATATAGAGATTCAATAAAAGGACTGAGAGCTTGATTGAAGAGTTTTGCTTGTATGGTACGAGTGGATTCACTTCCAATGAAAATGTCCCGAATGTTAAGTGCGTGGGAAGGAACCACCAGCATCCAAACTCATAAGTTCATATTCACAAAATTTGGGTGGGCTCTAATAAAAGAACCAAACACAGTATTCATATGAGGAGATGCCACACATTTTAAAATGTGGCTCAAACTATAACATTCATCATCATAGCAAGGTAATTCAAATTCCTAAACTGTCTATAAGGGATGCACAAATCTCAGTACAATATGATTTCCCTTTTGAAGTCAATCACAGTGTTAGAAATGGGGTTTCTGGTTGGCTAGGGTAGGCATCTAAGCCAGGCAGAACTCGTCACTCTAGTCAGGGCAAGCCAGTTACACACCAAAGATAACCTGTGCCCACCCTCTAGTAGCTTGGCGCAGAGCAGGCAGGCTTATCATTAGAGGCAATATGTAAAGCATTTGTGCAACACACTCACACCAGAAACACAATGAATACACCACAAAAGGGACTCCATGCAGTATTATATAAAAATATATTATATATTGTACATAAAACATAGACCAAAATGACATGAATCATAAATTCTGTGCTTGTTATGCAAATCCTGAAGTAATACTTGTTATCCTGACAGTGCAAGAATCAAAACAACATACCTTAGGAAACACTAGAGCATGAAATGCAGCAGAGTAGAAATAGGTACATAAATCACCATATTAGTGTAAGTATCATAACCTTGTTTTGAGACAAAGTACATAAATCACCAGAAGATCAAAAGCACCTTGCAGTTAATGCAGACTTGGTAGGATAAATCACAGGAATCATCAATACTGTGCGCATAATGCAACGGGTCATGCATAAAGCACATCAATCATTATAAAAGTATAGGGCACAACGTTCCTGTGCTCCTACTAAACATCATACGGTAATTAGCACCAACTCATAGGTTACAGGCATGCCTGCACACCTACTACATGAATTACTGTAATTCCAGGGAATTCCTTATGCCAAGAAGCGGGGGCCTCCGTCGGGGTTTCACCCCATCCTGCACACTGATCCAATGCCCCCAACAACAAGATCCAGTGCCCACAGGTATGTCCAACCATGAGGTGGGGGCACCCACTGTAGCAATCTGACCTTGTTCGGTCCCCCACACGCATAGTGTCAATGCAACTGCCCTTGAGCATGCGGTGCAGCTGCCTTGGTACCATGCAGCCCCTCTCGGTCTGGGTGCCCCCGCGCTTGCTCCTGACCCGGGCGTCGGCCATGAGAGGGGCCCTTTACCGCTCGCTTGTTCCTCTGGTTGTCGGCAGGCTTCTCTGGGGGGGGTGGGGTGGAGCAGGGAATTCCTCCCAAGGCTATGCGCCTCATCGGCAGGCACCAGCGAGGGCTTGTAGTGCTGGTGCACGGAGCGCAAGCCTTCCCAGCGCTCGCAGCCAGCAGCTGCAGGGTCCGAATGTCCCGCGCTGTGGTCAGGGAAGCGATGCAGTGCTACAGACGTGCTGGTTTCTCCAGGGCGAAAGGGCACTTCTCGTGCAGAGACGGTGGGGTACTCAACACCCGCTTGACCAGAAAAGTAGCCAAGTGCTACACACACGCTAGGGAATCAGCAAAGCACGAAAGCTGACTCACCATTGGTAAGCACTGCAGAGGCTAAAATGAAGCACCACCCTCAATCCCTGGGGCTGAAACAGATACACTCTTGTAGCTAGAAGTGTGTAGAGTGGTTTCAGCTGGGACACGAGGTCTTTGATGTACTAGAGACATCTAAAGAACCAGAGGCAAGCTTTACAAGCCCTTGGAGTTTCTCTGGGTCAAGATGTTGTAGAGGGCAGGATCCTTCCTCCCTCACTGCAGAGGCAGCAGGCCAACACAGCAGAGCACAGTGCAAAGTGGCAATCCCTCCTGGCAACACAGCAATCAGCTTGTAGCAGTCCAACACAGCAAAGCAGTGGCAAAGTGGCAGTCCCTCCTGGCAGCATAGCTCCTCTTAGTTGCAGAGTATCCTCAGGACCCCAAAGTGAACTAAAAACATGTGGTCTGAGCCCCTGTACTTATACTCCAAAATGTTTTTAAGGGGACACTTTTAGAGGAAACTTAGAAATGCACAACACTCCCTCTCAACCAAAGCCCTGGCTCCAGACATAAGTAGGGGGTAAATCAGCCCTTTGTGTGAGGTCAGGACACAGCCTATATAAATGTAAGTGTGCCCCACCCCCCTCTCTCCCAGCCCAGGAAGACCATTAGTGTTCAGATGAATGCGGAGGTAACCCTGTTACACCCAACCCTTTCTGTGTAGTAGATGTCTGGAAATTATGCACAAAGTGTAGCTGTCAACCATGCCCAGACGTGGATTGGAGTCAGGCTGCAAAGCCCAAAGATCCATAAGCCCAGAGAAATGCCCACTTTCTAAATGTACAAAAGAAACAATTGATGGACGGAATGCTGGACAATGCAAACATTCACCCCCAGTCACAAGGATATGGGTTTAATCCATCATTCTTTTGCTCACCACACCACACCACCCCAGTTTGGACCCAGCCATATGCAAATCAGTCTTGACCCTGTTCCTTATGGGAACAGTCCAGCCCGAAATCCCGAGCCAGGTCCTCCCTGGACCGGAAACAAGCATCCTGGGACCGGTTTCAGGGCATAACCCTTCATCAGCCAGGCTAGCTTGAATCCAGTGGTGTAGTGAGCACAGGACCCACGTCTGGGCATACTCTTCCCACTTAGGGCGACATATGCAAAAGAAACAATTGATGAACAGAATGCATGACAATGCAAACATTCACCCTGTGAGCTGTTGGTCGCCCCGAACAACCCCGCCCTCCCGCTTTTAGGTTTGCTAGAGTCACTATGGGTGATATAAGTTCCTTTGTGGTGCCTATGCAGTCTCTAAATCCTGGATAGATCCTCCAGTCTCGAATAGGGGAGGAAGAGAAACAAAAGTCACAAAATTGGGGAGGGTGAAACAAAGGAATACTGAGTCCATAGGCAGCTTTCGTCGGGATAAGGATTCCTTCCCAGGCTTGCTTCATTCCTCAGCAGGGTACCGGAAAAGAAGGAACAAAAGGACACAGTCAGGACACTTGCTCTGGTGTACGTGGGGGAAGAGTGCTCCTGTCACCCGTTGTAGTGTAGTTCCTATTTCCCTAATAGGCTCTGCGCATTGGAATAATATACCCTATAGCAGAGGTCTTCAAACTTTTTACTCTGAGCCCCCTAAGCAAAATGTTTTGAGGTCGGGCCCCCTCCAAAACTTTATGGCAGGATTGGGGGAGTGGGAGGGACATGGCTGCGTGCAGGGAGCGGTGCTTATGAGAGGATTTCAGGAATACGTTTTCTATAGCTTATGAACCGCACTAAATATGAGACTTATAAAACAGAAAATGCATCAAACAAAAACAGATATCCCAAACAAACTGCTCCCCATAATTGGGGTGTTGTGAGCCCCTCACACTCTTTGACCCCAATGCAACTATACCTGCTGCACTAATGATAACTGCAGTCCTGAGTAGCAGGCTATCTCCTCTGCATCTTTTACCTCTTCCCCACCATGACGGATCTTCAACTCTGTCCTAATGCTTGAAAGGAAAATAAGCTTCGATGCCCCTTTTTAAAGGTAGACAGTCATAACTGTGATGCAGTGGGCCCCTCAAATCCCTGGGCCCCAGTCCTGCTGCATCTGCTCCTTAATGATAACCAGCAGTGGCCACTTACACACTTGGCAGCAGTACCAGCTTCACTAATGAATGCCCCTTTAAAAAAAGAAAACTTATATTGTCCCCTTCTTTGGGGGTATCTCTCTGAAGAAGCTGCCTCTGGACATTTGTAAACACAAAAATGAGTCCGCATACAGTGCTCCCTATTCTGGGCCTACTCTTTGACAATATCTATGAATCTCGCTCCTTTCCTCTGTCTCTTGGACCATTACTGTGAGGCCCCAGGGATCGAGAGGATTAGGGCGCTGGATCTGAATGCAACCCTTCTGGCCTGCTACCTGCCACCCCATGGACTCAGCTTTCACAATGCCCCTGAATGGTTAATACTGACTTTGAGATGCCTCTGCCTGAAATCGAAGGGTGTGGTGGTAGTGCATAAAGTTAAAAAGAAACCAGCCTTCTTACCAGCCAATAATTGATTGAGTCACTAAAAGCCAGGGCCACTGGAATTATGAGTTTCTGCAGCAGCAGCGTTTTCCACATAATTATCAGTTTACTGCATTTGCTACATAATCTGCAGATTTTCAACAAAAGAAAACTAGATTCTAGCTCAAACGGAACAAAAGTTATTTAACGCGTGACAAAGTGTTCCAGAGCAGTGGAAGGCCCTTTGCAAAGATTGACTGGTAATCTTGTAGTTGCTTACTGCTGTATTTGGGTGTTAAACTGGTACTAATGGGGTGAAATATTTCCCTGACAGGGTTACCTTGAGTTAAAATGACAAAATAATGAAGTAATGCTAACCACAAAATGTGGCGCATTATGCCGCATAATTTACCTTTTCTTGCTGCATAATTTAGTCAAACCTGCCACATAATATTGTCCTCTTCTGCTGAATAATTCCAGTGGCTCTGCTTAAAGCTTCATGGTGGCAAAGATCTATTCTTTTTGAGATGTAATGTAAGGGTGTTATCAGCTGAGATCTGGAATAGTGGAGACACTTACAAAAATGTCTGCATTAGATACAGTTTGATTAATTATTACTAAAAAGTATATTTTGTAAGAACTTGTTTTATCTCAATCACTGCATCATTTTGCAGCAGCCTTGCTTAGAGTATGTAAATACTGTTTTAAAATAATGACTTACATATTCACAGTGCTTTCTGCCACAGGCTGGGACCTCATAGCACTATAAACAGTGCCATTGGAATTATGCGGCGGAGAAGGCCAGATTATGCAGCATGGTTGACTAAATTCAGCAGCAAGCAAAGGTGAATTATGCTGCATATTTTGTGATAGCATTGCTGCATTATTTTGCTATTTTTACACTTGTTAACACTGTCCTGGCCTTTATTGCCCCTCATAAGTATCACATTAACACCCACATATAGCAATAAGCAACAGAAAGGTGACCATTCAACCTTTAGAAAGGGCCTTCCACTGTGAGGTAACATGTGTTGCTGCATTTTTTTTTATCTGCAAATTATGCAGCAGATGATGGATTATATGGCAAATGCGGTAAATCCATAACTATGCGCTGTGAGTGCAGGGTGAGCGTGAAAGTGAAGGGTGAGAATGAGTGAGTTGTCTGAATGCAGAGTGCATTCCCAGACATTTGAAGTAAATCAGCATGTTATTGACGGGGTGTAGGGTTTCAGATATAAGTTAAACTATTGCTATTATGGTATTAATCTGGGATCGAGGGTGGAGGAAATAAATAATGTGCTGATCGTGCAACAAACTTCCAGTCTTATGATTAGGATTGCCAGCTCATTATTTTGATGTCGCAGACGGTACAAAAATACACAGTCACCTAAAGCCCTATTTTCAGCACTTATCTGTGCGTACTTCGAAAAGCAAATATAAATAGAAAGCACTTTTAAATGTGTTCTAGGGCTGCCTGAATGATTCATGAATGAAAATAAAGGGAACAGACAAAGTCAGATTACAAATGAATACATACTTTTTTATTTAAAACCCTGTTTATTGTCAAAACAAGGTCTTTGCAGGCTCTTTAAACATACATGGTGGGCATTTTTCTATTGGCAACCCTTTTTATATTCCTTTTCATGAAATGCATTTTCACACTACAGCAGTAAATTTAAAATACAAATGTAAGGAATAGGCAGAGTCGGGGCCCAGGGGGTACTGGAACCAGGAATAAAAACTAAGCCTCGGTAACTAGTTTCTAAAGGTATGCAAATGGTCCTTAAAGACCTGTGAAAAACTCGGGCATGCCGGAGTCTTAATAAGACTCCAGACACTGCCCAGCGGAGCCCCCAGCAGCACACTCACTGACCTCCGGCCCCAGGGCACTCTGAGGGCTTCGGAGTAAATGAAGACAGCCTGGAAATGCAGCAAATAAACATCGCCGCACTTCCAGGCGTCTTCATTTACATGTGCTTACAGAGGCCTTTGCGCCCCCCTGGGAACCCATCCACGCCCCCCCAGGGGGGCGCGCCCCACACTTTGAAGACCTCTGCCCTATAGGCTTGACATAGGACTGAGGTAGGTATGTCCCTATCGAGTATATTAAACTTCATTACTTTGTGCCAGCTAGCTCAGAGGCCACTAGAAACTCCTTGAAAACAAGAAGGGAGTAGTTTCTCGCAACCGCAAAAACATGACCACTTTGTTTCCCTTTAGAATCAGAACACGTCTCAGAATCGTGGAAACAATAGATAACAGTTTCACTCAGCTCAATCGTGCATGCTTAGTTTCCTCAGAGTTACACAGAAAGAATAGACGGGCGTTTCAATAAAAAGGTTTATTGAACAGTCTTGTTTCTCGTGTAAGAGATATGTGCTGTTATGATCACAAGACAGTATGCAAGATATATTATGTACAGCGTAAGCAGTAGAAATAAATAATACTGCGCTAGCATTATCTTTTAGCATATATTCACATACATAAATAACATGAGCTAAAAATGCGAGTACTCATATGATGCGTCTCTAAGCTAGTTCTACCCCAGTGTACCTAACCTAGGTGTAGGACAATGTAAGAAGTAGGTGAAGTATGCTCTACTACGGTATACTAAGAGTATGTTAAGTCTAGTATGCCAAGTATGCCAAGTATCCCTCTAGGTTCTAGTCAGCTCCATACCTTGAGAATGAGAGAGGTGGGAATCTCTTTCCGGACTCGAACTCTAACACCCCGTGAAGGGAGTCAGATCACTGGAAGCTGGATTCTCTGCGAGCAGGGATGACAGCGTCTTCTCAGTGCGTCAGGCCGGGATACGGGCTCCTCTGAAGTCGAGGTTTCCTCTAACTTGCTTGGGCAAAGGAAGGCATATTTATACCTGGAAGGTACTTAGGAATGTTAGCATTGACGTGAAGTCGGACAGAGGAAGACGTCAGGAATGAACCCTTAAGGTATAGCGGTTCAAGCATAATAGATGAGTTCTTGGAGAAATCAATAATCCTGTGCTAGGGGAACTCCCAAGAGCTTAAGGGTCTGGTTTCTAAGAACTCGTTGTGACGTTAGGGTGGACGGATGTCGGTGACCATGCCTGTATTTAGAGTGCACGGCTAATGCCTAAATAAGGACTGGGATTTTATGCCTATATAAGGGCAATGCGAATTGTGCCTATATAAGGACATGTTTCAGGAAAACCTATATACGGACACCTAAAGCGGAATACAACACCCACTCAGCTTTCGTATGAACGATAATACTAAATGCTAAACATGAAATTGAGTACCACATATTGCTAAAAACAGTTCTAAAAGCATATTAAAAGAAGTTTTTAAAATCAACTGTTGAAATGCAATAGGTACTGTACATTTTAAAGTATTGGTTTCATTCTAAGCATATATTGAAAATAAAATGCAACATGAATGAATAAACAGTAATATATACATATCACGAAATGATTGATAAGTATATTAAAAATCAAAGCCATTTCATATCATGGAAGTAAATGAAAATTTAGACAAATAAGGTGATAATGTGTCCCTGGAAGTATTCAAAGAAGTCCGTTTTATAAGAATAGTTCTACTGTAATCAGACTGATTTGCCATGTAGTTTCCCCAAAAAAAATTGAAAAAGAAAAGTTCAATTTTGGGAAGAGTTCCAAGTTTTGAAAATATGAAGGCCAAATTCATTGCGTCCCTGGTACACTGTGAGCCGAATCAAAGTCAGTGTATGGGTCTGGTGTAAACATGAAATCATGTATTTCCGTAGACAAAATATCGTCAACCGATGTTGGTGACATTTGGAACACCTCGTGTAGGAGAGTAATTGCACAGAGATGTGAAGCATCGCCCTCAGCATAAGATGCCGCAGCAATGTTCGCGTCCGTTGTTACCTGTGTGCCTGTTGATCCATCTCGTACCTCAGCAGCAGCCGGAAGCGTCTGTGAGATCTCAATGAATGCCGTCATCAGGATTGGTAGCCTCTGGTGACAACACAGAGCATGGGCCGTTATCGGGTCCAGCAGAGCATCGATATCCTTTGGCATGACTGATGGAAGTGTTAGACAGGTGTCTAGCACGCATTCTTCACCGCAAAGCAGGCAGCGTAGAACAGGTAAGATGCAATCTTGCCAGATTGGTCTGAATGACAGGAACCATGAGGTATTAAGTTCCCGTAGACGAGGTATGCCCAAAAGCTGTACTATGCGCTCACGGCACTTCCGTTCTAGGAGAGCCTTCTCCACATCGCTCGGAGTGATGTCGGTGGACAGTCTTGCCATAGCGTAACAGTAGGAATAGAAATAGGATTCCTGCAACAAGTGCTAGAATTAATGACACACCACCAAACACCGAATGTGCGAAGTTTGGGATGATTCCGAGGACTGCCTGGAAAGGTGCTAATAGTCCTGAACAGATGGTCTTAAATACATGTACAATTCCGCTCATATCAGATATGTTAAAGATACGTCCCATCATTTCTACGAAATGTTTAGGGCAGTTTGTACGTATTAAAGCCTGTATCTCAGCCGAAAGCCTTGCTACTTGAAGATCATAGGTTTCTTTGGCCGAGGTCAAAGGCACGGTTTGTTGTATAAGCATGGCTTTCATTCTGCTTAAAGTATCAAATCGTATAAAAGAGACATTCAACGAAGGCCACAAAGGCGACTCCCTGACTGTGTCTATTGGGGCAGACAATACTTGCATACAGCAAGTGACCCTGGAGTCTACTGTTACCAGATATGGGATGCCTGGCAACATGCCACAGCAACTCTGATCATTCAACATGAGGTAACTCCCATTAGAAAGTTGGCTAAACGTTGGATTAATCACAGCAGCTGGTGTACCTAGGTGGTGGCAGGACAAATTTGCCACAGAACCATTACAAGCCCTGTGTAAAGAAATGTCCTGACATATGAGTGAACCGCTTAGTGCATTTTCACAGTGTGTACCGCTAAGAAACACTTCACGATCCCCACTCCAACATCTGTAACTGTAAGGTAAATCCCAGGATGTCTTAATGTATTCTTTACCCAACCTTTCATATGTGCCTGCTTGCATTTGTTTGAGGCAATATTGAAACTGAAAAGTAGTGACAGGCAGAGTGATTTTGCCATGAATCAGCCATTCTGTAGCTGGTTTTTCTGCCACAGTGAATGGTAATTTCTCCAGTTTCTCAATGCTCAGCACTGTATACTTTGCTCCCCTTTGTGCCAGTTCGATCTGTTTATCAGTGAGATTGTATTCTGCAAACAGAGCCGACGTGTTGATAAAACGCCAAGGCACATAGCCCGCTCGCAAAGATTGCAGCGTCCAGCCTAATAACATAATAGAACGTAACTGAGATTGGCCTTGCTGTAACATGACTAAATCTTGTTCCAGTATGTCGATAGCAGAGGATACAATGCTGTCCAGTGAATAAATTCTGGATGGCAAAGTTGTTAACCCATTGTCGACCACAGTTAGAGTTTTCTCTAAGTTAATACGATCAAGTTCACGTATTCGTTCTGCGGCCTCTACCTGTGACACCTTCCATGCTTCATTATAAGCAGCATAGATGCCGGCATATATGAAACGTTTTTGACGCAGTTTTCTTGGTCCTAGCAAGAATTCCCTAAGGTCTGCGTCGTCTTTAAGTAAAGATAAGTGTTGTTTCACATCCTCAAGTGTAGATTTTTGAAGCCAGTCGAGGCATAATATTCCTCCACTGTATGTTGTTACTACCCCCGGATGTTGTCTTTGGACGTATCGTGGGTCTGGCCTATGAATAGTAAAGCCCTGAGTTTTATTCAGGAATCTCTCTTGACAGGTGTTTGTGTCTGTGGGCCAGATCAACCATTTTCTCCAATCAGGATTTGTTCTGTTGATTTGTAGTATTGTGTCAACTGTAACCGCTGCCTGTGTATTGTTATCACTTGCAGGTGTTGGTACAGAAGGTGTTTTCATGTCTTTGATCTTGGCTAACCCAAGGCAAGACGTTTGTTGCACAGTGTCATTCAAAAACATTATTTGCTGAGGGATGATACATGCTCTAAATAAAGCTTCTAACCCCTGCACATGCCAATCTTTAGAACCCCAGACAGATTTTGTGTCTATTGTGTCTTTCCATAAGTCGAATCCATGTCTAGACAGTTGGGCAATAAATGCTGCAGAGTAAATCTGTTTTGTATTTGTTAAAATAATTTTCTGTCCTGTTTTGTTTACATTTTTATAGAAAAATGTTTCCGGATCAGATGTATTGTACCCTGAAAAATAGGGAAACGTTTTAGCAAACGTTTTTGAACTACCCTTTGGTGGTGTAGGACAATGCTCCCATTGGTTAAACATAAACACATTTCTAGGTGTTGTAGATTTATGCAAAAAATGATGACCATAGTGGTTATAGCAATACAGCTGTTCATAGTCTGATGAACCCTCTAAATATTCATTGTTAGAAAATGCAGCAGACCTTTCTAGATCAAACATCATGTCATTTACAGTCTCAAAGTCCCAATCATCAGAATAGGTACTGGACGAAATAAAATCACTTAGTGAAATTTTAAATAAATGTGGAATGTTCAATTGTTCCGTAGGGCCGAATATATCGAAATCAGTTTTGTCCCACACTATACCATCCTGTATAGGAACGGCTGTGATGTTCACTGCAGACAAGTCTCTTGCTTCACGATGGGAAGATTTGTGTGGTTTCAAAAGTAAGTTCACATGTTTACTTTCAATGTCCAAACGGATGTATCTGCCATTTATAAGCATGCTGATAGTCATAACCAAAGCTAGCCAAAGCAGAAAGAAAAATATTCCAGAAATAATCCAGAGTTTAATCCATGGTGAAACCAGAAAAGTCTTTTTCAGAAAATGAAGAAAGTCTTGTACTTGCTGTTTGAAAGTTAATGCTGGCGTCGTTTCAGGCTCACTCGGATCCTCAGAAAAAGTATCAAAGTTAATGAAATAGCCAGAAGCAGTTCTGTCAATTGTTGGAATTGCATCAGGATTTGTTGAAATCGCTGGAACCAGTTGATCACTTGTTACATTGGTGTAGACAGGTGTATTTGGACGAACTGTTACTTGAGTTTCAAGAGGGAAGAGTTCCATAGCATTGTTGCTTAGTCCTTCATCTGTTACTGCTGAATTCTCGATGGTTATCAGTCTTTCAGTCTGAACCTCTTGGATAGTAGTGAGAGGAGTGCGTCTGCTACTAGGTCGGAGTCCACGAGGCCTACTATTTAGTATTGGCCACATACTGTGGTTTGATGAGGTCGATTGACACAAATCTTTTCTCCTTTTTTCCAGCAAGGGGCGGCAAAAGTACTGTTCTTGTTCCTTGAACGGCTAGGACAGGTACTGGTTGTCTGTAAGAAGGTCCAAATTCCTTCTTGTCCGCAATCTTATCTCTGACTAGATCCCCAACGTTTGGGATCCAGACAGGCCTTGCTGGGACTGCCGGTTTTTCCCCAGTGGTGGTTGGCTTCAGGAATACGTTGCTTTGTTTCGATCTTAGTTCATTTAGATCCTGTAAAACAGCCAAACGATCTTTGATATCAAAGGGTTTATTTTCCACCACGGTGCCTTTACATTCGAGATCAGGAACCCACATTCTTGTCCCAAATAGGACCTCATATGGAGTGACCCCCCTAGAGAACTTCTTGGCAAATTATTTAATGAGCGTTGGACCCCATAAAGATGTTTGACCCACCCATCACCCGAACCTAATACTCTAGCTGTTATAGACTGCTTTATGTCCCGGTTTTTCCTTTCCACAACAGAATTTCCCTCAGGATGAAACGGAGAGGAGTACCGCAATGCAACGCCCAAACTGGCCATGGCTTCTTTGTAAGCCCGAGAGCTAAACGCAGGGCTCTGGTCAGAATGTAGTGTGCCTATTGCGTATGTGCCGATAAAGACTCGCAAATCTTTTATAACAGTTCGAGCGTCAGCCGAGCGCTGAGGCCATATCAATAGGAACCTTGACTTAGTATTTGTGGGATTGCATTTGTCCAAAAGGACGCCTGCGCATAGATAGTCTAATGCTGTCTAACAATGGTGTCTGTCCCTGGCAGGCTACTTCGTAGCATGGTGTCTGGTGACGTTCTGCATCACGCTGTACCTTACAGTCTATGCAGTCATTGATGAAGATGTGAATCTGTGTATTCATTCCAGGCCACCAGTACATCTCTTTTAAAGTCAAAATTGTTTTAGAGATCCCTTGATGTGACAGACCCTTCCCCAGATGTGCTTCATAAATCAAAGCTGCTCTACGTTCCATGTTTGGAATTTCCCTATCCCCCACTCCAGGGATTCGAGCAAAAGGAACGTTGTTCGCATCAATTACATAAGAGTACTTGAGTGGAAACCTTTTTGGTAACGCTGCACCACTGCCTTTGCTTGTAGCATTGACAGCCAACAATATCTCACTGTCTATTCTCGTTTTTGAACGAGTGATCGCAGCTACGGAAGCCGTCTGAACAGCCCCCTTTGCGGCTTCGTCAGCCAATGAATTCCCTGCAACGTGAACGCCATCACGTTGATGACTCAGTGTATGTATCACCTGAGCTTTTGGTAGTTCGTTTTTTAACTGAACTACTTGTTCCCAAAGCGTTTTATGCTTTATTGTGCCACCTTTTGCATCTTTGAACCCATTTTCAAGCCAATTTTGTATATATTCATTATACGACTGAACACAGTAAAAAGAATTGCACACTATCAGTGTGGGGAATTCACGATCTGTACTTTCAAGTGCCAGTTTGAATGCTTGTAGTTCAGCTCGCTCAGCTGTACAATCTCCTAGAGATTGAGTTTTTGTGACCATAGGTCTGAAGTTGCCATCTTGCATGCGACCTTTAACGATAGCGCACGCCACACTGTAAGCTTGCTTACTCCCTGTAGCGGGTTGTGCTGATCCGTCAGTGTAAATTATGAATTCGTACTGATCGAGTGGCAGAATTTCAGTGGGCAGAGGACATTCATGTTCATACTGCAGGAATGCTTGTGTTTTTAGATCAGGATCAAAAACATATTCAACATCTGTTGCAGCAAGAGAGTTAACCCATTGTATCCATCTAGGATGTAAAGCTTTTGCATTTGGAATGCTCGCTTTTGTGACCGCTTCTAAGGCAGGTACTGGGGTTACGACAATAATGCGTTTCCCTTGGGCTAGGGCTCTTTCTTTTCCTACAGCGGTTTGAACTGCTGTCAGTATTTTTTCAGTTGATGTGAAGCGCATCTCTGCTTGTGTATACAAATGAGATTTGTACGCAATTGGTACTTTTTCACCCTCATTAAATGTTAAGTAGGTGAATCCGCATTGACCTGAAATTATTCGGATCACTAAGTTGCGTTGACTTACGCGTGTTTGTAAGTGATTTGTTGCTAACATGTTAGCTTGGAGTGAACGCAAGATTTCTGTGTGTTCTTGTGTCCAATTTTTGATTGAAAAATCAGGTTTGATTAATTTGTAGAGAGGTTTAACCCTTTCTGCGTAATTTAGAATGTATGTTCTTCCAAAATTTAGGAAACCCAGGATGGATTGTACATTTTTCAGCGTTTTTGGAGGTTGGAGCAGCGCCCACTTTTCTAAAAAGTTAGCTGCCAAGCTCTTTCCTTCACTTGAAAGCTCATATCCCAGAAAAAGGACATTGAGATGGGCAATTCTGGATTTTTTAAAGTTGAATTTATAGCCCTCAGAGGCGAAGCCCAATATAATGGTACTCACCCTGTTCAAGTGCCTATCTAGGTCATCGTCTGTCAGATAGATGTCATCGACATATGACAATGCCTCATTATCATAAATTTGTAGTAACTCTGTTACCCTCGCTGAGAATAACCCCGGGCTGTTCTTGAACCCTTGTGGGAGTCAACAAAATTGACGCTGGGTCCCCATTATTGAGAAAGCTGTTAAGTACCTGCTTCCAGGTGCTATGTTTTGACAAAAGAAACCATTTGAGATGTCTAATGTGGTTTTATATTTTTTACGCACAATGTTATTCATTAATGCTTTACTACGTGCATTTTGCACTGCAAATGTTTTAGAACAAGTGTTTAAGTGTCTGTAATCCAAAACTAGACGATATGTATGGTCTGGTTTGGATACAGGAAACAAAGGATTGTTCATTGAGGAGGTGCATGTTTCAATCACCCCTTGGTATTCAAGTTGATCTAAGATCTCCCTGACCTGCTTTTTAGCTTCTTGCTTTATTGGGTACTGCCTTTGTGCAGTTGGTTCATTTTTAGAGGTATTTTATGGTGAGGTGAGTCCTCATCCCATCCTACATGATTTTTATATAATGCTGGGGCCTGGGCTACTGCCCATTTCCTGGCATAAGTATATTTTAGGTGAATTGGAATATGGTTGGAGAAGGCAGGCATAATAATGTCCTCGCCATGTGGGCACTCCCTGACAAATTGTGGTGGCCAGTCTTTTTCTGCTAGAAGTATATCATAGCCCCTTGAAAGTTTTTCCCAAAAGAGTGTTTTCACCTGTCTTGGTATATCTCCCTCCATTCGGAGTGTTATTTCATATAACTTTTGTGGAGTACTAACCCTGGTGTCTACAGTCTCTACTGTGATGTACTCATTCAAGTCCACTATCTCCAGAAGTTCCTTCAGGTTCTGGCGAGCTATTGTGACTTCTGCTGCACTGTCCAGCATTGTCTGAGCCCATTCTCCGTTCTTGAGTTGTGTTCTCAGTATTCTCGGCATGTCTGATCTTCAGACCTGCTACCTTCTTTTTGGAGAATTGAGGTTTTGATTTATTTTTCTGAACGTGTTTGTCTTCTTTGGATTTCACGCGTTCTTCTCTATGTTCTGACTGTCCTCTTCTTTCCGATGTCTGTGACGATATCTGAAAGGTACGAGAGGAACGTGTATCAGTATCTTGATACCTGTCAGGTTTTCTTAAATTATCCCTATTCCTGAGGTTATACCTCCTTTCAGAGGGCTCCTTTTGAGGAGACCTACCTCGGGATTAAGAACGTTTCTCGTTTGAGTTTTGTTTATTAGTTTCCCACTTCTTTTTAGAAGATGTAGGAGTTTGTTTAATAGAGTCCTTCTCAGGATTCTCAGATAGTTTTGGCTTCAATGGTCTTCCACCCAAACTATCTCTGCCTAATTCTGCATATGATTGTTCTATTATTCTGGGTAGTTCTGTTTGATGTTCTGTTACATCAAATTCCCTTAATCGTTGGCAGATCGCCACTGCTGCTGCCTCCCCTTTAATATTAGATAATATTATTGTTGAGACCTGGTCGAAATTTTTCAGTAATTTCATACCTAAATTTAGAGCAGGCTCTGCCCCGTATTCGTTTGGAATTTGTTTCAGGACATCTGGTATTACTGCAATTGATGGAACACCATGTGTTTTAGTATAGATGGCAGCAAAGACTGAGCCCCAAGTGGTGCGGTCTTCCAGTTGTGGTGTGATCCCCATTGGTAAACAGATTGTTAGAATTCTGTGTTTCTCATAAGGGCTAGTATTTGGAAATACTGCTTCAATTTGAGTAATTTTTTGAGCTATCCAGAATGGAATTTGCTCACGTTTTGTGGGCATTTTACCCATGACTGAGTATAAAGTCTGTGGTGTAATTTTTAGTGTATTCCCCTGTTGAGGGGTTTGTTTTGGAATGGTCAATGGTGGTTGGACTGTGAAAGTCCGCATCACATATTGGACCAATTGTCTGTAAATCTTTTATTAACTCTGTAAGTTGAGTAAGTAATTCCTCTTCTGACATTATATCGAGGTCAGGATGAGGAGTGTAGCCGGCTACAATCGGCCATGTTGCTCCTGGTCTACCTAGTGGACCGAGCCTGGTAATGTTTCTGTGATGTTTTAGGGCGCCTTTAAACCAGAGCTGATGCTCCTGGTATGTTAGTGGAATTTCAATATCCTCGAAAGGAATATATTCCTCTGGTGGTTCAACTTCTTTGTAGAAGTGAAACAGTCTTGTGACTGGATTTGATTCTGGGAATACTATCCATGAATAGAATACCTCTGTCTGAAAGGATTCGTGTGCCTCTATCACCAAAACTGCTCTACCTCCTCTTGGTGGTAGGCCGTGTTTTATAAGTTTTAGAGTGATGGCTCTTCTTAAGTTTGGATGGATGTCTAACACCCTCCTCGGTTTCATTTAAACCTGTAAAGTTAAAAGCTGGTACGACTGGTTGAGCCGCAGCTCCACCGGTTTCGGTGGCATTGTCCCCGTGTTCGGACATTTGTTTTTTGAAAAATGTAGAACAAGTTTCAAGGAAACAAAAGATAAGGTGCACAATATTTTGGAACACTGTATCCTTCAACGTTGAACAAACCAAAATAGCTAATATATAGGGTTTTTGTCCTATTTAGCTTTGGCGGATATTTAACCCTACCCACTCCAGACGTCTAATGGAGTATGTGAGTAGGGGTCTCTGAGAGAAAAGCACGACTGAGTTACTCAGTATCTAGCGTTAAATTACTGCCTAACCAAACGTTTGGGCGCCATGTAGTGTAGTTCCTATTTCCCTAATAGGCTCTGCGCATTGGAATAATATACCCTATAGGCTTGACATAGGAGTGAGGTCGGTATGTCCCTATCGAGTATATTAAACTTAATTACTTTGTGCCAGCTAGCTCAGAGGCCACTAGAAACTCCTTGAAAACAAGAAGGGAGTAGTTTCTGGCAACCGCAAAAACATGACCACTTTGTTTCCCTTTAGAATCGGAACACGTCTCAGAATCGTGGAAACAATAGATAACAGTTTCACTCAGCTCAATCGTGCATGCTTAGTTTCCTCAGAGTTACACAGAAAGAATAGACGTGCGTTTCAATAAAAGGTTTATTGAACAGTCTTGTTTCTCGTGTAAGAGATATGTGCTGTTATGATCACAAGACAGTATGCAAGATATATTATGAACAGCGTAAGCAGTAGAAAGAAATAATACTGCGCTAGCATTATCTTTTAGCATATATTCACATACATAAATAACATGAGCTAAAAATGCGAGTACTCATATGATGCGTCTCTAAGCTAGTTCTACCCCAGTGTACCTAACCTAGGTGTAGGACAATGTAAGAAGTAGGTGAAGTATGCTCTACTACGGTATACTAAGAGTATGTTAAGTCTAGTATGCCAAGTATGCCAAGTATGCCAAGTATCCCTCTAGGTTCTAGTCAGCTCCATACCTTGAGAATGAGAGAGGTGGGAATCTCTTTCCAGACTCGAACTCTAACACCCCGTGAAGGGAGTCAGATCACTAGAAGCTGGATTCTCTGCGAGCAGGGATGACAGCGTCTTCTCAGTGCGTCAGGCCGGGATACGGGCTCCTCTGAAGTCAAGGTCTCCTCTAACTTGCTTGGGCAAGGGAAGGTATATTTATACCTGGAAGGTACTTAGGAATGTTAGCATTGACGTGAAGTCGGACAGAGGAAGACATCAGGAATGAACCCTTAAGGTATAGCGGTTCATGCATAATAGATGAGTTCTTGGAGAAATCAATAATCCTGTGCTAGGGGAACTCCCAAGAGCTTAAGGGTCTGGTTTCTAAGAACTCGTTGTGACGTTAGGGTGGACGGATGTCGGTGACCATGCCTGTATTTGGAGTGCACGGCTAATGCCTAAATAAGGACTGGGATTTCATGCATATATAAGGGCAATGCGAATTGTGCCTATATAAGGACATGTTTCAGGAAAACCTATATACGGACACCTAAAGTGGAATACAACACCGTGCTCTCTCTCCGTGTTGTGCCTAAGTGAATAGGGCGTCTCAGTGCTTCGGGGTAGAGTGACCCATAACCCCCGCCCACCAACCCCTAAAAGAAATAAACCGTGCTCTGGGCACTTGCCTGGAGCCACAACCCTCCTGGGCCGTGGAGTTGGGAGTACCAGGCTCCGCTTCTCCGGTAGGAGTACTGGACTCTAGGGCGTTGCTCCGTGAGCGGTCTCCTCTCTGGTGGTCCTCTTCTAGCAGGAACGAGTCTTTGGTCGTCTCTCCTTCTTCCGTGTTCAACGCTCTCTCCCCGAGTCTGCTCCACGGCATCTCCATAACCTCCTCGGTCCCGCCCATCTCCTCCTCGATAGGCAGTTTGCTGGTGCCTGCATGAGCCGCTGGAGCGCTCATCCCACTTCCGGGTTGGAACATGGTGGCCGCCATGTTGGATTTGTCGGGGCATCCCTCCGTCGCGGGAGGGAAACCCTCACACTGCCCCCCTTCCAGGAATGGACGTGTGGGCCATTCGGACACGGGACAACGGGAAAGGAAGTCCACATTCGTCTGCAACCTCCCTGGCACATGTATGGTATGGAAGGAGAAGGGCTGCAAAGCAAGGAACCATCGAAGCACTTTAGGGTTGGAGTCCTTGTTTTGAGATAACCAAGTCAAGGGGGCATGATCGGTTAGCAGAAGAAACTGTCGTCCCAAAAGGTAGTATTGAAGGGCCTCTATAGCCCATTTGATGGCCAGGCATTCTTGTTCTATAGTGGGATATCGAGTCTCCCTCGGAAACAGCTTACGACTTAAAAACAGGACAGGTCGCAGATCGCCTTTCTCATCGGGCTGGGAGAGGACAGCACCAAGGCCTCTGCCAGAGGCATGGGCTTGAAGAACAAAGGTTTTATGGTAGTCAGGACATATGAGCAGAGGGGCGTTACATATGGCCTCTTTTAGCTGTGTAAAACTCTGTTGTTGGGGAACCGACCACTGGAGAGGTTTTCCTGACATGGCTTTTGTTAGCAGGTCTTTGAGAGGACTAGCAATAGCTGAAAAGCGAGGGATGAATCTTCTATAGTAACCCACCAGCCCTATGAATGAGCGAACATCTTTTCGTGTGGTAGGTCTCGAGATGTTAGTGATAGCTTCTAGTTTGTCTACCTGTGGCCTGATTTTCCCTGCTTGTATGTCGTACCCGAGATATTCAATGTGATCTGTACCAAAGGTGGTTTTCTTGGGGTTGATGGTGAGGCCGGCCCTTTTGAGTGTACGTAGGACTCTCTCTAAGTGGATGAGGTGCGTTTCCCAGTCAGGGCTGTGGATGACTATGTCGTCCAAATACGCAACTGCATATGTTTGGTGTGCGTGTAAGAGGACATCCATTAGCCTCTGAAACGTTGCTGGGGCACCGTGAAGGCCAAAGGGGAGGACCTTAAAATGGAACAGTCCAGAGAGGGTGGAGAAGGCAGTGTTTTCACGGGCGTCTGGGGACAAAGGGATTTGCCAGTACCTTTTTGTGAGGTCGATTGTGGACATTACTTTGGCGTCTCCTAACCGGTCTATGAGCTCATCTACTCGTGTCATTGGGTATGCATCAAACTTAGAGATGGCTTTCAGCTGTCGAAATTCTATACAAAACCTTATGCTTCCATCAGGTTTGGGGACAAGAACGACTGGGGAGGACCAGGCACTGTGGGAGGGTTGTATGATGTCTGCTTTTAACATGGCCTGTACCTCTTGGTCCACGGCCTGTCTTCTTGCGGCGGGTATGCGGTATGGTCTTAAATGTATGGGTCTTGCCCCTGCTGTCTATGTGGTGTTCAACTATGTTTGTACGTCCCGGTCTTCCTGACAGAACATCAGAAAACGAGGAACATAGAGACAACAGTTGGTGTTTCTGTTCTCTCGTTAATTGTTTTCCTATTTGGACTGTCTCTGACTCCTCTGTGGCGGGAGTAACCGTAGGGATCTCCAGGGGTCGGTCAAGGGAATCGTGGTGTATAGGGACGTCTGTACCTGAAGTCGATAGTAAGGGACCTTCCCAGGCTTTTAAGAGGTTGGGGTGGTATGTCTGTCCAGTTTGGGATTTGTGCGGTACAGCTATACGATAGGAAACAGGAGTTACCTTGTCCAGTACTTTGTAGGGTCCCTGCCATGTGGCCAATAGCTTTTTTTCTGTGCTAGGTAATAATTTCAAGACAAGGTCCCCCACCTTAAAGTCTCTCAGTTTCGTGTTCTTATCGTACCACCGCTTCTGTTGGGTCTGGGCTTTCTCCATATTTGCATGGACCTCCTCCCAAAGGGATGTCAAAGTGTTTCTTAGGGTCGTACTGTACTGCAACAGGGGTTTGCTCTCATCCTCTTCCTCCACCCATTGTTCGATCGCCATATCAAGGAGGGTACGGGGTTTTCTCACAAACAATAGCTCGAATGGAGAAAACCCGGTAGAGCTCTGTTCATGTGTTCTTATAGCAAATAATACTAAGGGTAACTGGCGGTCCCAGTCCCTCCCTGCCTTATCTATAGTTTTCCTTAGCATGGTTTTAATCGTCTTGTTGTACCTCTCGACCAACCCATCCGTTTGGGGATGGTAAACGGCTGTATGTATCTGCTTAATGCCCAAGAGGTCACATATCTGCTTCATGAGTCGTGACACAAACAGGGTGCCCTGGTCTGTTAGGAGTTCACAGGGAAAACCTACGCGGGAGAAAAAGGAGACCATGGCCTGGGCTACCGCAGTGGTAGTCGTGCTGGTGAGGGGTATCGCTTCCGGATACCTGGTGGCGTAGTCAACCAGAACCAATATGTACTTCTGTCCGTGGCCGGAGGGAAGCAGGGGTCCTACAAGATCCATACCCACCCGCTGGAATGGTATGTCAATTATAGGCAGGGGCTGTAAGGGAGCTCGGGGAAGTACGTGGTTGTTCACCAGCTGGCATCGGACACAAGCAGCACAATACCGAGCTACCTCTTGATATACCCTGGGCCAATAAAACCTGTTTAACAAATACTTCAATGTGTGTTCCTTTCCATAGTGGCCACCTCTTGTCTGGTTATGGGCAAGGTCCAACACGTGCTCTCGAAAGGCTTTTGGGACCAACAGTTGCTCCTTAGTTTATCCGGACTCCCAGGACACCCTGTATAACAAACCCTTTTTTTCCCAGAAAAAGAGGCCTACCTTTTCTGGGTGATCCTCCTGAGCTTGGTCCCAGGCATGTTAGTAGTGTCCCGTCATCCCTCTGGGCGGCTCGAAAACTCCGGTTTGGTGTCTGTGGCTCATCTGGAGAAACAAGAATAGGAGTAGACAGAACATCATAGGGCTTGCAATACAAAGTCCGTTCTTCCCTCTTTTCTCTGTGTGTTTTCCTCCGTTTGATAGAGGGGCCCTCTATAGGTGTCTGAGAAAATGGGGCACTCCCCAGCCACCCCACTACGGCTGAAGGGGAAGAAAGGGATGACAAATACTCATGGAAGCGGGGAAGGTCGGTCCCTAAGAGAATAGTTTCAGGAAGTGAGGGTATAACCCCTACCTTTCTTAAGAGGGGTTCTCCATCTATGGTCAGTAGAACCTCTGTTAATGGGTATGACTTTTTTTCTCCATGTACACAAGTGACCTGAATGTACTCCCTCCCAGGGTTCTGAACCTCTGGTATGAGCTCTCTGCTGATGACCGTATGATGGCATCCCATATCTAACAGGGCTACCACCGGCTTTCCGTTTACTAGTATTTTCTTCTGATACCTCTGATGGGGTTCCCCTGCTATGTAAATATGTCCTCTGGTATACCCCACTTCCATGGGTTCCTGGGGAAGATTACGAGAAGGACATTGACGAGCTATATGGCCCCACTCTGCATAGTGGAAGCACTGTGGGCCCTGTAAGGGTTGTGTTCCTACAGCTGGTCGAGGTGTATACTTCACCAGGGGAGGAGGGGTCCTACCCTCTGCGGTTGTCTTAGCCGGGGGTCAGGGTATACCTATAGGGAAGCGCTGAGGTTGGGCCCTAAACTCAGGGGACCTATGATAGGCGCATGCCAAGTCAACGGCCGTGGTGACTGTAAGGTGGGGATGCTGTTTAACCCACGCCCGGGTACTAAGGGGGAGGGCCTCCAGATACTGCTTTAGATAGATCTTTTCGGCTACATCATCTATGGAGGAGGAGGACGGTTGTAGCCACCGATTCCCAAGATCCCTTATCCTGTAGTACAGAGCACGGGGGTTATCTCCAGCTGCCCATTTTTCTTTACGGAAGCGGTTGCGATAATATTCCTGGTCGCAACCTAACCTCTCCAGGATAGCCCTTTTTATTTCCCCATAGGGGGTACTCCCTGCAGGGTTGGCCACCTGAAAAGCTGCTTGGAGCTCCCCAGACAGCAAAGGGGCTATGTATTGTCCCCATCTCTCTTGTGGCCAGGCCGCTGTGGAAGCAACCCTCTCAAAATTAACAAAAAAGTAGTCAGGGTCATCGCCCTCCTGAAATTTCTGCAAAATGGTGCCGGGTACATTGGGATGTACTCGTGTGTGTGTTATGGCATCTGTAAGGTGCATGATAGCTGTGTCCTGAACCTGTTGATTCGTGGTCATGAGGGGCGCTTGGTCTTTTAATGCTGCCTGTAGTGCCTCACGCTGGGCCATTTTGATTTGATCCTCAAAGGCGAGCTGTAGGTGACGTTGGCCTTCTGCTAACTGGGTTACTATAGCCTCCATGGTGAGGGGTCGTGTCATATCGTCTAGACACCAATCCCACTTCTGACACCACTGTGAGCTGTTGGTCACCCTGAGCAACCCCACCCTCCCGCTTTTAGGTTTGCTAGAGTCACTATGGGTGTTATAAGTTCCTTTATTATTGTGGTGCTTATGCAGTCTCTAAATCCTGGATAGATCCTCCAGTCTCGAATAGGGGAGGAAGAGAAAAAAAAGTCACAAAATTGGGGAGGGTGAATCAAAGGAAACTGAGTCCATAGGCAGCTTTCGTCGGGATAAGGATTCCTTCACTGGCTTGTTTCGTTCCTCAGCAGGGTACCGGAAAATAAGGAACAAAAGGACACAGTCAGGACACTTGCTCTGGTGTACGTGGGGGAAGAGTGCTCCCGTCACCCGTGCTCTCTCTCCGTGTTGTGCCTAAGTGAATAGGGCGTCTCAGTGCTTCGGGGTAGAGTGACCCATAACCCCCGCCCACCAACCCCTAAAAGAAATAAACCGTGCTCTGGACACTTGCCTGGAGCCACGACCCTCCTGGGCCGTGGAGTTGGGAGTACCAGCCTCCGCTTCTCCGGTAGGAGTACTGGATTCTAGGGCGTTGCTCCGTGAGTGGTCTCCTCTCTGGTGGTCCTCTTCTAGCAGGAACGAGTCTTCGGACGTCTCTCCTTCTTCCGTGTTCAAAGCTCTCTCCCTGAGTCTGCTCCCCGGCGTCTCCATAACCTCCTTGGTCCCGCCCATCTGCTCCTCGATCGGCAGTTCGCTGGTGCCTGCTTGAGCCGCTGGAGCTCTCATCCCACTTCCGGGTTGGAACATGGCGGCCGCCATTATTATTATTATTATTATTATTAATTAACATTTGATAGAGCGCATGGCTACCCTTAGGCATCCCAGTGCTTACGACAGTAGGCAGTCAAGTACAGTTCACACTCAGGTCTGGAACAGCCACGTTTTTAGATGTTTCCGAAACATTAGGTGGTGGGTCATTGACCGGAGCTCAATGGGCAGCATATTCCAAAGCTTTGCAGCGTTGTAGGCAAACATTCGGCCTCCAGCCCGTGCTCTCTTGATTTTCGGCACCGTCGCCAGGAACATATTCTCCGAGCGCAGACTTCTCGAGGGGCGATGGAAAGCTATAAGTGCGAGGTTAATTTTTGGGCCCCTACCCCAGAGTGTTTTATGTGCTATACATAATGACTTAAACATTATGTGTTCCTTAATTGGTAGCCAGTGAAGCTCTTTTAAGGCCGACTTGGCCGAGTGTGCTTTAGGGGTGTTGCGCAGCAGCCTGGCTGCGCAATTCTGTACCACTTGTAATTTCCTTGTTGTGGTCTTTGGAGTCCCCAAGTAAAGTGAATTTCCATAATCCAGCCGGGATAACACCAGTGCCTGGACCATGATCCTGCGTGCTGATTCAGGAAGGAATGGAAGGATTTTTCGCATCTGCCTAATGATGCCGTAACATGACACTGCTAATTGTACTGCTTGGTGGTCAAAGTTAAGCGACCTATCCAGCCAAACACCCAAACTCTTTTCTTTGGGCTTTGGCACCGGACCCAAACAGTTTGGCCAACTCAGGCCTGCCATGGCGCTCTGGCCATTACCCAGGACCATTAGCTCCGTTTTGTCTCCATTAAGCTTGAGACATGACTGGTCCATCCACGTGGCCACTGTTCCTAGGCAGGATTCTAGATCAGCTGGCACCTTCTTTGGGTGGCTTAATGCCACCACTAATTGCGTGTCATCTGCATAATTTATAATATGGATTCCATATGGCAGGACTAACTCTGCAATGGGCCTCACATATACATTAAATAGGGTCGGAATCAGTGAGGAGGCCTGTGGCACTCCGCACGTAAGTGGCACTCTTTTTGAGGTATGATTGCCCTCAAATACCTGATATGACCTGTCTTTCAAAAAGGATTTGAACCAGGTAAGAACTTTTCCTGATACTCCGATCATTCTTAGTCTATCGACGAGGATGCTGTAGTTGACAGTGTCGAAAGCGGAGCTCAGGTAAAGCAGGATGACTGCCACCGTGCCTCCCTGATCTAAAATTTTTCGAGATTCCTCCACAACAGCCAATAGGGCCGTTTCTTTTCCATGCTCTGGTCGAAAACCCGTCTGGGATGGGTGCAGAATCGAGTGGTTTCTAAGTACTCCGATAGGGTCCTATTTACATGTTTCTCTAGGATTTTACTGGCCATGGGAAGGAGTGAGACCGGCCGATAGTTGCCCCAGACGTCAGGGTTCAGGCTGTTTTTTTTTAGAAGTGCTCGTATCATGGCATGTTTCCATGCCCTGGGCACTTGGCCCGTTGCTAGAGAAGAGTTTAATACTTCTAATAGCACAAGTAAAATGATATCCCCCACCTTGCGCAGCATGTGCATGGGAGCAGCGTCCAGGGGGGAGCCTGATTTAACTTTGGAGGACAGTTGGTATAATGTGTCTAAATCCAAAGCAGGAATCTCTTCTAGCCGAGGGAGGCTACCCCCTGGGGATTCCACCTCTAGGTCCTGATTATCGACGTTAGAGGCATTGGGAAAGGTATTATAAATATCTAGAATTTTTTTGTTAAAAAATTCTGCAAGTTCTGTGCAGCGTTGTTGGGTGGATTCTACAGGTAGCTTAGGTGGTTCATATTTTGTCAGATTTTTCGCTATCAGGAAGATTTCCCTCGGGGCGTTTGCTGCCCCTACGATTTTCTCCTCGTAGTAATGTAATTGAGCTCTCTTTATTTCTGCCTGTTAGATTTTTATAGCTGCTCTGTAGTTCTGTTTTTTTTCTAAACTATACTCTTTCCTCCAGTCTCTCTCTAGTTTTTTACATTTTTGCTTGAGTTCCCGTAACTTGGGGGAGAACCATGGAGACTGTTTTTCCTTAGGAAAGAAGATTCAATCCATTTGTTGAAGGATTCAGTCGCTCTGTTGGGGTCAGCGTCACCTAAAGGTTTAGAATGTAATAAAGATGTCTCCAGTACATCGGGATTAAAAAATGATCCGTCCATGGCACTGGAATAGGGTTATCTACCACGAGTCGTTCGTCATTAGTAAAAACCGGATCTAGAATGTGGCCCTTATCATGCGTTGGGCTAGTAACTTTTTGTGTTAATTGTATAGCTTTTAGATCTTGGATCAAGCCCGATGCTTCCCCTTTAAGAGGGTCCTCTAAATGCAAATTTAGTTCACCTAGAATAATGATGTTGGATTTGTCGGGGCATCCCTCCGTCACGGGAGGGAAACCCTCACACACCCCCAGTCACAAGGATCTGGGTTTAATCCATCATTCTTTTGCTCACCACACCACCCCAGTTTGGACCCAGACATATGCAAATCAGTCTTGACCCTGTTTCTTATGGCAACAGTCCAGCCCGAACTGCCAAGCCAGGTCCTCCCTGGACCTGAAACAAGCATCCTGGGGCCGGTTTCAGGGCATCACCCTTCATCAGCCAGGCTAGCTTGAATCCAGTGGTGTAGTGAGCACTGGACCCACGTCTGGGCATACACTTCCCACTTAGGGCAACATATGCAAAAGAAACAATTAATGGACGGAATGCTGGACAATGCAAACATTCACCCCCAGTCACAAGGATCTGGGTTTAATCCATCATTCCTTTGCTCACCACACCACCCCAGTTTGGACCCAGCCATATGCAAATCAGTCTTGACCCTGTTCCTTATGGGAACAGTCCAGCCCGAACTGCCAAGCCAGGTCCTAGGATGCTTGTTTCCAGTTCAGGGAGGACCTGGCCTGGCAGTTCGGGGTGGACTGTTCCCATTGGGCGCAGGGTCAAGACTGATTTGCATATGGCTGGGTTCAAACTGGAATGGCATGGGGAGCAAAAAAACGATGGATCTAGGCCCAGATCTCTGTACTGGGGTGAATGTATGACATTGTTCTGCACTCTGTCCATCATTTGTCTTTTTGCATTTGGCACCCCGAGTGGGACGGGTATGCCCAGACGTGGGTCCCGTGCTCTCCATGCCAATGGACTCATGCTATCCTGGCTGATGAGGGGTGAAACCCTGAAACCGGTCCTAGGATGCTTGTTTCCAGTCCAGGGAGGACCTGACCTGGTAGTTCGGGCTGGACTGTTCCCATTGGGCGCAGGGTCAAGACTGATTTGCATATGGCGGGGTTCAAACTGGAATGGCATGGGGAGCAAAACAACGATGGATTTAGACCCAGATCACTGTACTGGGGTGAAAGTATGACATTGTTCTGCATTCGGTCCATCATTTGTCTTTTTGCATTTATCACCCCGAGTGGGACGGGTATGCCCAGACGTGGGTCCCATGCTCTCCATGCCACTGGACTCATTCTAACCTGTCTGATGAGGGGAGAAACCCCAAAACCGGTCCTAGGATGCTTGCTTCCAGTCTAGGAGGATCTGGCCTGGCAGTTCGGGCTGGACTGTTCCCATTGGGTGCAGGGTCAAGACTGATTTGCATATGGCTGGCTTCAAACTGGAATGGCATGGGGAGCAAAAAAATGCTGGATTTAGGCCCAGATCTCTCTTACTGGGGTGAATGTATGACATTGTTCTGCATTCTGTCCATCATTTGTCTTTTTGCATTTTCTAAATGTGGCATTTCTAAAATAGTAATAAAAAAATCCAACTACACCTGTAAGCAGGATTTATCACCACTATTTCAAACATACCAAACGTAATAAAGCTACTCCTTTCAGATCTGGAATTACCATTTGAACACATATAAGGGAATTTCTCAATGCTAGCCTATGAGAGGAGTGGGCCTCACAGTAGTGAGAAACAAAATAGGCTGGTTGCCACTACCAGGATATGCCACACAATAAAGGCACATATCCTACCTTTTACTTACACAGCACCCTGTCCATAGGGCTACCTAGGGCTTACCTTAGGGGTGACCTATATGTAGTAAAAGGGGTGTTTTAGGCTTGGCAAGTAGTTTTAAAGGCCAAGTCAATGTGGCAGTAAACTGCGCACCTTGGCTCTGCAGTGGCAGGCCTGAGACAAGTTTGAAAGGCTGCGTCAGCGGGTGGCACAAGCAGTGCTGCTGGCCCACTAGTAGTATTTAGTTTACAGGCCCTGGGTATATGGTATACCACTTTACACTGAACTTACAAGTAATTAAGTATGCCAAACAGGTGTAAACCAATCATACCATGGTTAAAGGAGAGCGCACATGCACTTTAGCACTGTTTAGCATTCTAAAAACAACAAAAAAAAGGGTCAGATCGGAGGAAGAATGCAAAACGTTTGGGATCACTCTGCAAAAAGAGCCAGGTCCAACACACAATAAGACACCGATTGAGGTGAAGGCTACCTGTAAAAACCTTATATATATTCTAAAAAAAGAAACACACACATACGCACACACACACACACACGGGTGAGGACAAAGAAAGATCTAATAATTCTCTGTCGAAGCTCAGGGAGAGACCAGACAAGAAACAGAGCCACTGAGCGATTTGTAACGCAATGGCATGGTAGCCAGGTTAAGTAAGTTACCACATTTTCATTGGATTATTGGAACCCCTCTTGTCCCTGTACAGCCACCAGAAGATGAAGATAAAGAAGAGTGCCTTGAGCACGTCACTGAGACCTTCACCCTAATAAAATAGAACGGATGTGGGGCCCTCCATAATCTATCATCCCTTCTCCTACACTGAACTCTACTTCATGTCATCATCGGCACTTAAATTATGTTTACTTATATTACCTTTACTTTCTTATATGTTTGTCTCAAAGCACCTCACTGCCTGCATTAACAAAACAATTAGCATCATTCACTCTCAGGTCCGCTCACTGATAACTGGTCACTTAATCAAAATTCAGTTCCCAAATTACAATGAAAGTGTTAGATAGAGCACAATATTAAAGTATTATTTTTAATGAGCATTTATACAGCATTTCGACACATTTACCATTAATTTTATGTGTTTTCGCTAAGTGGCCATTTTTTTACAAGAATTTAAAGAATCATAAAAATCAGTTTGTCTTTATTTTAGTTTATACCACCAGGCCACAAATGATTAGCGAATTTCCTTTATATTTGTGTTGAGACTTATGTCGTTGTGAGTAGCAAGGTAAAAAAGGCAGGGTTCATTCTTAGGTTGTTATTGGTGTTATTAACGAGCCAGTCTAGTATAATTAAGACAAACAGAGATCACACTACTTGTTGTGAAATCATTTTGCTGTTACGTTTTTTCCTGTTTTATATTGATTTAACAGTGCAATCGCAGCTGCCATGTTGGTTATCCCCAGGGCATTTTTAAAGCCTGTGTTTTACCTGTCTTAACTGTTCACGCCTTCTCACTTTTGATGTGCACCAGCCGCGCCTGCATACTTGGCACTCAAAAGCGTGAACTTAGAATCTAGTTAGCTCAGGAAGAAAGCTCCCTCCATGCATCTTATTTTCACCGTCTTTTTACACTCTTCTTTTGAGAATGCCCTGCACCTGTTACTATCATTATCTAAAAGTTTTGGTTTCTGTCACATGAACCGTCCTACTGTTACCTATGCGAAGAAAAAGTATTAAAGTTGGGAAATGTGGGCAAAGGTTTGCATCAGAGGCATTAAGAGGTTGGCATCAGATGCCCAATTGCTTGGTGAGGTGACGTTCTGTCTCGCTAGGCAGCAAAATTACTATATGTGCTTATTTTTGCATGTTATTTGCAAAATAAACTTTTATAAGCTTCGAGTAGGCTTGGACCTACTTTTTCTCTTTCACGGTATTGATTGAGAGAAGTACCTAAATATTTACCAGTTTGAATACTTATTTTGTATGAATGAAGTGATTCAAGAACCAAAGGTATTTCTACGGGCCTGTTTATGAGTGCTCTGGGGTCGCATGGGATAATAATCGCATCTGGCAAAATCCGACACACAGCTATTCGGAATTTTTTGTGTTGCTGATAACCTCCCATCCATAGTTTTGACATGAAAATGGGCCATAGGAGGTAGATTTACTGCACCATACATTTACACATCCTGGTATTTCTAGATCTTTTTCATTCTTTCAATTAATTACGATTAACCAGCCCAAATCTAAGCAGGGGTGTGGACTTTGTCCCACTCAGTTATTACCACTGATAATCGTGATGCCTGGGCAAAAGGCCATTTGCCCAGGCATCTTAATTTACCGGGCCTTTATAATCAGGCGCTTAATGTTCCATTGTAACACATGCACTGGGCACCAGCACTCAGATATTTTGAATCTGAAAGTAGTAAGATTACATCATTTTGCTTTGAACATAAGAACAACCCCTTTTACAGAAAATGTATTATATGGTTAACCTGACTTTGACAGGCGTTGCATTATAAGTAAGGTCTCTTGCATCCATTTGTAAATCTTTTATCTATGATGGTGTTTGAAAATACCTAGATATGAATGGATTATTCATAGATGCTCCCAATATTCCTTAAATAGAAACACATGTATGCATGTGTGTACGCATTCCATACAGTGCAGCACAAACATCTAAATCCAATCATAAGGCGGTATGCATCCCATAGACCTGTCAATCGGCTCAGGACGACCACAATGTAATCATACGCCACCTCTACATTACAGAAGAACACTGCCAGTACTGAATGTTATGGACATATGGAATCTGGTATTTCTTTTAATATTCAGGCCGGTTTATCAGACGGGGCTGCATTGATATTGAGTGGGCAAACCAGTGATTTCTCTTGTTTTTCAGAAGTATCGGCATTGTTCAGGATAATATTTCTTCATTTTCAAACAAAATTTAGGAAAGCTTATGCGAATACAGTATCATTAACGACACGTGACTCTACTATGAAATTAAGGGACGGGGGCACTTGTTTTGCCCTTTATTGCCATGATATAAATAAATTGTTGATGATCCGGGTTTCCTTCAATAAGTTAGATTAAGTCTCAATTGAATTTCTTACTCTGAGACAAGGCTCCTAAGCCCCATGTAACTTTTAAGGAATAACAGAACTTTCAGCACGAGTCATAGCCATACTGTACGTATGTTCACCTGGAAGGTATCAGAACCAGGGGAGGCGTTTTCTTATCTAAACCCCCAATAAAGGATGTTGTGACCATTTGTTACCACTTTAGTACCATTATACTTTCCACTGCAAAATCAAGTTACATGTGGAGAGATGCGGCCATTGTACACTTAGCACGATTGTTTACACTACTGATCTCAAAATCAGGGCCTTGTTGTTCAGATCCTGCACTGAGACAGGTGACATGTACCCTGGGTGCAGCCATATAAACAGTTTAAATGTGGACTAGGATTAATGGGGGTCCCACGCGCCGCAGGGGGTGGGAGAGGCTGGGAAAGGTTATGCCCCTGGGTCTGAATGAGGTGGGATCTCGCAGCTGGATAATTGACATTTCTCCAGTGTCTAGAAGTACAGTCTTTCTGTAGCACGGCCGAAGTAACCATTCAGTGTTAATACATTTTATTTTATTTATTTGGAAATGTTTCTATAAGCAGTAATATGGGCCCAGAGGGCGCCAGAGGCCTCACAGTTATACACGCTAAAATTCAATATGCAGAGAGAAAAATAAAAAGAATCAATCATTGCCAGTGAGTGAGTTTACAGCACAGTATTAACATCATTAGACAGTAGTACATACTTCAGCTTCGATCTGCCAAACATGATACATTTGATTGAAATAAACAAAATAAGAGTTGAGGCGGGTGACAGCCTTAAAGTTGTTTTCAAAATAGGAGAAACATTTGATTTTTTAAAGGATTGTTTCTACAGAATATAGTTGCCATAAGTGATCTCCTTTGATCTGTGGTTAGAGGGAATGCTCTCCCTAAAAATGTACTCAACAGTGAGTTTCTGAAGCGCTTGCTGCAGGTGCTTTTTCAGGAGTCCAGGCGCAGACAGGGGAACCTAATAAATCAGCTAATGAAAGTCAATAACTCAATATCCAGCCAGTGCTAAGTCTTTAACAGAAGAAGCACTTTACTCATAACACAGTACAAATTATCCTAGGGATACCGATACATTTCACCATTTGCTGGGAGAACAACCTGGGCATTTCTTTTGCAATAGTTCATAATCAGGTGCTGGGGGCCTCCTGTTAGGGTGGCCTCTTCAATCCATGTTATGTTATGTGTATTTGTAAAGCACGCTGTTATACGTCGGGGTATCCTGGCTCTGAGTAGACATGTGCGTTCCTAGCCCTGCATATGGTAGGTTGGTTAATTGAAGACCTCTTCAGATTCTTGCGGAATTCAAGAAGAGAGGAGGCTCTGATGTGGAGTGAGAGCCTGTTCCACGCTTTAGGATCGATGTAAAAGAACGCTTGTCCTCCTGATCTCGTTTTGTGTACGTGTGGGATGTGCACAAGTAGCATGTGCACAAGTAGCAGTCCTGTGGAGCGGAGGTTTCTGGTTGGTTGGTGGAAAAAGATGCAACTGTTCAGGTAGGTGGGGCCTAAGGTATGTAGTGCCTTGAATATGTGTGTGAGGAACTTGAAATTGGTGCGTTTGTGAATCGGGATCCATAAGGTGTGGTGTGGTGTGAGTTCTGTGTGGGAGGTTGAGGATGAGTCTGACTGCTGAGTTCTGGATGCTTTGTAGTCTTCTAGTGAGTTGCTTGGTAATCCTGACATAGAGGGTGTTCCCATAGTCCAAATTACTGACGCCTAGGGCATGAATTATAGTTTTTCTAGTGTTGCTTGGGAGTGATTTCAAGATCTTTTTCAGCATCTTCAGGGTGTGAAAACAGGATGCTGTGAAGGCGTCGACTTGTGCGGTAATGTCCAGTTTGCTGTTGATTATTATTCTGAGGTTCCAGGCATGTGTTCTGGGTGTGGTTGTGAGTTTGCTGGCCACCAGTTAGAGTCCCATGTTGATGTATTCTTGCTGAAGATCACTACTTCTGTCTTGTCGGTGTTGAGCTTGAGACAGTCGCTTTCATTCAGTAAGTGACTTTGGTCATGAACTTGCGTTTTGTGTTGGGGTTCTCAGCCGAGAAGGAGAGTATGAGTTGGGTGTCGTCTGCATAAGAGAAGATGTTGATGTTGTCTGCACAGATGATGTTGGCCAGAGGGATCATGTATGCATTGAAGAGGGTGGGGCTGAGCAATGAACTTTGAGGCACTCTACAGATGAGTTTGTGGGCGTCCGAGGAGTAAGGTGCCAGGCTGTCAGCTTGTGTTATAGCCATCAAGAAGGAGCAGATCCACTGGTGAAGGGGTCCTTGGATGCCAATCTCGTGCAGCTGCCTAATAAGGATGTGGAGTGAGACTGTGTCAAATGCTGCAGAGAGGTCCAGGAGAATGAAGGCTGCTTTGTCTCCTCTGTCAAGGAACATGCTAATGTCATCTGTGACAATGTGAGAGCTGTTTCTGTACTGTGGTTGGGTCTGAATCCGGACTGTGTGGCGTTGAGGAGCTGGTAGTTGCTGAGGTGGTCAGTGAGGCGTCATTTGATTAGATTCTCTAAGAACTTTGCAGGGGAGGGTAGAAGGGAGATGGTTTTGTAGTTGGAAAGCGTGGCTGGGTCCACGAATGGTTTCTTGTGCAGGAATGTGGCATGTTTCTAGGTGTCCAGGAATGCAGCTGAGTTGATGAAGGTGTTGAGGATGGATGTTAGTGCTTCACTGATCGGTAGGAGGCCTTTGGTGAAGGAGTGGCGGGTGCAAGTGTCAGATGAGGCGTCTAAGTGAATGCTCTTCATGGTAGAAGCAATTTCAATGGTGGTGACAGCAGTCCACAAGGTCAGGGTTTGTTTTTCAGATGTGATGGGAAGTTTAGTTGCGACAGGGTCCAGTTGAGGGTCAAAAATGCCATATATGGAGGTGATTTTGTTACAGAAGAATCCATACAGCTTGTTGCAAAGGTCTTGTGAGGAGGTGATGTTGCTGCAGGAGGCATGTGAAATCTTTGATGATGGCGAAGGTTCCCTTGCTGCTGTTAGTGCCTGCATTGATGCGTACTGCAAGAGCAGTGCACTTGGTGTTCCGTATCTGCTGGTGTTAGCGTCTGTGGGATTACTTGAAGATATCTTTATCTGTGGTGTCTTGACTTGTTCTCCATTTGCACTCCAGTTGCTTGCAGTGGTGTTTCGTTAGGCTGAGTTCCTCTGTGTACCAGCTGGTCTGTGGCTGGGCTCTTGCTGTTGGGTTGCGCTTAACCCGTTGCGTGCGTCCGTCGGCCAACGACCGTCGCGAGCACTACCTCTGTAGTGCTGCGAACGTCTGTTGGCCGACGCGGCCCCGCCCACTCCGCTAAACCGCCGCACCGCGGCGGAATTGCCGCCGCGGTTAAGCGGTTAAGGGGAGCCAGGGTGTGGGCGCATATTGTGATCCAGCTGTCAGGTTCTTGATGACTTTCAGCAACTTGCTAGTGTGCTCAGGCCAGTGCACAGAGAGAGTAGAATCCCACTATTCTTCTGTGATGCTTTTCCATTTGTGGCGGCAGTTCTGTGGTAGGTCTGTGGTGGTGTAGGATGGGTATGCTGAAACTGATGAGGGTGTGGTCTGTCCAGATAATAGTTGCTGGCTTGTTGACTGTGATGTTGCTGATTGAGGAGAAAAACGATTCCAACAGGTGTCCAGCAGTGTGGGAGGGTTCGTAATGTCCTGGGTGAGACCAAGGTTTCTGAGGTTTACTAGCAGGGTCATAGAGTTTGGGTCAATGTGGTCTTCTAGCTGAAAGTTAAGTTCTCCAAGGAGGATGAAGGTGCTGGTGTTGATGACGAGGGGTTTGTGATGTTGCTGGTGAAATTGGTGCAGGGTCCTGGTGGTCTAAATATGAGTGTTCTGCCCATGAGAAGTTGGCTGTGATGCATATCTTGAATGTGAGGTGTACCATGTAGCTGGTGGGGGTGTCCATGTAGGTGGTGCAGCTGATGGTATCTTTGAATAGGATGGCAACTCCACCTCCGGGCTTGTGCTGATGGTCTTGCTTGGTGATCTTGTAGCTAGCAGAGATGGCTGAAGTGATGTCCTGTACAGAGGTTGGGTTTAGCATGTTTCTATGAGGAGGAGCAGGTCCGGAGCATGGTTGAGCACTTGGGCCCATATCTCTGTGGTGTTTTTTGTGGGTGAGACGGTGGTGTGGAGCATGCACATTAGTGTGACGTGTTGTGTGGGTAGTGTTTGGTCTGTGTGAGCATGAACAGGTGGCTGGTTTGTGTGTATCTGTGCAAGTGGTGTGTTACACTATCACAGACACTGTTTTCAGTCACGAGTTTTCATGTGACAACCTAATACATTCCGGAAAGTCATAATCTTGATTTACTTCCAATGATATACTTAGACTGGCACACCTGAAAGCAATGATTTGTAGGAGAAAAGCTCATGACTCTACACAGTGTGGGTGATGACATGGAGTGAGGTGGGTAATCTACTGTGCAGAGGTCATTATTCAGGTAGTCTCTGACCTGGTTGTGGGCTAGTACTTCATGATTTTCCATCTCCATTAGCAAATCCTCCCCCCCCCCACCGCCCCGTGGGGGTTCATCCCGGTTTACACAGTATCTTTCTGTTGTTTGTCATTTTGTTGAATGTGAAGGCAGTGCTTCAGTTCTCAGGTAGGGGAGATCAGATAAACAAAGAGCACAAGGAACAATAATCTCACACTGGCTCTGACAACTTGTGTGCGGGAAGTGACTATGCCACCTGGTGCAATAAGCAGCAAGAGTTAGCATCAGCACCAATTGAGGAGGCTGTGGTGGAATCATGATGCTTGTGGCTCTCTGGATCTTAAGGTTTGGGTTGGGTTCTCCCTTCAGCCCTGACACAAAACCCATCACCCATACAAGTTAGATACCCACCCATGGTTACAATGGCAAGTTGCACATATAGAAGTGGTGCCTAGATATTGGCAGGTGCACACGTTCACACTGTCCCCAAGTTTAATGTTCTTATATTCCTCAGAGGAAAAGTGGCTACCCAATCAATCCTGAAAAAGATAAAGTCCAAACACAGAAAATCCACCTCTGAGCACTCAGTAACACAAGTACTATGATGTAGTCAGGTTGTTTTATGGTCAATCTCTTCTTTAACCTGCTTCCATCATAACTGCAAGCAATCTAGCCAGCACGTGTTTCGTCATCTTGTGTTATCGCCATTGAGCTCTTCAGGGTTATAGTTTAACTGATGTACATTTCAAGGTAAGTGTTCTGAGTTCAACTCAATATCATCAGTAGAGTGGCTGTTGCAGTAAATTATAGGGGAGACTAAAGGAGTATCACGTGTGCAGTTTGCATGCAATTTGTGCTGCTGGAAGAGTGGTTGGTGCAGTAAATCTTAGCAGAGAGTCATGTGTGTGCAGTGAGTACTTAGGTCTTGGGGAAAGCCTATTGGTCAGGATGGTTCTACTCTCGCACTCTTGATTTTGCTTTCGGGGGACTGCAGACTGCGTTTTGGTCTCAGCCTTGCAACGGAACCCAACTGGACACAAGTTCCTCAGTAACCAAACCTCAACCCATTCAATCCTGTCAACTACAGACCAATATCCAATGGTGCATTCATGAGAAAGCTGATTGAAAGAGTGATTTACTGACAAATCTTCAGCTTTGCTTAGGAGAATGATTTACTCGAAGTCCAGCAATCAGGGTTCCACTCAGGCATAGGCACAAAGAAATTATTGATATCCATCTGGGATAACCTGCAGTTAACAGTGGACAAAGACAAAGTTGAAACACTACTACTTTTGGACCTATCAGCAGCCTTTGACTTATCCATCTACAGATGCACCTACTCAGAATAGAAAAGCTTGGTATATTAGGAAAGATCCTTAAATGTTTTTCCTCGTATCTCAGAGACAGAGAAAGCCTAGTAACAATGCCACTGTTCACCTCGGCTCCAGTGCAACCTCCACCTCACCCCATCTGATCAGATCTTTTAACCTCAAATGTTACAACTTGTAAAGATATTCGGAAAACTGGAAAACCCAAGACTAAAACATGTAGACTTGATGAGTACTTCTCAGCAATTAGTAGATTAGTAGAGCATGAACAACCCATCTTAAACTCACTTGCGCCAAACCTGAGATCATGACCTTTGAAAATGGAACAACAACCAACCTACAACAATATGCCACACAGAATTAGAGACACCACCAGCCACATGAAGGGAGGAAAATGAACTATTGACTGATCGTGGATCAGGGACTCAAACCTATCTTTAATTCCAATGCAGACACTAAGATGCATCTTTCTTCAGCTAGGTTACTGTCAGGAACTACATACCATTCCCACCCCCATAATATCACATGTAGATTATGCAAATAGGTTGTAACTAGGCATTCCCTGCGTCTTACTATGAACACAACAAAGGATCCAACATGATACATCGAGACGGCTACTACTCCTCCTCTGAAGGGCTGACACTGGTGCCTCATGCACTTTTCATGCTGCCACTGGCCAGGCAACTCTAAGATACTTTGCATCATCCACAGAGCTACTCTAAGGAAAGACCCACAGTTTTATGAGCAAAATGTCAATGATACTCTCAGCAGAGGATGCTACTATAAAGACTAGAATATTACTATTATCAAAAGTTAATTGGTTGAACAGCATTCTCAGTACAGGAAGCAAATGTTTTAACTGAACTATTTACAAAAGCAACAGTGGTAAGCACGACATCACAATCCCTATCAGTCCAATTATCTATAATTTGGAGCAACTCAATCAGTTCCCAGATGCAAAAAAGACTGCAGCGCCACAGGCAGAGATCTTAGATCCCAAAATGCACTTGATAATGGAGTCCCAAAAAACAGGAACATCAATATTTAATAATTTCCAAGCTTCTTGATCTTTATTTCATCAACTGCAAGCAACAAGTTTTGTTCTTTTTTCTGGAGGATCTTCTTTAGGGTTATTGTAATGTCACATATGTACATAGTCACAGAAAAAGTACATTTTCTTCATACTGTACATCTCATGTAGGCATTGTTTCAAGAAAGAACAATGTGTGCAATCAACACCCCTCAGTTTGTCTACATGCACCAGTTTATTTGTGTTTCCAGGGCTGGTAACGCCAATAAACAGGTGCTTGTGGACAAACTAGAGCAGTGTTGATTGCACCCATGACCTACTGTTACTGACAGGCAACCACCATCAACGCACCTAAAGCAATGCCACGCTATACCAAGAGGACATACAGCCAATGCATGAAGATGTCTGCCACATATGGCTGCATTCTTGGAAGACTTCAACATAGTCCATCATTGCAGGTTCCACTCGCAACCCTTGCTGCATTTACACCTGGATATCTTAAATTATTGCAAACTTTTTGAGAATGAAAACAACCTACTAAAAGGATGACTGTAATACAGTCCATCCAGGTGTGAAAGGTAGCGAGTCTTCTAAGACCCTCAATGCTGCCCGGTGCAGGATTCCACCTCTAATTCACTTTGGGTTCGCTATCAAAATAATGAGGCAAGCGCTGGAAACTGGAAGACAAGAAAAAGGTTTATTTCTCATGAGGAGATCACGTCAACTGCAGACACCGGGATGTCTGAGGGACACAATGCATTGGTTTCATCAACATGGTTACACAAGCTTGGGGTCCCCGCCCCGGGCAGGTTGTCACACAAGCCCAACAGTAATTCTCTTCCCACCCAGGTCAAACAGACAATCTTATCTTGCAGCTGGACCTTGCTTCAGGGTCTAAAACATGTGAGACCGGCCAGATCTAAGAGTCCGTTCTGTTGATAAAAACAGGTCCCATTGTTGGTAACAACAAGTCTTGCTGTTTGCAGTGCAATAAATCATGTTGCAAGAGTCTTTTGGTGTTTGGAACCTGTTTGTGTAACTAGGTGCAGTGAGGGGTAGAGTGTCCAAAGGTTTGCCTGAAAACAGAGATGAGAGGAAAAACGAGTTTGTGGCAGCAAGTGGCGCTGAGGTTTGTTGCGGCAAATAGAGTTTATAGCCCCCAGCACACGTACCAGGTCGGTCAGAGGGATGCTAGTATGGGCAGGGTGAAACAAAGGTGACCAACAGAGTACAAAATGGCTGTGATAGATTAAAATGACTGCAACTTATGTGCACATAGAATTCCACCAGACAAGATGGCGCAGGTAATGTTCACGATTGTCGTTTTGCTTTTAACAGTGGCCCCTTTGAACATAACTAGCCAGCTTGTCAGTCTATTTCGATCTCCATAATGTCCTGTATCTCTTGATCATACATTACTCTCATTTTTGTTAGCTGAGTGTCCATAGTCTTAGGGTGCAAGGTAGTTATGCAAAGAAAACACAAAGGTGGTATACAGTGTATACCCAAACAACAACCACATATTGTCAATACTGGGACCAAGAGAATCATTGATATTTTCCAACCCCACTCCTTCAAGATGCGCCAAAGCCAACTTCCAATTGTCCAAGTCTCTGATCCTTGATGAATTTCTGAAGATAGTCTATGGAGATGTTTTATTGCTTCATAGACAGAAGGTGAATTATCAGGAATGTATACACAGCAGCTGGCACCGATGATGCGGCATGCTCCTCCACGGTCCGCTAGTACCACGTCCAGGACCATGCGATTTTGCAGGGTAACCAGACGGATCGCTTGGAGCTCAGCAGTGTTGTTGGTGAGGATGCCAGCAGTGACGTTCAGGGCGGTCTCTACCGCTTGGGACAGATGTCTGATGGCTCGGCTGTTTGCCATCGGACCCCATAGCGGGACGAGCCCTTTTGCTGCGTCGAGGAACTGTGATGAGGCAGAGTCTGCTTGATCAATGTCTTTAGAACGCTTTTCTCGATGATGTTCTGCAGGGGCTGTGTAGGTTGGTGGCAAAACAAAGGCGATGTAGCACGTGCCCCCCCAGTTTCTTGGGAGCCAGGTGTAGGCGTTGGTTCCACAAACAAAGTACATATTGGGTGATGCAACAAGCGCTGAGGGGTTGGCAGTGTTCAAAGTCCTTACAATGCTACAGGTGCTGTGACCCATATTCTTAGTCCCACGGCCTTCAATGCATACAAGGCCAGAGACGTTCACCACAGATAGGGCCACAGTCAGTGTTGCAGCAGTTCTTTTCTTCAGGTAGGAAAATGTGGCTCTGTTAGGATTATTGAACACTTGCATTTCCACTCGTTCTTTGGAGGGGACATTAATCTGGAATGTCGCATTGAAGGTGTGAGGGCAGAAGGGGCGGCTGTCCTTCCTGTTTTGTTTCGCCAGAACTCGTTGTAGAACTGGGCGATTGTTCCGTCGGAAGTGGCATTGTCTTTGTAACTTTCTTGTAGGAGCATCATCCAGGCAAGGCAAGATCCGTGAATAGAAAAGGGCGAAGGGATGAAAGGGATGGAATGTTCAGTGGCATGTGGTAACAGCCCACAGACCCAATAGTTGGTAGCATTGGTGGCAAGATTGTGCTGGTGCAACATCTGCACGAAAGAATTATTCCAGAATTCTTTGCGTCGTTCTCGGAGATGTGGCGGTAGTGATACCAGGTAGTGTTCTTTCTTGGTGGTTGGTTGCATGGTGGGTGACAATGTTCTGTATGCAGGTGCATTCTCTTCAATGATCCAGAGTGCGACCATTAGCAGGAGACAGGTGAGAAATGCGGCTACAAGTGCAATTGTCTTTGTGCTGTGCAGGTTAGCAGTCTTGGTGTCTTTGCGGTGGTTTTGCAGGTGTTCAGTTTCTTCCATCATCTTCGAGGAGCTTAACAACTGTTAGGACCACAGACTTTTGTCTGGCGCTTTCCTGGTAGCGTTGTTTGACTGTGCTACTGATCTGAGACCTTGACTTAGTTAGTGGCCTGGTCGTTGGAGCTCCCTCCTTTCGTCGATCTTAGGTTGTACCCTTTCCTGGATGGCACTGTGGGGTCGGGAAATTCTGATAGTTCGAGGGTGTCTTCTTGTGGGTAGCAACTCAGAGCTGGTCGGTCTCTCGCGAGTACTTCCTCTTGCACCTCCACCCCTTCACAGGTTGCCAGGGTTGGAGGGACTCGTTTGCAATGATGAGCGTGCAGCCAGTTTCGTTTTCCTTCCACTCGGAGGGCAGTTCGGGTGGTGATCAGGACTTGCCAGGGGCCCGTCCACCTAGGCTCCAGAATCTTCGTTCTTTGGAAGTTGCGAATCAATACATGGTCGCCTGGCTTTATTTCATGTCCCGGGCCCCTGGATACGTCAGGCAAGGCTTGCTGCACCTGTTGGTGGATAATTGTTAGCTCGTTTGTCAATTTATGCAAGTAATCCGACATTAATATGTTCGGGACATCGTTAATGGAGGTGGGTCTTGGTGCCGCCCAAATGCTCATAGGCCTGCCGAAGACCACCTCATACGGGGTCAGTCGGTGTTTGGTTGGGGTGGAGCGCATCGATAACAATGCCAATGGGAGGGCGTCGGGCCATTTCAACCCGGTCGTGGCAACTATTTTGGCTAGTTTTAGTTTCAACGTTGCATTGTGTCTCTCTACCAGGCCCGCTGATTGGGGGTGGAAGACGGCATGGAACTTTTGTTTTACCCCCAACCCTCTCAGTATGTTCTGTATCACCTCGGCTACGAAGTGGGGGCCGTTGTCGCTCCATAAAATTCTGCAAAGGCCGTATCGGGGGAAGAATTCTTTCAGCAATACTTTTGCAGTGGCTAAGGCGGTATTGTCGCGGGTAGGATATGCCTCCACCCATTTGCTAAAAGCGCACACAACCACCAGGACATATTTTAGACCAAGGCATCTCTCTAGTTGAATGTAATACATTTGAAGGATTTCAAAGGGGTGGTCAGGGACTCCAAACCCTCCCCGTGGTACTACTGTCCCCTGCCCTGGGTTGTGTTGTAGGCAGACTATACATTGTTGTACTAGGTGTTTTGCAGATTCTGCTATCTTGACGTTATGCCATACTCTGGTGATTAGTTCAATCATGGGGGTGGAGCCTATGTGTGCTGGTAAATGTGCCATGGTCAATATGGGGATGAGGTAGGCATTGGGTAACAGCCATTTATTTCCGTCTTTAGTTCTCCAGCAATCTTCCCCGTCTTTTAGTCCCACCTTTTCCCATTCAGTCAATTCGTCTTGTGTGCCTGTAGTCTGTATGTCCCTTACAGTGGTCCTAGCGTCAGTCCATCGTTCAGCTTGTGACCTGGTCACATACATTCGTGTCGTAGTTCTGTCTCCTGCCGTGGCTCGGGCAGTAACATCTGCTAGTGCATTTCCATGTCCAATGAGATCAGTCACTTTCCTATGTGCTTGGCATTTTATCACTGCTAACTTCTTGGGGAGGAGGACTGCTTGCGTCAAGGCGGAGACTAAATCTCCATGCAGGATGGGTGTACCGTGTGAAGTCAGGAACCCTCTTTCTTTCCATAAGATCCCAAAATGGTGAACCACCCCGAAGGCATATTGGCTGTCGGTGTATATGTTAACTGTCGTGTCAGTCGCTAAGATACATGCTTGTGTGAGGGCAATGAGTTCTGCAGCCTGGGCTGAACGTTGGGGAATACGGGCTGTTTCCAGAACGGTTCGGGCTGTGGTGACAGCGTATGCAGCTGAGGTGGTGCCGTCGGGGAGTTTGATGCACGAACCATCCACCCATAGTTCTCCATCTGGTTCTAGAAAGGCGGTGTCTCTGAGATCTATTCTACTCTTTGTTTGTTCATCGGTTAGTGTCACACAGTCGTGTAGTGGAGTCACGCTAGGATCATTTTCGGGTAGGGGTAACAGTGTGGCTGGATTGAGGGTGGTGCATCGCTTTAGGGTAATGTGCGGTGCTAGCAGGGTCAACTCATATCCTGTCAGTCGGGCGCTAGTCAAGTGTTGGGTTTTGGTCTGGTTTAGTAGTGTGTCGACTGCATGGGGTACTAAAACAGTGACTGGATTGGAGAGTACTATTCCTTCGCTCTGGCGTATCAATACTGCTGCAGCTGCCACAGCGCGCAGGCACGCTGGCAGCGCTCTGGCTACTGGATCGAGGGTGGCAGAGAAATATGCACAAGGGCGTTGTTTGTGACCAATTGATTGTGTTAGGACAGACAATGCACATCCTTCCCTCTCGTGCGTGTAGAGGAAGAATGGTTTGGAGTAATCCGGGTTCCTAGGACAGGCGCTGAACAAAGGGCATTGCGTAGTTCTTTAAAGGCTGACAGGCATTCGGGGGTCCAGGGGAGAGGTGAGGGGATGTCTTTAGCTAGGAAGGAGAGAAGGGGTTTGACAATGAGGCTAAAGTTCGGTAACCACTGTCGGCAAAATGAAGTGAGACCTATCAAAGAGCGGACTTGTTTCTGATCTTTGGGGACAGGGGTGTCTAGAATTGTCTGGATCCTGTCAGGCGTGAGTTTCCTCCCTTCTTTGGATAAAAGGTGACCCAAATAGGTCACTTGTGATTTACAGAACTGCAATTTCTTTCGGGAGACCTTGTGACCATTCTCAGCAAGAAAATGGAGTAGTTTGATGGTGGCTGTGACGGCTATTGGTATGGTGTCCGCTGCTAGAAGGATGTCGTCTACATATTCTATTAGTGCCACTCCATCTGGCAATTGTATGGTGTCCAACTGTCTTTTAAGCGCCTGGCTATAGATGCTTGGGCTCTCAGTGTACCCCTGAGGTGCTCTGCAAAATCTGTACGAACGGGAGTTTAGGGTGAATCCAAATAGATAGCGGCTGTCCTTGTGTATAGGTATGGAAAAGAATGCGTTTTTGAGGTCAATTACAGTGAAGGTGGTGGCAGTGGAGGGGATTAAAGTCAAAATTGTCGTGATGTCGGAAACTACTGGGTATTGTGGCACTACGATTTTGTTTATCTCCCGCAGGTCAATGATGAAGCGGTAGGCTTTTCCGTCTCCCTCTCCCTGTCTCTTTACAATCGGTAGTATGGGACTGTTACAAACGTTGCTCACTACTTCCTCTACCACCCCTGCCTCTACCAAAGAGTGTATGATCTCTGTCAGTGCCTTCTCACCCTCTGGCGATATTTTGTACTGCGATACTTTCGGTAGGGTTGCGTCCTGTCGTATTGTTACGTGTACTGGGTCAATCATCATTCGTCCTACGTCTGAATCAGCCCTAGCCCATAAGTGTGATGGCAAAGTGTCCAGTAGGGATGCGTCAGTCTCGGAGATGGGAAACATGTGCTGAGAAGGGTTCTCTCTATGGTGCTGGGGGTTGTCATACAGGACGACACGCACTCCGTCTGGTGAGCATCTGATAGTCGCATGGAAGTGTTTCAAAAGGTCGAGACCCATAATGGCGTCTGGGGTGTTGGAAGAGAGGAGGAATGTCGTTTCGACGCTATTGTTGTCAAGGTTAAAAGTGATCGGTCGGGACAAAGGGTTGGTGGAGGGCGTACCGTCAAATCCTATTGAGGTCACATGTGAGCCTGACAAGGGTGCCCTTGGAATCAGTCGTTTGGATAGTGCACTACGTGTTGCTCCTGTGTCTACCAGAAATGGCGACTTTGTGCCCAGGACCTCAGCGGTAACATAAGGGCCTTGCTGATCAACATAGAGCTCGACTGGATCCCTCCCTTGCCCCTGGCTGTCCTATGCAAAGTCGTACGTATTGTCATAATCTGTCTGTTGGTACTGATTCTGTTTGGGATGGTTGAATGTGTTCACTCTTCCTGGCCTTTCCTCGCTTGCTTCACTCGCGTACCCTCTCCCATGTCCTCTTCCTCTCTGTCCACTTGCTATTTCCCTCGCCCCTCTGCCCCTACCAGCTCCTAACAAAGCCGGGCATTGGGTTTTCCAGTGTCCATATTCTTTGTAAAATGCACATTGATCCTGTCCTAGGTCTTGGCGTCCTACATATGATGTCGATGAATTGTTTCTAGGTGGCTGTACTCTAGGGGTATTCTGCTGGTATCCTCCCCTATATTGCTCCCTTCCTGTATTCGCCCCCTGGAGTTGTGCTACCATTACCCTTTCCTTCAAGTCCTTCTTTTTCCTTTCTGTAGCCCTGTCATTTTCGTTTCTCTGATGCTCATAGTACTGGGCCATTTGGAGAATGGCCGCTGGTTTAGATGCTGCCCAACTACTTTTGCTGGCTTGTAATTTCTGGGATACATCTGGCAGTAGTCCTTTGACATAGTTCTGCACAAATAAGTGGTGTCCGGTTGCGGTGGACATGTCTTGTCCACTGTAATCGGAGAACACCGTTTCAAATCTGGAGAAATACTCTGAGACATCCTCTTGTGGTTTCTGGCGGCACGCGGTTACTATGGACCAGTCTATCTTTTCTCTGGGATCAGCGTTTTCACTTTCTGCACTATTTTGTCAGGGAGGTCCAATATTGCTTTAACCGGTTTTTGACCAGGGTTCCGCTGTTTATCTAGTGTGTTGAGTTGTTCCCAGGTATGACCAAGCAGTTCGGTATGGTCTATTTTCCTAATCTGTTTCGACACATCTGCTGGCAAACATAACCCGAAGAACAAGTCTATGTCGGCAAGTGTCATTATTGTTGATCCCAGAGCGGTACCTAGCTCGGTGTAAAAGGCGGTGGGGTTCTTTCGTAAATCCGGTAAAGATTTACGGAACGTCAAAATGTCCTGTCTGTCCCATGGTTGATACACCCAATTGTAGACCACCCTTCCTCTAGCGTCTTGATGGTTCATATTGTCATGAGTCCCTTGTCCTCTAGGAGGTACCCAATAAGGGGAGCTTCTTTTATCAGCATCATGCTATCTGGTTTTTCCACCGGGGGTCCTGCTATCTTAGATGTCCTGTCCTTATCTATCCGTCCTTGTTCCACGAGGTGACGGAATACCTCCAGTGTGGATGAAAAGAGTTCTGTAACATCGTTGTCGCCTTCATCTCCGGTGTCTACCTTCCTATAGAGAGCCACTAGCCGCTCGGGCCCTACATCTTGGTACTTCTCTTCATATGCAGTAAGAGTGTGGTAACAGAGACGTAAAATAAAGTATCGTTTGCGGTTTTCAACATAGGAGTTGCATATGTCAGTTACATACTCTTCTGTCTCCTTCCTATCTATGAGGGATTTAACTATTTTATCAATGCCTGCTCGCTCATTTTTACTTAATCGCGGGACCCTGGGCGCTCCTTTTTCTTTTGATCCTACCTCTACTACTGTATCCTTTGATGAGGCATTTGGTGTGGGTGACTCGGTGGGAGCAGAGGCGGTGGAGACTGAGGTGATCGTGCCATCTCCGGCTATACTTTGGTGGTCCTGGCGTTGTACTACGGGATGAGTAGGGGCGTAAGGGGGTGGCATGTATATGATTGGGGGACCTAACAATAAATCATCATCTACCCTTTGTTTTGCTGGTAACTTGGGGTAAAGAGTCGAGGGCGTTCTAACAGGGCATTGACCTGATATTTTTGATTCCTGTTCCTTTTTATCGATTTCCTTTTCTTTTAGTTTTTCTTCTAATCTTTTACAGGCTTGGTAAGCTGATTTTCGCGTTTCTTTATCTTCTCTAGCTTCGTCCCTTTTCTTTCTTTGAGCTGCCTCTTTTCGCCATAAACCAAAACTGTCAAACATGGCTGGTCTAGTTTTCTTTTTGTGGAGAGCTAATTCTAACGTTTCTATTTTAGCAGGATCGAAAGATCCCGTCAGTGGCCACTGATTTACCCGGTCCTTCCTAGTGTATTTATGCCATAGTTTGCTATAAGCTACGGTGGCTAATCCATACTTTACGTACATGTCCTTGTTAGGGTGCCGTCCGGCGGTGCCGGCTGACTGACCTCTAACGAACGGTCTGGTCCAAAACAATTACAATCAAACAATCTAGAGAAAACAGGCATGACGTATTTATCGGTCAAAAATGAATATCTCAATCAATCAATTTAGACAAAAGTCTGCACTACCTGTCCTTCGCTGCCTGCAAAGAGAGAGAATATTCCTATTCTTCGTTGTTTGCAAGCAGGGAAATGTCGTAAATAACTCAATATCAAAAAAGGAATACTAGTATTTCAATCAAACTATTCAATCAATCAATCAATTTAAGTCGCTTTTTCACGACCTTACCCGGACCGTATGGATGGTTCTTCGTCTTCCCCTTCCAGCGCCTGGTTGTCCTCTCACTCCAACAATCAATGCGGCGTTCCTCTAAGGTCCCAGTCAGGACCGCAGGTCACTCGAGAGAGGTCCGTTCGGATCCGGTGAAGTTCAGTCGATCGGCAGCCAGACAAGGGTCTTCTCAGGCAGGTATACCCCAATCGTTTAGTCGTTCACTCTGTCGTTAGGACCTCTCTACCGGACCCACGCGTCGCTGATGGGCCCCCACGTTTGGGCGCCAATTTGTGAAAGGCAGCGAGTCTTCTAAGACCCTCAATGCTGCCCGGTGCAGGGTTCCACCTCTAATTCACTCTGGGTTCGCTATCAAAATAATGAGGCAAGCGCTGGAAACTGGAAGACAAGAAAAGGTTTATTTCTCATGAGGAGATCACGTCAACTGCAGACACCGGGATGTCTGAGGGAGGTGTTCTGCTGATAACTCCTTTGGCTCTTCCTTTTATACAGGTTTGACACAATGCATTGGTTTCATCAACATGGTTACACAAGCTTGGGGTCCCCGCCCCGGGCAGGTTGTCACACAAGCCCAACAGTAATTCTCTTCCCACCCAGGTCAAACAGACAATCTTATCTTGCAGCTGGAACTTGCTTCAGGGTCTAAAACATGTGAGACCGGCCAGATCTAAGAGTCCGTTCTGTTGATAAAAACAGGTCCCATTGTTGGTAACAACAAGTCTTGCTGTTTGCAGTGCAATAAATCATGTTGCAAGAGTCTTTTTGGTGTTTGGAACCTGTTTGTGTAACTAGGTGCAGTGAGGGGTAGAGTGTCCAAAGGTTTGCCTGAAAACAGAGATGAGAGGAAAAACGAGTTTGTGGCAGTGTTGGAAACGGGGTTACCGAGACCGTTATGGTAGCATGGCGCAAAGCGGGGAAGGGCACGCGAAGGCAATGTGTAAGGCAGTTGTGCAGCACACTCTCACATTAACTCAGAAATGCGACGCAATAACCGGACACCACACCAGGCTTGTATAAGTAACAATCAGGTTCCTTTATATTGATCAAGATGGCATTCAATTATTCAAATTATACATTCGGGTAACTAGTGCGCGTTCATTTAAAAAGACCCTTCACAATTCTGGCCACTAAAAGGCCGCATTAAAATCACAGCACCACTGCTCATTCGGGTGCTCTTTACCAACTAGGGCCTAGAACATGCGCAACACGGTTTATGCATCAACATATATACATTAGGCCTAGGTACTCTGTACAGCCTATGGTACACTAGGCGGGAGGGAATCCTAGAGGGAACCCCTCAACATGTCCAGCAGCTGGGGGCTTCCTATAAGGGGGGACTCCTTTATCTCCCAGGGAGGTGAGGGTTACATTAGGCTAGGGCCCTTTCTCACCAGGTGCCTGGCCTGTTACCAAACGTCATGGAAGGCCCCCTCCCTCCTTAATCCCTCTTGAAGCGTGGCCCCCGGCCCCCAGGGGCTTAACCTAGAGCCCTAGGGGCCTCCTGGGCTCACCTGCGGTGCTGGTGCAGGTCGCTGTACCTCTCGGCGGACTCTCCTCCGGGCCAGCCCTCGGTTGTAGGGGGCGGGGCCCGGCGCGAGTCTCCACGGCCCTCCGGCCGGCGCTGGCAATTCTCCTGGAGGCTATGGAGCCTCTTGCTGCGTTATTGCTTCGTTGGGGGGCCGGTATGCCACTCCTCCGGCCCCCGTGGAGTCAAGATTGAGAGTAGGGACACGGAGCGGGAGCCGGCAGTCCTTTCAGACGGCTCCGGCTTCCCGCGAGGTCACACGCAGTTCCTGCTCACCTCCGGACGTGCTGGGGGGCGTTGCTCTCGGCGGCGCCCAATCCTGGCGCGGCGGCGATTCCTCCTGGGGCTCCCGTTGGCAGTGGAGCCCCACGGACGTCTTCCCGATTGGCTCCGGCTGGGCCAATCGCGTCGCGGCCTTCTCCTCTTCCGGGGGCTCCCGTTGGCAGTGGAGCCCCTCTGACGGCGTCCCGATTGGCTCCGGCTGGGCCAATCGCGTCGCGGCCTTCGTCCGTTGCTGGGCGACGCCTTCCGCCTCCTTCTTCTTGGGCTGCTGGCTCCGGCGGGGCCAATCCCGTCGCGGCCTTTTCGGGGGCGCGACCTATGACGCGGTCAGCGTCCCCGGCCCCACGGCAACGGCGTCCACGGGCCTGGAGGCCGCAGCAGGCCTCAATTCACTTCACGCGCCCCACGGGGCTGCGGCGGCGGTATTCTTGGCCGCGCTGGCAGCGGCAGGGGTCTCGGGCCCGGCGGTGACTTGTGGTGATTTCGGTGAGGGCGCGGACGGCGCCCTCACCACTACTATGAATAGGGGAGAGATCCCCCGGCCTCAGTTCCCTTCGTCAAGCGGCGGCGGCCGCGGCGGTGATCCGGTCATCAGGTCAGTGACCAAGGGGGGGTCAAGTTCTCTCCACACTTGGGGGTTGCAGCGCAGGCGCGCTGACAGCCTTATGCTCAGGCTGTGAAGGGATGGTTCTAGGGGGACAGTCCAGCTGTCTGTATAGGTAGATAGGGGGTGGAGGCCTAGCGCTTAGGACGCAGCGCTTCGCCTCCTGATCCCCTCTCAATGGTTTTCACTTCAGTCCTGAAATTCTTGGATGCAGTAAAGTCTCTTTATGAACAGGGGGGCTGTGAGTTGGTGATTCTTGGAGGGGTTGATGTGCCTCCTGGCACGCTGGAGATGGTTCCCTGGGTCCCCTCACACTGGGCAAGATCAGTGGGTGGTGGGCGTTCCTCATCTATCTTACGGCAGCAGGGCCTTGACCCTGTCAGCGGCAGTAGTGTAGGTCTCCCCCTAGGCCCTAAAGTCTGTACTCCAGCGCAGGTTCTCCCAGGTTCAGCGGTGCCTCAACCTAACTAACTCCAGGTTTTCCCTCCAAGCCTCTTATACCCCTAGGTCAGGTGACCCTCCCAAAGGCGGCAAAGTGTAACTCCTCCCACAGCCCGGAAGGTTCTGGAACCTTCCACCTACCTAGCTATGGGGCCCAGAGGCGGGGACGGGATGGCTACTGTATCCCTTGTCCCAGCCTGACTCTGGCGACTAGCGTGTATGTGTGGAAGGCCCTCTGCAGTAGCAGGGGCCTGTGGCAGCCATCTTTGGTGAGAGAGCACCTGCACCTCAGCACTGACCAGCAGTGGCAAGGCGCCCGGAGACCTAGGTCCAGTAAAAATATGGTGGCAAAAATGAGGCGCAGAAAGGGAAAAAAACAGGGTAAGACCACCCTAGGGCTGACAGGTCTAACACGCGTCCCCCCAGCCGAAAGAGGGAGAGCTTCCCAACCTCTAGGGAGTTCTCTTCACTAAGGCGGAAAAACCGGGAGAGACCGTCAGCGTTGGCGTGGTCTACACCGGGTCGATGTTCCACCCGAAAGTCCATCCCCTGGAGGGAAATGGACCACCTCAACAATTTGGGATTTTCGCCTCTCATCTGCATGAGCCAGCGAAGGGGTCTGTGGTCGGTCTGGACCAAGAAGTGACAACCAAAAAGGTATGGCCTCAACTTCTTCACCGCCCAAACCACAGCAAAGGCTTCCCGCTCGATGGTACTCCACCGCTGTTCCCGGGGAGTAGTCGTCGGGAGATAAAGGCCACTGGCTGGTCTTGGCCATCGTCATTCAGCTGCGAGAGCACAGCTCCTATGCCATGCTCAGAAGCGTCTGTCTGCACGATGAATTCCCGGCCGAAGTCGGGGGTCCGGAGCACCGGTGCGGTGCACATGGCACGTTTAAGAGTCTCAAAGGCATCTTGGCAGGCAGCCGTCCAGATTACTCTGCGTGGCTGCTTCTTGGAAGTCAATTCCGTCAATGGGCCCACGATGGTTCCATATCCCTTGACGAACCGGCGGTAGTATCCCGTGAGGCCGAGGAAAGCTCGGACCTCTGTTTGGGTCTTGGGGGCTCCCAGGCCATGATGGTCTCAATCTTGGCTTGGAGGGGTTGCACCTTACCTCCGCCCACCAGATGTCCCAGGTACACGACAGATCCCTGTCCAATCTGGCACTTGCTGGCCTTGATGGTTAGACCAGCCCTTTGCAAAGCCTGCAGCACCTCCTGGAGATGCTGCAGATGGTCTTCCCAGCTGCTACTGAAGACAGCTATGTCATCCAGGTAGGCAGCAGAGAAGGCCTCTAGGCCAGACAGCACCTGGTTCACCAACCGCTGGAAAGTGGCGGGAGCATTTTTCAACCCGAAGGGCATCACCTGGAATTGAAAGTGGCCCTCGGGGGTGGAGAACGCAGTCTTCTCCCTTGCTCCTTCCGCCATGGCGATCTGCCAATATCCTGATGTTAAATCAATGGTACTCAAATACCGGGCTGCTCCCAGCCGGTCAATGAGCTCATCCGCCCGAGGGATCGGGTGAGCGTCGGTCTTGGTGACCGAGTTGAGTCCACGATAATCCACACAGAACCGAAGTTCTGGTGTGGTGCCCGGGGGGCCGCTTTCGGCACCAACACTACCGGACTAGCCCAAGGGCTACTGGAAGGCTCAATCACCCCCAGTTCTAGCATCTTTACCACCTCACTCTGGATACTAGCCTTGACCTTATCGGACAGCCGGTAAGACTTGTTCTTCACTGGCGGACTGTCCCCTGTGTCCACATCATGGGTACACAGGTGCGTGATTCCAGGCGTGAGGGAAAACAACGAGGCGTACTGCCCCAAAACCTGGCGGCAGTCCCTCTGTTGCTCTGGGGTCAAGGATGGGGCGAGGACTACTCCCTCTACCGAACCATCCTTCTCGTGGACCGCCAGAAGGTCTGGCAGAGGCTCACTCTCTTCCTCCTCACTCCCATCCGTTATCATCAAGAGAGTGAGCTCGGAACGCTCCTGGTGTGGCTTCAGGCGGTTGACGTGGAGCACCCTGTGGGGTTGACGGGGGTCTTCATGTCGACGACATACGTGGTCTGGCCTTTTCGTTCTAAGATCTCAAACGGCCCAGTCCATCGGTCCTGGAGGGCGCTAAGCTCTCCTGGCTCCATGACCCACACCTTCTGTCCAGCGTCTAACTCTACCGTCCGCGCGTTCCGGTCATACCATTGCTTCATGACGGCCTGACTTGCCTCTAAGTTGTCCGAGGCCTCCTTCCACAGCTTGGCCACTTGGCTGCGGAACGCCAGCATATAGCTGACCACATCACGGGGAAGCTTCGAGGAAGACTTCTCCCACCCCTCTTTGACAAGACTGAGGGGCCCCCGAACGGGGTGGCCATAGAGCAGCTCAAAGGGGCTGAAACCGACCCCTTCTGCGGCACCTCTCGGTAGGAGAAGAGCAGACAGGGTAAGAGGACGTCCCACTTTCTTCTCAAGTCCTCGGGTAGGCTCCTGATCATCCCCTTCAAGGTTTTGTTGAAGCGCTCCACGAGCCCGTTCGTCTGGGGGTGGTAAGGAGTGGAGAACCGGTAGGTCACTCCACACTCCTTCCACATGGCCTGCATGTAGGCCGACATGAAATTCGTGCCCCTATCTGACACCACGACCTTGGGGAATCCCACTCGGGTAAAAATCCCCATGAGGGCCCGCGCCACCACCGGTGCTGTGATGGTCCTCAGAGGGATTGCCTCTGGGTACCGGGTGGCGTGGTCTACTAGCACCAAAATGAACCTATGCCCAGCTGAAGTCGGCGGATCCAACGGCCCGACAATGTCAATCCCCACTCGCTCAAAAGGGGTATCGACCACTGGGAGAGGTTCTAGAGGGACCTTCACCTTAGTCCCTGTCTTGCCGCTTGCTTGGCAAGTGGTGCAGGTCTTGCAATAAGTGTCAGAAGTGACGCGCATCCTGGGCCAGTAAAAATGTGGGACCAAGCGCGCAAACGTCTTGTCCTGGCCCAGGTGTCCTGCTAGTGGTATCTCATGCGCCAACTCTAGCAGAAAGGCTCGGTGGCATTGGGGGACCACCACGGCCCTTGAGGACCCATGCACCGGAGCCTTAGGCTCACTGTAGAGGAGACCATCCTCCCAGTAGACATGGTAATTACCAGTCTCTGTTCCAGCTGCTTGGGCGTCGGCCTGTTGCCGTATGCCAACAAGCGTAGGGCACTCCCTCTGTGCCCGGCAAAATTCTTCCCGGGTAGGCCCTCCTTCCACCTGCCACTCTGCAGGGGTCGGCAGGTCCCCCACGGGAAAACCAACCACCTCAGCGGACTCCGGGGTCACCTCCGCGGGCTCCCCATCCATCTCACCGGGTGTTTCCTCCCGGACATCTCCTCGTCCAGCAGTGGGCTGGGCCCTTCTTTCAGGCTCCAACCCGGGCTGAGTTCCTTGTCGGGCAGCCATGGACCGCGTGATAACGCAAGTCCATCCTGGTAACCCCAACATCTCAGCATGGGCATTGAACTCTACCTCTCTCCAGGCAGTATGTTCTAAGTCGTTGCCCAGCAGACAGTCAACTGGCATGGCAGGGCTCACCGCAACCTTCATCAGACCTGACACTCCTCCCCACTCAAAGGGAACTTGGGCCACGGGGTAATGACCCAGGCTATTATCAGCCATCACTACTGGGTGGAACTCCTCAGGAATCACCTGCTCTGGGGACACCAGCTGACGTCTCACCATCGTCATGCTGGCACCTGTGTCCCTCAGAGCCTCCACCTCCTCCCCGTTCACCAGGACCCTCTGCCGATACTTGGCAGTGTTCTCGGGTACCTGCACCCTTGGGATGATCTCCCTATCCCCCAGGGAAACTAAGGTCAAGCCTGTCCACTCACCTCCCCTACCTAGGGACAACTCCTCCCCAAGCGCTACACTGGCCACCCCGGGGGTCTTACCTCCTGTGGGGGCTGGGGCTCTCTTGCGACACTGGGCATCCCCCTTGTAGTGTCCAACCTCCCCGCACTCGTAGCACCGGACAGTTCTGGGCTGCTGACTCCTGTCAGGGTAAGTGGGTTTCTGGTATCCAGATTGGGATGGGAAACCTACCCCTCTCCCAGGCGGTCTATTTTGGGGACCTTTAAAGAACTCCCTCTTTTTATCTCCCCCTCTTTCTTCTGGGGGAACACCTGTCCACCCTTCGGGGGATCCGCCCCGGCTCCCTTGTGGGACACCCTAGTGCTGACCCACGTGTCTGCCTCCTCTGCAAGCTCCCTTGGGTTGGTCAGCTTGCGGTCCACCAAGTACTGGCGCAGCTCCGGAAAACATTTCTCGAGGAGGTGCTCTCTCAAAAATAGGTCGTACAGCCCAGTGTAATTGTCAACCTCGCTGCCACGCACCCAACCCTCTAATGCCTTCCGGGCATAATCATAAAAATCTACCCAGTTTTGTGTGGTGAGCTTGTGGCTGTTGCGAAACTTTTGGCGGTACTTCTCAGGGGTGAGGCCAAACTTCCTGAGCAGGGCCTCCCTCATGATAGGGTAGTTGGTTCGATCCCCCTTTTCTAAGGTTAGCAGTGTGTCCCTGACTAGTGGAGGTATGTATCTATAAAGTCCTCCTCCCCAGTAGCTCTCAGGAACTCTATGGGCCACCAAAGCTACCTCGTACGCCGTCAACCACTTGTCTATGTCATCACCCACACTAAAGCTGGCCATCACCTCCCTGGGTAGGTAAAATTTGGGCTCCTGTGGAACCCCAGTAGGTACGCTGCCACCATTTCCTTTGCCTTCCATTTCCATTTGCAAGGCTCGGAGCTCCAGTTCTTTCAGGCTAAGCTCATGTACAAGCCTTCTTTCCTCCATGGCTAGCCTTCCCTGTTCTCGCTCCCTTTCCATCTTAGCCAATTCTAATGTCAATTGCCTTTGCTGCCTTCTGTCCTCGAATTCCTCTGGTGACACACTCCCCCTGACGCACTACTGCCTGCCCTGGAACGTCTTCCTGGCAACACATTCTCGCTGACGTCAATGTTCAGTAGGCTCAGTTCTCCTGGGTCGTCTGTCTCCCTCTGCTCCTCCTCCTCCCCTCTTCCCTCCGGGTGGGCCATGACCCATGCCCTCAAAGCCTTCTGAAGTACCTCCTTCCTGGCACCTCGCTTGACGGCCACCCCCTCTCTAGGCAGAACTCCTTGAGCTGGTTCACCGTGTACCTCTCTAGGTCGGCTAGCTCAAACTCCATCCTCCTAGGTGGGGTCCCAGACAACTTAAGGAAGGGGTCCTAAATGGAAGGCAGCAGGTCTTAACACAGGACTAATACAACTGGCAATTTACAATAGAATTCCTCCTACTTATTATTTTCCTAGGTGTCCAATTGCGGCGCACACTGAGTCACTGTAGGGTGCTGCACAAATACCAGTCCTTATCCCACCGCTGCACACCAATGTTGGAAACGGGGTTACCGAGACCGTTATGGTAGCATGGCGCAAAGCGGGGAAAGGCACGCGAAGGCAATGTGTAAGGCAGTTGTGCAGCACACTCTCACATTAACTCAGAAATGCGACGCAATAACCGGACACCACACCAGGCTTGTATAAGTAACAATCAGGTTCCTTTATATTGATCAAGATGGCATTCAATTATTCAAATTATACATTCGGGTAACTAGTGCGCGTTCATTTAAAAAGACCCTTCACAATTCTGGCCACTAAAAGGCCGCATTAAAATCACAGCACCACTGCTCATTCGGGTGCTCTTTACCAACTAGGGCCTAGAACATGCGCAACACGGTTTATGCATCAACATATATACATTAGGCCTAGGTACTCTGTACAGCCTATGGTACACTAGGCGGGAGGGAATCCTAGAGGGAACCCCTCAACATGTCCAGCAGCTGGGGGCTTCCTATAAGGGGGACTCCTTTATCTCCCAGGGGAGGTGAGGGTTACATTAGGCTAGGGCCCTTTCTCACCAGGTGCCTGGCCTGTTACCAAACGTCATGGAAGGCCCCCTCCCTCCTTAATCCCTCTTGAAGCGTGGCCCCCGGCCCCCAGGGGCTTAACCTAGAGCCCTAGGGGCCTCCTGGGCTCACCTGCGGTGCTGGTGCAGGTCGCTGTACCTCTCGGCGGACTCTCCTCCGGGCCAGCCCTCGGTTGTAGGGGCGGGGCCCGGCGCGAGTCTCACGGCCCTCCGGCCGGCGCTGGCAATTCTCCTGGAGGCTATGGAGCCTCTTGCTGCGTTATTGCTTCGTTGGGGGGCCGGTATGCCACTCCTCCGGCCCCCGTGGAGTCAAGATTGAGAGTAGGGACACGGAGCGGGAGCCGGCAGTCCTTTCAGACGGCTCCGGCTTCCCGCGAGGTCACACGCAGTTCCTGCTCACCTCCGGACGTGCTGGGGGGCGTTGCTCTCGGCGGCGCCCAATCCTGGCGCGGCGGCGATTCCTCCTGGGGCTCCCGTTGGCAGTGGAGCCCCACGGACGTCTTCCCGATTGGCTCCGGCTGGGCCAATCGCGTCGCGGCCTTCTCCTCTTCCGGGGGCTCCCGTTGGCAGTGGAGCCCCTCTGACGGCGTCCCGATTGGCTCCGGCTGGGCCAATCGCGTCGCGGCCTTCGTCCGTTGCTGGGCGACGCCTTCCGCCTCCTTCTTCTTGGGCTGCTGGCTCCGGCGGGGCCAATCCCGTCGCGGCCTTTTCGGGGCGCGACCTATGACGCGGTCAGCGTCCCCGGCCCCACGGCAACGGCGTCCACGGGCCTGGAGGCCGCAGCAGGCCTCAATTCACTTCACGCGCCCCACGGGGCTGCGGCGGCGGTATTCTTGGCCGCGCTGGCAGCGGCAGGGGTCTCGGGCCCGGCGGTGACTTGTGGTGATTTCGGTGAGGGCGCGGACGGCGCCCCTCACCACTACTATGAATAGGGGAGAGATCCCCCGGCCTCAGTTCCCTTCGTCAAGCGGCGGCGGCCGCGGCGGTGATCCGGTCATCAGGTCAGTGACCAAGGGGGGGGTCAAGTTCTCTCCACACTTGGGGGTTGCAGCGCAGGCGCGCTGACAGCCTTATGCTCAGGCTGTGAAGGGATGGTTCTAGGGGGACAGTCCAGCTGTCTGTATAGGTAGATAGGGGGTGGAGGCCTAGCGCTTAGGACGCAGCGCTTCGCCTCCTGATCCCCTCTCAATGGTTTTCACTTCAGTCCTGAAATTCTTGGATGCAGTAAAGTCTCTTTATGAACAGGGGGGCTGTGAGTTGGTGATTCTTGGAGGGGTTGATGTGCCTCCTGGCACGCTGGAGATGGTTCCCTGGGTCCCCTCACACTGGGCAAGATCAGTGGGTGGTGGGCGTTCCTCATCTATCTTACGGCAGCAGGGCCTTGACCCTGTCAGCGGCAGTAGTGTAGGTCTCCCCTAGGCCCTAAAGTCTGTACTCCAGCGCAGGTTCTCCCAGGTTCAGCGGTGCCTCAACCTAACTAACTCCAGGTTTTCCCTCCAAGCCTCTTATACCCCTAGGTCAGGTGACCCTCCCAAAGGCGGCAAAGTGTAACTCCTCCCACAGCCCGGAAGGTTCTGGAACCTTCCACCTACCTAGCTATGGGGCCCAGAGGCGGGGACGGGATGGCTACTGTATCCCTTGTCCCAGCCTGACTCTGGCGACTAGCGTGTATGTGTGGAAGGCCCTCTGCAATAGCAGGGGCCTGTGGCAGCCATCTTTGGTGAGAGAGCACCTGCACCTCAGCACTGACCAGCAGTGGCAAGGCGCCCGGAGACCTAGGTCCAGTAAAAATATGGTGGCAAAAATGAGGCGCAGAAAGGGAAAAAAACAGGGTAAGACCACCCTAGGGCTGACAGGTCTAACAGGCAGCAAGTGGCGCTGAGGTTTGTTGCGGCAAATAGAGTTTATAGCCCCCAGAACACGTACCAGTTCGGTCAGAGGGTCAGAGAGATGCTAGTAAGGGCAGGGTGAAACAAAGGTGACCAACAGAGTACAAAATGGCTGTGATAGATTAAAATGACTGCAACTTATGTGCACATAGAATTCCACCAGACAAGATGGCGCAGGTAATGTTCACGATTGTCGTTCTGCTTTTAACACAGGCGGGTCTCTGTTCTCTCTCTCCTTTGTAGAGCCACAAGATTTACAGAGAGGATGTTCTTGTGAGCATCCAACACTGGAAGTGGATGGCTAAGGGCCTTATTATGAGTCCGGCGGTCCACGGACCACCAGACTCACGATGGCTGTCTCCCGACCGCCCTATTACGACTATGGCAGTCGGGCTGGGAATGAGTCAAAATGCTACACCTTCCCAGGGGAGGCTCAACGAAGAGAAATATCTTTATTTCTTTTTGTTGTTTCCTCTTTCTAAGTGTGTTACATTATGCAGCACACATAGAAGAAGGAACAAGCCTCTAATTATTGTTTCTGTATGGGAAGGTGTCCCTTTCTGCACAAAAACAATCCGGCCTGTAACGCAAGCACCCTTGCACCATGGTTCAAGGGTGACTGCATTGGCGCTATGCTGCAGATTGAGCGCCAGCGCAGGCAGAGAGCAGGAATGCACCGTATATTGCTAAATTCAGCGCATTCAAGCCTTCTCCCTTTCACGCAGTGCAGCAAGTTGTTGTGCTGTGATGTGTGAAATATTGATAAATCTAGCCCTAACTATGCAAGTGCCCACTGCGCTGCCATGTATGAAACACAGCAGTGACGTTGAAAGTAAATCGCTTGTACAACTATGTGTAAACAAAATATTGAAACTGCATTATATGTTGTTACTGTGCAGATTAACAAAAAACAGAAAACTAAAATATTTTTGAAGTAATAGGACTGATAGATTCGAAGTACAAAGCCGTGGACAAAGATCCGAACATGGATGTACTCTTTGATAGTGATTTATCATTACTCGCTCGCCCCCAATAAAATGTGTTCCCTAAAACTTCATTCAATTTACACCTGTTAAACGAGATTCTGCCTTTGCTCAACTGTTCTCAGCTTCGAGTTCTCGCTGTGGTCATGTCCCACCTGGATTATTGCAACCGTTTATACACTGGCTTTCTTAATGCTTCTCTATTAAAACTTCAGAGAGTTCAAAATGGCTCGGCCCCCTTGTTGTTTGGATTGAAATGCCATGACTATATAACATCACCCTGAAATCCTTCCACTGGCTCATGGTATGCTTAACATCGCCCTAAAATCCCTCCACCTTCTCTTGGTATGCTTAACATCGCCCTGAAATCCCTCCACCACCTCATGGTATGCTTAACATCGCCCTGAAATCCTTCCACAGGCTCGTGGGATGCTTAACTTCGTCCTGAAATCCTTCCACCAGCTCTTGGTATGATTAACATCGCCCTGAAATCCTTCCACAGGCTCGTGGGATGCTTAACTTCGTCCTGAAATCCTTCCACCAGCTCTTGGTATGATTAACATCGCCCTGAAATCCTTCCACAGGCTCGTGGTATGCTTAACATCGCCCTGAAATCCCTCCACCGGTTCGTGGTATGCTTAACATCACAGTGAAATCCTTCCACAGGCTCGTGGTATGCTTAACATCGCCCTGAAATCCCTCCACCGGTTCGTGGTATGCTTAACATCACAGTGAAATCCTTCCACAGGCTCGTGGTATGCTTAACATCGCCCTGAAATCCCTCCAATGGCTCGTGGTATGTTTAACATCGCCCTGAAATCCCTCCACTGGCTCGTGGTATGCTTAACATCGCCCTGAAATCCCTCCACTGGCTCGTGGTATGTTTAACATCGCCCTGAAATCCTTCCACAGGCTCGTGGTATGCTTAACATCACCCTGAAATCCCTCCACTGGCTCGTGGTATGCTTAACATCGCCCTGAAATCCTTCCACAGGCTCATGGTATGCTTAACATCGCCCTAAAATGAAAATCCCTCCACCGGCTCGTCTAGTGCTTAAGACGCACTTCAAGTTCAATTCCTGAATAGTTTCACAAAACTGTACCATTCTTATCGACTTGAAGACTTAGGTCTGTGAACAGATATCTTTTGACTACTTGCCTTACAAGGTACAAGGTTTGAAAAGCAAAATGTTTCGAGCTCAGGGCTCCTCCCCATGGAACTCCCTGCCACTTCATCTGAGACTACAGAATTACTTTGCCAAGTTCAGAAAATCCTTAAAGACTCCCCTATTCTCCACCTTGAAGTTGGGTTTTGAAGTCTATCCCATTGTGCAAACTGATATGGCCTACTACGAATGTGCTGACTGAAAGTGATGGCGTGGCCTTCAGTGTGTGCACTGAGTGAAATTAATGGTGCGGGCTACAACACATGCACTGGCTGAACGTGAACCACGCGGCATGTGGGCGTGTGCCATCTAGGCGCACTGACAACATTGTGACCACTGGGTAAAGCGAGAGAAAGATTCATTTTGAAGCCAAGTAGAAAAGAAACATATGCCAAAATCATCTTCACACTCCACCCAGCTGTTGCTTTTTATTAAAAATATTTATTCCAGCTGCAAAGTTAGATCCACTCTTTTACTTTAACTATTTCAAGCATAGACTCTAATTTTTTTTTGCATTCTGTGTGGTTACTGTTCATGCTTTATGCACGAGACTGAGAATTATAAAATAAACATTTCAATTTACATGTCATCCTTTCTTAGTGCTATCTTTGAGAGTGCTATTCATAAACAAAAGACTGTTTGGATTGCCACTGTGTCCTTGACTCATCTAATGGGACTGAGAGTATATAGAAGACACTGCCTGCGCAGGACCACATCAAGGGCTTGTGTTAGGGCTCGAGTCCATCTGGCTTTCGAATTCAATGTTCTTGAATTTAACTGAGTTCTTGCATCAGAGGGTTAGAAATCTGACCCCCGTGGTCTGGGGACTCCCAAGATTTCGCATCAAGGTGTAAAGTTTGAGAAAGTTTTGTTTTCTCAAAACGTTTTTTGACTTTGCATGTGTGCTGCAAAACCCTTTAACTATGGGAAAGGGTGTGTGCTTTGGCACAAGTCAGCCTAATTTGCGCCAGTGAAGGGGGAGAGAGAAATAGCACCATATCTTAGTGATAAGGTGCTGTTCCGCTTTCTCCCTTTCACGCAACGCAGCACACAACTTTTGTTACTGCACTGCGTTGTGTGAAAACTTAGTAAATCTGCCAGTGGGTGTTCTAAGTCTAGTTGTGCTTTGGGTGTCAGGAAGTCCAAGTGCCAATTGCCTGTTTCTAGGCACTGGTGGAAAATAGTGAAGTCAAAATAAAAATATAGCCATACTACCCACATAATGCACATAGCGACTCTGACAGCACGATGGTGCAGAAAGAAGGACAACCATTAGAGAGAAAAAAGCTGATTTATTAGGAGAGGCATACAGCTAGCTTTCAGAAATACAATAAAAACAATACCCTCCTCACTAATACTCTCAACAACCTATGCCCCCCACCCTTAAGCGCCCCTAATTTATGAACTCCCCCAAGCAAACAATCACAGCAACCACTACCATTCTGCTTCCACTCACCCTCCTTTCATATCTCACCACTAGAGTAAGGGGGTGGAGCCAGTGGAGGACGTGGGTGGAGCTTGGGGAAGTGGGCGTGGCCTCCTATAAAAATTTGAGCACCTGGACTTAATTTTTTACAAATTAAGCACTTACTCCAGATCTTCCATGAGAGCATATTTTAAGCTTGTGGAAAGGCTTGGGCCAAGTAACTTATACTTCTCAGGCTGTAAAACCGACTAGGGTTCCACACAGGAGTAAGAGACCTGAGATTAGGTCTAATTCAAAGTAAACAGGCTCTTTTTCTTTCCAGCGCCTAACATGGCGGTTACTCCTGCTTCTAAAACTCTCGTGGCTTTTAGAGGTAGGGCAGATGAGGGGCAGATGAGAGACAGGCTTGCCGCCCAGACATCCCATAACCTCGTATAGCCCTTTGGACATCGGCCAGTAACCCCTTGAAGGACCCTACTTACAACTTGCCCGCCCCAGTTTCTAGTGCTCTGAAGTGGCCACAAGGTGATAGGTTAGCGCTAGGCAAAATAAATTGAAATTAACCGAAATTACAACTATCCAAAGGGTCGGACTCAGGCCGGACTGGCTGTAGCGGGCACCGGGCGTTTTCCTGGTGGGCCTGAAGGGAGGGGGCCAGTTTTGGACCTGTGGGGGCCGTTTCTGTTACCGGGGGCCGGGTTTGCAGCAGTGCTGCAATATCGGCCCCTGTAACAAAAGCAGCAGCAGTGTTTCCCACCAGCATAACCCCAACTCCCGGGGCCGGTCCGACTCAATTGCCAGGGCTGGTCTGCGTTCTCAGTCCGGCCTTGGGTCGGAGATAAGAGAAAAGACTCTTAAGCTGATTGAAGTCTGCACAAGTTTATTTAGCAAAACAATCAAAGTACAATATTACTATGCAAAGCAGCAGCAGTAGCCCCTCTATAGCAGTGAGAACCTAAAGCGAACCCTCTTCCCAATTTACATGATGTTTATAGGTTTTCCTCATACATTGCTTCGAATGAGAGCCCACTTGACAGAAACTGAAACTCAGCTAGCAGGTGCGCATCGTTCTCATGAGTGTGAAATGCGCTTGTAAAGAGATACAAGGTATGCAAACTTCCAGGTGCTGAGCTAGTCATTTGTGACTCCTCGCTTAGTAGTGTCAAGCGTGAGAGCGAGACTGCTTGCGTTAGTAGTCAGAGAGCAGTGCTGAGGGTGTACACCATGAACACCACCCTGTAAAACAACATGGCAGTAAATAAATCTATATAATGTCAACTATTACGATGATTTCAAAGCAAATTTCATGCAGTTTCTCAAAAGGTATTAGATTCTTCAGTGAAAGCCTAGTGCTGCAAACATTTTGACTCTTAGCAGCAAATTGAGGGATGGAGGAAAAAAGAAGATGGCATGGTCCAATGAACAAGATATTTTATGCCAAATAAGTAACACAAAGAACGTAAATTAGGGATATTTTGGAAACTATATGACACTGATAATTTGGGAGACTGGTTTGTCATTGGAAGGTCAAATCTGATATTTTAAGGTATTATTACGATGAGTCACAAAGGGCGGATTGTAAAACTGGTGTTCAACAGGCGTGGCCGGCACAGGTAAGAGCGGTGGGCGGGGTGGGGCGGACAAGTCGACAGACGACGAGATAGGTAAAATTAAATTAAAAAATAAATAAAACCACTTACCTTGCGCTCGCTGCATCGCTGACTCGGCGATGCGGCGAGAACAAGTTAAGAGGTTTTATTTATTTTTTATTTAATTTTACCTATCCCGTCGTCTGCCGACTTGTCCCCCCACTCCGCCCCTGCCCCGCCCCACCCCACAGCCTCACCACTCTTACCTGTGCCGGTCGCGCCTGGTGTTCAAAAGATACAAACATGCTCAATGAGATAATGTGGTGCAAGGATGTGTGTTTTTATGTTTTGAAATGGTTGTAGCAGCAACTTGTGATCCTCCTATTGTTTTTCTTCTGCGAGGTGCTATGTGGGCTGCCAAGCCCGATCTGAAGAAGGTAATAGAATTATCTCCTCAATTCTCCTTTGTCCCAGCACTTACTTCCTGAGATGTGTCCGCCTCCCGTCAGGCACCGTGTGATCAAACCAAATTGGAAAACAGTAAACCTGTCTCAGCCCCTTGCACCGGGAGAATCCATAAACCGTCCTGTGCTTGTTGTCAGCGCCCCAGATGGTACACACCGGCTCAGGCTATGCCAGGCCAGTTTCTAACCTTTTACTAACTTTGTTTCTTTTATTATTTTATTTCTGACTAATTTGTGGGTCCTTCACCCGTATTGTGTTTGGATGGAGGGGGTCTAAGCCTGTTGCTACTATATTCCTGTCCCCTTCTGTCCAGGTCAATTCCTGCCAGGCTGATGTGCCCCTTCTTCTTGGGGCATTTTGCTTTGCACTTTAGTGGTGTTGTGTGCTTTCTGGGTGATCATGCAAATGGATTACTGCTTTGGTATTTCCTCATGTACTATGGACTAGGACGAGGAAGGGCTGAGGGGCAAAGAAGATTACCTGTTAGTAATTGACACTTCCATATAAACGTAGGACGTCATTTGGGTTTGTTACTCTGTTTTAGAGGATTGTAGTCCCATATATCTAACAGGTTGAGAACATTTCTTCACTTTCATAATTTGTGGCCCAATTTTCAGACATGTCATACTTTAATGAAGGATTGCAATCTTAAATCGTTTTACAATATAAATATGGACCATTCGTGATATTACATCTACACAAATCTACTTGTATTTTCATTCGGAGACAATATTTAGAAATGCATTCATGCCTCTTTCGAGGTATGATAGCAGTCGTAAATTAGAGACTCGGATTACATGTCCTTAATTTCTGTAACAATGCAACACAGCAGCAGTTCTGTCAATCTAAAGAATGAAAACACTAAAGTTGCGATAAATACTGGGCCACGTTAAATTAATGAGATGAAAAGTGGTCCCCATATGTAATTCTATAGAAAAGGTAGGAGTGGATCTACATTTATATTATACATGGCTAAGTTCCATTCACGTCAATTTAGATTGAACTCACTTAAAATGCATGGAAGCCTGCATTCTCTATATAAATAATTGGATTTGTAATTGGATTTGTGACATCTCTGTGACGTGGCTGCCCAATTGTAATAATAAACAGTCACCTGTAATAACGAAATGACATAGCTGCTGAACTGTAATAAGTTATTTCAGTTGAGTTATGATGTCATAATGCCTGCTGCCAGAGTCAGCAGCCAAGGTGAAAGGCAGGTCATTGAGCATCTGTGCAGCTACACTTTAAGCAATGAAAGCAAGAACGAGTATTTTCTCCTTCTGATCTGTTTCTTCTAAAATCAATTGTGAATAGCAGAAAGGGGATATTTATAGCACCATGTTTATTTTTTGCATGCAATAGGTCATTACAGGAAATATGGAATCAATGTCCATGTTTCTACGCATTCTGAAGTACAGCACTTTCTAATCGGATTTCCATACACTGATTCTAATATCTTTTTGCAATACATGAGGACTTGCTTTTTGTAGTCTATAATTTCATACTACAGATTCCACTTTTATTCTTCATATCTGTGAACGTACTATCTCTTTCATATGACACTACAGATTTACGCGGTTTGTGGGAAAGGTGATGGTCTGACCATGTATTATAAGCAATAATATACCTTCTGCTGTATAAAAGGATATTGCAAGTCACCTCGGTGTTCTATCACCTTATAAACGAAATCGCCTTTGTCCTCTTTCCTCTAAATGTTCACAGAACTCCTTTGTGACTGGCAATTTCCTTGTAATGTACAGCAGGGTGTACTTAAGCCCATACATTATTTAGGAACACAAGGCAGTGTCTACAGCTCTCTAACTTGTTGTTTAACCCTACACATCCCTTATAGGTCACAGAGTGTGTAAACATAAACAAGGACTTTCCTAAATAGTCATCATTTAAAAAACAAATAACAGTGACAACATAATGAATGAAAGGACAGACAATACCTACCACTGCTCTTCTTTTACTATTGGACAGCTTCAGCAGCGCAAATCTGATAGGAGGAAACCTAAGTTGGATGCATTCATAAGATCAAGCACTGTCGTGCATGTGTGAAACCCTGACCTGTGGGAGGTCATTGCCATCAGATTGAACCAAAATGATGGCTTCAGTGTCATTTATGCCAATGTTTACTGTTCTGATCTTCAGAGTGACTGACATCCAGATGGGATTGCTCACAATCCAGTTTCCTATAGTTTTGGCTCACAGCAAGTACATTATTGTCTCTGGGAGCAAAGCATATGCAAATGTATGCAACAGCTGCTCCGCGGGTTTTTTCCGTTCAATTGTTCTTTGTTTCATGTTGGCTTTATTTCCTTTTCCTCGTAAGTAGTTTTACTTCAATCACTTGCTATTATCTTTTCAACCCAGCGTTTCTCTTATTTAACTCTCCCTTTCTCGCTAGTTCGGTGGGTTCATGTGCCTAATAATGCATGCATCTATTTGCAACCTAGGTATGAGTATGAACCGTAGTAGCAACTGATTCAATGACTTGCACTCAGGTATGTAATAATACCCCTTCTTAATAACAGTTCATATTTGGGTAAGTTGTCACAATTTGGGCGGTTATGAGTTGGGAGTAATTCTAGGAGGAGATGCCTCGCGGCTGAAATTATTGATCCAGCCCAGAATTTCCGCATGAAATTTGGTGCAGTTACGACTCACGAGTGACCCTAACTGCGCGGGCCTGGATTTTCCAGGTGGAATTCTGCACGGTATTAACGATTTCGGGATGGGGGTGGCAGGTAAACACAGACATTTACCACGTGCTCTCAGCAGACAGGCGTTTATCACCTGCTCTCAGAAGATGGTAAATGTATGCACGGACTCCTGCACGTGGGCTGGGGGTAAGAGGAAGGTCTAAGAGAACGCTGCCTGGCAGGGGTCTGAGGGTTGGCGAGTGAATGTGTGTGGGCTACTATGCAGCCCTTTCCCATTGTAAATTTACCGGCCGGATTTCTGGCGAGTAAAATCAGGTCTGATTTTCCCACAACCATGACATTTTGGTGATTGGGAGCAATGGGAAACTTATAAATGTGCGGAGCAGATACCACAAGTAAATTCCGCTCCACACAAATCAAAATCCGGCCCAACGTATTTGTTATAATCACATATTTTAATTTTTATCAAAGTGTTTTGATGTATGGGCCTTAGCAACGTTTTCCAATTGAAGGAGCCAGTAAAGTCTGTGGCGTAGGCATAGCCCACTGTGCGTTCCTTACAAAACGCCCGGGAATCGGAGCACCAAAACCTCCGTTTCGTAAAGTGATACTTCAAAAGTAAGTGCTGCACTTCAACGCTGCAGATCACCTCTTTGTTTGTGCAGCACTGATTTTGGTTGCAGGTGTTAGTGCTGGAATTTTAGTGGTGATAGTTCATTGCTCCTCCCACGAGCCCTCCATGTCTATAAGGAATGCTGCTGAAACACTCCCAAAGCAATAGCCTGGCCACTCTATCAACAACTCACACCCGAGATTGGAAAGCAAAATGGTCTCCTTCTGGGTAAACGGCATAACCACTGGAATTATGCGATTCCACTGCCGCAGATTTTTTTTGCATAGTTATTGATTTGTTGTGCTTGGCACATCATGCATCATCTGCTGCATAATCTGCATTTTATTTAAAAAAAACCTTTATTTTCATCTTCGTTGTTCACTAAACAGTAAACATGACATTCAGTGCATATCAACTGCGCAGGCAGTGCTTTCCCCCACCTGCCTCCCTGTACCCTGGAAGCAGTACATACAACATCATTGTGTACACCACGTGTCCAAGACAAATTAATTTTTGCATTTTATACGTTCACACTAGGTGACCTCATCAGAGGGCATCAATGTACCGATTTACAAAAATAACCAATCTGTTGACCCTGGTCAGAGTCTGAGTCCGAGCTACCATATGTATTGAACTCATCTAACAGCTGCCTCCAGGCCTCTATTGCTTCTGGACCACTCTCATCAGTGCGGGAGAAATGTATATGGTGTTCTTCTGCGGATCCCCATTCCAACACATCCTTGACTCAGAGATCTGTACTCGGTACCCCGGACCCAATCCGGCCTATGGCAACGCCACGTTTGGCTAGGAGCAATGCGAGTTGCAAAAATGTGTAGGTCATTTTACGTTTGTGGGGTTGCTTTACTATCCCCAATAAGCACACTGCCGGCGTGCAAGGAATCTCAACGTTTGTGACTTCTCCAAACTCTGCGGATCACCTCCTTCCAATAATTAGGGCCACGGTACATTGCCATGCCAACTGCAAAAAGGTGCCACTTTCCTCCCCGCAGCGAGCACATTTTGCTGCCCTGGTAGTGTCTATTCCGTGAAGCCCCGCAGGCGTCATATATGTACGGTGTAAAAAGTGGAAGTGCAGCAGTTTGAATCTGTGATTACATAACCTGTCGCACCAGGCCACATGCATGATCCCAATCAGGGTCTTCAATCGGGGTGCCCACAGGGCCGGACTGGGAACAGAAACCGGCCCTGGCAAACTGCTCAGCCGGCCCCCCCTGGGGTGAGGGGGAGTGCAGCCGAGCAGTTTACGAGGGCCGGTTTCGGCCGTTTTTGTTACAGGGGGCCGATATTGCCGACCCCGGTAACAAAACCGGCCCCCCAGGGCCCAAAACCGGCCCCCACCCTAGCGGCCTACCGGGAAAACGCCCGGTGCCCACTATGGCCAGTCCGGCCCTGAAGAGCTGCCTCCCAAGCCGTCCTACTTCAGTAAGGGATTTTTACAGTATGCTCCTTGAAAGATTTAAAGAAAAATGTTAAGGTGTCTGCCCTTGCCCCATCTGATCAAACCTCCCAGGATATGAGAAGATGGTGGAGCCGCCAGGTGGATGCGCCATATCTCCCTAGCTGTGTTCTCTAGCTTGGCGTAGTGGAGAAAGTAACCCTGTCCCACGTCAAAGGTGTCTTGTGCATCTTGAAACATAAGGAAAGTCTCCCCTGGTAAGAGATCCCCTGCTTAGAGGCATCCCCCATCCCTCCATCGTTCCATGGACATATTCTGATCTATGGACTGAAAGGGTTCAAGGTCCCAACTCTGTAGCTCTCTGTCAAAGGGGGCACTGCATAATACCTTTTTCACATCCATCTCCCACACCGAGCTGTATGCTGCACCAATCAGGGTAATTGATCGCCGATGCGGCCACCTCTCATTAATAATCGTAGCAGTGTGTCCTCGCCAAGCATACCCCGCAACAGCTGCTTTTCCCAATTATCTGTGTCTGTCAGCCAGCGAGCCGCATGTTGGAGGTGTGCTACAAAATAGTAGAGTTGCATATCCGGCAGTACTAATTCCCCCTCCTCCATGTCCCTCTTGAATACTGGCAGAGCAACTCGGCTGCAACTCCCGGCCCACACCAATGAAATTAACAGGCTATTGAGACGACAAAAGAAATCAGTTCGAGTGGGAACAACAAGTTCTCCATTAGGTAAGAGCAACATGGAAGAAAGACCATTTTGGCAATGGCCACCTGAGCGCCTTCCAAAAATCAATCAGCCCGGTCAGGCGCCCCCAATACTCTGTCCACATTGAGGCGCCTGTAGGTGTCCTCTCTTTGTACAACCATTAGCCCCAAGTAGCGAACACTTATCCCCACCCAGCGAAGCCTGCGATTAGGCAAATGTTCGGGTGGCATTGTGGCCAACCTCCCCAGAGGTAACAGTAAAGTCTTTCTGATATTGTCTCGCTGGCCAGAAACACGGCAAAAAGCTGCCATATGTCTCGTCAGGAGTGGGACAGACTCGGGTCAGTGGAGGTGGATCAATGCATCACCTGCATATAAGGAGACACTGTGATTCTGTTCACCTACACGCAGGCCCCAAGGCTCTAATTTCCTACATAAATATATCGCCATTGGCTCGACAGCCAGTGCTAACAGGAGCGGCGAGAGGGGGCAACCTTGTCGATTGCCCCTCTCAACTGCCTATGCCCCCGACACCTCGCTGCCCACCCGGATCCACACCATGGGGTCCTTGTACAATAATTGAATCCAACCCAGGAACTCCGGGCCAAAACCCATCCCACAAAGCACTGTCATGAGATAGCTCAAGTTGACAGTGTTGAACGCCTTCTCAAGGTTGATCGCCACTAGTGCCATATCTTGGTCCCTCCCAGTACATGTGTTAACCGCTGGAGATTATGCGCGTGCTCCGACCCGAGATGAATCCACATTGGTTCTCATGGACCAGTCAGCGTGCTACCCCCTGTAAGAGCTTCGCCAACAATTTACAAAGAACCCTAACGTTAGATTTGATCATAGTCAGCGGGCGGTATGAGGAGGGATTCTACGGAGCTCCTCCAGGCTTCAGCATGAGGCAAATGATACCCTCACGCATAGTAAGAGTCAGGGTCCAAACCCTCCGAGCCGCCAAGAATACCTCTAGTAGTTTCTCTGTCAGGTACGTGGAGTAAGCCTGTAAAAACTCAACTGGGAAGCCATCTCCCCCAGGGACCTTTGCCGTATTCAAGTCCTGTAAGGCGAGCCTGAGCTTCTCTAGGGTAATAGCCTCCTCTAAGTCTAAGCTTACACAGACATACACATTCACAATTGCACACACTCTTTCTCTCACATAACCACACACTCACCTGCCAGAACGCACACAGCATACATTTAAAAGCATTTTTTACTTACCTCAGCTGCCAGGGAAGGTCATCTTCCAGCTAATTCTACTCCATTTGTTATTACACTAATAGTGAATAATGAAAGATTATTCACTATTAGTGTAATGAAAAAAACTAAGAGAAAACAAAGAGAGTGGAGTCCCAAAAGACGCCCATAAGGACAAGCTATCACTGTGTTCCTGGCACTGATTTTGCCACCTCTGATGACAGGGGTTGCAAAGACAGTGCCAGAGTTCACAAAGGGCAAGCCAGGGGTCGCAGGTGCAACACATGGCAACCACTAAATGACGTCTATGCAAAGAATATCCAACGGGGTGAGGGTGGGTGCCAGTCAAGATGGCAGCAACCTGTTGAGCTCCGTTTCGGCACAGAGCTTTTTATTAATATTGCAGCCTTCCTCCACATGTTCAACTCTACCAAGGCTTTTCAAAATGCCTCGCAACATCCTTGGAGCATTTTGAGTTGTCTTTTACCACTCTGTGCGTTTTGGCATCTCCGGCTGCGATGGGGAGTTTTCCTCAGACGGGAGCAGCCACCATTTCATTAGAGCGCCGCTCGCATTCTTAGGCTCACTACTGGTGCGCATGGATGTGTTTACCATTAATACATCTGCTTACATCATTGAAAGAATGCTGAAATAACGCTACAGCAGCCCTTTTATTAATACACTATGTGGGCTACTTTCAGTAGCGGCCCGTGGTGGGAGTGCTGCCGGGCGCTGACGTGGGGCGGGGGAGGGGTAGGGTGGGGGTAGTAAACTATGGATTATGCAGCGCGCGCAACGAAATTCGTTTTATTTATTTATATGTTTACTTACCTCTAATCGGCCCTAATCCGTAGTTTACTACCCCCCACCCTGCCCCTCCCCCGCCCCACGTCAGCGCCCGGCAGCACTCCCACCACGGGCCGCTACTGGCTACTTTTCACCTTTCTTTTTCTTTTTTGCATCTTCTACATTTATGCTAGCAATAGTGTCTACATAGCTCCTCACAATATTTTCTTGTAAATGTTGCTCTTTTTAACATTTTTATTTTATATTCTTTTCCCGCATTTCTATCGCTTCCACGTGCTGGATTAATTGGTTCAGTGACTTTTTTTTTCTGCTCCTGGCGTTCAAAATATATTGTAGATCTGTTAGCTTCTTTGGCTGTCGTCACTTTGTAGACTATTGTTTTTCACTTTACTCACCTATATATTTTGGTATAGTGTATGGGCAAACTACGGTCACTCCAAAAGATCACACATCGCCCTATACATTATGCTAAGATGGCCATTGATCCTTTTGCAACCTCTAAACCCACTTCTTCTGGCAAGAAACCAAAAAGGGCAAAAAATGATCCTACATCACCCATTATGTCATCTCATAACCCTGTTTTGGACACTTTACTTGACGTTAACAAAAAAATTCAACAAATTGAAGAACGATGGATTGCTGTGGAAACTAAGCTGTTTGATATGGAACAACGGATAAGTGATCTCCAGGACGCTGCTACTAAGATTCCTCTGTTGGAGCAAGAGATCCACAAACTGAAATTACATACAGAGGACCTCGAAAACAGACACAGTCGCAATAACCTTAGTTTATTTGGTCTGCCTGAGAATTTGGAAGCTTCTGACCTACTTGCTTTCTTGAAGAAATTCCTGCCCGCACTCTTAGACCTGCCATAAGTTCCGCCTTTGAACCTCCAACGGGTACACCGCCTTGGTCGACTTGAACCTCACTCTACAAGTTTTAGAGGCATTATAATGTTATTTTTAGAATTCACAGACCTGATGCGTGTTTTGAGGGCAGTAAAAGAAAAATGTTGCCTTGTCTGGTCTGGCCACAATATCTATATATCTCAAGAACTCTCCAATGCTACTAACGCTAAGAGGGAAGAAGTTTGTGCTCTACGCCCTCAAATGCGACAATTGAACATTCGTTATGGCATTCTACATCCGTGCCTATGTAAAATTACTTATGAAGGCATCACACGATCTTTTGAAGATCCTGTCAAACTGAAATTATTTATCCAAAGCATTTCATCTCACTCTATGGATCCTACTCTTCAGCACTCTTGAAAATTCTGTCTACTTATATGTTTCTTTTCTTCTTCTCTAATGTTCTCCTCAAACTGTATGGCTGTATTTTCTATATTCTATTTTATATCTCGCTGCTGCTATTCTTTCTTGTTCTTGGTGCTGTCACGTCCCATGCTCACATCTCATGTTCTTTGTTTCAGATCTTGATTTATTTCCTTGATCAGTTTCTTCATCTCAGTATTCTTTTCCTATTTCCTCTCTCTATTATGTCACTGTCTTCCTTGTTTTTTGGTGAGTGCTTTTTTCTCTTTGACTGTTATTATATTTGTATTGCCTACCAGTTATGTAATTGTTAATATGGTGTCTTTTCATCTCCTTTTACATTTCTGAAGCTTGTAATTCATGATCCTGTCTCCCTCCTCCTAATCCCCAAAATGTTTAACATTGTCTTGTGGAACGTCCGTGGTCTGGGACACCCTGTCAAAACATAAAAGGTACTCTCTCACTCGTCCAAAGTTAATTCACATGTTGCTTTTTTGCAGGAAAATCATTGTACTGATGTTGAATCGCTTAAGGTAAAACGGCAGTGGGTATGCCAGGTTATTTATTCTCCTGCCATTAATGTTATGTTATGTTAATTTAATTTCTTAAGCGCAACGGTTACCCGAGGGTGTCCTGGCGCTGATTACTGCCTTCCGGTTGATGAGGTGTGTAATGACCTATGAAGTGGAAAGCCAGGTTTTAAGTCCCTTCCTAAATGCCAAGAGCTCTGTGGTGTTCATGAGATGGAAAGGAAGCTCATTCCAGGCCCTGGTGGCGCATGTGATGAAACTTCCCCCCCCCCAGTTGGCTTTTTTGAATGGGGGTATGACCACCCCTTTTGCTCCGGCGGAGCGGAGGGCTCTTCTGAGGATGTACCATTTGAAACGCAGTTTCAGGTGGTCCGGGCCTGCTCCGTGGAGAGCCCTGAAGACGTGCATAGGGATTTGGATTGAATCCGCTGTTTAACTGGGAGCCAATGTAGCTGTTTTATTTCTTTTTTGATCTAGACAAACTTTGGTGTCCCGGTCAGTAGTCTGGCTGCCGCGTTTTGCACGCGTTGAAGCTTGTTTAGGTGTTTCTTTTGGATGTTTAGGGATAGACTATTGCAGTAGTCCACACGCGATAGGATTAATGATGTTATCACTACCTTGTGGCTGTCTGCCGGTAAGAATGACATTATTTTCCTTATCATTCTAAGAAGATGGAAGCTGGCAGAAACAACCACATTTACCTGGTTTCCAAATGTAAGTTTATTGTCAACTATGACTCCCAGGTTTTTCGCTTTCCTAGTTGGCTCCGGGCGAGTCCCTAGTTCTTCTGGCCACCAGTCTGGCGTCCAAAAGTTGGCATTGTTGCCAAAAATGAGGACCTCCGTTTTGCTTAAATTAAGCTTCAAACAGTTCGTGGTCATCCACAACCTCACCGCTTTCATGCAGTCATGGAACTTTTTCCCCTTCTCAGCCTTATGTTCAGGTCGTAGTGCCATCACTATTTGCGTGTCATCTGTGTAGGATGTCAGCTGGAATTCAAAGGGTTTGGTCAACGCAGCCAGAGGTGTCACATAGACATTAAAAAGTATGGGACTAAGGGAGGAGCGGTAGGGAGAAAGGTTTTGAGCAGGCTTTATCTAGATCCACAGTTTGAATCCTTCCCGTAAGGAAGGATTTTAGGAGGTTCCAGGCCTTGCCTTGTACCCTGCAGTCTGATAAACGGCTCATCAGAACTTCATGGTGGACCGTATCGAAGGCCGCGGAGAGGTCCAGCATGATTAGTGCTGCGTTGCCTCCTTGGTCCAGAGCTTCCCTTACTTCATCAGTGGATTTTATCAGGGCCGATTCTGTGCTATGTTCTGCCCTGAAACCGTATTGAGTGGGATCTAGTATGTTATTTGCTAGGAGGTACGTGCTGAGTTGAGTATTCATGGTTTTTTCGACCATTTTTGCCGGCAAGGGGAGGCGAGAGATTGGCCGGTAATTATTTGGGTCCTTAGGGTAAAGATTATGTTTTTTAAGTAGCGGAAGGATGGATGCACTTTTCCATCTCTTGGGGAAATGCCCTGACTCAAACATGGCATTGAATAGAGGGGTAAGTGCCGCGCCGATGAGCTTAGGAACTTGTTTGACCACGGAAACTGGGCAGGGATCATTTGGGGATCCCGATTTGATAGAAGCCATGAGATTAGTAGTGTCCTGCTTTGTCAGAGGTGAAAATGTATCTAGGATTGGTTGGGATTCAGTTATGCTGCTCGCCGGCATGGCTGGCTCCCCAGTCTGTACTGTCTGGGAAAGTCTAAACGAGGAAAAAATGGCTTCTACCTTCTGTAAAAAGAAGGTGGCTATTTCCTCACAGAGTTCTGGACTGCTATGAGTTTTTGGGGTTGAGGGGGTAGTCAGTTTGATGACTGTTGTAAACAGTTCTTTAGTTGAAGATTTTGACTGTGTAATTTGCTCTATGAAGAAGGCCCTTTTGGTATTAAACAATAGTTTTTTGTAGAGGGTAATGCTCTGTTTATAACACCCTTTATCTGCATCATTATAGCCTCTCCTCCAATTGCGCTCTAGGCGCTTACAAGCGTGTTTTTGCTTCCTCAATTCTTCAGAATACCAGGGAGCGAGGGCTGAGAACGCTTCGGAGTTCATAGTTACATCGGGGCTAATTTTTTGCATGCTATGTCTAGCCATTCTGTGTAGGAGGTTGTGGCATCTTCTACATCGGCGGGAAGATGGCGGGCCGTCGTCCTGAGAAAGTCATCTAACTCTGAGCTTTTTATTTTCTACCAGGCTCTTGTTTCTATCTCCTTTTTAGGTGCTACTTTGATGTGGTAAGGTTTAGGAGGTGTTAAATCAAATAGAACGGTGGCATGATCCGTCCAGGCAAGTGGTAGCACCTTTGTGCATTTTATTTGAGGGTTGTTGGAGAAGATCCCATCTAATGTGTGCCCTGCCGCATGCGTTGGGCCCTCTACAAGTTGCCGAAGTTCCCCACTGTTCATCACCTACACCAGACTAGCTGTGTCAGGGTCGGAGTGTGCTTCCAGATGGAAGTTAAAATCTCCAAGGATCGTGAAAGAGTCGGCGCAGAGCCCGACCTCTAACGAAGTCCCAACCGATGCTAAGAAGGTACCTCTTGGACCTGGAGGTCGATAAAGAAGAATACCCTTAAAGGAGTTATGCTGAGTAGTGTAAAAATTAAACAATAGTGCTTCGCAATCCGAGTTGGATGCTGTTTGAAAGGAGGACTGTTGGGAGTCGTGATAAATGATTGTGAGTCCTCCCCCTCTCCTAAGGGGTCCTGTCTTAAGTGTAGCACTGAAACCCCGGAGGTGTGGCTTTAGCCAGGTCTGGTCCTGAGGCCTTATCTGACCATGACTTGGTTATAAATGCTAGTTGTATGTTATGCTCCTCAATGAATAATGCACACTCCGTACTGTGTTTGATCAGTGATCTAGCATTTAGCAATAAGCAGCGCAGTGAATCGACTTCAGGCCTTTTCTGTTTCTTTTTCTTTAATTCGGGCAGTTTGATAGGGTGAAATAGAATATGGGGAAGAGTTAGGTAACAGTTATGACATGTTGCTACTGGTTCTTTAGGAGTGGCCCTCAGTGTTAAGCACAGACATGTGGTGTTCTTACCTTTAGGGTTCAATGGTAGAAGGTCATCTCTTGAGTAGACCCATGTTCCTAGCTTCTGAGAGCCAGGGGGACTGGCCCTGAACCCGTTTTGAGCGCGGACGGGCGCAGACGGGCTTGCCCTTGGCGCGCCAGCAGCGCGTCCGCTGCGCGGTTGCGTCAGCGTGCCCATTAAATAGCGTGTGGGCTGAAAAGAACTAGCCCGCTAACCAAGATGGCGGACCCGCTCCCTTGCGAGGACCCGATTCCCCTTCTGGTCAGGCACAGACAGGCAAAGTACAGCGAGATCATGCAGGTAAGTAAAAATCAATGTCACACAATTTAAAAACCCTTAAAATCAATAGATGAGTTCATTAATCGTAAACGTGGCATCGCCATCCTTTTCTATAAATCATTACATGCACAGATTATATCGAATCAATGTGATACTAATGGACGGTGGTTATTGGTTACGGTTGAAATTCATAATAGACAGATATCTTTATTTAATATTTATGGTCCTGTTAAACCTGTTCCTGATTTTTGGAAAAGCATTAAAATAAAATTGGCGTCCATCAGTAATTCTAACATTATTGTAGCACGAGACTTCAATTAGTGGTTAGGTCAGTTTACTGACAGGAAATCCAAATGAAAATTCAATCCTGATAATTCCCATAAAGCATTTCAATCTTGCCACACGTCCATTATTTGATGTCTGGAAAACTTGTAATCCTGATACCTGTGAATTTACATTTTTTTCCTAATGTTCATCAAACCATGTCTGGAATAGATTATATTTTGGTTACTAAACCTTTACTTCCCTCCATCCAATCCTCTGAATTTGGCTCCATTTTTATTTCGGACCACGCCCCTGTTTTATCTTCTTTTGATTTGTCTTTACATAATTCTAAAACTGTTTTTTGGAAATTTAACAATTTTCTTTTATCGAACAATAATTTCCTTACAGAAGCTACTGCTTTCATTAATGAATTCTTTAAATTTAGCCAACCCCTCGAAACATCAATTCCTAACAATTGGGATGCTTTTAAAGCCTCTTTCTGTGCTTTCACCAATATTCAGCAAAAAAGAAAAAAGTTACTAATGCCAAATATACTATATTATTGCAGCAAATTAAAACATTAGAACATACATATTTTTCCTCCAAATCTTCTTCTGTTTTACACAAATTGATCAAAGCTAAGTCTGCCCTTAATAAGATAGCCACTATTGATGCTTGCAATATCCTTCTTAAAGTAAAATCAAAATATCATGGAGGGCAAAATAAAGCAGGCAAGATGTTGGCTAGTTATTTAAAAATTAAATCCGAACGTAAAAATATAAGACCCATTCGTAATGAACTCCATAACAAACTTGTATCCTCAGATGCCGATATTTCTAACATGTTCCAAGAGTATTACAAAATCATTATATTCAGGTGACAGTAATCCTTTAGAACACGATATGCATACTGTAGGAAGGTGGGATCCTTCTGCATGGTTACCCCAACTTTTTACTGGTGTCATACTGTTTTTCTAACTAGTCTGACTGGGATCCTGACTATCAGGACCCCAGTCACTGTGCTTCCTCCCTAAATTGGCTATGGTAAGTACATTGGTACATTCCTAATTGGCTGCTGGTGTACCCTAGTAAGTCCCTAGTATACGGTACGAAGGTACCTAGGGCCTAGGTACACCAGGGGTCCCCTTTGGACTGCAGCATGTGTTATGCCACCCGTAAGGGACCCTCCAAACTATGACTACAGGCCTGCCATTGCAGCCTGTGTGAGTTGGTGCACGCACTTCTCACGAAAGATATGTCTAATACTACTACACTTGAAACCTATAAGTCACCCCTCTAGCAGGCCTTCAGTCCCATATGCAGGGTGCTCGGTTCCGAGTGTGAGGGTGGCTCTGCATGAGCAGACCACCCCTACAAACCCCGGAGTCCATTCTCTAGGCTTTCTGAGTGAATCAGCCGTTACGATACAGAAGGGCCATGCGTCATTACGCAATGACCATCTCTAAACTGGCTGGAACGAACCTGGGCATGTTTGGTATCAAACATGTTGGAATCATACCTCCGAACACCGTATCCGGTGTTGGAGGTATGATTCCATCCACGGTAGGACCCATTCGTGGTGCCCTCCATGCTCCGGGACTGATCTTACAGAGGCTGACAGCAACCTAGGGCTGCTGCCGACCACAGACACGATTCTGCCCTCCTGCTGCTGGGCCAAGCCTGAGCAGGGGAAGGTAGGACAATAGGTTTCCTGTCACAAGGAGGTGTGACCACCTCCCAGAGAGGACTTAGTGTATTAGGCCGGGGTGGGGGCGCTTGCCATTGATATATGGTTTGGTCTCTACCCCGGGGACCACTGTGTATTGGTGCTACTTGCTATTCTAGGTCCAAAGTATTGTGTGCATTGTGATTATATCTCCAGGTAGGAGATATTGTAATGTGTTAGTGAGTGATTGTAATAAATATCTATTTTTATAGGTACACTGTATGGTTCTTTTTCATTTAGCCTACACTAATAGATTAGATACTGGTAAACCGAGCTGCTTTGCACTCCTCCTAGATTAAGCCTGAAGGCTGCTCCCCACAGCTACCACTTACAGAGCTTTCTACGGTTATCTAAACCCCTAGAATCACCGTAAGGGTCGCCTGGGTTAGTGCAGTCAGCTACACTTACATAAGTGAGAACCATATACTGAGCCGGCTTCCACACATACTTTTTTTTAATAGTCCCCCTAAGCCACACTCCCTACCTGACAACTTTGAATTATTAGAGGCTGATATAACTCTTCAGGAAATTATTGACGCCATTCATTCCCTTAAGAAAGCTAAAGCCCCTGGTCCAGATTGTTTTTCTATTGAACTGTTTTCTTCTCTTTCTTCTATTTTCGCACATAAATTATTTGAACTTTGTAACTCTTTTCTTTCGAACTCAAAGGCTGCTGGCTCTTTTCTAGAAGCATTGATTGTTAATATTCCTAAACCCGGCAAAGATCAAACCCTTTGTAAAAACTATTGTCCAATCTCAGTAATTAATTGCGATTGCAAAATGTTTGCTAGAAGTTTTTCGTCCTGCCTTGAGAATATTGTTCCCTTACTTGTCCAATCTGACCAATCTGGTTTTGTTAAAGGTAAACTTGCTTCAGATAATGCTAGGATGTTTTTGAATATTTTTGCATTTAGTAAGACATATCATTCTCTCCTAGCGGCATTGTCTCTTGATGCCGAAAAGGCTTTCGACTGCATTAATTGGCAATTTATGTTTACCACTTTACGTTGGCTCGGTTTCGGCCCTAATTTTATTTAATTTATAAAATTATTATACTCTGATCGTCGTGCCAGTATTTTTATTAATTGATGTTTTTCCTATTACTTTCATTTACATAGAGGTACTTGACAAGGTTTCCCCCTCTCTCCTTTGCATTTTATTCTCTGTCTAGAATTTTTTCTTGAACGTATTTGCTGTAACATATCAGGTTTTAAAAATAATTCCCTTGAAACTAAGTTATCAGCCAATGCTGATGATACTCTAATAAATATGACTAACCCTCTCTCCTCTTTAAATCCTTTTTACAGGAAATCAAATTATATTCTAATGTCTCTGGTTATAAACAACATTTTTCTAAAACTGAAGTTATACCATTAACTCCTCCTGTTACCAGTACATGTTTGCTGACACTAATTTTACCTGACGCCCTTCTAAAATAAAGTATCTTGTTATTTAGTTTTCTTCTACTATTCCAAACACAATTTGTTTTACTTTTAATACTCTAAAACTTAAATCCAGAAATTAAGTTTAACACGGTCTCCTTTACACCTATCTTGGTGGGGTAGGTTAGATACCATTAGGATGATGACTGTACTACATGTTCTTTATATTTTGTACATGCTACCTTTTAAAATACTTGCTTTATATTTCTCTCAGATTAATTCTATTTGCACCAAATTTATCTGGAATAACAAACATTCACGTATTGCCTTAGCAAAATTTAAACATACGAACAATGAAGGTGGTGTTCGTTTTCCTTATTTTAAATTGTATCATTCGGCATTTCTAATTCGACAATTTTACTCGTTAACTTATGATTTTCAGGATGTCCCCTTACCATGATGGATTGTTTTTGAGCGTTCTTTATTGAAGGATTTCTCATTTACTGATTTACTGATGTAATTGATATGTCCAATTGCACTTTTATTTCTACAAACCCTATTTTGAAGCACTCCCAATTTCTGTTGCATACCATATTTTCTACAGGTTTTGATTTTTATCAATGCCTCCTTGCATCCTCTATTTGGCATAACACATTTATCAAATTTCGACACATGTCATTCTATTTTAAGCATTAGAGGAAGAAGGGTATTATGTTTGTTCACCAATTTGTACAACTTAATTCTGTTATTCCTTTTCCTCATTTGCAAACGTAATATAATTTACTAAGTTCCTTTTTACAAGAATACAATCTAATATCTTCTACTCTTCAAGCTTTTCTGTCAACTAAAAATTTCCCTTTTGACACTTTATCACTTACACCCTTAACACCATTATATGATATTTCTCACGATTCCATACCCAAAGCTACTTATTTATACAATATGCTCTTATCCCCTACTACTACAAGACCCAAAAAGTCTGTTGAATCACTATGAGAAACTGACCTCTCGATTTCATTTCCTACCCACATTTGGGATAAAATATGACTGAAAATATTTAAAACTTCTAAAGCAGCACGTATTACACAATCTCTACTTTTTGTCTACAATAGGGCAGTTATTACCTCTAAATGTATTTCTAAGTCTGCTTCAACTTCTTCTCCATCATGCTGGTATTGTTCAGGTATTTTAATTCATTCACTCTACTATTGTTCTTATGAGATTTGAATTTTGGGAAGAAATATGGTTCAAATGTTTAAAGGTTTTTCAATGTAATATTTAGTTATCAATTCAAAATGTTTTCTTTGGGACTATGGCTCCTGGTTATTTGACCTTTTTATTGCTCTCAGTTTTAAGGTAACATAACAAGGTCATACTTTCATGCTGGAAAAATGCTTCTAACTTGTCTATATCAATATGGTGGAACTTTATTTGTGATAAGCATAGAATAGCCACTGTCTCTTCATTAACGGTTCTTCAGAAAATTAAATCTGATTTATACTGGTTACTTTTCACTACTTATCTCTCTTCTCACTGACCTGTATCTTAACTATATATACATTTTCTTTTCCATTCCTTTTATTTCCTTTCCCATATCTTTCTATCTTTTTTGTTTTTGTTTTGTTTTCTTTCTTCTCTTTTCCTCTTTATTTCTTCTTTACTATACTTTTCTCTTTCTCTCTTTCTCTTTCTCTCTCCTCTTTTCTTTTTATATAAAAAATATATCTGATTTTTACTTTTAGATTTTCATTACTAGTTTTGTATTTTTAATAATCCAATTATTTTGTATATTTAGTACTATTATATATTTTATTATGCAATGTTATTGCTGTTCTATGTTTTTTACACCTTCACTAAAAAACATTAAAAAAAGAACATCCAACAGAACAACAAACATACAGTCATTGTAGACCAGACTTGCAAAGCCTCAGGGCACTCCCGGGGCTAAAGGTGCTCCCGGGGCAAGGGGCGCTCCCAGGACAGGGGATCGCTTCTGGCGTGGGTCCCTGTGATGCCCTGCCACCGTGCTTCTGCCCTAGCTTGGAGAAGATTGGGAGGGAGGGTACCGGACGGCGCGGGTTTGTTTCCGGAGTGTGCCCTCCATGGGACTGGGATTTGCAGCTGAGCCTTGTAACCCGTGGCAATCTGGGGCCCATCTCGATAACGACTGCAGCAGCTGGGGTCAACTAAGGTCCTCATGGGGATCGCGGTGGCTAAGGGGAATAGAGCTCTTCCTGAGTCCAATGTGACCGTAAGGTGGTGCCGACATTACATCTAGTGGTGAGTCCGCCACCCCCTCCCCCGCCTGGGCGACGCCAGAGATTGCCACCCTCCTACCCCTACCCCTACCCTGAGCATAGAACCGACCAACCTTCAGGGGAGGCCCGCATCCTGCTTCATTGGCCCAAGCGCGTCCAGGAACTCTGCAGTGCTACTGCGAGAAGGCTTCCTGGATGGAGGAAACCACGGCGGTGTTGACATGCTGGGCTCCTCTTGATCTGGAGCTGCTCCCCGCCATACTGTGAGTTGGGGCTAATCCAGTGAATCCCCCTGCCTCATTGTTGCTCCAGGCGGCCGTAGCATGCTGGTCCTGACTGCAGCGGCATCCACAGCCCCCAGTCGGACCCGTGGCTGCCGGGGAGCTCGGTGACACCGAACACCCCTGTCTCTTTGCTGATGGATCTAGGGGTCGGTCAGGGGTGCCCCTGCACAAAGGCGCCTTTGCCACTCCTGCGCCACAGGGGACGGGGGTCTCAGCCCCCTACACTGTTTACCGGAGATCTTGCCATCGCTGACAGCGAAAACAGACTGCAACACTGGATGTTGTCTGCAATTTTTGTTCACACAGTCTTTCCCCCTCCCAGCCCACTCCAGCCTGGACATACCCCAACTAGGAGAAACTTGGGTAAGACTACGCACCATCTATCCAGCAACAGACAGCCATTTTGTAGGCTCTCCCTTCCAATAAGGGCACAAAAACTGCTGAAGATCTACTCGAGGGTCTATTGTAATGTGTGTTTGACGCAACCCGAATAATCCAAGGTGTGCAAGGCACAGTCCCTGATGGCTGCAGACAAAAGAACAGCCATGTATGTAGTTCCGCCATCTGTATTCACAATGGATCATTATATACTTCCATCGTATATCATTTCATATACTGCCCTTCGTCTACTCTCTGTATATACTGTTACCGCTGTATATCATAATGCTATGCTATATAATATCATTATGCCATTTCTATATTATTTGCGCTCACTCCCTGCCACAACTCCTTGTGCTCACTTCCCGCCAATATTGGCAGATATCTACATTTTTTGTGTTTAGACGCATTTATCTGTTTCGCCTCTTATATGTAATCCATGAACTCTGATGTCCTTATGTAATGTAACTGGTTCTCTTGTAAAGTGCTTTGACACCTTTGGGTAAAGTACATACTATATAAAAATGCGTAAATAAATGTAGTCTGTTGGCATGAGGTCTGACAGTTCTTGCCACAAAAAAAGGCACAAGCAAAAATACAGCACAACGCATTAGACAGACAACTTTACAGAAACGTATTACAAAATATATAATATACATAGAATCAAAATTGTAGCTTACCTCAGTCATGTTACATACCCAGTAAAAACAAGTTCATATTACTGCCATCTATTGGAAAATGAGCATTTGTGTCAAGTTAGAACAACATACACTCATCGCTCAATGACTAAGACATGACCACTAGACCAAGAGGCCAAAACACATCATGAGTCAGACTCCAGGCTGTGGTGGAAACCTCAGAATCATTTGGAATTTTATAGCTAGACTATCCAAGTGCTGGAAACCCATACGGCTGGCAGACAGTAAGCTACACAAATGCTGGTAACATAAAGAGTCATCCACAAATGCTCTTAAATTAACATCTTCTCTCTTGGGTTCCTGCTATCTGAAAGAAATGCAAATTTGTGAAATTGGTTAATCAGCAAATCTGAAGGGTGGTTGGCAGTGAGTGTATGCTTTAATTGAAGTCGGCGTTTGATGCTTCATGGTGACAAAGAGTAATTTGCTGAGAGATGCTGTAAGAGTTTTACCAGTACTGGAATGCATCTTTCAACAGAAGCCTATAAAAAAAGTTTGCAGTAGGTATGATCTGATTGTGTATTACTCATCATCATCATCAAAATACTTTATTTTCGATCACAAGGATCTTATAAAGTGCAAGGTGCCATACAATATAAAAATAGTACAAGCAATAGAAACAATATACAAAATACAAAATACGGCAGTTAATTAAGAAAAGTACAGAGTTAAAATTCAATAAAAGTAGCCCCATTCGAAAATTTAGGACACTATATAATACATTTGGAACGTTTGATCCATAATGCATGCTAGAATCTGGCCAAACCAAATACCACCACCCTGCGCGTGTCGGTTGCTAGGATTCTCATGACCTCCAGGTAATGCCCAGGTCCTACCAGTCTACACAATGGCACAATCCACTTAGCCCGCAAATTTCTATAGTAAAGGCAGAAGAATAGCAAGTGGACTATTGACTCTGGGCAAACATTGCATACAGGACACTCATCGTCTGCGGAGGCATTACTACACCACTTTTTACAGAACGCTTTAGTTGGCAAAGTTTTAAAACGGTATTGAATGAATAATTTCCGTGTCAGCGGAGGTACAATTTCATCAATGGTTTCCTCATAAAAAGGGGCAAATTTAAAATTAGTAAAATCTTGGGTCAGGGTAACCACCCATTTGGCCGCCTCCTTCTCCATAACAGTATCCCAGTATATCTTTTTGAGTCTACATTTTGGAATAAGGCCCAATTTTTCTGGGGTGGACCAATATTCCTCTATCCCAAGACTCTTCAATAAATTCTTCAGACAAATAAACCATGGGATAGAGTTGACCTGGGATCGCTTTAGGAGATCTATCGTCTCTGCTCTATATGGAGTAAGCTCATTTACCGACCACAGGCGGTGCCAAAACATTAACTGCTTATAACCCATCTTATGCAGTAACGTTATTTGTCCCAGGTTTAAAAACATAGGAGCCAGGGGAGTGCTAGTAGGGAGGTTTAACATTGATCGAATAAACCTGTTTTCTACTGAGGTGAGGGAGTTTGTATTTCCAGTGCCCCACAATTCGGCCCCATTGAGAACTCCTCCCAATATTTTGGTGTTATAAATTTCTAAAGCTGGAGCCACTCTCCTGGACACTGTTCTTTTGTGAATCTTACCTAGATGAGCTGTTTGTTGGATTAATGATAGTTGGGCTTTTTCAATTTGTGGCGCCCAACTTAGGTTTGAGGTTAGATGAATACCCAGGTAGTCAGATGCAAAAACTTGTTCAAGGGGGGCATCTCCTACATACATTTGCCTTTTGGGTTGCTTAGGGTTCCCCTTCGAGAAGATCATATATTTAGTTTTTGCCTCATTTAGTACCAGGCCATGCTCCTTACAGAATTTAATAAAATTATTCAGCAATTTTTGCAGACCAAAGGGGGATTTAGAAATTAATAAAGTATCCTCCGCGAAGAGTAGGGCTGGTACTCTTCGCTCCCCACCTTTGGGGCGTCACATCCATCATTATCTAGGTAATCAATCACGCCATTTCTAAAAAGAGAAAATAATGTGGGAGCTAAAATGCACCCTTGTCTCACTCCACGGTTGAAAGGGAATTGCTCAGTGAGCTGGTTGTTATCCCCCCACCTAACTTGCACGGTGTTTTTCAGGAGTGCAGCCGGATTAAAATTTCTAATAAATTGTGTGGCAACCCTATTTCGGCCAGCACTCTCCACAACTTCGCTCGTGGTACCAGATCAAATGCAGTACGTAAGTCCATGAAAGCTACATATAGTTTGCCCCCTCTAATACTAACCTCCCTCCAGTACATGTACAGAAAGCGGAAGACCTGATCCAACGTGCTAATGTTCGCACGAAAACCTGCTTGTAGATCGCTCAAGATATGGTGCTCAGAGATCCATCTCTGTACTTGTGTATTACTACAAATATACCGAGGGATGTACTGGCCGCACCGGGCACCGGGCGTTTCCCTGGTGGGCTGCCAGGGTGGGAGCTGGTTTTAGACTCCTGGGGGGCCGTTTTTGTTACCGGGGGTCAGTTTTGCTGCCTATCTGCAATTTTGGCCCCCAGCAACATAAGCGGCAAGCTTTTAACTAGCACCCACACCCCACACCCACCCGGGGCAGGCCAAGCTCTTTGCCAGGGCCGGTTTCAGTTCCCAGTCCGGCCCTGAACATACCTTTTGTAAGCACTGAAACACTGACTCATTTCGCACATTTTGTGGCAGCCTATCTTATACTGTGTGTAAACTATTTTAGTAATGCATTTTTAAGATTATAGTAGCCTAAGTTAAACTGCATATAGTAAATGTTATGAAAATAATAAATTACATATTCATAGTACTTTCTGTCACAAGCTGGGACCTCATAGCACTATAAATGCACGCCACTATTGTAGGAACGTAGGATCCTTCTGCATGGCTACCCCCACATTTTTCCTGGTGCTAAGCTGCTATTGACTAGTCTGGCTGGGATCCTGCTAATCAGGACCCCAGCCTATCTGCTTTCTCCCTTAAATTGTTATGTTCAGTATTTAGGTACATCCCAGATTGGATACTGGGGTACCCTTATCAGTCCATAGTATATGGTATTAAGGTACCCAGGGCATAGGTACCCCAGGGGTCCCCCATGGGCTGAAGCATGCATTATGCCACCCATGGGAGACCATTCGAAATGGAACTACAGGCCTGCTATTGGAGCCTGTGTAAGCTGGTGCTAACACCACTTACTAAAAATATAGGTTTCCTATATCTAGGGTCACTGCACTTAAAACCTATAAGTCACCCCTATAGCAGGCCTTTGCAATCCTGAAGGTAAGGTGCTTTGTTCTAAGTCTGAGGGTGCCCCTGCATGAGCAGGACACCCCTTCATCCCACAGAGTCCATTCTCCCGGGTTGTAAGTGAAGCAGCTGATGCAGCGGAAACGTGGGGAAAACATATACTCACCACACGTCACCAAATTAATAACTACTTGACACTTCTCTCATGAACAACCTAAATTTGGCCCATACCTATAACTGGCCGTTTGATTAACCTTTTGAGAGTTGTTAGGGACTGACAACTGTTAAGAAGGATGATACCCCCTTATGAGTACCTTCAACAAAGGGAATATCCTACAAACCAACTATACATTATAATGTACAAGTCACATTAATCATGATCATCATTAATGGCAGACTCAGTTTACTATTTCACTTAGCTTTATCTAATTCTTTGAAAGCATGTAAATGGTCATGCAGTGACACAATATCAAATCATAGATCATCACACAAGGAAAAGCAATTCACAATAACATCTCATTTAAATGAGCATGAGAGAGTGGATAGAAAGAGAGACAAAAGAGCATTGTAACAAGATCAATGCAGTAACAGATCAACATACGAACCTAAGAAAACTATAGCACAGCGTGCTAATAGTCTGAAGAGCTAACCCTCCGGCCGGAAGGGAAAGCTGGGGCAAACTCACAAGGATATGAGGAGCAAAGTTAAAGAGTCAGGATCAGACAGCTTCAGCCTTAGAAAAGCTTAAGGAAACAGCTCTCAGCTCACACGAAGATGCTCACCCTCGTCACGTCTGCCTAAGCTACACCACGCACAGAGCGAATTCTAACACAAATAATTATACCCTAAATGTTAAAGTCCATCCCTAATTTAGTAGCAAAGTCCAAGCAATTCACAGTTCTCATTGGCTCAGGAGCATAGGGTGTTCAGTTACACCACTTCCGTCGCACCTCACTCTCAAGAGTTCTTTGTTAAGAGTCATGCGGTCATCTACGTCCTTCAGCAGAGGAAACCACGATATTCCTCTTCCTAGACTCGCGCACATCTTTAGATGATTTGCAACATTTACTAGAGCGGTTATCCACAAAACTAAACATTTCCCCAGACAATACGAAGTTCCGTACGATACCCCAACCACGTAGCCGTAGAAAAGAAAAGAACACAATAATCATAATGAAGGACAAATACATTTCTCTGCAGCAGCCTACGTTTAGAAAGCAAATAAAATCCTAACAGTGGTTGAGGCCTTCTTTGTAAAGCGCGCAGTTTCTCTAGGAGAAATAAACAGATTCAGTTACTTGTTCACATGAAAAGCTCTATTTTATTAATTCATTTTAATCTTCATATTATTTTAATATTAGCACAATCATTTTCAACGATTATTCTATGTAATTAATGTTACTCGTATAAAACTCTTTTTGTCAACGCGTTTCATTCACATTGCACATGAAAAAACAAAATCTCTTTTAACATTATTTCTCTGCTGTCTCTCATGCAGAAATCATTTGCGGCCTACAGAAACCATTTGTCATTTTCCTGCACATTTCTCGATTCTCTTCCCAAATACACCATGTTAATATTTTCTCTGTTAATTTCACAACTCGTGTTAATGATTTCACACAAACGGAGGTTTAATTCGAGAAGGTTTTATTTACCAAAATCCTGCTCCATCACAACCATATAGAGGGGCACCACGTAATTACACGATGACCATCTCGAAAATGGCTGCAACGAATCCTATCATATTTGTTATCAAACATGTTGGAATCATACCCCCACACCGTAAACGGTGTGGGGGTATGATTCCATGCACTGGAAGAGCCCTCTGTTAGGCTCTCAGTGCTCCCGGTACCAGCTTTCTAGACCAGGACAGCAGAAAATGGTTGCTGCCAACCAGAGACATGATTCTGCCCTCCTGCTGCTGAGCCAAGCTCGAGCATGGGAAGGCAGAACAATAGGCATCCTGTCACAGGGAGATGTGACCACCTCCCAGACAGGATTTAGTGTATTGGGGCAGGGTGGGTGCGCATGCCAGCGCCGCTCAGTCTGCTTGAGGGGCAAATTTGGTGTCCTCATGCATAGTCCAGTTCAAACCAGTTCTGGGAGCCGTTGACTCCTGCTCTGGCGCGAAACTGGACAAAGGACATGGGAGTAACCTCCCCACTGTCCAGACCCTCCCATGGGCGGGTCTCCTGAATCATCCCAACCCTTTCCTTAGGGTACATAAGGACTTACCTGTGGGTGGGTCCCTAGATTCGTCGTGGGAAAAGATTCAGATCAGTCACCACTTCTTCTTGTACCGTCTGGGCACTCTGGACTTCGTTTGGGCTCAACTTCGTCTCCCTTCCAGTCTGCTGCATCGTCTGTGCCTGTGCACCATACAGGAACCTTCCAAGGCCTGTGGGCATCAAAGACACCTGAAGGAATCTCCCTTGAAGTGAAGGAGTCACTTCCCTGCATTCGCAAGCACCGAAACTAAGTCGACTGGTCAGCTGATTCTAAGCTCCTCCGGACTCCGAAAGGTTCTGCAACACAGGTGGTGGTTCTCCACAGCTCCCGAGGTCTGCCCTGCCCTCTCACCAAGTTTGAGGTCAGTATCCCTTGTGGAAGTTGCAATGACCAGAAACTTTGGCCACACCGCATCCTTGTCATCGTGGCCCGCATCTTTTGGTGAGCTGCTTGAGGTCCTCTCGCGACTCCAGTGCCTCCGGCATGTGGGTTCATTGGAGGGTCACCTTTAGTTTTTGGGCTCCCCTGATTGCTCGGGCCTGCCCTGACTCCACTGCTTGTGGTGAGTCCCCTGGACCTTGCCGGTCCCGACGTTGCACCTTCTTTGACTTCTGCGTGGGTTGCATTTGCCAATGCTTCTTGGTGCTCCCGCCGGCCACCGACCCCTCAGCAATCGATATCCGATGTGGGACAGTTCGTGCACAGCTCCTGGTCTTCCTTAGCGTGGCTTGGTCCTCACAGCTGCAGAGTCAAGGTCCTCATCAACTCTCCTGCAACTCCCGACATTGGTGGGCATTCGTCTTCCAGATCTCTTGGCCACTCCTGAAAGACATAGACTCTGTGCCCTCTGCTTGCAGGTACCTCTCAACTAGAATCCACATTCGGATTCCACCGGACACTTACTCCTTCTTCAGCAGCAGCACTTTCCTGAAGTCCTCCATTTGGTTTGACGGGGTTTCCGACACCACTACATTTATTATTTATTATTTTGTGACTTATAAAGCGCCCGAATCACCCCCAGAGGGGTATCTCCGCACTACGGAGGTGCAACAGTTAGGAAGAAGAAAGATTTTCAAAAAAGCTCAGTTTTAAGGAGTTTACGGAAAAGGAGATAGTCTGGACATTTCCGAAGGTGGCTGGGATGTTGGTTCCAATAGGAGGGGGCTAGGAAATAGAAGGCTTTCCCGCCTATGCGGGATTTCTTAACACAAGGTACCAAAAGAAGCGACTTAAAGCCTGAGCGGAGTGTTCTGGAAGGCTGATGACGGGTGAGTCTATCTGCTAAATAGCTAGGGCCATTGCCATTTATTGCCTTGTGCACAGTGCAGCAGATCTTAAATCTGATCTGCTTGCGGATTGGTAATTAGTGTAATCCTTGAAGTAGCGGAAAAGAAGCGGTCCTGGCAGGAGAGTTGGAGACAAGGCGGGCTGCTGTGTTTTGGACCACCTGCAGTCTATCGAGGGAAGACTTGTTAGCTGAAATCAAAAGAGCGTTGCAGTAGTCTAAGCGACTTATTACTAATGCTTGGAGGAGTGATTTAAGTACTGTCAGAGGGAAAAAAGGGAAAACCCTCTGTAAAAGGCTTAGCGTACGGAAGTATGAGCCTACGGTGGTGGTGACATGTTCCTTCATCGTGAGTTTTTGATCCAGATGTACGCCTAGGTTTTTTACCACAGCTTTAGGGACCGGGGCGGCACCCAGTTCGGTAGGTCACCATTCTGGAGACCAGAGCAGAGGAGCGTCTCCGAATAACATGATCTCCGCTTTCCCTGCATTTAACTGCAGGAAGTTGTTCCTCATCCAGGCAGCAATGGCTGTCATGCCTTCGGAGAAGGTCAACTGGGTGTTGGGGGAGTTTTTATCAAAAGCCATTAAAAGCTGGGTGTCATCGGCGTATGAGATTGGAATGAAGCCCCGTTCCCTGAGTAACTCCGCTAGAGGAGCCACATAAATATTAAACAGTGTGGAACTGAGGCAGGATCCCTGTGGTACTCCTTTGGTCAACTCCGAAGTTTGAGAAAGGAAAGCGCCGAGGCTGATGGTTTGGGTACGGTGAGTTAGAAAGCATGATAGCCACTGAAAGGCTAGGCCTTGGATTCCGATATCTCTCAGTCTGTTAAGTAGGATGGAATGGGATACCGTGTCAAATGCCGCCGACAAATCCAGCAGCACCAATAGTGCTGCTTGTCTGTTGTCCAGGGAGTGTCTTAGGTTGTCAGTGACGGCAATCAGTGCTGACTCTGTACTAAACCTAGGCCAAAATCCAGACTGAGAGGAATCGAGGCATCCTGTTGCTTTAACCCGTTGCGTGCGCCCGTTGGCCAACGGCCGTCGCGAGCACTACCTCTGTAGTGCTGCGAACGTCCGTTGGCCGACGCGGCCCCGCCCACTCCGCTAAACCGCCGCACCGCGGTGGAATTGCCGCCGCGGTTAAGCGGTTAATGCACTCGGAAAGATGTTTATTAATGTTTTTTTCCAAGAGTTTACACAAAAACGGTAGCAGAGAGATAGGGCGATAGATAGATCTTCCCGCAGGGCGTTGGATTTCTTCTGGATGGGGATTATTTGGGCGGCCTTCCATTCGGGGGTTAAATGGCCCTTGCTCAAGGAAAGATTGAGAATTGAGCAAATAGCAGGTGACAGCTGTTTATACATTAATGAAGATGTTTTAGCAGGAAGAATATCCTGAGGGGAGCCTGACTTGACCGTTTTCAGCAGAATCTCCACAGTATCAGATGTAAGAGGGGAGCAGCTTTCCAGAGAATGCGCATTGGGTAAGAGTAAGGGACAGAAGGTTGAAGTGTCATTCAGCAGGTCCCTATCTTAAATGATTTTATCATAAATAATCTCAATTTTCTGAGTAAAGTGATTGGCTAACTTATCACAGAGTTCTTGTGATGGAGTTACTTCATTGAGACAGGCCTTGGGATTCGTGAAGGAATTGAGGATGCGGTAGAGTTCTTTAGGGGATTTCCCTGCCTGATTAAGTTGCGACTCAATATGGGCTCTACCTGCATTCTTTAAGTTCTTATGATATTGGGCTAGAGAGATCTTATACCAATTTTTATCGTTAGCGTCATGGGAGAGACGCCAACGTCTTTCCAGCTTTTTGCAGAGGTTTTTTTCCTTTTTTAGATCTGGCGAGAACCATGCAGCATGCGTGCGTCTGGTCAGATTGGAGAATGATTTTAATGGGGCCAATTGATCTAAGGATGTTTCTACTATAGTGTTGTAACTAGCCAAAAAATCCTTGATATTTACTAATGAAAAGTTGACATTGGCCGGAAAAGTGTCCACGAAGTGATCTGGCGTGATTTTATGCCATTGTCTTCGGAGACTGCAAGAGGCTTTGGTGGAAGCAGGAGTGGCCCTAAGTCTTTTTATTTGAAAATTAAGTAGAGAATGATCATACCATATGAGTGGGCAGGGGGGCTCGCAGCCGATGTTGGAGGAGTTGGTCAGTATTAGATCTAAGGTGCGACCCGCAAGATGTGTGGGACCTACATTGATCTTCTCTAGTCCCAAGGCAGCTAGGTCCGCCAAAAGCATCGAGGTGTCATCATTGGTGGTGATCTAGCTATGTACATTGAAATATCCTAATAGTAAAAAATGTTTAGTTGAGATAATATGTGGGGCAATTAGTTCCATGAGTTGTAGCGAGAAATCCTGGAGGGTGCCAGGAGGCCGGTATGTAAGTGCACCTTTCCAACAATAGTGGGATTGGAAATGAATTCTGAAAATAAGGATTTCAATTTTATTGCTGCTACACTGTTCAAGTATAGATACATTAATAGAGTCCTTATAAACAATGGCTAGACCACCGCCGACCTTGGACTGCCTATCAAGCCTTTGGATACGGTAGCCATGAGGGATTGCCAACGCGATTGCGGGGATGGAACTGGGTTTGAGCCAGGTTTCCGTCAGAAAACCAATATCGGTGTGTCCTGAGGAAAGCAAATCCCATATTTCAATAGCATGCTTGGGCAATGATCTGACATTAGCTAGAAAGCAGTGCCAGTCCGGGCTATAATTACTGATGGAGGGGTTAGGGGGGAAAGGTAGATTATTTGAGTCCAAATTTGAGTCACTCTTTCCAGGAACGGGTAGCAGAGACCCTGAGTGTTCCTGCCTCGATTCTAAGCTGTGGAATTGGCAGTTCCTACATGCAAAAGGTCCCTCCATCTCTGAGAGGGTCTTGGAGGTACATTTGGATGCGCTTACCCATCTTAGCGCAAAAAGCTCCGTGCTCATGTAAGAATGTCTTTGTCGGTGGCTAATCCCACTTCACACCTATGCACCCGGCTTCCCTGGTGTAGGTAACTTGGGTACCAGGGTATCCACGGGTAGGGTGGCTCTCCAACCTTCTGTCTTCCACGGGGTTTCCTCAGGGTCCACTGGGAAGGGTCCTTAATCTTTAAAATTCCAACCGTGACTTACACGTAGAGTTGTACGGAGCACGCAGTCGTGTTCCCACACTACACATGCTCTCCGTGGGGCCTCTATCTACTCACCTTGAGTGGTTCCTTGGGTCCCCAGCACTTCTTCATCCTCTCGACCTTGTCTTGACCCGAGTCATGGTTCTTATACCACTTTCTTAGTATATGGTTTGGACCCCCTGGGGCCCACTGTGTATTCTGTGCTATTTACTGTATTTCTTTGCAAAGTATTGTGTGCATTGTGTTTATCTCCAGGTAGGAGATATCTAAACGTGTTAGAGAGTATTATATAATGAATGAATGAATGAATGAAGGAACATTTCTAAAGCGCATGGTTACCCGAGGGCATCCCAGCGCTGTGGCGCCGATTATACCGTGAGAGGATCAGGGAAAGAGAGAAGTTTTCAAAAGCTTTCTGAACTTGAGATAATTATATACCAGGCCAGCTTCTCACAACTGTTCCCTAGTACACCGGACTAATTTCTCACAGACTAGTTTAACTTTGATTTACTTTTGCATTTAAGGTGTGTGCACTATATGTTACTGCCGGTACCTGTAGGTGAAAGGGCCACTCTTTGGATTGGGATTAAGTTTTTAATTTTGGCCTGGGTGTCATGTTAATCTAAGGCTTAGGCTTGTCCCTGACTATGTGAGGACCTGGACTTTTCCTGTGACCTGAAGGTGAGCACCAAGGGTGCCCTTTATGTCAACAGTGACCTACTGTCCTGTCTTGGGTATTGCGTTTAAAGCTAGGATGGTAGCATACCATGTTTTGAGATAAATCAATAGTGTGACCAGACCCTCATGACTGTCTCACTAGGGGGTGAGGCCTTCTAGACAGCCCGATTAAAATTCTGTGTCTAATGTATGTCCAGACCCTTGCACTGACGTCACGTGGGCATGTGTGTGTGTGTATGTATGTATGTGAACGTGTGTGTAGTGAGTGTAACACATGTATGAGTAAGCCAGCCCAATGGAAGTCAGTGGGATCCATTTTGGACACCCCAGGCCCAGCCTTTCACAAGATGGAAGGTGAGGATTGTGCTCTCAGACTACAGTGGAAGTTTATTGCCTACATTCCTCTAGCACGGAAGATGGAGACAGGGCTACTTTTATCAATTTAATGAGGCCTTTTGGTCAGTAAGGAGCTGTTGAGTAGTCTTTCTGACCACTGTTATTTGATGGATGGTAGGGGTGAGGTTGGGTCTGCAGACTCTATAGTGAGAGGTGAGGAAGTTTCCTGGCATGACTGCCCTTCTGCTTGCCCCTGCAGGTGCATGAACTCCACACCTCTTTGTACCTTCCTTGTGGGTGCTCCCGGATGGACACACACACACAGGGGCGTAGCTAGGCCTTAGGCTGCCCGTGGCGGCCCCTGCGTTTGCCGCCCTCGGCAAAATGATAGAAGAGCGCGGGGGGGTGGTAGTAGCGGCCGCAGCCGATTCTTGCGGCCGCAACGGCCGCAGGTAAGAGCGGGGAAAGGGGGGCCGGCTGCCGCCCCAAAACTCGTGCCGCCTGGGGCGTTCCGCCCCCATCGCCCCGCCCTAGCTACGCCACTGCACACACATTGCTGCTTACTGTGAGAAACATCACTCTACACAATAAGGCTGTGTCTGGAGAACAGCCAGAGGAGGTCACTTGAAAGAAGAACCACCCCCGAAATTGTAGAACAGTTTGAAACAGTACATCCATATCCCCAAGCTGTATATAAAAGGCGGACCCAAACCACCCCACTCTGTTCCAGTTCCAAGTCAATTATGACCAGAGAAGGCACTGCTTGGCAGAGTATTTAAAGGGCTTCCTTGCAACTAGGTTTGGTGTCTGCCTGAAAGCCAGTCTCCCAGAAGTCTCCTAAGCCTAGGAGTTTGCCTGCTTGCTGAGAAAGGAAGGAGTCTGGCTGACCCTGCAGGAGGGGGCACTGTCCAGGTGGAGAGCACTTCCCAAGCACTTCCTTGTCGGACGTTAAGTCAGGGGCAGCTTTTGGCATGAGCAAGCTGGGCCTAGGCCCAGGGTGCCTAATTTCAAAGGGGCCTACTGAAATTGCTTATAAGCTTGTTTTCCATAATTTATTTTATCTTTATATTTCCGGTGCCTGTTGATTCTCTTGAGGGGCTGAATAAACTACCTTATTCTTCTCCCTTAAACTGTGTCCATTACCCTCCATTGCTCCCTCACACTTCCTTCCGGGCGCCTCAGTTCTAATTTAACATCTGAAAAGTCAGATTTAGGTGAGGGGGGAGTGAGGAGAAAACCTGACCTATGACCATAAACCCCCTTGGAAGGCATTAGAGCGTTTTACATGAGCACCAGTTACTTACATAAGGTCACTTTATTTGTTTTTTCAGGCACCAGGAGATTAAGTAACTTTCTCAGAAACACAGAATGTTGAGCCACCGACGAGACTTGAACCTGGGTCCCCAGTCAGCAGTTCTGACCCTAACCTTTCATCCTTTCCCATTTTTGATTCATGTGCAAAATGTTACACTTCTTACTACAAGTCATCACTTACATGCCCACCTGGGCCTGTTTTTTTAATTCTTCAGTGTTGCAGGCATTCTAACACGTCACCAGCCCTACTGAAGTAGAAAATGTAATTCTTTTGACAAAGGGCTCATATGTTGAAGACTGTTGTTTTTATGCCTATAAAATAAGCACATTGTAGCAAGAAGTATGCAATTAAAACATTTATTTTTGTCTGAGAGAGAGACAGGGAGGGAGAGATCCCCACCATTTTTTTATTATGCATATTATTTGTTTTTAATATAAGTTTATTATGATCAGCGCATCAGACATGGCACAAGAAAAACAGCGAAGTTTCATTTTGTAGCACACAAAACTATTCAGTTGTAATACAGAACAAGGGTGAAGTGTGGACAGTATCCAGGCGCAGGTAATGAATATTGTACGTTAATATCATCAAACAACAATAGCACATCAACAAAAAACTAGCAGCCACATTGAGCAGATACGGAAGCAAGCTTCCATTGACAGGAGTTCTCCCCTTCCACATCTTCGGCACCTATTGTGGGCGGGGGTAACCAGGAAAATGAGCAGTAAAATGTGGTGGGGGGAAGGAGATCAACTCCTCTCTGGTGGAGGGGTCGAGAGGGAAGGGACCACCAACCACCGCATCAACTTCCAACCTGTGGTCCGCGCTGTATCCCAATTCATCTGCGAACATTCACTCGTCCAAAGCCATCTCTATTAGGCATATTATTGTCCCCAGAAAGAGCAAGGTATGAGTTGGCCATACTGTGGGGTGAAGCTGTAGTCCTCAACCTAGTGAGCTATCTTACATACTATTCTTAAGTCTTACTGCTACTGGAGTTATGTGATTCTGCAGCAGCTGCATTTTCCGCATAAGGATCGATTTGCCGCATTTGCCACATAATCCATCATCTTCTGCATTATCTGCAGATTTTTAAAATTGTTTTTAGCTCAAACAGATCAAAAGTTACTAAAAACGCGCCAACACCTGTTTCCATGCAATAGAAGGCCCTTTGCAAAAGTTGACCAATCACCTCTAAGGTGCGTATTGCTATATTTGGGTGTTGAAGTAGTACTAATGTGGTGAAACCTTTGCCCAGGAAGTGTTAACGCTTCAAAATGGCAAAGCAGTGAAGTGATACTATCACAAAATGTGCTACAATACGCCATACAATTTGCCTTTTCATGCAGCATAATTTAGTCAACCCTGCCGTATAATCTGGTTCAACCCTACCACATAATTCCAGTGTTCCTAGTTTTGACACAGGCTTGTACAAGTTGATACGCCCCCTTTTACATGGACCAAAGACAGAAATTCATGTATTTTCTAAGAGTTTTCAAATCCAATGTTTAGAGGTCTGAACGTTTTGTGAAACGTGCACGGCTCGCTGACTGAGAGATTACTTGGAACTGATCAAATTTAATAAAACTAAATTTAGAAAAGAGCACCCATATTTTTTATAAATGGTGAGAGTTCCTGTGTACAGCAAGAGATTAGGAGATGTCCGCATTTCCACTTTAAAGTACATTTTAAGAATCTACTTGAAGGGGAAGTTTGAAAGTAATTAATTGAAGACAGATGATCTGAAAATGTTGATAAGAGATAGGCCATGTGAAATTGGGAGGGTAAGCACCAATTAAATGATTTTGTTTTAACATTTGTCAGACAATTGTGTTGTAAAATTCACCATCTGGGGCTGTGTTTTTTTTCCTCGGGGTGAATCCCCATTGAACCTATTTATCAGGTTCACCAGCTAGTATTGGTTCCAAGTGGGCCTGTTGCTAGCAGTGAAGACAGGGGGCAGCGTGATGGTGGGCCAGTGGTGCAAGTGAACCACATCAGTGGTGGAAGTAGGCCATGTCCTCTTTCGAAAGATTTTGGGAATTGCACGTTTTTTTTAATACAAAGTCAGCATTGAACGTAATACTAACCCCTGTTATATATATATCACTTAGAAAAGGTTAAAGGAAAAACATTGAGGAGAGCAGAAAAGAAAGAGGAGCAGGAAGGGCAACAAATCTGATTTCACCCGGGACGCTATCTTAGAAAAGGCCTTGTGTCCACTGGGAGTGGACTACTCGAGAGTGAAATATGGATGACTGTGCCCGTGGGCTACCCTGGTTTCCAGTTCGGTTTCTTGTGACCGCCATCGACCCAGATGAGGGCTGCAACTGGGATTACCATTGGTGTAGACGCAGCTACAACTGTGCGATTGCTCTGTGCCCAGAAGATGGCTGTAACTCCATGATTGCTGTGGACCTAGGTGAGGGCTGCAACTGCGCGATTGCAAACCAGCCCAACCAGAGCTACATCTACAATGTGTTATGTTATGTTAATTTGTTATGTTAATTTGATTTGTAAGTGTGCCTACTCATCCCAAAAAGGATATCCTTTTGCATTCCAATACAGAGCAGAGAAGAAGTCATAGCAGACACAAAAGGTGGCAAAAAAAGTATTTAGTCCTGGAAAAGCCAAGATTTGATGGACTTCCGGAATGGCAGAAGATTAGGAATTAGTTTCAGTTGCAATGGTAGAGCATTCCAATGAAAGGCCGCAAGATGAGTAAAGAAGTGTTCCCCGTGTTGGCAGATCCATCGTGACTGGATAAAAGCCAAATTTTCTGATCTTATAGACCTCAAGGGTTGATATAGTTGAATTGTATTTGCAAATACACAGGGCCGATGGTGTATAGGGCTCGATGAACATGCCATAGCAGCTTGAAGATGGCCCTCTTAAGCACTGATAGCCAATGCAAAAATGTTAATGCAGTAGATGAAGGTGATCTGTTGGGAGGATTGGAGATCAAATGAGCCTCTGTGTTTTGAATGGTTTGTAGATGAGAAAACAGGTAATCAGCCATTCCTACATACAAAGAATTCCTATAGTCCAGGTGACTCATGATGAATGCCTGGACAATGGTGCAGCGATAGTGCATTGGCAACTAGCTAAAGATCCTGCACATAAAGCTTAGGATGGAATAACAAATTCCACAGACAGGGGGTACCCGGCCTTTTTTGTATAGAGTTTTTGTTTTCTGCAATGATTCCTAAGTTTCTAGCTGAGTTCTTAGGAGTGGGGGCCAGGCCGAATGAGGTACGCAAACACATGTCCAAACAGATAGTATCAGCTTTTCCAAACAGAATCACCTTGGTCTTCTCACAGTTCAGTTTCAGACAGGGATCACACATCCAGGAGACCACCTCAGACAGACATTCAACTAGATCACATCTATTGGGTTCTACATTTTCTGCTATCGACCCAATTAGCTGAGTGTCATCGGCCTAAGAGACAATATCGAAGCCTTTGGCTCTTACAATAGCTGCCAGTGGTGTCATATAGATCCTTATAAGCCCCAGGCTCAAAGATGAGGCCTGCAGGACGCCACAGTTAACAGGAGCGAGATCCATTCTAGGTGGATAGATTGTTTTTGGCCAGACAGGAAAGATTGAAACCACTTAAGAGGAATAGAAACCAATCTCATGCGGCAATTGTATTAGAATTGTATGTAATACACTGTCAAACGCTGCAGAGAGGTCAAGAAGGATGAGGACAGCTGGTTTTTCCCTCATCCAGTCAAGACCTGATGCTATCCGTCACAGCTAGTAAGGTGGTTTTCCATGATGTGATTTGCTCTAATCCCAGCTTGTAAAATATCAAGTAAATTGTTGCCGTCTAGATATTGTGCGAGCTGGGTGTTAATAAGCTTCTCAAAAACTTTATCCAAATAGGGGAGTATGGGAATTGGGCGATAAATCTAGTGGATTTGCCCCGGGCTTCTTTAATACTGGAAGAACCACAGCTTGTTTCCAGTCATCAGGGAACTGGGTGGTGTCAAGGGAGCTGTCGAATAGATCCGTAATTCAGGGTCTAAACAGACTGGCATTTGATACAACGACACGGTGTGGGCAAAGATCTTCCGGATATCACGACTTGACCTTGGCTATTGCTTCTTCTATCATGAAAGTCATTAGTGCAGTAAAGGTTTCCGCAAACACTGAGGGCTATTCCACAGTTGTCGCCTTTTCAGGAAAGCACTTAAAACCTGGCTTTATGCTTTATATACAGCTGTTTTCAGGTGGATTTACAGTTAGGTTTCAGCTCTGGATGGCTGGCGATAGTGCCTTGATGCCTTTGGTTAACTATTGCACTCTACAAATCAAAATCAAAATGGAATTCGTGAAGGGCTGAGGCACTGCCCACTTTGCCAAAAAATATTCAATACTTGATTGAAAGACAAAGGTGGTGTAAATATTTTACATTAGGTCTTTAAAGTAGGCTGCTACATTAGAGCATAGGATGGAAGAATCAGGACTAGGTTGCTCACATTCAAAGGGATGGGCTAGACCCTTCACTAGTTTGAAAATTTTACAGAAAGAATTCTTACTTTCTTCAATCTTTATGGCAAAGTAAGATCTACAAGCCTGACAAATCATTTTAAGATAGCTGTTAAGTCTGATCCTGAAGTTAATTTTAACAATCATGTATTTAGATTTGGAACACCATCATTCCAGACATTTACATTTGATTCAGTCATGATGGTAACCTCCATGAGGCCCTCAGCCTGTCCCCCGGGTGCATCTACTTCGGACCAGGCGAGGCCTTTTCACCACACTAGAAGAAGACTGCTGCGGCAGAGCCTGCAACTGCACAGTCCCCAGTACTGCGACTGAAGCTGGGTGGTGTGCATCAAGATATGACCCGAGCTTGACGTTTGACACACTCCAGTGGATTTACAAGCTAACTGGGATCCCTGTTGGGTAAGCGGGAGGGATGCCATAGATACAAGGCAGCAAAACAAGATCTGAACACGTATCACCCATTCCGTAGAGAGTGTAAGATCACAACAAAGTAACCACATTTGACTGTAGACATAGAAAACTGCCTCGCAGCTTAATTCATGCTATTTCCGATTTGATCAGAAGGCGGGGGGGGGGCCCAGACCTTGGAGGAGGGAATGGTAGCAGGTCAGGTAAAGCGTTTTCAGGAAATTGCATCCAGGCACACTGACTTGCATGATCATTGAGTATTGTGTAGCATTTAGTGCAACTGTGTGATGAAAGCACCTTCTTTCGTGTACACACAGGCACTGGGAATATTGTGTCTGTTGATTGATTGTTGAGTGCTGAGTTCAAGCACCCCCAACACAGCCTATGACCGCTCACCATCACTACCCTGAAAATGGAGTCCTGGAAAAAAGGTTGCACTTGGCCCCTTTTGCATAGCCCTTGTAGGACAGACTCCAGGACACCAGTAGCAAACACTTCAACATGCACAGCTGAGGCCCTGACAACAAAAAAATAATATTTTGTTCTCTATAGCCACGTTTTAACCTGGGCCTCATCTTCATTGACTCCGTCCCACTTGTACTTAGGATAACAATACCCATAATTCTGTATGCACTTCTGCTGCTGGTAAAGAGACAGGAAGAATGGGCTGGTGTCAACACAGTGCATGTTTGGAAGTAGATAACCACAGCATGGGAAAATATTCGAATCCGCGATACCTTAAAATATTTAAGACAAACATGACAGAGATGTCATATGAAGAGGAGTTATAATTTTATTTTAAAGTCGACTTCCATTGGAGCCGCGAATATTTTAGAACTGGGAAGTAAAACGTGGAGAAATTTCGACAGCAGTAATTCACCCTCCTGGGCAGGTAGTTTACTTAGGGCTTGTATGTTTGGATTCCTTTCTTGCTTAGATAAAAGGCGAACCTTTAATACTGTATCATCAAGCAGCAGACAATAGAGGGTTGTGCACGCGGCAGGCTGATGTACATGTGTTTTCACACACATGCGACGTGTGGATGGCATAAAGCTATGGTTTGCTAATAACAGTGTTCTTTGTGCGGTTGCAGACTGCAGACAGCTGAGCTCGGGCTCAGATAAACACCAGCCTGGCTGGGTGGATTTCTCTGTCACAGCCAGGCCAGCAGCCGCCACCTCCTTCACCTCTGATGGTCTACAGAGAAGGGAGAGACGTCCTGGGGCGCCAGCACCACTACGAGGCCCTTAAGGTTGTGTATACCTTTGCCGTAAATTCCGGGTGACCAGTTCCAAATGGGTTCTACCGGAACTAATTGCAGCATATGAGTTTTAGGCCATTAGACTATGCCTTCCTGGAAGATAAATAGGAAAGAAGAACTAGTTTAAAATATCACCCACTGAAAACGAGAAATACAAACATCCAGGTCCAAGATGTAACTGGAATAAAGTTGCTTTTATTTATTATTATCCGTATGTAAACAGGGCAGACCGAGCCTCAGGGGCTGAGGAAGGCTGTATAGTTAACACTATACAGTTGGAGTAACATTACAGTGGGATTAAAAGTATCAATGAAGCATTAGATTATAAGGACAGTAAAGCATCCCGTCAACACCAAGGGGTTGCAGCGCTGCATTGGGTGGAAGGGATAGAGCAGAACAGCGCTATATCTACTAAAATGTTCTCTCTCTCTGTACTGGCATACTTTTGGCAGCTATGCCAAAACGCAGACACCCTTGAGCCGTAGTGCAAGAGTGTCTGCGTTTTCTAAAACACAGGCTTTGTACTGGAAAGTGACCCTATTGTTTAAAGCTGTCCCCACTTTCTATGTGAGCTGTGCGATGCAGCAACTGCGAAGTAGGAAAAATGAAGAGAAATGAAAACATTTCTCACTGTTGTGTCTGCCTCAAGGAGGGGTAAGATCTCTGGCTACGATTCTTTGTAGATAGAGCTTTGCATCAAAACCCAGGGGCAGTTTCTATTCGTGAGGGCGCGGGGGCATCACCCACAGCCCACTGCAGCGGCACTAAACATGAAAAATAAAATGGCAATGAAATGATTTAATTGCCATTTTATTTTTCACGTTTAGCAAGCAGCAGCCTTCAGCCTGGATAAATGGAGGCATTCCCTCCTCTGCTGCTGATTGGCAGCATAGAGGATTGGAGGATCAAGATGGACCCTCCAAAGTATGCATGTCAGTTTGGCCGGCTCTCTTGAGCCGGCCAAAGTGACATGCAGACTTTGCAGCTCTCCACTCAGCTGTCTAAGACAGCTGGGTGGAGATCAAGCACAGGCCTAAAGGGCCTGAGGGAGCGTCCAGCCAGGACACTACATCCAATACTGGTGCTGCTCTCTTGCTGGTGAGAGTAGCGCCAGGATTAGTTAGTGGAATTTCCTGGAGGCTGGAGCCCACAGAGCCGACACAAGAGGGACTGAGGAAGACGTCGAACGTGCAGCAGGCAAGGTAAGTGGCTTTATTTTTTCTTATTTGTAGCTCGCCTTGCCTGCATGCACGCTCCCACCCACCCACCACTTAGTTGACACCGGTGCATATACATGCCAGCCACCCCTGTCAAAACCCATGGGGGGATATTCTCAAGAACGTGCCATAATCATCGCCAAAATAGGTGAACGCAATTTTTCATATCGCCGTCTATCGCAGGAAAATAACGCTGTGTCAACGTCTTATTCCCAACACGGCGGTAACATGCGATAGTTTCCCGATAACGCGTCAAATGTCCGCGCTAAAATTACCAGGACGGTGATAAAAATCCAAAGCCGAACGTGAAAAAAGTGGCGATGGGCCCAACCGCGATAAAAAAATCAGCGATAAGCTGCGCCAGGCCTGCAATTCACACGCATCAAGCGGGAAAAATCACCATAAAAGCAGAAAAAAAACCCACAAACAAAACCAAAACAACTGCGTAGCACAATGGAGGTAGCCAGAGCAAGTACAGAGGACAACCAGAACCCCACAAGCCCCACGGAGGACCAGCCTGGGACCTCGGGGTCAGGGAAGGGCAAGGAGAAGAAGAGGAAGACGCGGTTCAGTCCGCAGGAAAACAGGATCCTGATAACGGAAGCGATAGAACACCATCAACAACTGTTCGTCACCTCCACTGTGTCATGGGCAACAAAAAATGCAATATGGCAGTCCATCATGGACAAGGTGAATGCAGTCGGAATGCTGAGGAGGACAATGGAAGAGCTCAAATGGCGCTGGAATGATGTGAAGCGCAAAACCAAGCAGAAACTCGGCATCAACCAGAAGGCAGCAATGCAGACTGGAGGTGGGAGTCCAGTGCCACAGGAGGAGCTGGATGAGATGGAGGAAATGGTGTCCACAGTCATCAGTGTGGAGACGGTGGCAGGAGTTGGGGGACCGGACACTGCTCAACATGACCTGACACAACAGCAACAGGGTGAGTAACGACCAGGGACTGGGGGGACGGGGGCAGATGGGCACAATGGCACACATGCACAATTAAGTATAGCACAGTGCACACCCACAATGACTCTGGATCATGTCCCTGATCCCCTTGGCACATTGCAAGATACCTAGAAACAGCAAGTAGGCCCCTGTCGACTATGTGCCCAGAGGGGGCCCTTCCCACACATCACCAATCTCACAACCAACCCATGCACATGTGCCAAACCCAGCAAAGCGGCATGTCTGTGAGCTATACTGACAATGCAAGTGACACTGCATGACGAATAGCATGGCTGCAGTCAATATATCATGACATGTTGCACGCCACGACACTGAGGTGGCTGAGTGTGGACCACATCGGTAAAGGAGCAGGTCACTCTCTGACACATCCACGTGCACAAACAACCCCTGACGTCAACAACACATCTGCGGACAAACCATGCCCCAGAGTCCCAACTCCCACCAAGAGCCCAATTTACCCAAGTATGCAACATCTCAGCACTGTATAAGCACAGAAGTCAAAGGCACATCGCCTGAAAGGGATAAGGGCAAAAACAACAATTGATGGACAGAATGCAGAACAATGTCATACATTCACCCCAGTACAGAGATCTGGGCCTAAATCCATCGTTTTTTTGCTCACCTTGCCATTCCAGTTTGAACCCAGCCATATGCAAATCAGTCTTGACCCTGTGCCTCATGGGAACAGTCCAGCCCGAACTGCCAAGCCAGGTCCTCCCTGGACTGGAAACAAGTATCCTAGGACCGGTTTCGGGGTTTCACCCCTCTTCAGCTAGGATAGCTTGATTCCAGTGGCATGGAGAGCACGGGACCCATGTCTGGGCATACCCGTCCCACTCGGGGTGACAAATGCAAAAACAACAATTGATGGACAGAATGCAGAACAATGTCATACATTCACCCCAGTACAGAGATCTGGGCCTAAATCCATTGTTTTTTGCTCACCTTGCCATTCCAGTTTGAACCCAGCCATATGCAAATCAGTCTTGACCCTGTGCCTCATGGGAACAGTCCAGCCCGAACTGCCAAGCCAGGTCCTCCCTGGACTGGAAACAAGCATCCTAGGACCGGTTTCGGGGTTTCACCCCTCTTCAGCTAGGATAGCTTGATTCCAGTGGCATGGAGAGCACGGGACCCCGTCTGGGCATACCCGTCCCACTCGGGGTGACAAATGCAAAAACAACAATTGATGGACAGAATGCAGAACAATGTCATACATTCACCCCAGTACAGAGATCTGGGCCTAAATCCATCGTTTTTTGCTCACCTTGCCATTCCAGTTTGAACCCAGCCATATGCAAATCAGTCTTGACCCTGTGCCTCATGGGAACAGTCCAGCCCGAACTGCCAAGCCAGGTCCTCCCTGGACTGGAAACAAGCATCCTAGGACCGGTTTCGGGGTTTCACTCCTCTTCAGCTAGGATAGCTTGATTCCAGTGGCATGGAGAGCACGGGACCCACGTCTGGGCATACCCGTCCCACTCGGGGTGACAAATGCAAAAACAACAATTGATGGACAGAATGCAGAACAATGTCCTACATTCACCCCAGTACAGAGATCTGGGCCTAAATCCATCGTTTTTTTGCTCACCTTGCCATTCCAGTTTGAACCCAGCCATATGCAAATCAGTCTTGACCCTGTGCCTCATGGGAACAGTCCAGCTCGAACTGCCAAGCCAGGTCCTCCCTGGACTGGAAACAAGCATCCTAGGACCGGTTTCGGGGTTTCACCCCTCTTCAGCTAGGATAGCTTGATTCCAGTGGCATGGAGAGTACGGGACCCACGTCTGGGCATACCCGTCCCACTCGGGGTGACAAATGCAAAAACAACAATTGATGGACAGAATGCAGAACAATGTCATACATTCACCCCAGTACAGAGATCTGGGCCTAAATCCATCGTTTTTGCTCACCTTGCCATTCCAGTTTGAACCCAGCCATATGCAAATCAGTCTTGACCCTGTGCCTCATGGGAACAGTCCAGCCCGAACTGCCAAGCCAGGTCCTCCCTGGACTGGAAACAAGCATCCTAGGACCGGTTTCGGGGTTTCACCCCTCTTCAGCTAGGATAGCTTGATTCCAGTGGCATGGAGAGCACGGGACCCACGTCTGGGCATACCCGTCCCACTCGGGGTGACAAATGCAAAAACAACAATTGATGGACAGAATGCAGAACAATGTCATACATTCACCTCAGTACAGAGATCTGGGCCTAAATCCATCGTTTTTTGCTCACCTTGCCATTCCAGTTTGAACCCAGCCATATGCAAATCAGTCTTGACCCTGTGCCTCATGGGAACAGTCCAGCCCGAACTGCCAAGCCAGGTCCTCCCTGGACTGGAAACAAGCATCCTAGGACCGGTTTCGGGGTTTCACCCCTCTTCAGCTAGGATAGCTTGATTCCAGTGGCATGGAGAGCACGGGACCCACGTCTGGGCATACCCGTCCCACTCGGGGTGACAAATGCAAAAACAACAATTGATGGACAGAATGCAGAACAATGTCATACATTCACCCCAGTACAGAGATCTGGGCCTAAATCCATCGTTTTTTGCTCACCTTGCCATTCCAGTTTGAACCCAGCCATATGCAAATCAGTCTTGACCCTGTGCCTCATGGGAACAGTCCAGCCCGAACTGCCAAGCCAGGTCCTCCCTGGACTGGAAACAAGCATCCTAGGACCGGTTTCGGGGTTTCACCCCTCTTCAGCTAGGATAGCTTGATTCCAGTGGCATGGAGAATGTTTTGATTTGTTCTGCATTCCGTCCATCAATTGTGTGTCTTTTGCTTTCTCGCCCTAAGTGCCCCAGGTATGCCCAGACGTGGGTCCTGGGCTCACTGTGCCACTGGAATCAAGCTATCCTGGCTGAAGAGGGTGAAACCCGAAACCGGTCCTAGGATGCTTGTTTCCGGTCCAGGGAGGACCTGGCTTGGCAGTTCGGGCTGGACTGTTCCCATGAGGCATAGGGTCAAGACTGATTTGCATATGGCCAGGTCTAAACTGGGGTGGCATGGTGAGCAAAAGAATGATGGATTTAACCCAGATCTCTTGACTGGGGGTGAATGTTTTGATTGGTTCTGCATTCCGTCCATCAATTGTGTGTCTTTTGCTTTCTCGCCCTAAGTGCGCCAGGTATGCCCAGACGTGGGTCCTGAGCTCACTGTGCCACTGGAATCAAGCTATCCTGGCTGAAGAGGGGTGAAACCCCGAAACCGGTCCTAGGATGCTTGTTTCCGGTCCAGGGAGGACCTGGCTTGGCAGTTCGGGCTGGACTGTTCCCATGAGGCACAGGGTCAAGACTGATTTGCATATGGCCAGGTCTAAACTGGGGTGGAATGGTGAGCAAAAGAATGATGGATTTAACCCAGATCTCTTGACTGGGGGTGAATGTTTTGATTTGTTCTGCATTCCGTCCATCAATTGTGTGTCTTTTGCTTTCTCGTCCTGAAAGGGATAAGGGGCTGCAAAATCAGACCTGCAGGGGCGACTCTCCCAAAATGCAGCACACACACATAACATTCAGAGCACATCAACACTGACAACAATGTGGTACAAACTGCAACACGTACACAACAGAGCAGAGGACACAACTGGTGCTGCTTGTGTGTAGAAACTGGCCAATCACATTTGGCATAGCAGGGAAATGTGAGATGATAATGTACAAGTACAAACACACATCCGTGATGTTGTCGAAATGTCCACTGTCCCGCATCAAATAGGCAGCTCCTCCCAAACAGTCACAATGTACATTGTCATGCAGTCTGTATGTAAACTTGTACAATGCGTCAACATACATGTGAACACAATGCTAAACTGCATCTCCCCTTCACATTGCAGAGGGAGAATCAACACCTCATGCAGAGCAGACCGAACATCTCTACACTGATGACGAAGAGGACCTCTCCACCTTCGACACCGTCGCCCTCCAAGAGCTCATGGACAGCTTCGGCACCTCACCTCCAGGAGCAGGGCAGCCCAGCTGCATCGAGGAGACCTCACCCCCTGCACAGACCACACAGCAGGAAGCACCCACCACCCCGGCTGTCTCCCAGGACCCCCACGAACAACACATGGCCTTCCAACGCCGTGTGTTAGGGGGCCAGGAGAAGATGGCTGATCAGGTGTGGGTGGGGTTCGACCTCATGGCAGCCAAACTAGATGCCATACGTGGGTGTCTAAGTCCCATCAGGGACCACTTACAGTCCCTAACGGATACCCACAGTCCACTCCATGCTCTCCAATGATCCATGGCTGACATCGCTGGAGTCCTGACTATGAGACAAGGACAACTGTCTAGTCAGAGTGGCTCCAGCGATGTCAGCCGAGAGTTGAGACACATGCGGAGGATCATGGAGAACAGGGAGCGGATGCAGGCAGAAAGAATGGCTGCCATGGCTGCACACCAGCGAGATGTAGCTGGGATCTTCCTTGCCCTGCGGACCCTCATCATGGCATTGCTGCCACAAGGCCTGGCGCCGATGAATGCTGCTGCTTCTACATCCACATCTCCGCCCCCTGATGTGTCAGTGCCTCACAGTGCGGCAGACAATCCACCTCCGGCCCCTGATGTGTCACTGCCACACAGTGCGGCAGACATTTAACCTCCGGCCCCTGATGTGTCAGTGCCACACAGTGATGCAGACAAAACACCACCACCCACATGTTATGTTATGTTATATAGGTTTGTAAAGCGCACTGTTACCCAAGGGTGTCCTGGCGCTGAGCACTGTATACCTGTGGCAATATATACCTGTGAGGTATATATGTGAGGCACATGAAACATCAGACGACGAAGATGCGGATGATTCTGCCTTAGTGGTAAGGAGGAAGCGGTAGCATTCATCTCCGCATATGGCCTGTTTCTGCTTGGTTCTGCCCTCTGCATCATCACCTTCCACTGTCCCCCGATACACTCTGCGACACTCACCTTGGACCTCGACATGGACTGCCATATTCTGTTTGGTTACCAATTACAGAGCAATCAGACTGCGGACTGAACTCTTCCTCTTCCGATGAACTTGTCATTCCCTGAAGGACTCTGGCTGGCCCTCCACGGGGCAACAATGTAAAGTGGGGTTTGCATGGCCCTGTACTGCTCCAGCTTCAACACTCCACTGAATGTGAATAAAACATTCAGATTCACACAGATGTGTCATGTCTATGATCATTCAAGTATGAAACTATGGATGAATGTAGGGTCAGTGATTCCCTCTTACGTCCATGTTGCTCATGTTGTGGGACTCGAGTCACAGGGTGCAACATTGCCGATTGCGGTCCGGGTGGCGCCGACACTACAACAGAGAAACACGCATTAGTTACTTTCTTGTCCAGCCCAGAACTGAACCACGCCCAGAGACCCGGGCTCATTGTTCACACCCCTACGCTGGACTGGCATACGCCAGCCCAGCCCAGCCCACTCCGCTTACGCTTACAGGGAGGGACGACAAAGCTACATGTCGCAGGTCTTCCCTGTAGTGATCTGCTGATCACTGGTCTAGTTGTCAGCATGCCACAGCCACTCCCTGAGGGCTGGTTTACACCCACACCACACCCATCCAGCACAGGCGTCACAGGACATGTGACCCTGCCAATAAAAGGGGCCTACCACATCACATTCCCCACTGCCGGAGGTGACATGATGGCGTCCGCACCACAAGACTCAATCATAAAGGGTCCATGACTTGTGGCGCACTGGATTAGTGGCACCCGATGCTCTGCGGCCGGCACAGGCCTACCGCCATGGGACGATGACTTGCGGTGCACAGAGTTGGTGGCACCCGATGCACTGCGGCCGGCACGGGCCTACCGCCACGGGACGGTGACTTGCGGTGCACAGAGTTGGTGGCACCTGATGCACTGCGGCCGGCATGGGCCTACTGCCACGGGACGGTGACTTGCGGTGCACTGAGGTAGAGGCACCTGAAGAGCTGAGCGGGTATGCAGCCTGCGATGATGCGTAGACCTCGATACGCCGTCCTGCCAATCAAGATTTGATTTGAATTGAGAGCCTTGCTGGACCGCAGTGTACGCCGAAGGCAGCAGTCAGCACACACATGACTCCACGGTGCGGTGCCGCAGGGTGCGCTGGGGGCCCGTGGCGTGGAATTCAGCGATCGGCTGAGGAGGTTGCACCGGCACGTGGTGGGCCCTCTTTAAGACACGCCGGTGGCGGCAGGTGAGCATTGAGGCCTGGGTGCGCAGGGGCCGCCAGTCATCGCTGGGCGGTGGACCGGTCTGGGGACCAGGGCTGGGGTGCAGCAGGCGCACAGGATCGCGCAGGCACCACCGGTCACGGCGGCGGCCTCGTGGCTGGGTGGGGGGCGCCGCCCTGGCAGACACGACCCTGCTTGAGATGACGAGATGTGCGCGGGTTGGCTTGGGACGTAGCCACCTCGTCTCCAGTGTAAATCTGGCCGTTGAAGGTGGTCGGCCACGTGTGTGTAGGCCTATGGACAGGATATGGCGGACACAGAGACACACACAGTAGTTACTTTGGTTGCCATCCCGGAACTGAACCACGCCCAGAGCCCTGGGCTATTTATTCATGACATACGCCGGCCAAGACCACTCCGCTCACGCTTACAGGGGGGGACGACAAAGCAACATGTCCAAGGTCTTCCACACTGCCTGGGAAGTTTGCGACGACATTCGTGAACAGGCCCGGTGGTCCACTTTTGCCTGCACATTGATGGAATGCGTGTGGTTTCTGTTGCGGTTATTGTGTGCAGTGTCGGCAGGGGGCACAAGTAGTACATGTGTGCAGTCAATTGCCCCCAACACGTGCGGGAAGCCAGCTATGGCGTAGTTCCCTTGCTTGGTCTCCAGCTGTTCCTGCGCAGTGTGGGGGAAGTGAAGGTGCAGGGGTATCAAGCTGATACAAACTGTGATGCTTACAGGTACGATAAATCCTGCATAATAAGACCGCAACAGAAGTTCGTGTGGTCGCAACCTTCCTTTTCTTTCCTACGAAGGTTACGACCACACGAACTTCTGTTACGGTCTTTTTGTGCAGGATTTATCATACCTGTTAGCATTCCGGTTTGTCCAAGTGCAATACACTGCCAGATTACGTTTGTGACTATACGGCCGCTTGACCATTGTCACCATTTATCCAACAGGTTTCTGAATACTGACTTTCGGAATATGGAATTGTGTTGGGGAGTTCCCGCAGCATATGCAGTTAATTGAATCCACACGTTGCCCTGATGAAGTTCCCCGCTGGGAATGGAACGCGTTGGCTGAGCTTTTCGTATTGTTGATTTATGTATTTGTAATAAAGAACTGTTTTTACACTACTGTTGACTACTGGACTTCATGACCTGGCGCACCCCCATTTCAGTGACTACAATCTTGGATCTGGAGCACAGAGGCGTCAAGCAACGGCTGGCGTTGGGGTTGGTTGCGCAGGGACACTACGAATTGGAACTAGCATGTGGTGCGGATACAGGGGCTCACCGTTGCTTTTGTGGACATGCATCCAAGACAGGTGTGAGGAACTTTGATAGGGCTGGCTGTGAGACTCCTCCGACTCTGGCAGTTGTTGGTTGGAAGGTACCAGAGGCCAACAGGTGCAGCACAGCCAGCAGCTTTGTCTGCAGAGGGATGTTGGTTCTCCACTGTGTTGGTACCGTCAGCCTGTGGGCAATGTGGGTCAGGATGCGGAGAATGGTTGTCCTTTTGGGCCTGTGGTGGGCAATGGCATCCTCTGGCGTTGAGTGTCTGAGGCTGGTGCATTTTAGGAACGTCGGCTGTCTTCTTCTGCGCTGCCTAGGTGGTAGTCCTGGGGGGGGATGGTCCGGGGGGATGGGGTCCTGGGGGTGGTGGCGGTGGGTGTTGTGGCCCTCTTGGGTCTCCAAGCTGCATGATCATTGGCTCCATGGCATCTGTTGGTCTTCAGATGTGGCTCTGGACTGGGCTCCCTTTCTACTGCAGGTTGTCGTCCTGCTTAGCACCAGTAATAGGCAGGTGTTAAATCCCTGCTGCTAACGCACCTTATCACCTGTTTTTGGATCGCTTCGACGATCTGGCTGGTCGTTGAGAATATCGCGAAAGTGGTGTTTTCGTGTGTTTTTGCACGGGAACGCCTACTCTGCATATCATTAGCGTTAATTGTCGCTCTCATCCGTGGCGATGTTTTTTGCGGCAGCTATCGCAGGAAAACTGGCGATATCGGCAGTTTGCACCAGCTTGAGAATAGGGCGAAAAATCTATTGCCACTTTTGCAGCGCTAAAGTGCCGATAAATCGGCGATAAGTCCTTGAGAATATGCCCCTCGGTTGCTTAAATGGGAACGCCTATGCACCACCCATGACACAAAGTAAGGCAGCGCACTGGTCAAATTTGGATTACTTTGGGATACTATCCAATACAGATTTGCGCTGAATAGTAAGTTTTAAAGCAAGACCAGAGGCTCATATTATGCTTTCTAATGTTGCCTTAATTTAAACAGCAGCAGTCAAGAACAATAAATGAACTACAAGTCCCATCAGGCTTAGCAACAGAAAGCCAATGGGAGCAAAACAGTAGTATCTAACATTAGCCAATCACGTCATAGAACCCCTATAATACCAATCTTGACTACAAACAGTCCTCTTTTGCTTGCTGTTCGCAGTTAAATTAAGTATAATTTCTCTTCATAATTACGTATTTTCATTGGTTATTCAACTTTTGGTGACACTTTTTTTTGGCCCTTTGTAAATATTCTGTCTTATTCCCTTATTGCTTACATTTCTGCTAACAGTGCGGCGTGCGTGTGAGGAGTTTCCCTGCTGTGTTTGGCCGTTGACTGTGCTCACTTACTTGTTGTCCTTACGTTGAAGGCGGAAACAGTTGAGCGGATTGCTGAGACTTTCCACAATTATTTAGGTGGTAAAGAGCTCCTTGCTGGAGCACCTTTCAGCTTCATCGTCTACCCACCAGTCTTCTTTTTCTTTATCGCTCTGCTACGTTGGTATTTGTCCTACGTCAGTGCTTTGGGTGATGCTTGGGGCGTGGCTTGCCTCGGAATCTCCTCGCCTTCCCTCCCACTTTTACCATATAGGGGACCTTCTGTTTATTGGGTAATGCCAACTCAGGCATTACTCATGAGAGAAGGGGGGACTTCTCTTAAACCTAGACCCATAATTGGCAAATTTGGCAACTATGGATCCTGGGGTCAAGGCAGAAGGGTTACTGTTTGGAGACTCATTTATTAAAGAATTAAGTAAATATGTCACTACTTTCGCTTCTCTGGACAAGGCCCAACAGTCTTTAAAGAAGGTCTTTTCTCAACAGGTTTTTTGCAAGGGCCGGAAGAGGCAAAAGTCGTTTAGTTGGCCGTCCCTTCAAAAATCAATCTTTCAGAGGCTCCAACTACTACAATTACCAAGACTTCAGGCCACAATTCTACCCCCAAAGATGCAAAGGTTTCCATGTTTGCAGACTAAGAAGTTCAGAGGTGAAAACCCAGCAGGTAAGTTCTACTTTTGGACATTATTTTGTAGAGGGAAGTTTAAGATTTTTCCTCAACAAATGGCATATCATAACTACAGACATTTATGTGTTAAATGCAGTTCAAGGTTATACTCAAGAACTTTATGCACTTTCTTTTCAGGTTCATCTTCCAGCATCATTAAGATTTTCAAACAAAATGTATTCTTTGGTCTCCCAGGAGAATTCAATGCTCCTACACAAACACGCAAATCAAGAGACTCTTCTTCACCCCTCAGTCTTCCTTAGCTTGTTGTTCTTAGCTCAACAGAAAAATGAAAAGATGAGACCTGCCATAAACCTGAGGGATTTCAACCAGTTTGTTGCTTATCATCATTTCAAGATGGAACCTATTATCCATCTCAGAGACTTGCTATTACAAAATGATTGGATGGTGCTATTAGATGTACAGGATGCGTATTTAACAATCCCCATTCACCACCACTTCAGAAAATGTCTCCAATTCCAGTGGGAGGGAAAATGTATTAGTCTTCCTCCCTACCTTTTGGCCTATCCTCAGCACCTTGGTGCTTGCAGAAAATTATGAAACTGGTAGTGGCACACCTCAAATCCCAAGTTATCAGATTAATCATTTATCTAGACGACATCCTTTGAATGGAACAAAATTTCCAGTCTTTTCAGTCTCAAATTCAGATTACTTCTTCTCTTCTTTAAGATCTAGATTTTCTCATCAATAAGGAGAAATCTATTCTTCTTCCACCAAAACAAATAGAATTCCTGGGGTTCTTAATCAATTCGAAGAGTTTCACTCTACATCTTCCCTTTTCCAAAGTAAAATCAATCAAATCAGAAATTGCCCAAATTCTTCTGAAGTCTTCCACCTCTCTCAGGTCTCTGGCAAGGATTGTGGGCTTCCTTTCCTCTTCCATACAGCCCATCTTTCCAAGACCTCTTCACTATCGGGCTCTGCAACGACTCAAAATTCACCATCTTCGCAAGGCTTTGCTTATTCCAATCTCATAAACTTAGATGAGACTCAGGATCCAGAATTTTGAACTTTTTCCAAGAAATCATTTATTTCAGCTGTTGTTTTTGTCATTTTGCCTGTTTTACATATTCCTTCATGGCTTCTCGCTCAAGGAAAGAGGACTGTTTGTAGTCAAGATTGGTATTGTAGGGGTTCTGTGGACCTGATTTCTTAATGTTAGATTCTACTGTTTTGCTCCTATTGGCTCTGATGGGACTTGTAGGACCTGAGTGTCCTGGCGCTAATGATCTCCATCTATCTTATTGTTCTTGACTGTTGCTATTTAAATTAAAGCAAGATTAGAAAGCATAATACTCGCCTCCGTGTCTTTAATAAAATTAAGATATTTCTTCCGAATTACTAGGAAAATCTACATTCTACCGTAACACTTTGCTTCGGTTTTGCATTACGAAAGTAACACAAACCGATGCAATACTCCCTGGTACACAGCTCGGCCTGGACAGACCAATGTTTACTAATTACTGTACAAATATTCTGCAAGTTTTTTGCAAAACACCATTAAACATGAAAATGGAAACATTATCACGGTCTAATTCTGTATTTGAATTCACCCTGCGCACAGGCGGCCAAGGCCAGCAGAAGAGTCAATTGTAATTTTCCTTATTGCAATTAATTTCTATATCCAAAAAAACTCTGCTACCAAATGAATTGAGCATAAGCCATTTGTAACTGGTCGATTGGCATTTCCACCAGGATTATTGCCAGTGCCCCAGTCAAACTGACCTATCAAAGACACTGTCATGTTGTGAATACCATTTCCCGGCTAAGCTAGTCAGTGGCGTCCGCAAAATGATGACTCCTCAATGCAAAATTGCTGCGATGCTCCTGAAATTCCTACCATCTTGTTATAACAGTGCATCTACTAGCTTGCTCACACCTCCTACGCCATAATACAAATCCCTGAGTTTAATTCACATCGTCATTCAATTTTAGCGAAAGCTGTGTTTCTGGCAGCAGCAGCCTTTCTAGCCCTAGGGAGGTACAGCTAAGTAGATCTCCATTAAGGGCCGGGATCTGGTGTGCAGGGACTGCAGGCAGGTCTGGCTGTAGGGCAGAGTGACTGGTGCAGCCGTACTGGGAGCTGACCTGGGGAGGGGGGCGCTGTTTAGCAATAACTTATGATTTAAAAACAGCTGCTGCAGAGTTACTTGTACATACAGGGGTATATTCACAAGAACGTGTGATAACTACCGCAAGAGTAGCGTAACGCAACTTTCAATATCGCAGCCTAGCGCGGGAAAATAACCCCGTGTCAACGTGGAATTCACAACAAGGCAGTAGCATGCGATAGCCACCAGATAACGCGTCAAATGTCAGCCTGAAAATCAACGCCACGCCGAAAAAATGCGAAACTCGAACGTGAGAAATCATGCGATGAGGCCAATCAGGCCTGCAAATCCCACGCGTCTGGTGGGAAATTGCACCATAAAAACCACAGAAACAACACACCAGAAACAAGCCAAAGCACGTAGCAACATGGATGCACCCTGACCCAGTGCAGAGGTCAACGCGAACCCCACAACCCCCACAGACCACCAGCAAGGAACAACTGGGTCGGGGAAGGCCAAGGAGAAAAGGGAGAGGAAGACGGGGTGCAGACCGCAGGAAAACAAGACCAGCGCCACGGAGGCGACAGAACACTACCAGCAACTGACCCACAAGCAGACCACCTGGAATGCAGTCGGAGTGCCCAGGAGGCCAAGAGGCGCCGGCAGGACGTGACAACCTAAACCAGGTACAAACCCGCTTCCAACAGGAAGGCAGCAACGGCGACAGGAGGTGGCAGTCCAGCGCCACAGGAGGAGCTGGAGGAAACCCAGGCCACAGTCATCAGTTTGGAGACGGTGCAAGGAGTAGGGAGTACGGACACAGCTCGAGAGGACCTGACACAACAACAACAGGGTGAGGATCCAACAGGGACTGGGGGGACGGGGGGTGATGGGCACAATGCCACACATGCACAATGAGGTGTAGCACACTGCACACCCACAATTACCCAGGGACATGTCCCTCATCCCCGTGGCACACTGCAGCACACACACATAGCAATCACAGCACATACCATGACAATGTGGCACAAAGTGCAACACCCACACTGCAGAACAGGGGACACATCTGGGTCCGCCCAGGCGCAGAAACAGAACAATCACATTGGACAGAGCAGGGAACTGTGAGATGCATATCTACCCCTACAACCCCACATCAGCCATGTAGGCCAAATGTACACTGTCCCAACTCAAATAGCCACCACCACCCAAACAGTCACAATGTACATTGTCACACAGTCTTCATGTCGACAAGAACAAGGCGCCAACACAATGCCAACATGCACCTCCCCTTCACAATGCAGAGTGACAAACAACACCTCCAGCAGGTCAGAACAGACAACCCATCAGTGATGCCCGAGACGAACACCACACCCCCGACACCGACGCCCTACAACAGCCCATGGACATCCCACACAACCCACCACCAGGACCAGGGCAGACAAGCTACTCAGAGGAGAACCCAGACCCTGCAACAGACCACACAGCATGAAGCACCCGCAATCACGGCTGCCTCACAACACTTCACCGACCCACACATGGCACCCCAATGCCAGGTGGCAGAACGCCAAAAGGAGGTGGCCCAACAGGTGAGGGTGTTGCCGAACCCATGGAATGCGAACTAGAACACATACGTGGGTGTCCAATACCCTTCAGGGACCACCTACACCCCACAAAGGAGACCCACACCTCCACAGAGACACATGCAGATGCACATACCCAGTACAGAACCACGCCCAGGGGCACGCACATATCAGTCACACACCCACGTTGGCTCTGCGTACGACGGCACAGTCCACTCCCCTTACGAATTGAGTGGGTGACGACAAAGCTACATGTCCAGGTTCCAGCCCGCTGCCTGCGGTGACATGTCTGCGTCCGCTGTACACAGCACAATGTAATGTCGTAGGGCCCAGGGCCCCCATGCATACAACAAGACCACAGGGACACATGCACATATCATGTTGAACTGGCTACGGGCACGTGCACCCGGCCCCTTTATTGGCAGGGCCACATGTACAGTGACGCCTGTGCTGGATGTGTGTGGGGTGAGTATAAGCCAGCCCGCACGGAGTGCTTGGTGCTGCCAACAACCTGAACAGTGGACACCAGTGTAATGGAAACAGAAAATACCAGCATAACAGAGTCAAATGCAGGGCAACATGGAGGGATCCGGAGTAAGGACAGAGGTCACCCAATATTCAGTCAGGAGGTTCCGTGAGTTGCAGTGCACTGAGGTAGGGGCACTAGAGAAGAGCGCGCTCATGTGATGAAAATGCTAGGATTGTGTCCCTTCGGGTTAGTCCTGATGCAGATGCAGTGGGGTGTGTTACACCTGCATCAACTTCCTCATCAACGTCCCAGGTCTCCCACACTGCCTGAGGTGACAGTTGCGTCCGCAGTCCACAGCGCAATACCCAGTATTAGATCCGGGTGTGTAGCTTGACTACCACCACCAGTCTGCATTCCTGCCTTTGGGCTGTTGCCACCTGCCCTCCCATTGTCTGTGCCTTCTCCCGTCCGCACACTTGACACATCCTCCTCATCATGGTCCCAGGTCTTCCCCACTGCATGAGGTGACATTGCTGCGCAACCTCACAACAGCACAAAACTCAATCAGTAACGGACAATGGCTTGCGGTGCACTGAGTCACTGGCACCTGGAGTGCTGAGCAGGGTATCAGGCCGATGATGGCATCCACGACAGGTCTGAGCAACTCCGTAGGTCTGTCAGGACCATCGTTTCGACTCTGGCAGATGGCGGTTGGAGGTGGTCCTTGCAGTGGTGGCGTGTGCCTCCTGCGGTGATGCGACGTCCGGGCCGGTCAAGACTCGATGCTTTGTGTGGGCCCTGGTGGCCCGCAGTTGAGGCCGGAGGATGCGGACAGCACAGGGCCACAGACACATGGCGTTGATGGCCCCAAGACCATTGCTACAGAGGCCATTCAATGTCCCAGAAGAAGGGGTCCCAGGCCTGAGCAGCACAGAGTTAGTGGCCCCGGATGCACTGCGGCCGGCACAGGCACCCAGCCACGGGACGGTGACTTGCGGTGCAGTCAGATGGGCCATGCGACCTGAGCGGGTCCCCATCAATGTCCGAGGTGTATGTTGCGGAGAGTTTCGGGGGACAGTGGAAGGTGTCCTCCAGGGCATGATGCGGAAGGTCTGATGTTATCTGTAAGCAGCAAATGGAGGAGTGGAAAGCGCAACCCTCGTTTCCACCAACAATTCGGTATCAGCTACATGAGGATGAAAACTAGCCCCTAGTCCATAGACTCAAACGCCACCAATGTGCGACCAGTGAGTGTCCATGAATGTCGGGGAACACACTTAGTGGCACAGGTGCTGAGAGGGGATGCAGTCTGCGATGATGCTGGTACACAGATGTGAACTCCAACATTGCCAAATCAAGACTCTGTGACCTACTGGACCACAGTGTAGGCCGGAGGCAGCGGTCAGCATGGGCCCACAGACACGTGTCGTGTGCCTGTGATGCATTCGTTTGCTTCACTGAAAGCAGGGAGTTTAGTGATATCACCCCTGCAGTAGACATCCGGTCACTGCCATGGTGTAATCAAGACTCAGTTCCAAATGTGTGACCTACCTGACCATGGTGTAGGCCTGAGGCAGCGGTCAGCACGGCCCATTCACCGAGTGTCGCCGGCATAGGTTGGATGGCCCCACCGGCCTGCGTAGTTCAGTTTCAGTGGCACCACATGTAGCCGGCTGGCGTTGAACAGGGTTAGTGGCACCACGTGTAGCCGGCTGGCGTTGAACAGGGTTAGTGGCACCACGTGTAGCCGGCTGGCGTTGAACAGGGTTAGTGGCACCACGTGTCGCAAGATGCCCATATGGAACTATGCCTCACTGATCGGGGGGATCTGATGCTGTGGCCGCTGGCCCGGATTTGGGGTCACTGCCATTCATGACTCAGGACACAGTTTCACATATGGGACCTACTGGTCCGAAGAGTAGGCCTAAGGCGGCAGTGGAGTACGTCAACGAGAAAGGAATAAAGCGGGCCTGTGTCGTGGAGGCCGTGATGGTCTGAGGTGGCTGCCAAGGTCGCAGGCCTCGGGCTTGGAGCTTGCGCCGTCATGTGGTGGGCCCTCCTTGACACACGCCGGTGTCGGCAGGTGATCAGTGTTGCCTGGCTGCGCAGGGGCGGGCCTGACGGGTTCGTGGTCCAGCGTGCCGGGGTCCGGCAGGCGCACAGCATCGCTGGCAACTCCGCTCACGAGGACGGCGTCGGCCTCGTGGCGGGGTGGGAGGCACCGCCCTGGCAGAGACGTGGGTCTTTCCGGAAGATGACCACGCCCAGGCCTACGTGCTTTTTATTCACACCCCTACGCTGGCGTGGCGTACGCCGGGCCATCCCACTCCGGTGACGCTTAGGGGGGGGCGTAACAGGCAACATTTCCGCGAGGTCCCCCACTGGCTGGGGTGACATAGTAGCATCCACTGTCCACTACACTCCATACACCAGCGGTGTATGTCGCCATGGATAGGGGTGTGTTCTGCATACTGCAGTGTGTCCAGCACATCTCCGCCACCCATGGCATTGTGTACTTTCCCAATCATGGTTCTACTGCATCCTTCACACATGCCTGGTTGCCACCTCTCCACACATTCGGCTATTATGTGGCTGTGGTGCCATGCCATTGCTGACTCATGTTCAGGGCTTGCACATGTGAACATTGTATGTTGGTCTGTCGTGTTTGGTGGGTGGGCATGTTGTTGTGCCTGTTGTATGTGATTTTGTGATGTGTGCATTGCCAGAGTTGTGAGTTGCATGGTTGTGGAGTTGAGGTGTGTGGGGTGTTCATTTGGATATTGCCAAGGGGCTGTGCATTTCCCTTGTTGCCATCCTGGGAACACTGGTTGATGATGGACTGTCGGAGGATGAAGGTATCATGCACACTGGCTGTGTATTTGAAGGTGACATTGTTGGGGGTTCCACGGTGTTCTGTTATTGCCTGCACATTGATTTGAGACGTGTGCTTCCTGTTGCGGTGATTGTGTGCTGTGTCACCAGGGGGCACAGGTAGTACATGTGTGCTGTGTATTGCCCCCAACACGTGCGTGCATCCTGCTTGGGCGTATGGTCCTTGCTTGGTCTCCAGCGGATCCTGCGCATTGTGTTGTACGTATGGGGACTGGGGTGCCAGGGTGATGGTGATGTCCAGGACAGGTGTGGGGGACTTGGATGTGGCTGGCTGTGAGACTCCTCCGACTCTGGTGGGTGTTGGTTGGGGAGTACCAGGGGCCAACAGGTGCAGCCAACCCAGCAGCTTTGTGTAGGGTGGGATGTTGGTTGTCCGCTGTGTTGTTGCCGTAGGCCTGTTAGGCGATGATGGTCAGGATGCGTAGGATGTTTGTCACTTTCAGCCTGTAGTAGACGGTGACCTTGTCAGATGTTGGGTCTGTGAGGCTGGTAAGCTTCCTGGGGGTCCGCTGTCTTTGTCTGCGCTGCGTCTGTGGTGGTCCGTGGGGGGGGGGTGGTGTTCCGGGTGTGGGTTGGGGTCCTGGGGTGGTGGCGGTGGGTGTTGTGGCCCTCTTGGGTGTCCGGGCCGCATGGTGAGTGGCTCCATGGCATCTGTTGCCCTTCGGTTGTGGCCCTGGGCTGTGCTCCCTTTTGTGGTGCTGGCTGCCGTCCGACTTTACACCAGGTCAGGGCAGGTGTAAATTTCCTGGTGCTAACGTGCCTTATCGCCTGTTTTGTGTTCTTATCGCCGATGTGGCTGGTCGTTGTGAATGTTGAGGTGTGATGTTGTCTCGGCTTTTGTCACGGGAACGCCTACTCTGCATCTCATTAGCGATATTTGCGGGGGTCCTCTGTGGCGATGTTTTTTGCGGCTGCTGTCGCGGTGTAAACTGGTGCTGTGGGCTGTTAACACCGGCTTGTGAATGGGGAGGTAAATTTATCACGACTTTGGCTGCGATAATGTGCCGTTAATTCCGCGATGGCTCCTTGTGAATATGCACCACAGTTTTCAGGCAGCATTAAAAATGACAAGATTACTCTTGTGATAAAGTTCCTGCTAGAGAGAGAGATCAGAGTTTTGTCTAGTGGCTGTTTTCACTTTCCATAAAGTAGCGCAGAGGGTTAATATGCCTGCTGTAGCATGCAAATCACAGAGCTGTAGTTTATGTGGATAGCTGAGTGGATTACTGCTTTTGCCACAGAGATCCTTTTTTCACCGCAGTTCATAAGATACAATCCTAAAATAGAACAGTGACTGTTATGAACTGTAATCAAAGAGCTGCATGCAAACTGCATAAAATAGGTTACTACATTATATTTTCCCCCCAGTCTTTAATTATCTATTCTTAATGTGCTGAAAAGAGTTTGTTTGGTAGTTATACATTCTTATTAGTAAAGTCGGCCTTTACCAGTGCTTTAAAACAAATTAAATGTATGTGATAGAGTATCTATGGAGAGATGAGGGGCACTTTTGCCCGGTTGTCATGAGGGAATCCAAGAAGGAGGTCCAGGGGGGTGCCAAAAATGACTGTCGCACCCGGCGGCAACAGCGCTAAAGCCAGCCCCGGCTGCAGGGGTATATTGCATGCCAGAGGCCACTGCCTATGCCCCCATTCCCTCACCGTTGAGTATTAGGAGATAACCCTCATCTATTCTAAGCAAATAATGTACTCAGTATCGCATGGCCTTTCCCTTTACCTCACCCAGTTCCTGTAAAGGCAACTTGAATTTTTCTGAATTTTGAGGATCATTCCTGACCTGTTACCAATCAATCTCTTAGACTCAGTATCTCTCTGAAATGGTCACAACAGCCGTCCATGGAAAATTATAAGAGTGTAAAAATATCTCCAGAATGTTTAAGATTACCCTAAATCTGAGGTCATAACTCGGCAAAACTCTCCAAACGTAGTCTGAATGCGCAGTTAAGCACAGGCCTAACATTTTAGCGTCTCACGATAAATGTTAGGTGCTCGGAGATGTTCCTCCATTCTTCAACATTGTATTCGATTTAAAATAGAACAATAATGACAACGTATTTTTAGATGGTACTTATTACACCTGCTTTGTTGTTGCACAGTGCTGTAAAAACAGATGTTAGCACTACCATCCAGTTTAATAGTACAAGTAGCAAACTCCAACGAGTGAATGTCAGCCTTGTGATGTCATCAGTGATGTCATAAATGATGCCATAGAACATGGCATGATTGATGTCATGTGTGAGGTCATAAGCAGTGCATGGCGGGGGCGCAAGTTATAACTGGTGAATTTCTGTGGATATTTTAGTTCAAAACATTAATGTTGTCACTGACAAATTCACCTAACTATAACATTACTTTAACCTTTGTTTTTTCATTGAATTTCCAGGGTTTTTTAAAAGTAAAGTAATCCTTAATTACCATACGTAAATGCAACCCCCACCCCACACAGCTGATGGTTGGCTGCAGGCCCGGCAGCCAATCCCGCCTCCATACAGTCAACCCCACATTTTGGGGGGTTGGGCATAGGGCGCTGGCCCTGGGGACCCCATCCCTATGATCATTTCTAACAACAAAGGGGAGGGGGCCGCGTGGCCCCCCCCTCCTGTCGCCTCTTTAGGCTCTGGGGTCCCCATCCCAAAGCACATTGTATTTGCCATTTCGGCCCTGGGGACTCCATGTGCCAGAGCCACTCTTTTAACTAAAGGGGATGGGTGGTGCACGTAGCCCTTCCTCCCTGGGCCATTTTGTCTTCAGAGACCCCATTCCCAGTATAGTTTGCAAGGGGAAGGGGCATGCAGCCCCCTTCCTTCGGCTGATTTTGGCCTCAGTGCCCCATCCAGGGGACCCAGTGTTCTTTTGAAGGGGAGGGGGCAAGCAGCCCTCCTCCTTGGGCCGATTTTGACCTCAGGGATCCCATCTCTCGAGGCCCAGCATAATTTTCATGGGGAGGGGGGCACACGTCACAATGGGACTCCTCCCCAGTGTTTTAAATTAAAAAATATATATATTGTTTTGTCACCAGTAAACGATACTACCTAGGTACTGCCTCTGTATGGTACGGTACCCAAAAATAATTTTAAAAAGTTGTTTGAGCATCCCGTGATGTGTTGTGCACAGGGCCAAAGACCATGTGTAAGAGGGGGTTGGCAGTGCCTCAGGGGGTGTTAGGTTTGAAAGCAGAGCCTGGCTACAGGCCAGGCCTTGTGGCCAACCCTCGTTGCTCGTCACTGAAGGCAGTGCACAGCAGGGTTGGCCATTGGCAGAGGGTTAGGTGATGGTCAGGTTCTACAGCTAACCCCGGCTGCGCTCGACTGAAGGTTCTGCACAAAGGGGGCATAACTGCCATGCGGTGGGGGTAACCAGCTATGCAGTGGATTGAACATAGTGCTGGACTCAAGCCATGCCTTTTGGCCAACCCCCCCACTATGCCTGGCTAAATTCCGCCCTCCAAGTGGTTGGGGGCATGGTCTGGGGGTTGGCCCTGTGGGCAGGCAAGGCTTTCCAGCCAACACCTGCTGTACAATGCCACCCCGCAGGGATTGGGTGGAGGGCCTGTCCTTGGCACAAGTGGTCAAAGACATGGTGGTCTGCTGACCCCTGCAGGTCACCATATGTGTGATGGCAGCCGTTCGTAGCAGATTTCAATTTGCCACCTATCTCATGAATATTTGAATACTGATGAGGTAGGTAAAATTGAGACCCATTATAATCCAGTATTTTTATGAAAAAATTTGTTAGTACATAGGTGAACTAGCAAAGTTTCATTGGATTTGCAAAACAATGTGCTCATTTTGCGATCCTTTTTTGCAAGTCTAAAGTTAGTACTCTGGAACAAGGTCCATAGTGACGTACTTTGATAGTTACGTACAAACATGGCAAACAACACAAATTGTTCTTATTTTTAAACCATTAGAGGTAATTCTAACAAGAACCTTTTTTCTCTATTTTTTAACAATTTATATATAATTTGTCTGGAATATTTTTTTTTTAATACTTAACTAAAAATAACAACAAAATAGGGCGTTAGAACTTGGGTGCAAAAAAATATGTCTTGCTGGTTGCTTAATGGGTGCTTATCTGGTTTTTGTAAACTGTGACAATCATTATTCCCACAGATATTACCTTACCAAAGTCAAGGCATTGCAACCTAATTAGAAAATACCAATGGTCTAAGTCATGTTGGTGGGTGGCAAGGATATCTAGGGAATGTGTATCTCCGGGTTTGCACCTGCTGGACGACTCTTAGGAAGAGGTTGATGTTTCATGCTCTTCTTGTCTTCTGTATTTCCCAGCATTAAATTGGCGTTTATGGAACACATTGAAAGATTATGCATTCTGGAAACACTGAAAGGGTACTTTATACCTATGCCACAGCTAAACTCCCTTTGGCACAGGATACAGGTGACCTATTTGGCAGACACCTTTTTTTATCCAGATGGTATGGAGAGTATGGAGAAAAACTCCAATACAATTGCCTTGGGAGTGGTCCTCTGCTTCTGTACCTTATCCTGAGGTTGCTCAGGTTGTCCCTGGTTTCCAGCAGAAGCCATGTTTCTGAAAGTTCTAACCTTATTTGATTAACTCCCCAAAAAGTGAGAGAATTCTAAGAAAAAAGGCAGACAGTGTATACGATGCATACACATTCAAGTTCAGATGTGATACCAATGGCATAAAAATAAAGATGAAAACAGCCATCAGATTGGCCACTCTTGACAAACTACTCAAAAAACAAGCCCAGAGGTTTCAGGAAAAAAAACACAAAGTAATTTCATGAACACCATTTACAGATTGCTATTTTACAGAGGGAGATTGTTGACCAGAGAACCAAATGCATCATGGCTTCAGGACAATCTCCAGAGCAGCAACCACCTACCTATCTTTCCTCAGGACCTGTCCACGCTGTAGCATCACAGGATTATGACGAGATAGTTCTGAATCAACACCAACGGCAATGTCTGCTACTAGGCTCAGAGAGAAATCAGTAGTCTCAAAGTTTTTTAAGTTTCCAGCTGGGAAAAAGAACCCTGAACAGATTTCTTGGTATAAAAGTAGAACTTTACTCAGAAAGCATGCTTTTGATGATTTAGTGTAAATCTGCTCAGCAGTTTTTGCGATATAAATATTTTTAAAAGTTCAGAGTGGGCTTTAAAGGGTTAACACTTTTGTACATCTTGGCCATTTTATTCACATGGGATTTTGGGAACTGATCCAAGAATAACTGCAAATTTAAAATTTTAAAAAATGAGCTAAGTAGGTATTGGCTGCTAGAGGAGGGCTGCAACGTTGCAGGTGTCCCGCACTGGCCAATGCCTGCTGTACACTCCCTCTAACTCAGTCTCTCACTTTCTCACTCACCCAGTGTCTCACTCACTCCTTCTCCCTCAGCTTTCTTCACCTTCAGTCCCTCCCCATTAGTCAATCTCTCTCACTTTCACACTCACCCACTTATTCCCTTTCACTTATTTCCTCGCTTTCACGCACTCTCTATCACTCACTCTTTTAGCAACTTGGGGAAATAACAGCTATGAAATCTCAGTGATGCACAAGCATTTTAATGCTTGGCTTGAACAGAAGCTAAATGTTGAGAGGAGGAAGCGAGACACACAGGAGGTGAGTACATCTTCTTCATTGCTGCAACATGGCTTCACTCCTGGAGAGACTTTGCCTGAAGATATCCCACAGGAGTTGCAAGACAAAATTGATCCATGTTTTGCAATAGTGGGAACGCATTACTGCTTGTTTGGCACAACCATCTTTGCAGAGAGCAAAGAGGAAGAGCATGCAAAAATCAAGTGTTTCTCCATTAGAACACCTGCAAAAAATATTTTGGGGGACTTTTTTACCCCAGTTTCTTCCCATTGTTCAAGTAGGTTTTCCAAAAGAGTAAAAACAAACAAACAAACAAAATGGAAACAGTCACATAAATATTTTGAAGCCACTTAACAGCCAAAATGAACAGAGTGCTAACTGCAGCAGTCAACCACCACATTGTGCACAGGAAGAAGAAGAAAAAGAGGTTGTATATATATTTATCAAAAAGAGCAGAACACTGGGCCAAGAAGTATCTTGCCTGGAAAATATTTAACACAGCGAGAGGAGAAAATATGGTGAATGCAAGGAAGGTCACTTGCAAAGACATCGCAGACACTACTGGCATGATGATTAAGCATCTTTGTGCCATTCACCTGAATGGCTACTCTCGGGCAGAAATGGAGCAACAAACCATTCAGCTGGAGGATGTGGAAAGCATTCCTGCAGACGTTCTTCAAGAAGCAGAAGAGTCTAATTCCTGACTGTCAATGTTTGCCATGTATTGTAAAATATGTAAAAAAAACATCATTTGCACTGGTGAAGAAAATTGACCCGAGATCTCAAGTGCTATGAACACGCACTTTAAAGAAATCACAAAGACTTTTATGCTTCATTTGGAAAAAAAAAAAAAAAAGAAACTCGCGGTTGAAAAGTAAAGGTTAAAAAATAAGCATTTCCTTTAGTAAAAAACTTTAAGAAAAAGATTACAGTTAAAAAAAAGGCTACATGTAAGAAAACAAAAGTATTTGGCTATCAACAGCAGGGTGGGTGAAGGGCCATGCCAGAAACCATGTTGTGCAGTCAACTTACACTGTGCATGACCAAAGGCCATGTGTAGCTAGGGTTGTGTGCAGAGCCTGGCCGGAGACAGGAGTTGGCCAACACTTGCAATGCAGGGCCAAAGGACATGTGCAGTAGGAGTTGGCCAACCGCAGTGAGCCACCTAATGGTCTGCCGGCAGTCAAACCCTGTAGTACACTGCAAAAGGCAGGGGTTGGCCATTTACAGCTGGTGACTGTTGACTGTGTGGGCAACCTCCCACTAGGGATGTATGACTGAATAGGAGTTTGGAAATTTTTGCATTATAAAAAAATCCATGAAATTCACTGAAAAAAACAGTTGGAAACAGAGTTATGGTTCTGGGTCAAATGCGTCAAACCACTAAAGTTCGCCAGTTATTGTTTGTGGCACAAACCATAGCTCATACTACCCCCTTGCGCTAAGTATGACATCACACATTACATCATTTATGACATCACTTATGATATCACAACTGACGTCACTGATGACATTGCTGCACCTAACAAAACAATTATGGAACAGAAACACAGAGACATAGATACAGATAGAGCTAGACTTATAATGAGGATAAACAAAAAAAGAGAAGCATATAAAAAGCACAAACAGCCTGAGCAGCTAACTTACAGAAAAAACACATAGACAAAGCCAAAAAGATTCACTATTATAACTGTAATTATAGAATAGGAACTGGGACACTAAACTACTGATAATTAAACTGAAATGTACATGACAACTACTTTTATTTGCAGTGCTACAACATTCTGAGACGGATCACTGCTATTTTTTCAAGTCACAGTTTCTTATCAAAGAGATTAAGTTCATCGGTTTAGAGTTTTCTATTAATGGGATATGACACTTACGTGCTCCTAAGCCAAACCCCAGTCATTGTGCAATATCAGTATTCTCAATGGGATTCAGTGACGTTGCTTCCCCATCACAATGATTTACAGCACCTCTTGCCCAGCAGGTAGAGGTACATGTCTTGCAAGTCATCAGCTCCTTTTCACAGCTCAGCATGTGCACAAAGACAGCAACTCCAAGCATAAAAGTGTCCATACATATATACATCCACCTGTGAACACACACACACACAAACATGATCCATCCACACACAGATGCACACATCAACATACCATAGACATACACATATAGCACATACATAAAGTCCCATTAAGTCACCCATACACTCTCAAACTGATCATCTTTCATCGTTGCACAAATACCCATCAATGCCAGACATTATCCTTTTACATGAATTCTCTCTCCACAAACATTCTTAATTCATCTAATCATGCATCTATCCCTTCCAAAAAATTCAACTTTCTTCAAAACATAAATTCAAGAGCCATTCAGCCTCCCACTCACCCAAATGTCCTCCAACTCACACCACCATCCTACCTCCACTCTCCATCCACTCACGTACCTATTAGTACAGCAATTCACCTCTCCACTCAACCGTTCATACTTAACTATACACTTACCAAACAACACAACCAAAGTGAAATGCATACATCAAATAGGCAGATGTGTTTGCACTCCTGCTGTAATAATATAAATCTTCTTCATCATGCTGTATCTGTTCTAGGAGGGAGGGACGCTTGCACTGCCGCCAATACTGTGCCTGTTCCACGAGAAATGGAGCCTGCACTGCGGATGCCCATCTGTACTTGTTCTCTGAGTGTTGCTTTTACCTCAGGTGGAGTACTTTACTTGCTGTGTGAGAGAGAAGCTTACACTGGTGGTACTGTGCAGTACCTATACTGAGAAGTAGAGGCTTACACTGCTGTTGTCGTGCGGTATCTGTTCTGTGAGAGAGAGAAGCTTGCAGTGAAGCTGTTGTGGTGTACTTGTTCTCTATGTTTATATTTAGAGGGTTTATAGACGCAACAGCTAGGTTCGCTTGGGATAGTTTCAACTAACTTAGATTGAAACTATAAACAACAAATGTTAGCACAGAAATAGAAAACCAAATAAGGGAAGAAAGATTCTTAACAAGGAAAGGTAATTAGAATAAACAGAAAATATATAAACCCTAAAGCAAAACAACTAATTGTACAATTGAAATATTCAATTACCAACAGTTTTTGTAGATCAAAACTTAAATCTTTTCATTATAGAAACAGATGGTATTTAAGCAACGCAAAAGAGCTGACAGAACCTATACAGTGTAATAGGTTGCCATTTGTGCATATATATATATATATATATTAGCTATGGTTCTGATTTAATGGAGGGTTATGGCGTGGTCCTAGATTGCACCTAGACTTCCAATTTGTGCTTTTTAATGTGGTATATGAATAACAGAACACTGCCGTTCAACGAGAGTGGCTGGTTTTTCATTGTCTTGTGGAAACTGTGGGGCATATGTACTAGAAACTGGCGGAGCACAGTGTTACGCCAAAATTGGTTACGTCGCGCTCCGTTAGTTTCAAAATGCAAGGATGCGCTGTATTTACAAAAATACAGTGCACCCCTGCGTTTTCCCTAGTGCTGGCTCTAAAGAAGCTGCCTAGCGGCAGCGCAGGCACCTTAGCACCATTTTGCTAAGGTGCCTGTGCTGCAGGGGGGATTGTTTATGTGCAGGAAGGGACGCCTTCCTGCACATAAACAATCTTAAAAGGCAATTTGCTCTATCCATTTGTGCTGCAGAATGCAGCACACGTGGAAAGAGCAATTTACGAGGAGAAATAAAACATTTCTCCTCGTATCGCCTGTTTAAGACCAGGTATTTTCTGGTCTTATTTTTGGCACTACCCCATACCTTGTAAATATGAGGCAGCATCAAAATGCAATGGGTGTTGCAGCGGAACGCCCACTGCATCACCCATTGCCTACCTCTTTCACGCTAAGTGCTGCATGAATAGGGGCATTATTTACTAGGGGGCGTTAAGCCTCACTAAGTGGCTTAACGACGCCTTGTAAATATGGCGAAGCGCCTAACGCCACCAGAACATTGCAAAAAGTGAAGTTCTGGTGGTGTTAACTCCTTGTAAATATGCCCTTGTGTCTCGTTAGGGGGAATATAGTGTCAGCCGTTGGTGCTGTGATGTGTGCTCAAGACTTTGCAAGGACTGTCTAGTTCATTCTGTTGTACCTGAGTGCTGAAATACGAAAGACATTTATTGTACTGTAAGGTGCATCCTGAAGCCAACTAATTGGTCACTGTCACAAGTTGTGTGCTTTTGGATGTGGAGTTTCTAAAGCCTTCTTTTGTATCTGAGCATTTATGTGTGATGACTTTGGTGTTCTTTTGGACGGTATCCTGCATTTGACTATCTGGCTTGGAGTTGTAATGTGTTCATGCTGGGACTGAGTGGGATGTCTGCTGTGTGCTTCTGTACCTTTGAGAAGTGGTACATACGAACAAAGTGTTGTCCTGCTGGGCAGTATCACTTTATCAGGGCCGGACTGGCTACCGGGCGTTTTGGTGTGCTGCCAAGCTGGGCGCTGATTTCGTTGATGGGGACCTGCGTGTGCTTAAAAACTTTCGTTTTACTTGGTTTATTTCGAAGCTCACGCAGCACGCAAGCAACGAAATCAGCCCCCACCGCAGTGAAATCAGCCCCCAGCTCGGCAGCACACCAAAACGCCCGGTAGCCAGTCCGGCCCTGCACTTTATCATTAACATGATGTCAGTGCTGTATAGTCTATTGAGTGAATGTTTCTTTAGTGTGTCTTTTATTCTGCAAATTCAGATTGTAAGAAGAGTGGTTGCATTTTCTTTGCCAGATATAAGGCTTTAGTGCCACATTGTGTGTGTGAGGTTGTGGAACTGTTTTGCAAGCCTGCTGTATAGTTGTTATGGGCATTATTTATTATCCAAACTGCTAAAGCACAAAAGATTCGTCAGGTTGATTCACTGTATTGCATTTGTTACATTACATTAAAGAACAATATTCTATATTCAGGTTACGCGTCAATTGTATTTGAGTCCATCAGAGGTTTATTCTGTCGATATGGTAACAGTTCTTTCACATGGGCAGTCAAGATTTCCAGCTGTGCTGGAAGCAGGGGGGTGTAAAGTTATGCATCTTTAGGTCTGGTTTATATACAGCTTTTAGCCTTCTTACTTGATTGCTTAGTGTCCTCTTCTGTTAGTCTCTCCCCTGAAACATAGCTTCTAAAAACCATTCTTTTGATTGGATAACTTCTATACTTCCACTGGGCACATGGAGGAAACTCATGTTCCTGCTCCATTCAGCACTCCAAGAGTACATATGTTTTCTTGCTCTCTCCTTCATGTGCTGCTTCACCCTACAAATGCCCAGGGCCGACTTTAGTGCATTGTGACCAGTGCTGCCACACATGGCGCAGAGTGCAGGGGCGCTGTGTTTAGAAATAACGTATCTGTTTAAAAGCACCTGCTGCAGAGTTCCTTGTGAATCCAGCAGTTTTTAGACAACAATAAAAATGTCTAAATAACTCAGATGATTAATGCTCCTGCTGGGGAGAGATCAGAGTTTTGTCTAGTGGCAGTTTTCACTCATGATAAAGTAGCACTGAGGTTTAGTATGCCTGCTACAAAGAAAGTGTACCGAGCGGTTCACAGAACTGTATTTTATTTGGATAGCTCAGTGGGTTACCGCTTTTGTCACAGAGATCCTTTTGTTACTTGCATAAGTTACAATCCTAATGTAGCAGAGACAAACTATGAATCGCCATCAAAGAACTGCACACAAACTGCAAGGCATAGGTTAGAATGTCATGTTTCCCCCCCCCCTGTTTTTCATTATCCGAATGCTGCTTAAAAAAAAGGGTTATCATGAGTAGAAATACATTCTTATTAGTAAAGTCAACCCCAATCCTGTGTTTGTGCTTCTCCAGACCAAACACTCTTAAAATATACTGCCTACTAGTGTGAATGACATGTGATTCCTACACCTTGTAATCCTCATTGTCTTATGTAACATTTCCTATAGACTGATTTACAGACGTATGATTCATTGTCTCTGTATAATGTATGTTAGACTTGGCATCTTTGGCGTGGTGTCCTCTGACTTTTTGCCTCTACCTCCTGTATTTTTGATGCTGTGCTAGATTTCGTTTTTGCTGGCTTAGATGCTTTGGGCACTTTGCCACTGCTGATCAGTGTCAAAGTGCAAGTGCTCCCTGTGTAATATGTTGTTACAATTGGTTGTCCCTGATTGGCATATTTGATTTACTGGTAAGTCCCTAGTAAAGTGCACTGAAGTGTGCCAGGGCCTTTAAATCAAATGCTACTGGTGGGCCTGCAGCACTGATTGTGCCACCCACATGAGTAGCTCTGAAAAGGTAACTCAGGCCTGCCACTGCAGTGCCTGTGCTCAGTTGTTTACTGCCATGTCAGCTTGGCAAGTGCACCCTCTTGCCAGGCCCTAACCTTCCCTTTTCTTACATTTAAGGCACCCCTATGACAGGCCCAAGGTACCCCCCTGGGCAGGGTGCAGTGTATGTGAAAGGTAGGACATGTACTGATGTGTATGACATGTACTGATAGTGAAATACTGCCAATTTTGTTTTTCACTATTGAAAGGCTATCTTGCCCCATAGGATAGAATGGGAGTTTATTCATAACATCTTATAAATATAACTTCCCATTGGAACAAGATAGAGAAAAATGTTTTGGCTCTCTGAACTCAGAATTTAATAACACATCTATTAGTAAAGATGTTTTATAAATTGTGTGTTTGAAAATGCCACTTTTAGAAAGTTGGCATTTTCTTGTTTAACCACTCAGTGTTCCTCTGCCTGTTTGTGTATTGACCGTCTCTTTTGGAGTGACAGGGGCTGGGGACGTGCATTCACTGTAGACAGCCACTGGTGGGGTTTGAGGTGTGCCTGGCCCTTCCTGGATGGCTCAGAGCTGAGCAGCTGAATAGACCCTGGCTGAATTTAGAGTAGTGGGAGGAGATTTCCTTGCACCTGAATAGGGTCTGTCTCCCATGCACAATGCTGTCTCCAACCCCTGTGGTCATACTGGACCAGTGAGGACAGAACTGGTTTGGACAGGGCTCAGAGACCCTTGCACAAAGAGAACAAAGACACTTTGGGGTATAAGTATTGGACCTAAAACCCCTGAACTATACACTACTTCTGGAATCAAGAGGAACCTTTGCCAAGGAGAAGAGCTGGAGAAACTGAGGAGAAGTACTGCCCCTTTGCTGTGTGTCTGGGGTTGGCCTGCAGTAGCTATTTCTGCCAAGGAAAGGAGAAATACTTTGCTGTGTGCTGTGGCCCCTGCTTGAAAAAGATCTCCAAGGGCTTGAGTAGAGCTTCCCTCCTGTTTTGAAGACTCAGGTACACAAAGACTTCACCCCCAGCTCCCCTGAACTTCCTTGCTGGGAGTTCTGACCTGCCAGGAGGTGCCTTGGACTGTCTTGGGCCCCTGGAGGTTGTTTCTACTGTTGGGAGCTCAAAAAGCAACGCAACTACAAGAAAATCGATGCAACGCTCTTCTTGCGGCAGTTTTCCCGACGCAGCACCGTGGTGCGAGAAGAATCTCTACGCATTGCCGCGCTGCTGCAGAAACTGACGCAGCGCCTGTCGCCGCTGCAAGAACTGACGCATCGAGGCGTCGCAGCTGAAAAAATCAATGCAGCGCCGCTCGACGCCGCCGCATCGATCGCCAACGCATCCCGAATTTCCACGCATTGTACCTGTGCGGCAAGTTTTCCCAACGCATCACCTGCAGATCAGAGTCGCCTCCGAATCGATGCATCGCTTTCCCCCTACAGACCGGACCCGACGCACCGCTCTCCTGCGTGCAGCAGAACCGTCGCATCGCATCCCCAAGGTCTCAGGAAACGACGCATCTCTCTGTTTTTCGACGCCTCCCATTGCTGCGGCTGTTTGGCCTTGTGAATTTTGTCGCAACAACAGGTACTTTGAGGGAAATCATGCATCCATAGTTTTCTATGGACCCAGTTGCTTAAAACCTTTTTAAAGTCATTTTAGTAATACTTGTATGTTGGCTTTTTGTCGTTTTGGTCTTGTTGAGTTTAGATAAAGCTACTTTATTTTTCTAAACTGGTGTGGTGTCCATTTGTGGTGTTATCACTGTATTACTGTGTGTTTTGAGTACAAATACTTTACACATTGCCTTTGGGAAAGGCCTGTCTGCTCATGCCAAGCTACTCAGTGGGTGAGCAGGGGTTATCTAAACTGTGTATCCCCCTTACCCTGACTAGAAGCAAGGGTCCCTATTGGACAAAGGTACCTATCTCTGCCAACTAGAGACCCCCATTTCTAACAATGTGTGTGTGATGTAAAGTGCTCTGGTATAAGTAGCGCTACAAAACAAATGAAATGCATGTGAGAGAGGGGCTATGGGGAAATGGGCACTGCTGAAGGGTGGTAGTGATGGAATTCAGGGAGAAGGAGGTAATTGGGGTGGCACCCACAATGATTGTTGCACTGGGCACCACCAGCACTAAAGCTGGCGCGGCAAATACCCTCTCTGCTCACCCATCCAGTCCATGTTGCTTCCTCCTCCCCACCCCAGCTCATCCTTTGCTTACCCCAACTTGGCTTTTTATATTTTTCATTTCCGTCTCCTCCATTGCTCCATCGCCCACTCCTCATTGCTCACCCATCCATGTTCCCCCATCACAGTCCTTTAGAGAAAAGACAACCACCTTGGAAAAGGAAAATAAAATGCCAGCCTCTCATGCATTATGTTTCTGCATGTGTGGTGCCCCTCCATATGACATCACCTGGAGCACCATCATGACATACATGCATGCATTCTCACGGACATGTACTTGTGTTGGGTTTTTTAAATTTTGTTTTTTGTGCTGTGCGGCATTGTCAAAAAGTATTTCTTTTGTCAATGCTTGTTTCTCTTGCAACTTTCCTGCATTTCTCCGGAATACTTTGATTGCTACCCCTAGACTGCAAAGTTTTCTGCATGCATTTTTCATGTTAAAATTGGAAGTCTAGCACCTCTAAATTGGTTCGAGAAAAAAACAGGTTGCCATAATTCATCCAGCCTCACACCCTGAAGAGTTTTAAAGTTAACTCGAGAGAAAAACAGAGAAAGGAACATCGCTTTTGAAAGCCAGCTAGTGGGGAAATATTGCCAGTCTGAAATGTTTGAGAGACTCGCTTGTATAATCAAACTTTGTATACACCTGTATGGAGTATGGCTATTGTAATTGTATTTATATAGGGCCAGATGTATGTAGCTAGCATTTAGCGATTCCCTAATTGCGAATCACAAGGATTCGCAATTAAGAAATCGCAAAATGCAATGTGTGAAGGTGTATAGTACACCTTTTGCGATTCCTAAGGGGTCGCAAATTACCTACCTCATGAATATTAATGAGGTAGGTCGCAATTTGCGACCCCCTAGGAATTGCAAAAATCACGGGGATGGTGGCCTGTTGAGATCAGCAGACCACCATGTCCGTGATTGCTTTTAAATAAAGCAACCTTTTTTTTTGTAAAGCAGCCCGTTTTCCTTAAAGGAAAACGAGATGCTTTACAAAACGAAAAATGAAAAGTTTTCTTTTCATTTTTAAGAGCAGGCAGGGTGGGACCACTGCCTGCTCTTAAAAATAGTTTCACAAACATGCACAAAGGGGAAGGGGTCCCTCGGGGACCCCTTCCCATTTGCGAATGGGTTACCACCTACTTGAAGTAGGTGGTAAAATGTGAATGTTTTGCGACCGCAATTGCGGTCACAAAACATTCATACATACCGATGCGATTCGGTATTAGGAAGGGACGCCCTAAACACGCCCCTTCCTAATACCGAATCGCAAACCCATTTTGCGATTCGGTAACAGGTTACCGAATCGCAAAATTAGGTTTGCTGCATCGGAAAAGCAATTTTTGCATTCGCAAACGGGCAGATTCTGCGAATCTGCCCTTTTGCGAACACAAAAATGCTTGATACATCTGCCCCATAGCGCTTACTACCCCAGCGCTTACTACCCCTGATGAGGCGTTGAAGCGATTTTTTGCGAGTAGCACACTACTCCAGAACCCAAAGGATTAGTAGTGGATTAGTATAGGGAAGTATAAGTTGTTAATTTGAGTGGTGGACATGGGAGTCTGTTAGTTTGATTGAGTAGGATTAAGGATGGCTAGAGTAGGGAAGACTCTAGATAGTGTTATTTGGGAGTTTATATTAGTCAGATAAGGTTTGGGATGAGTCAAAGGAGGGATGGAGGAGGGAAGAGTGATATGGTCTTAGAATGACTCCTATGTCCAGTGGTGTACAGAGCAGCAACAACACCAAGGTTGTGACGTGACAGTAATGGTATTCCCAGTTGCTCAAGGTTTAGACTTTGGGGCAGATTATGATGTCGGTCAGAAACTCTTCCGACCGAATCGGTTTCGGAATCGTTTCCGACCGAATCGAGTTCTGCAAGTCCGACCGACCGATTACGATGCTTCAGAACATTGTTCGGTCGGACTCGCATTGACTTCAATGGGAGCCTGTGTTTCGAACGAGAACACAGGCTCCCATTGAAAAAAGGGGTGGTTGGGGAAAACCTTGCACCCTGTGGTGGGCACCTCATGGTGCCTGCCACACTGTGCATGGTTGGAAAGAGGGGTCCCTTGAGTACCCCCACAGGCCCCAACCAGAGGCCTATGGGTGAAGGGGGGCCTGCTACGGGCCCCCAGAGTCAGATTCCGACAGCTGTTTCGTGTCGGGCAGACCAATTCGGAACGGCTGTCAGAATTGGACATCGTAATCGCTTGGTAGGAAACTGTGTCCATAGAGCTGTACGATTTGGCTCTGAACGACTCGGGCTGTCCGAATGCTGATCGGAACCCAATTTGACAGCCCGAACGGTTTCCTTGCATTGTAATCAGTTGTTCAGAAATGTATCTGATTTGGCTGGAAACATAGGTTCCAAATCGGATTCGGAGAATTCGAATCCCGTTTGGAGCCTTTCCGACCGACATCATAATTGGCCCCTTAGCGGAAAGTAAGTCGCTACTAGAGTGGGAACTATGGACTCACCTATGGCAGTGATAGGTTCATTTTCATCTTAAGGCCCATGTTCAGAGCAACTTTGAATTTTATTATCCGTTTTCTGCTAATTCAAGTCTGCAATATACAAAACAACATTGAATTAAATGTTCAATTATCCAAAACGGGTCACACAAAAAGAGTGGAATGGGTTTAGAGTGAAATATAAAGGTGATATCAAAGGAAAAATGACTTTCTCAGGCAGCCCCTTGGAAGATGGGGGCCCTGAGCAATTGTCCACTTTGCCCATACCTTAAAACGTCTCTGGATAGGTTACCATGGGCTTTATTTCATCTTTCAAACACATCTTTTAATACTGGTCAACTTCTCCCGACATGCTGCTCATGACTGCCGTATTATCGTTGACAGAGGTATGCTCCATAGTTTTAGGTACAAGGACCCATAGTCTCACACATGGGACACCCGCTAGACATCAGCACAAGAGAGAGTGTATTTGCAACTCTAGCCATGGGCGTTGATTCATCAAAATACGATGGGTAGCGGAAGTGACGCCCTGCACTATTTTACCTGGATGGCATCAGCAGATTCACCCCTCAGTGCCACTCATCAGCATCCTATTGCCTGTGAAGTCGAAGTGGCGGAAAATACTAAAAGGGCTTGGATCCCTGCTTACTTTCTGTTCCTCTTCAAGACCTCCAGGATATTACCAGTGTCGAAGGTACCAAGAGCAAGCCAGTGGTTTTTTCAAGTGCTTAATTTGTACTGGTGGCTGCAGGTGGTGTGTACCGACACTCATTTTTGGGGAATGGGAATTATTTTTCATTTTAAGACATTTGACCAAGAACAAGAGAGAGAAAGGCAGAAAAAGGAGGGGAAGTGAGGAAGGGAAAAGGCAGAGATGAAAAAGAACCTGTAAGAATGAGAAAAAGAGACAGGACGTGTAGGGTGGTGGTAAAAAGAGACAGGAGTTGGATTCAAGACAAGGCAGTTTTTGCATTTGGCAATCCTAAGGGTGGACTCCTAAGAAGAATTCTGACACTTCTCAACTTCTTTTTAATAAATTGGGAACTGGAGTCTTCAGTGTGACTTTTGGCCCTTAACAATGCATTATATGGCTGACATTGCTAGAGTGCCTCGTTGCTGACCTTCGGTTGCGTGCGATTTAAAGAGATATAAATATGCCTGGTGTCATCGATAATGCACTTCGCAGGCAACATCAGTGAATTAACGATTAACTTTCCGGACCATTGGTCCAGGATAAATTTGTCAGGCTCTGACCTATAAACACAAATAACTGCTGGCTGCCTCTGTAACGGGCTGCATCACTCGAAGACGGCTGTGCTGGAGAAATCTATCAGGAAAAAACACAGAGGCGATCAGCATCACATTTGCAACAGTCTTCAAAGGCATCAATTAAAACTAAGCTGCAGCCAACAATTTACTGCTGATGCTGAAGAACGCTATGGCGTCTGCAGCTAGGCAGGGTCAAGAGACAGAAACTTTTCTTTCCTTTTATTGCCTCACAACTTTGAAAATACACCTTCCAAAAAGAACACTTCCCAATTATCACTTCTAAAAATAAATACTTCGAAAACGGCACACTGACCAAAGTGTTTGTGCACAGAATATATTTAAGTAAGGGCAGTGTGAGATGGGGAAGAGGTTAAGGGTTCTGGAATAAGGGTATAGGGGTTAAAAGCTATGGAGTTAGGGATATAGGGATAAAGGTATAGGGCTAAGGGTTTGCGCAATATGGTTAAGGATAAGGATTTGGGTTGAAGTGCATAGGGTATAGACGCTTAAGGTTACAGGTATGGCAATATAGGGTATAGTGTTAGGAGTTTTGTGTACATGGTTAGGACTTAACTGTTAACTCTTTGGGGTATAGGGTTTGGGGCACAGGGTTAAAGGTTGGAGTCAAGGATATAAGGGATAAGGGTATGGGGATAGGGAGATACAGTTAAAGGACTAGGGTAAAGGAACATGGGTTAGGGTATGTGTCTATGGGGTTGGGTGTTTGGGGTACAGGGTATAGGTGTTATGGTTTAAATGTTAGCCTGTATATGACTAAAGGTCAGCGGTATGTGGTTAAGAGTATAGGGCAAAGGGTATAGACGTTGAGAGTATGGAGTTAGGGACTGGGGTTTAGATTTTGGGTATAGATTTAAGGCGATATGTTCAAAGTTTTGCGGTTTGTTGCGTAGGAGTTAAAAGTGTGGGGTTAAAGATAAATGGTTAAGGGTCTGAAGGGTGTGTTATAAGGTTATGGATAAGGTTACAGGGTTATGAGTGTGGGGCAGATGGTTAGCACCTATGATTATATTTGTTTAGTGTCACATTAGAATTATGTTTACTTTACGGTGTGCCGATGTCTGTTAGTTGTTTTTAGTCCACCTGTGCAAAATTAGGTTTGCTGCATCGGAAAAGCAATTTTTGCATTCGCAAACGGGCAGATTCTGCGATAAAACAGATAGAGGTGCTGCTTTTTCTAGTGAGCCTGCACTTAAGTAATTTCAAGGGGATACACCAACATCTCAAAGTGATGTGTTTAGAAGTAATAAAAACAAACAGATGCAATTCCTGAGTGGAAAAATCGAATTAACAACAGAGAACACCTCAGAACCAAGGTTGCTGGAATGAGTTCAGATGAGGACAGCTAGGGTCTAACAGTCAGCTCCATTCTCTGTCTGCTCATGACAGACTGGAACCTATATACACTGAAAAGATATACAGTTCCTTAACCAATACTGTTGATACCAAAGGTCTACCCTATTGCATTGTATGATAGCGTTTCTGTGGCGCTTTTATTGTATTTATTGTTACATCTCGCTAGCACTTTCCTACTTTTTGCCGAAGACCCAAAGTGCTTTCCAGCAGGTCGCGTTCATAGGTACTCCATCTGTAGTGGATGGATGGCAGAAGGGTATTTGCTTAAATATCATATGCTAGTTTTGGTCCGTAAAGGTTCCCTTTGATCCAAAAGAGACCTCAAGGAAATAGTGTCTCACCCTCTACCACTATATATTTTACTTTCTAGAGGCTGTTAAGGTCAAAAGGTCATACTCCACGAAAATCATATTGTTCTTAAGGTTTAATGCTTTTGTAATTTATTAAGGAGAACAGAAGAAGGTCTCCAGTAAGACATAGACCAACACGTGTTTCGCGACTGAATTCTTTTTTTTTTTTTTTAACAAATTGTGTCTTCTTCAGGGCCTACTCAAGATTAATAATATGGTAACTCATTTGCAGAAAATTCTCAGGAAAACATATGTTTACTGGCAGATCAAAGTCGGATTTGCAAACAAAAAGAAAAAAAAAGGACAAGCATAATTTTATTGGCATGTGCATGCTTGGTGCACGCGCCTACAAAATGACAAGGATGGCTGCTTACCTTTTTTTTTACTCTTTTTATTAAGCCATGCTGCACAGCATTGCGGATGTCGCACAGCATGGCTAAAGTCACTGGCAAAGCCAACAGGTCCCAAAGCGCAACATATTGGCTTCGCCAATCCTTGTTTTTCCTCGCTGCTTGTCAGAGCTAGGGCAGCCTTGAGTGATATTGAGAAACTACATTTCCTGCAGCCTGAGGTTCTGTCCATGCTTCACAGAATATCCAGCTGCAGGGACTAGGTTGAGTGTGAAGCAAAAGCTCAAAAATGGGTCAGAAATATTGGATTTCTTTGTGTAGGGTAATGCTTATGATTCTTGATTTCACCTATCCACCTGCTCAAAGTATTTACTTTGCACACCCCTAGTCCTAACCTCTTTCAACTAATTTATTGTTTTGGTCTCTACCACTGTTCAATACATTCTCTACCAACTTGATGAATATATATGTTCTGATGTTGCTTTTAATCCTGACCCTGTTGCTGCTTATGGTGTTTTTTTTTTCTTTTCAAATCTGTTTTATTGAAACTGCAAATAAAGAACAAGTACAACAACGAGCAGAGAGAAAATAAAGAAGGAGAAATTAAGCCAGAAAAGGAAAAGAATGCAGGAGATGAGGGGAGAGAAGGCAAATGCAACTCAACAATCCCAAAGACCACAGCATTAAGATCCAAGGAATACATTTGTGTTAAAACTAGGTTACTGAACAGTAGCACGTCTCACATCAGTAACGCGAGAGAAAACGCCATGCATAGTCGAAAGCTTTAAACCGAGCAGAGAAGCTAATTGATACAAAAAGCAATAAAAGAGAAAAGCGAGGAAAAAGGCAAAGTGTCACCCTAGAAAAGAGAAAACCCCTGTAGAAGAGGGGAAAGGAGGGGGAAGGAAGGGCGTGGAAAATCGCTTCAGGTCAGGTGCCGAGCACGGTAGAAGAAGTCAATTACGCACTCTCTCTGTCCAGCCCCCAAAGGCCTTCTGCGCAGGATAGGAGTATGTTATCTTCAAAAAGGTGTAAGGCCCGAAGCTTCGGGGGCTGGAGGTTGGCGTGCTCAAGTGTGCAGAAATAGTCTACCAATGGTTGCCAGGTGCTTGCAAATTTAGTCTTGCGAAGGTGGAGCCGCGCCGTGAGGATTTCCATTACCAGGGTATGCCACAGGCGGGTGAACCACGCGGTCACAGGGGGCGCCTCCGCCTTCTTCCAGTACACTGCTATTGTCTGTTTAGCAGCACCAAGCATGTGCAAGATTAGGCGCCAATCCGCGTGTGTCATAGCAAGGAGGTTCATAGGTTTAAGTACCAGGAAAAGTAAAGTCGGGGTTTCAGGTATGGGGTAGCCAATCACCTTTTTAATATGACTGAGAATCTCCTAACAATAGGTGGTCAGCAGCGGGCAGTGCCACCAAATGTGAAGGAAATCCCCAACTGCGCTCGAGCAACGCCAGCAAATGGGAGAGGAGTTCGGGAACATTTTATGTAACCTTTGAGGAGTGTAATACCATTGTGTCATGACTTTGTAAGCGGTTTCTCTCTGAGGCATGCTACGGAAGACCTTTGGTATGTCACGCCATAGTTGCTCCCATTGTTTAGGGGTGATCTCGTCGGGACTACTGGGTTGCCATTGCGGATGATAGGTATGTGGAGTGATCCGAGCGGCATGCTGAAGCACTTGATACGTGCGAGATATCAGTCCCCTAGATCCGTCGTTAGAACGGACCAGCAGTTCAAATGGAGTGAAAGGACGGGTGAACCCCTGGACAGCGGACGATGTCTACACCCAGTGTCTAAGCTGAAGGTATTGCAATCTCACACCCTCTGAAAGGTGAAATTCCTGTTTGCATTGATCAAAAGACTTGAAGGTGTCCCCCATGAAAAGATCCCTGAGTATTCGGCAGTCTCCTTCTGACCAAGCCAGGAAAGAATGGGGCTGCAGGGCGGGTGGAAAGTGTGGGTTACGGGCAATAGGGGTGTTGGGAGAAAGAAAGGAGGTAAGGCCCCTGGACAGTGCAAGTTTGTCCCATATTTCCAACATGGTTTTCGTAGGTATAGCCATGTAGGCACTACGCGGTCAAGCATCCCGTGGAAGCCAAGCAAGATCCCACAGAGGCCTGCATGCTACAGCCCTGTCCATTTGGAACCAGGTTTTCTCACTCTCCCGCACAACCCATTCTGAGATGTAGCGTAAGTGTGAAGCCCAATAATATTCCAACAAGTTAGGACACGCTAGTCCCCCCGTCCCATGGTAACATGAGCAATTTATTGGAAAAATGCGGTCTCCTCCCTCCCCAGATAATGGTGGTGAGTTCATGTTGAAGGCGCTGAATTTGGCCGTGTGGTAAGGGAGTGGGCAATGATTGGAATAAGTATAATATTTTCGACAGCTCCGACATCTTTACCGCGTTCAGACGCCCCAGCCACGATAGAGGCAGGGATTTCCAGGTTCGTAAATCGTCCATGACTGCTGTTTAACATTCCTGCCAGTTCGCCTGTGACCACGTGCTGAGAGTAGAGGTTAAGTTGAGTCCAAGATATCTAGTGGAATGGGGAGCCCATTGATATGGGACTAGGGACTGAAATGCCGGGATTTCGGTTACAGGAATTGGAAAGTTTAAGGCCCAGGATTTCGCATGATTGATTTTAAGGCCCGAAGCAACCTCGAAAGATTGCAGTAAGGCATGGAGCGCCGACAGAGAGGTATGTGGTTTTGATAATGTAAGGAGGAGGTCATCCGCGAAGAGGGCTATTTTGTGATCCACTTCTCCATGGGTGATGCCACTGATGCCTGTTGATTGACGGATCAGTATGGCGAGAGTTTCAATTACAAGCGTGAAAAGTAAAGGGGATAAAGGGCACCCCTGTCTGGTACCCCTATGGATATGTATAGGACCCGTTAGTCGACCATTGACCCGTACCTGGGTTTATGGAGAGGGGTATGGCGCCATGATCCTAGAAACCATCGTAGGCCCCAGCCCCATTTTCCGTAGGACAGCCCTTAGGAAGTCCCAGTCCACTGGGTCGAATGCTTTTTCAGCATCAAGTGACAACAAGCAGGCAGGTATATCCCAGTGGTGTGCCTTCCCTACCAGGTGCGCTATTCGCCGCACATTGTCGCCGCCTTGTCGGTGTCGGATAAAGCCAACCTGGTCGGGCTCGATGAGCCCCGGCAAGTGGGGGTCTACGCGTTTGGCCAGGATTTTGGTGTAAAGTTTTAGGTCCGTATTCAGGAGTGCGATGGGGCGAAATGAAGAACACAGTGTGGGGTCTTTACCCGGCTTGGGGAAAAGTGCAATTTCAGCTAGGGCCATGGAGGTGGAAGGACCAGTAGCATCTGTGAAAGAGTTAAAAAGGCGTAGCAAATGATCTTGTATTTGCGGAAGAAAAGTGCGATAAAAATAAACCAGCAGACCGCCCGGACCTGGGGATTTGCCAAGGGGTAGGTCTTTCAATGCACAGGTAAGTTCATCTAGCATGAGCGGTTCTTCAAGAAGCTGTGCATGTCGCCCATCTATCGGGGTCCACTGGCAGTCCTCCAGGATCGCCTGTATCCGGTTTCGGTTAGGGGCCTCCTGTGCATAAAGAGAGGTGTAGTAGTCATGGAAGGCCACTAGCTTAGCTGTTTCAGTGGTAGCCCACGTACCATCCACCAGTTTAAGTTTTGCAATATGCTCCCTAGCTGCCCGCTTCCGTAGACGGCGTGCTAATACTGTTCCCACCTTGACCCCTCCATCATAATACTTCTGCTTCAATGCCAGCAAGGTTTGCTCTGCCTTATTGGTCCTATGAGCCCGTAACTGGCCTCGAAGCATAGCCAAACGGTGCTTATGGATCGCCAGGGGGTGTTCCTGATCCAGTTTCTCGAGGGACTTAATATCTTTAGTCAATTTATCCTCAAACAGACGGGTTTCCCGGGCCCGGGCTATCACTATGGAAGTTATTTGGCCCCGAATAGTGGCTTTAAAAGCATCCCAGACCACGGGGAATGGTGTTTCTGGGAGATCATTAAACAAGAAATATGACGTGATAGCCTCTCGGAGTTCAGCTACATCTACTGGGTCGCGTAAGACATGGGTGGGAAGTCGCCAGCGGGGTGGGTGTCTCGAATAATGTGTGCGATTATGCAACAGCAGTTCCAAGTGTGCGTGGTCCGAAATGGAGATATCAGACATAGAGACAGATAGGACATCGCGCACCAGGGAATGAGAGACAAACAAATAATCAATGCGGGAATAGGAGCAGTGAACATGCGAGTAGTATGAATAATCTCGAGTATCAGGGGAGTGATAGCGCCAGGCATCCAATAGTCCCAGATCATTAAACATTTTCTTTAAGGAAGCGGACATGGCCCCAGTCCCCTGAAATGTACTAGCACTACGATCCAGCCCCGCATCCCATACCAGGGTGAGGTCGCTCCCAAGGATAAGCTGATGATCATTTTGTGTTAGCTGTTCCCGTAGGAGGTCTCTGACGAAGAGATCCTGTGCTTGGTTGGGAGCATAAATGTTACAGAGAGTTAGCGTCTGCACTCCAACCCGGACCACTAGTTTAAGAAATCTACCCTCCTTGCCTCTCACTGCACGCGCGGCTCCCTGACAAATGCCTGCATTACATAGAATAGCCACCCCAGCCGTTTTCGTAGGCGCAGATGCCCAACACTGAAGGGGATATTTAGGGTGAGCCATGCGGTGTGTGTCCTTCCGCAAGAGGTGTGTCTCCTGCAGGAAGATAATGTCCGGGTTCTGTTACAACAGGTAGCGTCAGATCGGACGCCGCTTGTTGGGGGCATTGAGACCCCTCACATTAAGGGAGAGAATCTTCAGACAGGGAACGGTAGTCATAGCAGATATCTAATATACCCATCCGCCCTCAAGCACTGGGGTACAGGTGCAGAGCCCAAAGCTCCCCGTCCTCCCCCAGCGGACCACCCATCAGAGATGACAATGCAAGGGCGCGCCCCAGCATCCGACAATAAGTGAGGTGGGCCCATCACACAGCGCAACAGCCGGAAGTGAGAAAGCAGCGCAGTCCCAGTGCGGCAACCCTCCCTCCCTCCAGGAAAAAGAAAAAGAAAAGGATGAGAGAAAGAAAAAAAGACATAAAGCAAATCTTCCTACACCCCCACTTTGAGGCACACCCTGTGGTGTGGGAGAGATGTGCCAGCTAAAGCCCAGCTGAGTCACCTGCAAAAGGTCCTCCCTGTCCTCCCTGCTCTCACTGCCCTAAATGTAAAATTCAAGCGACCGAGCAAGACTTTAATGTCCGTCACCTGGACCTTCGATTTTCCCAACATCCTGTCCCACAATTCCAGACAACTACGCTTCTTATCCTCCGGCAGTCTAATTTCCACTTTGACCGAATCCAATTCAATGCCCAAGAATGTAAGGACATGCACCGAACCCACTGTCTTCTCCAGCGCCAAAGGAACACCCAGGTCATCCATCAGTACCTGAAACAAATTCAAACTGTTCTGTCAGTCCTGCGATTTTGAATCTCGACCCATGAAGAAATCATCAAGGAAGTGGGTCATGACCTCTTTTCCTTCGAGGGACACAAACATTTTCTGTAGAAAAGTGCTGAAAGCTTTAAACAAAGAACAGGACACTGAACAACTCATGGACGAAGCCTTATCCACAAAAAACTGTCCCTCAAACTGAATGCCAAACAACTCGTGGTCCTCAGGGTGAACGGGCAACAAACAAAAAGCCAACTTCATGTTGCATTTTGCCATCAAGCCCCCTGATCTGCCTCAATCACCAGCTGAACTGCTGTATCCACCGAGGGGTAATGTACCCCGCTACAATGTTCCGGAATGAAATCATTGACCAACAATCCTTTCGGTCAAGACAGAAGGTGAATCAGGTAAAACTCACCAGGGTTCTTCTGGGAGACAACACCAATTGGAGACACCCGCAAACGCTCCAGAGGTCAATGAGAAAAGGGGCCATCCATCCTTCCTTCTTGCACATCCTTTATCAATTTGCTCCATACTAGGTCCTCATGCCCTTTCACGGAACGGTAATTGTCCGCCCATTGCGCACACTGGGACCACCATAGCACAGATGAAACCCCAACAGAAAACCAGGCAACAACAAATCCATATCCTGCTCAGAGCCCACCAAGTGAAGCCACTACCTCCTCCTGTGCACCTTAACTGGCGTATGCCCCTATTCCCATAGGATTCAGTCCGCCCCTGCCCCTCCCTCACTCTCCTGCCCCAGCCCAGTGACTAATGCAAAAAGAACAGATGATGGAAGGAATGCTGAATTAATCAAACATTCACCCCCAGTCACAGATCTGGGTTAAATCCATCGTTGTTTTGCACGCCACGCCATTCCAGTTTAGGCCCAGCCATTTGCAAATCAGCCTTGACCCTGTTCCCCATGGGAACAGTCCATTTAGGCCCAACTGACACTTGGGAGGTTGTCACCTGAGAAACCCCTGTTTCACGCACCACAAACTGGCTATCCCAGGTCCCCCCTACTCCGCCCTCATTATTGTCAGGGATCCCTGGCCTCAAAAGTGGGTGCACCGTAGCATTGTGCCCAACTACAATGCCATCCTTGGCACTTGCCCCCCTTTCTGCTGCCTCCTGCCTCAGATCGGACTCCACTGGCACCAATTGCCCGAAAACAACATGCTCTGTAGGCTCATACTCCAGCACCACCACTCCTTCCTGAAGTGCAGACAGGGCTTGCCTGCGGGGGCTAGACAGATCAAGCGGCAGGCCCTGCACTTCACTGGCTTCACCCACTGCCTCGTCATGGAGCACACCCCTGCGGCTGAGAGGTGTCACCGCACTCTCAGGCCACACCTGTTGCTGAGACTCTAAGGAGCTTGTCAGCGCCCGCTTTGGGGAAACCCCTGTCTACCCCCAGCACTCAGGCCCATAACAGAAAGGGCCGCAGTGTTGGGTGCGCTCCTCTACGCGACATGTGTCCTCTCTGCCCTAGTGTAAGGATAGCGGTTGCAGCAGTATCGGCCCCCACTCCCAGGCTCAACCCACCTCTCGTGACCCCAAGCTGCGCCCCATTCCTTCCTTTCCTCGAGACACCCCACGCACATCGTGGGGCGCCCACTGTGCACTAGCCTGCCACACAGCTCAACGTGGCAGCTAGACCCGCAACGTCCAGCCCGCCATGCTGTCTGTGGCCGTTAGACCACTCACCCCTTCCTTGGTGTGCTTGCGAGCAGGGGAGGCGCACGCCATCGCAGCTGCTGCCACTCTGCCCGCCGACCGTCTCTTTGCAAAAATTTACCTATGCGGTCCCTGTCAGCCAGGGCATACCTCCACAACTAAAATGGCACCCAGGATCTAACTCACATGTCCTTTGACCCTTGAGAAAACCCTGCCCTCGACCCTACCACCCGCCCGAAAATTCCAGGGGTGGGGGGGGGGGGGTGGGGTAGGGCATTCTGCCCACCACACAAAACGCCATTCTCCTGTAAGAAATCACAGGTAATCTTATTCTTACATCTTCTGGGCACCAGCAAAATGCTTTCAAGGCTGGTTTTATGTGACTGCATGACCTGCCCGTAAGTTTCTTTGGGAGCAACAGGCATGGTGCAGGATCGCTTTGGAGAGTAGGACTGGAGCTTTGCATGGAGTAGGGGCTCTCCAAGCAAGTATCTGAGAGGAGAGGTGAGGATTTAAACGTACAGTATGTAAAAATAGAACACAAACAAAAGTCCAAATGATTAAATTAAAAGAAAATGAAGTCTCTATAATAAACGAATGTATGATGTTACTACGCGTGCTATTACCATGCGGTAGGTTATAACGCGGTCGTTACAACGCGTGGCTTGCGCTAGATGGCGCGCTGGACTTAGGAATAGTATAAATTACTATTCCTACTCCAGTTAGCGCAACAGCAGGGAATGTGGTGGATTTAAAATCCAACACATTCCCTGGTGTTGCACGCCATCTAGCGCAAGTTGTCGAAACGACTTGCGATGTAAAGCCACGCGTGGTAACAACGCGGTCGTTGTAACGACCGTGTTGTCACCTACCTGCGTGCTAACAGTAGCGTTGTAAACGCTGTTTCCCATAATAAACCATGCTGCCCAAATAACATTGCATCTTGTACTATAACCACTATGTGACTGAATAGAAGCTTCATAGCCCTGCAAACTTCAGGTTAGAAGATGTTAGTTTTACCTTTTGTCAGTCATAAAAAAAACGTTATTTCGGCCTATATGGCCATAAAAGCACAGAAAAAAACCCAATATATTACATACAGCACATACAAAATATCCATTGAGCCATGTGAGACCGAATAGTACGTTAATAAAATGAAATTCCAGTCTGGTTTTTAGTTGGCGAGAACGACTCCTCTCACTAGCCCTGCCACAGTTATATAAAAGACGTGAGATGTTAGTACAATACACGTACTACATGTGGTCTTTACATTAACCAAACAATAGAGATCGATAAAGTGCATGTGCATAAACAGTGGGGCTGCTATAGCAAGAAGTCCTCTTCACTTGAAAGTGGATCTCATTAAAAAGTGCATATGCAAACCTTTAAACAGCATGGTGGCGGTTGCAATATTTAGAAAGCAATGTCAATAAAGTGCATAAGCCGTAACTCAGCAGGGAGATAACCTATTGCAATAATCCCATATAATTCAATGGGACCACTAACTTAGATTACAGTTCCTGAAGAGAAAAGAAAGTGCACGTGCAAAGCTTCAACAGCATGTACGTTTTTGCTTTAGATTTGAGCCACACATTCTAGAATACGTGTACAGAGCTAGAATGGTACAGAGGTTAATGCAAGTGAGGGGAGAAATCAAGATATTTTAAAACTGTGAAAATAACCCACATTTGCCAGTGTTCTCAACAATGAGAAGTAGTTAAAAATGGAACAGTATAATAACAATGATTGGTAAAACACTCGTTAAATAAAATAATAGTAAACATGAAATTCATCAAATGATTTCATTCAATATAAAAAGAGAGAGTGGGGCCCAATTTGCATAATAAATAAAAATGAACAGGGCAGACCTATGAGTTCTTCTTTAGGATCGCTCTGCAGAGTAAACCACATGGAGAATAGATACGTGAGATAGAGAACACAATGGGCATATTGGTGGCATATTTAAGTAGCCTAAAAACGTCACTATAATGACTGGACCCCAAGTTTCTACATAGCTGTAACAACCAGCGGACCCTTGCCCTCCTGTAACCCTGACAGAAAAATAACATGTATTTCGGTCTCGTCTGCATTCTCACAAGCTGGACAAGCTAGACTGGGAGAACCTGCCCACTTATTAGTAAATATACGCAGCGGGAGCACCCCATGTCTGAATTGCAAAAATAGCTTCTTAGCAAGGAGCGGCTGGATGTCATCCAGAACGAATTCTAGCCTGTATTGGTCTTTTACTTCCAGGAACCTAAGGGTCAATCTGCCAGACGCAGACCTCCTCTGTAACTGGGCGAGTTGATGTTCTCTATAACTCTCCATCAGGACCTTTCTAGAGGTCACGTGGCAGGTGTCTTCTGCATTATTCCACAAGTTACCCCTCCCAATGGCCTCGCAGATATTCCTAATGTATGCTAACCATGGCAATTTACCAGCACCTTGTAGGCCCATAACTTCGCTCAGCTCTTCCCTATATGGGACCAGTTCAGGAGTGCTCCACAGGCATCGCCAAAATAAAAGGGATCTGAGAGCTACTTCTTCTGCGATAGGTCTGATCCCAAGGTCCATTCTAAGAGGGTTTAATGGGGAGCTAGAGGGAAGACCCATAAGTTGCCTGGTGAAGGAGTTCTCCGTATGCGATAGAGAGCCTGATGAACAATGGCCCCAAATTTCAGCTCCATATAACGCAGCGCCCCTAGCCTGTGCTTTGTAAATTTCCACCTCGGGGCTAACCAATTTATGGGTACAGCTCCTAAATACCTTTGAGATGCCCCCTGCTGTCTGTGCCAACTTCAAACTTGCTTTCTTTATTTGTGCACCCTAGTCCATTTTCTCAGTAAGCGTAATCCCCAAGTACTCAAAGATGGATACCCTCTCTAATAGCCTTCCATCTAAACGGGGATTTGAGCGGTGCTATTTTTCATATTAAATACCATATACTTTGTTTTTTAGAGATTAATCTCCAAGCTCCGATTTCTACAGAAAATACTAAAGATGTCAAGGGCCCTCAGAATTCCCATAGGGGATTTCGAGAGCAGGAGGGTGTCATCTGCGAACATCATGGCTGGTATTTTACGGTTCTCTAGCCTGGGGGTATCGATGTCCTTCCCAGCATCCAGTGTCTCGATTAGGCCATTGATAAAAAGGGAGAAAAGGGTCAGGGCCAAGACGCAGCCTTGGCGAACACCTCTCTCTACTAGCAAAGGGGCTGACAATTCACCGTTTTTTCCATACCTAATTTGTGCAAAATTGTCTTCGTGTAAGCGTTTCAACTGAAGACAGAGATACTCAGGGACTCCCATGTCCAATAAAATTGCCCAATGTTTATCCCTCAGAACCAGATCAAATGCGGATTTAAGGTCCACAAATATTACATAGAGGCTGACACCCTCTATGCACACAGTTTTCCAATATACTAATTGTAGCCTAAAGATTTGATCGGGTGTGGAGATCTTCGCTCTAAACCCGGCTTGGAGGGGGGTGAGAACATTAAGCTCCTCCATCCAGGTCTGCAGTCGCCCCAGAAGTACACGGGCAAATAATTTCTGGCTTACATCTATGAGGCTAATAGGGCAATAGTTGGCGGGGATGAGCGGGGAGCCCTTTTTAAAAATTGGCTAATATCGGCCCCAGCCCAGGTGGTAGGGATCGCCATGCCCTGTAAAATGACGTTAAACAAAGACCACAAATAAGGGACCCAGACAGTGGGCTCAGAGCGAAAGAGGTCCCCAGGGATCTTATCCAGACCTGGTGCCTTAGCTGGTGTTATCTTGCCCAATGCATCAGTAATCTCCTTAAGGGAGAACAAAGGGGGGACTAAAGAAGTTAACTCTAGAGGAGTAGGGGTGTTGGGCACTGGCCCATCAACTTCCTCTGCCCTTAGGTATAAGGATTCAAAGTGTTCCTTCCAGACATCCTCCCCAATATTAGGTTTGATAGTCGATTTGCCTTCTAAGGATCCAGAGTTGACCCCATTCCAAAATGCCCTCATGTCCTGATTGTTTAGAGCACTTCTAAGAGAATACCATTTTTGGCACTCCCAACTACTTTTTGCCTTTGCAATGGCATTTTTATGGACTGCCCTGGCTACCTTGATTAATGACCTGTCATTAGCTTTAATGGCAGCTAAAAGAGCAGACTTAGCTGCACCACAGCATTCATTATACCATGGGTGGCGAGGTTTTCTAGTCAGCCTAGGGCTTTTATTAGGGCGAAAAATGGTAGCCATAGTGGAAAGTAAATCTTGATGGTTGTTGGAGATTTTAGTTTGAGAAATAAGGGAGCCATTGGTCGCTGTGAGTTGGTTCGCAACCTCAAGGAATGGGATGATTGATTGGTAAAAGGAGGCCAGTTTTTCATGCGATTGGGAAAGATCCTCCCAGCGAACTCTCCTCCCTCCATTAGACAGCGTTAATCTAGGGTCAGGTGGTGAGGATGTATCAGATACATTCTCAGCACATGGCGAGATTACCTCTAGAACAAGGGCATTATGATCACTATCATGACGGGGGATTATCTTGAAATCTAATACCCAATGCCAGGATTTGGTGTCTGCCAGGATGTAATCTATAATCGAGGCGTGCCCTGGTCTATTGAAGGTATGCTTCCCAGGGGTATAAGATAGTGTACGGCCATTACAAGCTCTTAGTGAGAGATTCAATGTGAGGATTTTACCTTTTGTACCAGTGCTGCTACTGGGGCAGCGAAGAATGCTCTGGTTTCAAGCTGTAGCTGTAGCTCATGAAGATGTTTCTGGAGTGCACTGCTAATAAAATATATCCTCAACATTTCCTTTCTGAGCAAAATTAAGGGTTATATCATGCTAATAAAGCAATACTTTTTTCTTCTCATTAGTAGTGTACTACGGGGTGTGAAGAGTCTGATCCCACAACAGGTCAAAGCTTCTACAGGCTGAACAGTTTGCAGCAACTGGCTAGCACGGTAAACATAAAAAACAAACATTGGCAAAGCCAATAGGTCTCTCCTTTAGGACCTTATAAGTGTTTAGCCAGAGCTATTGGCTTTGCCAATGTCTTTAAGCTATGTTGTAGAGCATTGTGGCTAATGTGCATCAAGTTCAAAAGTTATAATAAAACAACATACAGCCATGCTCTTGGCTGTCAGATCCAAAAGTGTCAACTATAAATGGGCTATGCCCTGTTGCCTGAAGATCATTTTCACGGGATGCGGCCCATTTCCGACTACCTACTTACATATACGATAATAGGAGCTGGAGGCAGAGGATGAACCACAGCCTGAAAACTATTTAATGGTAAAATAAAACTTAATTATGCTCATCTCCAAAAGCATGTTCCGAGTCAGGCAACAATGACTTTGTAACTGCCGTTAAACAAGGAAGAGGACTGCTGCAGAATTATATATTACTTTAGAAGCGATGCACTACCAGAACGAAAAAAGATTCACACAGAACATGGGTTTTGCAGCAAGATCCCGCTAATGGTGCCACTGCAGACCAATATAACTGAACAGGGCGCATGCCAATAAGAAACCAGCTTACATGCCAATAAATCTCTATTACAAATACGGGAAAATTGGGCACCCCAAATGGTAGCCCCTGACAAATAGGAGAGGACCAACTGGGTGGAGGACACTCAATGGTAATTGTCGGTGGCAATTTTTCAATTCTTGTGTGAACCGTGGGCAGCCTGGCTCCCAACATGACTGAATGGTGGGCTTTTTCAGTGGTTGGTGGGGGTGACTGCTGGGAAGCAGGCGGTCAGCATTTAAACTGTAAGGGCTGGACATTGCCCTCTTCTCTCTGCCCGATGCCCTGCAGCTGAACCCATACCCTTGGCCACAAGTTTCTCAGTCTTGAAAGGGAAACCTTGGGAGGGAGAGGGAGGGAGAAGATGGTCAGTAAACCATGTTCCTGTGGTGGGGTAGGCTTATAGTTGGCCACAAAGCAGGCAGACACCATGGCATCAGATATTCAAAAGTTAGGAGAAAACTGTCTTACATTTTACCGCAAGCTAGGTACTGCAGTGCTCATTAGTGGTTAAAGGTGTACTCTACGGCGCTACCCTCAGTAAGTGGGGGAGTTGGGCATGGGCAACTGGGCCATCATTTGTTCCCCTACCACAAGCACCATCTTCCAAAGGATGAGAGGGAGAATCCCTCCTTAGGAGGGAGTCTGGCATGATTCTATTTCAGGACTCTGCTTATAAGTTGGCCTGGGCTCCCGCTGTACTAGGAGGCAGGTGAGTTGGTCCTGTGAGAAATCCAACAGGGGTCCGAGGAGTAGCGAAAGGGGAATTAAGCCAATAAGTTGATATTCGAAGGGCAACCTAGGTGGTCAACTTTGGGGAATCTGCTATTTCCGAGATCAAATGTCTAGCTTTTCTTTCACTAACTGATGTATAAAATGTTTAGAACCTTAGAATTCAATGACTGTTTTAATCTTGTGTGTAAATAAATCTTACAACACACAAGGAGGGCCAAGAGGAGGTTTAAGGACCAGCGTGGGCGCGCTCACCACTCTACAAATCAACTCACACAAGAGCCCGCGGGTCCGGATTATGAGAGAGTATTCGAATGCAACACACAAATAAATTGACATTAGAAAAGAGATCGGCCAATCAGGGGAAGGTATCCCTTTTAAGGACGACTCCCCTCACACACCAAAGGTGTCATGCTTCATCATAGGGGTGCCTCCTCGCGTTAGGAACCTAGTCCTAACGCGGGCTACAACCCCCTCTCTACGAGGGAGGAGCTCAGGGATGTTTTTCAAATTGAGCACATGGGTTGTACTAAAAACCCTATGTGAGCGTGGTGTGTGAATGGGTATAAAGTGCAGTGCTGGTGAATGTGGGATAAAACTGCCTATAGAGTTAGCCGGCAAAACTTTATTTAGCTACCCTATGACAGGATTAAAAACAACAATGAGCTGAATGATGAAGCTGTCAAGATTCAAGGCAGGTACATCAAGGGGATCAACATGTTTCGGCCATCGGTGACCTATAAAAGTGTCTTGGCCTTCATTAGGATCCAAAGGATTATAACAGCTACTGCAAAAGGTGTAAAATCAACAAAGACAACAAGTGGTGTATACTGAACCAGAATTTAGTGCGTTCAGTATAATCCACCGCTACAACCTGCAGTGGAGAGAAAAGAAACAGATACAACTGGTGTCAATACTAGTGGAGTGTCACATACAGAGTACAATCAGCTTGAACACATATAGTGTCAAGTCCAAAATCTATTACAGCTATATTCAAGGTATCTGATTTGGCACAGACCTCACACATTTTCTCAATACTAATGATGATGCCATCCACCAAAATCTGGATCTAACAGTTTTTGGGTGAAAGTTTCCCTAAGGGTCCTTTGTGTGCCACACTGATGATGGTAGATTTCATAGAGTCAGAGGGTATAAACAAGTTCTTCCTAAGGACAAATTCCACTTCAATGTTCAGTTCCTCACTTACTTTCCAAAAACCATACAGAACTTTGAACAACACACACTCCTGTGACCATTTTTTAACTATCAACCCCTTCACTTGTTTTAACACAGAGGGCCTGATTTAGATCTTGGCGGACGGGTTACTGTCACAACGGCGATGGATATCCCTTCTGCCGAAATATAAATCCTATTATATCCTATGGAATTTATATTTCGGCGGACGAGATATCTGTCTCCGTTGTGGCAGAGTAACCCACCTGCCAAAATGTAAATCAGGTCCAGAATCTTCCTCCATTCCTTTATCCCAATCTTACTCAGAATGAAATCCTTCTCAAGAATGTTTTTTTAGTATTGTAGAAAGACAATCAACCATGGTAGTTTCCATATGAAAAACAAATTCTATGTCAAAATTAATCTCATAGAGTTTGGAAAAAATACCTATACGTATAAAAGAAGCTTTCCTGGTGAGTAAAGAAATAAGTTGTTTGTGATCGGCTTAAGTGTGATATATCTTGCCCAAAACTATGTTTTAAAATGCTCAAATGCCCACATGCATGTAAGTGCTTTTCTTTCTATAGTAGAGTGTGCTTTTTCTGCATCACATAATGATCTTGAAGTGGTTTGCTCTTACTATCCTTATTTACTGTCTACTGAGTCAAGGCAGCACCTATACCCACACCATTGGCATCAACTGTGGCCATACATATCCTCACTGGAAGACTGCAACACTCTCCTTGTTTCTGAACAATGTTCCATTAGTGTCACAGAGCCTTCTGAAGCAAATCCAAATGGCATTCTGCAGAAGCAAAATGCTCCATCAGGAGTAACAAAAGTGGTACGATTATCTGTGAGTCTTATCTGATGACAGGAAGTCCAAAGTGGCGAAATATCTGGATTTACCATTTTTGGCAAAAATCTCATGTATATTAGAGAGAGGGTGACAATCCACTAAAATGTGCTTGTAGAAAGATTGCAAATTAGAACCAAGTCCCAACTAGTTTTCTTACACTTTCCCTGCACATCTTCTCTAAGAGCATGGAAAGATCTTTGCAAATACTCAATGTCATGTTCCTCAATTTGTGTTTCATTGCTTTGTCAATATGCTTAATCACAAGAAAATACCTTTTAGCCTCTTCTAGGACATCATGAATTACTTGCTTGCATTGTTTTAAAAATTTCTTAAAGCAAAAATCTTCAGATCAACAAAAAATCTGAATTTTCATACCAGTTTTAAGGGCCATTTTCAATCTGCCCCAGTGTCTACAAATGATGACCCTACGCACACTTTTCCCAATCGAATACTCTTTTTAAACTGAATTTGTGCTGCAACGACCCCATTATGTCAATAAAGTTGCCACAGTAAAAAAGGTCTTCACATCAGATTCAAACAAGGTCTATTTCTTCCATATTTTATTAAAAAATTATCCAGAAATGATAGTGCATGTTGATCCAGAATCAGGAAAGTCTCTAGTATGAATGCCTTCAATAACAATATCACAGAGAAGAGGTACAAGCGATTATGTCTCAATGTATTTTAAAGCATTGTGATCAATCAATCAATCAATCACAGAATTTGTAAAGCGCACTACTTACCCGCGAGGGTCTCAAGGCGCTAGGGAAAAAGGGGGGTGCTGCTACTGGTCGAACAACCAGGTCTTGAGTAGCCTCCTGAAGGTCAGCAGGTCTTGGGTCTGTCGTAGGCTTAGTGGAAGGGTGTTCCAGGTCTTGGCGGCGAGGTGGGAGAAGGATCTGCCGCCGGTGGTAGTTCGTCGAATGCGAGGGACGGTGGCGAGGGAGAGGTCGGCGGAGCGGAGTTGGCGGTTGGGGACATAGAAGAGGAGTCGTCTGTTGAGGTAGGCTGGGCCAGTCTTGTGGAGTGCCTTGTGTGCGTGGATGAGGAGTTTGAAGGAGATTCTCCTGTCGACGGAGAGCCAGTGCAGGTTCCTCAGGTGGGGGTGATGTGGCTGTGGCGTGGTACATCGAGGATCAGGCGTGCGGAGGCGTTTTGTATGCGTTGCAGTCGCTTGATGAGCTTGGCCGGGCTCCCGCGTAGAGGGTGTTCCCATAGTCAAGTCTGCTACTGACGAGGGCCTGGGTGACTGTTCTTCTTGTGTCTGTCGGGATCCACCTGTAGATCTTGCGAAGCATGCGGAGGGTGTTGAAGCAGGAGGATGAGACTGCGTTGACTTGCTTGGCCATGGAGAGCGTTGAGTCGAGGATGACTCCCAGGTTGCGTGCGTGGTCGGTGGGTGTCGGGGCTGCTCCCAGCGTCATTGGCCACCAGGAGTCGTCCCAGGCTGAGGGGTTGGAGCCGAGGATGAGGACCTCTGTCTTCTCCGTGTTCAGTTTTAGTCGGCTGATCTTCATCCAATCGGCGACGGCCTTCATTCCTTCATGGAGGTTGGATTTGGCGGCGAGGGGGTCCTTGGTGAGGGAGAGGATCAGTTGAGTGTCGTCGGCGTAGGAGATTATGTTGAGGTCGTGCTGTCTGGCGATGCGTGCGAGCGGGGCCATGTAGATGTTGAACAGTGTTGGGCTGAGGGACGATCCCTGGGGTACGCCGCAGATGATCTCGGAGGCTTCGGATCGGAATGGTGGGAGGCGGACTCTCTGGGTTCTGCCGGCGAGGAAGGAGGTGGCCCATTCCAGGGCCTTGTCTCGGATCCCTGCGTTGTGGAGGCGTGCGCGTAGAGTGCGGTGGCAGACAGTGTCGAAGGCGGCGGAGAGGTCCAGCAGGATGAGGGCTGCGGTCTCACCGTTGTCCAGCAGGATCCTGATGTCGTCGGTGGCGGCGATGAGGGCAGTCTCAGTGCTGTGGTTGCTGCGGAACCCCGATTGGGATGGGTCCAGGATGCTGTTTTCTTCGAGGTATCGGGTTAGCTGTTTGTTGACGATCTTCTCGATGACCTTGGCTGGGAACGGAAGCAGGGAGATGGGCCGGAAGTTCTTGAGGTCTCTCGGGTCCGCCTTGGGTTTTTTGAGTAGGGCGTTGATCTCTGCGTGTTTCCAGCTCTCTGGGAAGGTCGCGGTCTCGAAGGAGAGATTGATGACGTTGCACAGGTGGGGTGCGATGGAGCTGCTGGCTTTGTTGAAGATGTGGTGCGGGAAAGGGTCTGACGGGGAGCCGGAGTGTATTGTGCTCATGGTCTTGATGGTGTCCTCGATGTTCACGCTGGCCCAGGCTGGCAGGGGGTCGTGGTCGATGGTGTGCGGCGGGTCTGGTGCATCGATCTTAGTTGGGGCTGTCTGGGTGTTGAAGCTGTCGTGGATGTCGGCGATCTTGCGGTGGAAGAAGGTGGCGAGGGAATCGCACAGGGGTTGCGACGGCGGGATGTCGTTGGTGTTGGAGCTGGGGTTGGAGAGTTCCTTCACGATGTTGAAAAGCTCCTTGCTGTTGTGTGCGTTGTTGTCGAGGCGGTCTTTGAAGGAGATTCTCTTGGCGGACTTGATGAGGTGGTGGTGGTTACGGATGGCGTCTTTGTGGGCTGCGTGGCTGTCCGGTGTCTTATCACTGTGCCATTTCTTCTCTAGTTTCCGCAGGTACGATTGGAAGCTAGGAGTTCCGAGGTGAACCAGCTGGCTCTTTTGGTGGTGTCACTGTAGGTGAGTTTTTTCAGCGGGGCGAGGGTGTTGGCACAGTCGTCCATCCATCGTCTGAGGTTGCAGGCAGCGTCGTCGGTGTTGGATGGGTCGGAGGGAGGGCTGAGAGCGAGGGTTGCCCGAAGTTGGTCTTCGGTGACTTTGCTCCAGCAGCGGCGTGGGATCTGTTGGGTGCGGTGGTGTGTGGTGGGTTTCTGGAAGGTGAAATGGATGCAGCGGTGGTCGGTCCAGAGGAGTTCCGTGGTGTGGCTGAAGGAGACGTGGGAGCTTGAGGAGAAGATGGGGTCAAGCGTGTGGCCGGCGTAATGGTTCGGTGTTGTGACGAGCTGGCTCATCCCGAGGTTGGCGAGGTTGTTGATCAGGGTGGTGGAGTTGCTGTCATTGTTGTTCTCCAGGTGAAAGTTCAGGTCTCCGAGGAGGATGTAGTCGGTAGAGGTCAGGGCGTGCGTGCTGATGAAGTCGGCGATGGAGTCGCTGAACTGGGGTCGGGGCCCAGGGGGTCTGTAGACAAGGGTGCCTCTAAGGGTGGTGTTGGGGTCCGTGTGGATCTGGAAGTGCATGTGTTCGGCGGTGCTGAGAGTGTCGTCGGTGCTGGTCGAGACCCTGATGGTGTTCTTGTGGACGATGGCGATTCCTCCTCCTACTGCGTTGACGCGGTCTCTGCGGGTGATCTTATAGCCGTCTGGGATGGCTATGGCGATGTCGGGGGCGGAGGAGTCATTCATCCAGGTCTCTGTCAGGAAGGCGATGTCTGGTGATGATGTGTCGAGCAGGTCCCAGAGCTCGACGGCGTGTTTGCGTGCGGAGCGGGTGTTCAGTAGGATGCACCGGAGGTGGTTGAGGTCCTTCGTGGCGGGCGCCTCGGTGGCTCTGAGGCTGGTGTAGCTGCAGTTCCGGCAGGTGAAGGGACCATGGGTGCGTTTCGGGGCGGCCTTGAAGCAGTTGTGCGTCCGTCCGGGGTTGAGAGCGTGGAGTGTGGTGGCATCGTATCGACGTCGGTCCTCGAGGCTGGAGCGGGGGGCGCGCGGCCCAGGGGTTCTGGCGCTGGGCGCGGTCCAGGCGCGGACGGGCGCAGACGGGCTTGCCTTAGGCGCGCCTTTGGCGTGCCAGCGCGCGGCCGCGCAGCGGCCGCCATATATGGGGAGGTGGGAGGGAGGAGCAGCTGGGAGGCGGGAGGCAGGGGCAGCGAATGGGCAGTCAGGGGGGCGGGGCCGCAGGGGACGCAGCGGCGGGAATGGAGAGAGGCAGCGAGGGGCACAGAAGGCAAAATGAACACAAGGGAGGTGGGGGCAGCGAGGGAACAGAGGAAAAAACGGGCAAAGTACAGTGGGGGCAGCGAGGGGCACAGAAGGCAAAATGGACACAAGGGAGGTGGGGGCGTTGAAGGAACAGAGGAAAAAACGGGCACAGTACAGTGGGGGCAGCGAGGGACACAGAAGGCAAAATGGACACAAGGGAGGTGGGGGCAGCGAGGGAACAGAGGAAAAAACGGGCACAGTACAGTGGGGGCAGCGAGGGGCACAGAAGGCAAAATGGACACAAGGGAGGTGGGGCAGCGAGGGAACAGAGGAAAAACGGGCACAGTACAGTGGGGGCAGCGAGGGAAACAGAAGGCAAAATGGACACAAGGGAGGTGGGGGCAGCGAGGGAACAGAGGAAAAACGGGCACAGTACAGTGGGGGCAGCGAGGGGCACAGAAGGCAAATGGACACAAGGGAGGTGGGGGCAGCGAGGGAACAGAGGAAAAACGGGCACAGTACAGTGGGGGCAGCGAGGGGCACAGAAGGCAAAATGGACACAAGGGAGGTGGGGGCAGCGAGGGAAACAGAAGGAAAACGGGCACCGAGGCCACAAGCAGAGGGGCGAGCTTACCAGCAGCAGCAGCGGGCGGACAGCACAGGCGGAGCTGTGTGGTGGGGGAGCGACCTACCTGGCAAGGTCACATTTAATTGTGGAAACTCCCTTATGTAGCTCTTGAATGTCTTGTTCTTCTTCATTCTTTTCACCAATGCTGAAGATCATATAAACATTGAATCTAGTGAATACTTCTTCTATGTCCTGAATTACATTAATTTATTTTGAGGAACTGTTACGAGCTGTTGCAAAAGGCCCAATGTACTTGTATTTAAAGCCTTTTCTAACATTGTAGTAACTGGTTCTGTATTTTGTATTGTAACAATGTAACGCTAGAGGCACGCCCATGTTTTGAAACCACATGATGACCTTTGACTACCATTGTTTTAATTGACTTTTGGTGTTTTATTTTATCCTAGCTTGAATGTCCTGCATGTGCACGTTTCTTTGAAGATTTCTATTGTGTCTCTTTGTAGTTTTAGAGTGGGAGAGCTTTCACAGAGTAGAACAGCCTTTCCAGGAACAGAAAGTGTGGGATGTGCATTTGAAAGCATGAGAGAGAGAGAGAGAGGTGTGGAATGTACTTCTTGGTCTCGAAGTGAAGTGTTAAAAGTAGTGCTGCTCAAATGTGCATTATGTTGTACATTGGGAGATGAAGTGTGTGGTGCTACAGGCAGTGGTGCACAAATGTGCAATGTGTTGTACATTGGGAAGTATTATGAAGTTCTTACTATTGGCTTTGACATGCCCTCATGCCATCTTGAATTCTGACTCTGTCAGCTAGCTTGAGCTTTTGCGCACACAGGCAGGCCCCCAGATTACTCAAGTTGTTTAGGCTATTCATGTTCAAGGTTGTTTCGTTTTCTGTTATGGTGGAGACTTTCGTAAGCTTCGTTAAGATAAAGGCTGGAACACGTGAGAGTGCAGAAGGAACGTGAGAACTCTTTTGCCTTTGGAATGCTTGCATGGAAAGTGGCCAATTCCAGTAAATTTCCTTGGTGCAGAGAAGGGCCTCTAGGAACCTTCTAGGTGTGTTTTGAGATTATAAAGCTGGGGTTTGTTGACTTAGAAACTGGGATTTGTTTTGGGGTCTGAATGGGGATGGACGCGTCTACTTCAGCGCAGCAGAATCCGGTTTGCTGAGGCTCTTAACCCCGGCTGTGAACCCCCCAGTCTGGAGTGGGCTAAGATGCAGTGTTTGCAGCTGGTGAGGTGTTTTGTTTTTTGAGTATTGACTTGTGTGATGTGTGAGTGAGTTTGTGTGCACATCTAAGTCTCCAATGGTTATAATCATGTGAGGTGTTTTCATTGTGATGTGTGAGTGTTTGTGTGCACATCCAAGTCTTAAGTGGTTGTAAACTTCTGATGTATTTAGTGTATATATCTTTCTGATTTCTAGCAGCGGACGTCCAGTATTATCTGGTTGAGATTCATATCATATTATTATCTGCTTGCATTTCATATTATTATACCATGCATTCAACAATTGCATTTGCCTACTTATAAGTGTGTTATTATTGCTTGTATATATATATATATATATATATATATATATATATATATATATATATATATACATACTTTTGAATTTTTTCATTTGACTTCTGAGAAAGCCTTTCTGTTAGAGAGTGTTGCATAAATAAAACCCCATGCCTTATTCTGAAAACAGTATTTTGATGTGTCTCCTTTTATAAAAGTGAAATCCCTTTCCTGGTGGTGTGTTGTTTTCATTGCTTCGTCATGTATGAGCCTCCGTGTGGGAGGGCAGTATTTTCTGTTATTTGGGAGGGCGAAGCAATACAAACAATTAACTAGTTTTATCCCTAATGTAAAGATCCAGCGTGCCATCACACTTGCACTGTGTTTCTAAAATTCTGTGTCATTCAACCTAACTATCAATAGGTCCTTCAGGCAATTTTTGGTGAGTTTAAAATCTATGCAATTCCAATAGAATACGTGGATCTTCTTTATCATTTTAACCTATCAATAGCTACAAAATATTAATTACATTTCCACGTAGCTGTGCCAATGGAGGTCGATATAGTGGTAAATGCTCAAAAATTCTTTGAGCATCCCTTCCTAGTAGATTTAATAACAATGCTTTCTTCCTGTCTACCATGATTTTTTGCCATCAATGGCAATCAAATAATTGTTGCATAGTTTGATCCAAGAACTCCATTGCAAGGTGGATTTTACCAGCATTTCCAGAAAAAGAAGAGCTGAATTCCATGGTATGATGTAATAAAGCGAGTGAAATAGGTAGGTATCTTGAACAAGAGTGTGCAAGAAGGACAATATCAAGAACAAAAAGTGGGGGGTAAGCTGAATGTAGCTCTTGAAAATTTAGAAATGAGACTCTATACCGAATATATAATCTTGTTATGTTGGTAATGGTAAGCTTGATAGGGAAGTGATTAAGCAGAGTGATATGGCTGATTTCCTTAAAGCAATGAGTTAAAGTAAGCTCTGCCCACCAATTTTTCTTTTTCCATTCACAAACTTTTATTTTTTTATTACCTTTATTTATCTTTTCAACAGCTATGGAACTAGTGTACAGCGTTATTAGCACATATTTGGGTAACAGTACAGCAGTGTCCCATGACAAAAGTAGGATCTCTTGATTTGTTAACATGGTAAAAACATCAGGGAACAGAGGATCGGCTACACACTCACTCTCATTCTACCTCTGTCGTGTCTGCAGGCATTCCTGAGTCTTCCTGGTCACTTGTGATCCAGCGCTAACAATAAAAATTCTTCTCCTATATGACTCGGTCATCCAGGTGCAAAATATCTCTCCAATACACAGATTATATCCATATGACGGTGGGGCCCATTGACACCGCATATATATTCACTTACTCATTTATTCCCTGGATTACCTCCGTCCTCAACCTAGGAGAAAACGATTCGCTGGAAGGAGACGGGATACCTCTTTTTAACACGACATAATGTTTCTCATTGCTTTTAAGGTATTCCGCTCATTGGTCGATGGACCAACTAGTAGGAATCAGTTGATGGTGATTAAGACCAGCTCAATCACAATAAACTCTTTAACATTTTACCTTAATTATTGAGCTAAAGAATCACTGAGTCATTTGTTTAAAGAATAATAAAGTTTATATAAAGTTTCGAAGCAAGAAATAAGTTTAAGCTTATTATTCAGATTATTACATTTATCATCATTATAAGAATAAATTGAAATTGCAATGCATACCTATTAGACGGAAAAATAAGGTTGTCACAGCAAGAACTCCAAAAGATCAATCTATCTGTCTTGGAAAATCTAATAGCTCTAAATGAAAAATCTATCAGGAGTAAAAAGGTTCTCCAAAAGCAGCATCTTATACTCAACTAGAAATATAAAATAGCAGCAGCAGCATCAGCTCGTCAGCATCAGGAACCGCAACTTCACCCATCTACAGCATCTCCATCAACAGCAACTACTCTCTCCAGCATCTAACCCCTCCCCACCAAGAGTAGGTCTTCTTATACCCTAATTCTAGCTTACTGAATAAAAATGTTGCATCTTTATGGCGTGATTCTCTCTCATTGGTTCATTCGAGTCCATATACATTTTAATCAAACTTCCTTGTCTTAACCAGTTCTTTGTGGAATGTCCATGCTTGCATCGTTTCCCACAGTTCATGACATTACTCATCAGTTTCGATCAGTCCAATTTGTATCTTTTTCTGTTACTTTTTAGATTCAATAGTTCCGTTTGTCCATTTATTCATTTTGACTTCTCACGCTTCTTGCTGATCATCTTGGCACACATTTGCTCAGTAAGGTCACAATAGCCTTGACCATACTTCCATCTTAGGCTCTCAGCACGAACACGTGGCCATTCTTTTTCACAGCCTTTCTCCTCTACCACACAGCTTCTTGCACATGCGTACTCTTAACTCATGTCGGCCATTTTATATCGCTGCTCAACAGGCCTAAGCGCACTATTTTCAAAGATAAACAAAATATTGTTAAAATAAAGAATATAAACCCTTTCATTTCCCTCCCGTCTTTCTATGTACCCCAATTAGGTATTACCTAGCAAAAAGCAACATATAAAGCCGTCCCTTACTTACCATCGCTTTATTTTGCCCACACGTTTTATTTTCAAAGCACAAATCATGCGTTTATTATTTTATTAGTACGCAAATATTAGATTATGTTAGACACGTCAACAATTATAAGTTGATTAATTTGCACACAAAAATAGCGTGTTACCTTTAACCCTTTACATGTAACATACATTGTTGGTTATTTACTTAAACGAACATGTTTATTAATTATTTTACGAAAATTATTAGGAGGTTAAAATTTTTCATTTATCCTGCTCCATTGGTGATTTTTAATATCACTACAAAACCCAAGTTATACAATTCTTTCAGACAGCATATTTCTTTTATCCGTTTGCTTTTGTTAGTTTACACAACTGTATCCCTTTCAACTTGTCTCTTGGTCTTCTTGTACATGTTCTCTTTTATGTCTTCTAGCTCTATTTCACCCATTTCTCTCTCTCTTTCCTTGTTTATCATGTTTTCTTTTTCTAATTTATTCTGTCTTCTCCTTTTCTTTATACATGTAATTACATGTAATTACAAGCTTCAGCACTAAAATTATTATGATTATCATGGTTACTATTATTATAACTTTCCCTATTATTAATCCACTCATTCTTGTTAACCAATTTATTACTGAAGAAAACCCTTTACCAAGTTTTCCAAATGCACTTTCAACCTCCAGTGGAACAAGTTCTTTGTGCAAACTTGTAATATTCTTTATATACTTTTGTATATTTTCACTTTTATCTGGAATGTAAGTGCAACAATGTTGGACTTTCAGCATTCCACAGACTCCACCCTCTTTTGCCAAAAGAATGTCAAGGGCAAGTCGATTTTGCATCACCATAGCTCTCATGGCAACCATCTCGGTATTTACCATCAATAACCCTCCAGCAGTATCTGTAGATAAACGATCTACCACTGTGGATAATTTCCGAATTTTAAATGCATTCAAAGATATTCCCACTGCTGGTATCAATGCATCAAAAATATCACCTACTATTTCAGAAAAACTTTCCCTTTTTCTACGTGTAAAGGTATTTATCATTTTGTGTGTTCCTTTTTCTTTTCTATCCATATGAAAAATCTTTGGAAAAACCGGGCCTAAATAACATGACCCATACCAATGGTCCGGCAACCTGTAATAAGCCCTATTACCGCAAACATAATAGATCCCGGGAAACACCGGATCCTTTCCCCCTTTGAATCCCCATCCGCCTACAATTTGATAATTGTCATGGCAAATACTGGAACCCACAAAATAATTGTCATATCTTGTCATATTTCTTCTAATGCACAACCTTCCCTGTTGGGGCCAATCCAGAGTCATAGCTGCATTTGTCTTTTTCTTGTCATGATTGTCTTCCTCAAACGCCCATAGAGGTGTTTTTGTCTCTTCTATCACTTTTCTTTGAAATTTCACTCTTCTTTCTTTAATCATCTCTAAAAATACTTTTTCTTCCTTCTTTAACTCACAAGTAAGGTTGTTTTTAACTATATTATCTAATGTTAAAATATTATCTTCTATAAAATATTCACCAAACGTTTTTCCCTCTTTTATTTTGTTTAGCTCGGGAACTACAGAAACTTTCGCAAATATCTTATCTATGTCAGTGTAATAATATTCTAATCTACCTGTTTTATAAAATAAACTTGCTAAAACACTACATGTTATTCCATACGTCAAAGGAAGGTGATGATAAGTCACACCCTCTGCTACAGATGCAGGCAATTGCATACAAACATAGCAATCTCTTACATCCATTGTTTCTACATACTCATATAATAATTTAGTAAAAACATTCTTAGAAAAATCTGTTATTGATTTGTCTTTATGTAATTCTGCACTACTTTTTAATATAACTGGTTCTTGAGTGTTAGCTCCTTTTTCTTTCTCTGTGTTATTAGAAGTTTCTACTACAGCTAAACTAATTGGAATAGTGATTGCTAAAACCACCCATACTGTCATTAATAATCCTGTACAAAAGAAGCACATCTTACACCATCGACTTAAAAACTCACATTTACATTTTCTATCTCTAGTATCCTCCATTTTGTTTTATATCCTTATTTATTTATTTTCAAGAAAATTGTGTCACTACACCTCAGAAATGACTTATTAGCCACTCTGCACTCCAATGTTTTTGTTTTTGCTTGGTACTTTCTTTTAATTCTTTTCAGAATTCTTTCTTTGCCAAATCCAGTATTTTGTCAAATCCGGTAGAAATTCGTCAGATCCAGTGTTTTGTCAAGTCCGGTAGAAATTTGTTTAAATTTCTTCAAGTTTGTTGCACCTCACCTTCACCCATTAGGTTTCTTTGTTCTGGGTTCTCGTGAGTGTTCTTTTCTTCTTTGATATCAGTCAAAGCAAGATACAACCATTCAGGCGATCTATACTTCGGATTTACCTTCTTTACTCTTTTCGTTTTCTGCAAGTGTTTTCCACCTTGTTTTTCTTGCTCTTTCTGGCTTGTTATTTCATTCACTTGTTCAGCACTTTTTCCATCTAACCTTATGATCCTGTATCTTAATTTTCTTACTTCGTTGGGCCAATTGTCTCCTTTTCTTGGCCTTTTTGCCTCACTTCCTTTTTCCTCTCTTTCTGTTTTCCAATTCCTTTTTCTTGACTCAAGTTTTTGGTTTCTTTCTTCTCCACTTTCTTCAGACTCTGTTTCAGTTTTTTCTTTATTGTCTCTTATTTTGAATCTTATAATTTCATTTTCTTCCTCTACTTGTGGTTCTTTTCTTATCTTCCTTCGTTCACCTATTTCTGTCCCTCCTCGAGGTTCTTCCGAATTTGTGTCAATCTCTCTATCTGCTTCTAAATTTCCCTGTTCTTTTATTTGGCTATCTGTCCCTATTGCTCCTCGGGGATCTTCCGATTTTTCTAGCTTTCTGTTTGAAACTCTCCCTTCTTCATCTATTAATATTATCTCCGAAGGATTTTTACCACAACTTGTACTTGGTTGCTCACTGTTACTATCTTCTTGCTCAGTTTCTTCTCTTATGCTTTTAAATTTCCAATTTCTTTTCAGAATTTCTTCACAATCCGAATGATCTGTATCAGATTCTGAACTGGTATCTGATATTTCCAGATGTCGACTCACATGTCGTTCTTCAAGTTCTGGAACTTCAGCTATTTCCTCTACTTCTTCTGTCGTTGCACTTGTAGTTGGGTCTTCCAGATGTCGACTTACAGGTCGATCTTCAGATTCTGGCACCCTGTTCGTTTCTTCTTCCACTTCTGATGCTGAACTGTTATCCAACACTTCCAGATGTCGACTCACATGTCGATCTTCAGGTTCTGGAACTCTGATGGTGTGACTGGCATGCACCCAATGTTTCACTCCTGCACATATGACTGCAGTGGTTGTCACCAGGATCACTTGTCGTGGTTCGTCCCAGCGAGGAACCAAACAGTTTCTTCTCCTGTGGACTTTTATGCGGACCCAATCTCCTGGATTCAAGTCGTGAGCAGGTTTTCTTTCAAGAGTGGTCGCATCCGGTCCAACCTGATGAAACACAGAACGCACCACATCAGCCAATCCTTTGCAATAATCCAGCACCAGATCATCAGTTATAGTCAGTAGTTTGTTGACAGGTACATGTGCTTGTCTCATTGCTCGTCCCATAATTATCTCATGGGGACGGAGTCCAGTTTTCCTTTCCGGAATACTTCTTATTGTCATTAAAACTAATGGCAAGGCATCTGGCCATTTAAGTCCTGTGGCTTGACACATTTTTCCTAACCTGTTCTTAATTGTTCCATTCACTTGCTCTACTATTCCAGAAGCCTCTGGTCTGTATGCACAATGCAGTTTCTGTTTAATACTAAGGGCTTCACAAATCAGTTTAATTAATTCGTTTTGGAAATGTGTTCCTCTATCTGTTTCAATCGTGACTGGAAAACCATACCTCGGAATGAATTCTCGCAGCATAAGTTTTGCTACCGTGATTCCATCATTCCTTCTGGTTGGGTATGCTTCCACCCAACGGGAAAACAAACAGACGACTACAAGGACATACCTTAGTCTGTTGCTCGGGGGCATTTCTATAAAGTCCATTTGCATTCTAGTGAACGGACCTCCTTCTCGTCCTATTGTTCCTAGACTCACTACTGTCTTCCTTCCTGGATTTATTTGTTGACAAATAGGACATCTTTGACAAAGACTCTCAGCTATGGCTCTGAATTTTGGATTATACCATGTTTGTCTAAAAAGTCTGATCATTGAATCTCTCCCAATATGGGCTTGCCCATGGTACATCCGTGCCATGTCAGAAATCATGCTATCAGGCATAACTGGTCTTTCATCTCTGTAAACCCAAACATCATTTTCCTCATGTTTTCTACATCCTGCTTTTATCCATGTATCTTTTTCCTCATCATCTGCTGCTTCCTGTAACTGTCTCACCTCATCCCATGTCTCAACAGGGTTAGTAAAAAGCAAAGGACAAGAAATATGCTCTCTCTCTCGGTTCCTGTTCAAAGAAACCACATTCTTTGCACAGTACTGTGCAATTTCATCAGCATACTTATTGCCGACAGTTATGTAGTCTTCCCCATTTTTATGTGCATTGCACTTCACCACAGCAATCTGTTTAGGCAGCTGTATCGCCTCAAGCAACTTTTTCACAAAATCTCCATTTCTAATTGGCGTTCCTGCAGATGTCAAGAAACCTCTTTGTGACCAAATCTGACCAAAATCATGCACCACTCCAAAGCCGTATTGGCTATCTGTCACAATCGTAACCCGTACATTTCTTCCCAACTTGCAAGCTTGAATCAGAGCTACTAGTTCTGCGACTTGGGCAGACCGTATCCCTTTCAGACAAGATGCTTCCATTACAGTTGCTACTGTGCAAACTGCATATGCTGCACTTAGAACTCCATCATTTGTTCTTAAACATGAGCCATCCACGAACAGAATATAATCTGATTCCTTTAAGGGCTCATCTCGTATGTCTGATCTCGGTTTTGTACAATATTCAAGCACATTCAGACAATCGTGATCTACTTCATCCATTTCAATTACACTCTCTTCATATGGCAATGATGTCGAAGGATTCACATTCATACATCTGTCAATGGTCACATTATCTGCACTCAAAATTACTTTTTCATACCTAGTCAGCCGACTATGTGTCATATATTGGGTTTTCGTTCTTGTCAAGAGAATTTCCACAGAATGGGGAACATATACTCTCAGTGGATATCCCATCACTATGCCTTCACTCTGTTCCAGACTCACACAAGTAGCAGCAACTGCTTTCAAACATCCAGGCAACGCTTTCGCTACAGTGTCTAAAACAGCTGAAAAATATGCAATGGGTCTTTTCATAGTTCCATGTCTCTGTACCAAGACTGAAAATGCACATCCATCTCTTTCACTGCAATACAACTCAAAATCTTTCTCATAGTCAGGCATGCCCAATGCTGGAGCTTCACACAATTTCTTTTTCAGCTCTCTGAATGCTTTCATTTCCTCAAGATTCATTTCAAAAGGATCTTTAACATCCTTCTTTGTCAGTTTTTGCAACGGTTTAGCAATCAGCGAAAAACCGCTTATCCATTGTTGACAATATCCAACCATTCCCAGAAACATTCTTACCTCTCTTTGCGTCATTGGAGCTCTCATTCCTTGAATCATCTTTATTCTTTCAGTCGTTACCTTTCGCACTCCTTTCTCAATTTTATGCCCTAAATATTGGACTTCTTGTTGACAAAACTGCAATTTTGATGGGGACACTTTATGTCCTCTTTTTGCTAAATGATTCAGCAAAGCAATTGTATCATTGACACATGCTTCCTTCGTTTTTGATGCCACCAGTAGGTCATCAATATACTGAACCATCACTGACTTTTCTGGCATTTTTAAATCTTCCAAGGATTTCTTTAGAATTTGATTAAAGATTGAGGGGCTTTCTGTGTACCCTTGAGGAATTCGGCACCATGCCAAAATACGCTCTCCAAACCTAAACGCAAATAATGGCTGGCTATCTGGATGCAATGGAATAGAGAAAAATGCATGACATAAATCAATTACTGTGTACCATTCTGCTTCACGTGGAATCTGGTATAGAATCACAGCAGGGTTCGGTACTATTGGGCAACAAGGCACTACAATTTTGTTTACCTTCCTCAAATCCTGTACAATTCTATATGTTCCGTTTGGCTTTTTCAGTCCCATTATTGGCGAATTACATGGACTGCTCATGATTTCTTTTAGAATCCCTTGTTCAACCATTTTATTTATTACTGGCGTTATTCCTTCAATTATTTCTGGTGCTAATTTATACTGGGGCGTATTTGGGTAACTCGTTCCCTCTTTTACAGAGATTTTAACGGGATTTACTTCTTTCATTAATCCTATATCTTCTCCTGTAAAGTCCCACACTTCTTCTTTCACTGTCTTTTTCAATTCAATTGGGATTTTCTCTGCATCAAATACAGGAAACAAATCATTTACTTCTGGTTCTAAATTTACCATTGTCATTTTATACAGTACATCTTCATCTGGGGTCTGAAATGCAATTCCATCTGGAGTACAATAGATAGTGCAATTCATTTTGCACAATAGATCGCGTCCTAATAGGTTCACGGGACTACAATCGCATACCACAAATCGGTGCATTTCACTAAATGGACCAATCTTTACCTCCACTAATTTAGTAAGAGGCGTCTTAATTTGCTGATTTGATACTCCAACTACTTGGATATGTTCACCTGAGAGAGGAAGGTTTGGAATTTCCACTGACCTAACAGTAGAACGGGTAGCTCCAGTGTCCACAAGGAATGTTACATTTGCACCATTCACTTCTCCATCCACAAATGGACCAGACTGATCTACCTCTAGAGTTGCGCCAAGCACGCACTCTTCCCCTCTCCTAGGCACCGTCAGAAGCTTTCATCCGTTTCATCCTCATCCTGTCGTAACCAATATTGAGAAATGGCAGCTGCACGCGGCAACTGTGTTACCTGTTCTCCTCCGTAGAATCCTGTTTCTGCACTGTATTTCTGTTGGTTAACACTCTTGGGAAGTGGTGGTTGTGGCACCTGACTCTGTTGAGTAACTACCTCACTCTGCACCTGTGAATTTAATGATTGATTTTCCACATTAAGTTTTGGAGGAAATTTACACTCGTTTCTCCAATGCCCTAGCTTTCCGCAGTTGTGGCATGGCCACTTTTTCTTTGCCTCATCTATGCTCCTTTTCCTTTACCTATATTTGGTCGAGATCTAGCCTGTCCTGCTTCATTACCTGTATTACTCAATTGAGCTTCTTGTTTCTCTGCAACTTTCACCTGTGCCCACATGGCTTTTTCTTTCAATTTACGCTGTCTACTCTCAATATCATCACTGCAATACTTAGCATATCTCAAAACTTCGTCGACTGTGCTATTCTGCCAACAAATCATATGCTGTTTAATCATCTCACTTATCTCTAGTTTAAACCCATAAACAAATCTATATACAAAATGACTCATATCCTTCTCATTTAGTGTCTCATAACCACTATACTGTTTGAAAACTAACAACAGTCTTTCATAATAAGCATGCACTGATTCTTTACTTTCCTGCGTTGTTCTGTCTATTTTTACCCAATCTGTTTCTTTAGGTGGAATCTTATTCTTCAAAAAGGTAATTACTTGATCATACTTTCTCATCACTTCTGTTCCTGGTGCTCCTGTTTTAGCATCCCTTGGATATTCTACAGTTGGCCAATCAATAGTAATCTTACATTCTGTCCACAAATCAGCTGGCACTACTATATCAAACAATCCATCCAAGTCTATCCACAACACCTTTGAAACTTTATCAAATCTCTCCACTTGTCTGTACCATTCTACTGGCTTCTCTCTCAACTTTGGGAAGTCATTTGTAAATGACAGTATATCCTGTCTAGTCCATGGAACATGCACATAACTACCTCCTGGAGTCTCTCTCATCGGGTACTCCCTTACAACTGGTTACTTATCTGTGACTGCAAAAGCCAAAGATGCTTTATCTGTTACTTTCTCATTCTTTTTTATCCATCTACTTCTCCATCTATCCACATCACCCCATTTTCTCAGTAAAACAATTAATTCTTTTATTTGGGTCAATCTTCCTGATGTGTTCAGATTCTCTATATCTTTCTCACAAAAATCTACTCTGTATGGTTTCTGCAACGTTCTCACTTTTGCAAATTCTACTCCTAGTTCACTTGCTGTCTCTTCTAATTTGTCATGTAAATTTCTAGCTCTCCATGTAAGACTTTTGCACAAAAACATAATCTCATCATCCTGATAATTTTTTAATTTTTCTGTACCAATCGTTCCTAAAATCAATTCTTCTATGTCTATTTTTAACCTAATTACATCTAATGGTTTTACTTCTGTTTCTTTCGTTTTTAGCGTTTTCATCCATTCATTTAACTCATCTGGAGTCGGACCTACAGGCGTACTATTTAATTCTATCCAATTGTTACTTCTTTCTGGTGTCCCTGATGCAGACTCCGTTACCATGGGTATTCTCCTGAACTCATTCTCATTTATTGTCAAATTAGTAGGTGGGCTTGGTCTATAGGTACTAACCAAATGGTGTGCACCTTCATTGTTCAGTTCCATCCCTTCTCTTTTTCTTTGCAAATGTGAATTCATGGGAATCACTAAAGAACGTTCATCAATTTTCTGATTCTCAAAAATTGGCATTACTGGACCTATCGTCACTGGTACAGTTACAGCTTCCATATTTTTTGTCAATGCTCTTATTTTCTCAGTCAATTCTCTTGTGGTTTTTGCTAATTCAGTTGCATTGTCACTTTCTATCTCTTCATTTTGTGAGGTTTCTAATTGATCTTGTGACCTATTTATCTCATCTCTTCGTTCGGGATTTTTATTCCTCCCAGTTTCTATTGGCGGTGCATTAGGTGTCACCACCGCAGAAGTCTGTTGGTATGGAGGTGGGTTTCTGTTTAAAATATCTTCCAGCAATTCGTCATACGTTTCACTACCACCATACCCATACTTTTCTATAACTACATGTTTCTTTTTCTCTGTACACTTTCTCTTTGCTTCTTCCTCCACTGTAAAAGCTGGAAACAAACCTCCTGTCATATTAGCACATCTCTAACGCTTTATTCTGTCCTCATGATTTACTCCCCATAACCTTCCAAGCACAAACTCATGATTCTTTAATCCTCTGAATCTCTCTCGTTCATACATCTCATCTTCCCATTCAGTTAAAGCTTCAAACTGTGTCGGTCTAGGTCTTAGGTTCTAACATTGCCATCTTCTCTCTCAAATTCCGTAGTACAGCTACATTAAATGAACCATTCTCAGGGAAAGCCAATGCTCCATCATTCTTGGTATATTTTGTCCAATTTTCTAACCATATGCATGTATGATATCCATATTTCAGCATCATGTGCGAAGCTGGTGATTTGGCGGAGGAATTACTTGTCTCTCTGTAGTCACTACCTTTTTGTCTTTCTTAAAGAAGTTCTTAACTTTCGACATCCACGACGTTTTCTCTCTACCATATTCATAATACGACATGATTCACAATCGCTTTCTCTCCTCAAACTATCCGTAATTCAACACTGTTCTCTATGCGTTATTCCGACCAATACTAGCGCGACTCACACCAACACTCCAATCACAAACTTCCACGTCACTAGGCTATTCGACCAATACTAGCGCGATTCACACCAAAGCTCCAATCAGAGCAATTTCTATCTACAGCGCACTATCCAATCCAAGCGAGGCTTTTGTCTACGTCAGTTCTGCTCTTGACTTCTGTATGACTAGCGCACTGTCCAATCCCAGCGCGGCTTTTGTCTACGTCAGTTCTGCTCTTGACCCCTCCTTTACAAAATGTATCGGCAATTTCTTTTTCAACAATTCTCTGTTAGTTACAACATTTAAAACACATTTCCATTGTCTGATTCGCTAAACCAAAGAGATAGCTTTGTCCATTTACACAAGAACTCTGTATTTTCCAGTAGGCAGCGCTTACCTCTACCCTACCACAGAATTTTCTGTTTCGCCGATAAAGTAGCACTTCCCTCTACCTTACCCTTCTTTCAAGCAAACGGTAAACCCGTTTCTCTGGGGATAAAACACATGTGGAGACTATACTGCTCCTGAGAATTAAGGCCAGAGTTTCTTTGTGATGTGTGAGTGAGTTTGTGTGCACATCTAAGTCTCCAATGGTTATAATCATGTGAGGTGATTTCATTGTGATGTGTGAGTGTTTGTGTGCACATCCAAGTCTTAAGTGGTTGTAAACTTCTGATGTATTTAGTGTATATATCTTTCTGATTTCTAGCAGCGGACGTCCAGTATTATCTGGTTGAGATTCATATCATATTATTATCTGCTTGCATTTCATATTATTATACCATGCATTCAACAATTGCATTTGCCTACTTATAAGTGTGTTATTATTGCTTGTATATATATATATATATATATATATATATATATTATCTACTGGCGGTCGCCAGTAGATAGTTATAGTTAAAACCTATTATCCATAGGAAATCCGCGACATTCTATTTGAAATAACGTTGGCGCCGGTTAACGAATCTTCGCGAAAGTTTCCAACTTGTTGGGGCGCTCCGGTCCGCTCCTATCTTGAAAGTCTCGGGGTGATACATCAAGCGGGGGCCGAGAAAAAAGGGGGGTCCCAAAACGTGTTTTCCCCATTCATTTTTCCATAGGAACCTTTAGTCGCAGCTACAGCCCGAACTGCTGAACGGAATTACACCAAATTTGGCAAAGAGGTAGCCCTTGGTTCAGTGTCGTGCCTTTTGCTTAAATGGTGTAAATCCGTTCAGTAGTTCCTGAGAAAATCAAAAGTAAAGTCACATATATATCTGGGCGGAGCCTAACCACACATGTCATCGTGAGATCTGATTGGCTGTCAGCACTTCATCCTGGAATTTCTGGCAGCCATCTTGGGACCAATATAAATGATAGTACCTCATTGAAATGCATTGTAGTGAATAGAAGATTTTGAGGGTCACCAAAAGGAGAACTATAAAGGGTGATAACAGGCTTTAGTTACATTAGAATTTATTTGTTGACGGTACCATACTAATTTTAGGAATTGTGGTGTATTCCAAGGTGATTTTACCATGTGAAAAACCTTCTGCTGGGATATCATGAATCATGTTTGAGAGAACACTATTTTCTCATGCTTGTCCCATGGAGGTTTGGAAGGTGCTCCAGAAGCTAAAATGAGAGCATATTTTCTGTAAATTCACATTATCTTTCTCACTCATGTGAGAATGAAGTCTGACATTCTCAGTAAAACATGTACATCCAACAAGGGCAGAGACTGTCAGTTGATTCCTTTGTGTTCTACTGCAGCTTCCCAGAGTGTTCTAAAGAACAACTAGAGTGCTAACAGCCTTACTTATGACAAAAGTATGGCACACCTGAAGCCATCTTGATTGGAATAAACTGGTAACACTTAAAACATTTAATTTAAAAAGGAACAAAACGATGGGGTTCATTTTGTCATAGAAATTATGGTTAGTGCTGTAGAAAGAAAAATTAGGACATGTTTCAAGTGTGATCTCAAATATCTTCCTGTTATATTTCAACAGGAGCAGCCTGCCAGTTGATGCCTTTGTGTTCTACTGCAGCTTCCCAGAGTGTTCTAAAGAACAACTAGAGTGCTAACAGCCTTACTTATGACAAAAGTATGGCACACCTGAAGCCATCTTGATTGGAATAAACTGGTAACACTTAAAACATTTAATTTAAAAAGGAACAAAATGATGGGGTTCATTTTGTCATAGAAATTATGGTTAGTGCTGTAGAAAGAAAAATTAGGACATATTTCAAGTGTGATCTCAAATATCTTCCTGTTATATTTCAACAGGAGCAGCCTGCCAGTTGATGCCTTTGTGTTCTACTGCAGCTTCCCAGAGTGTTCTAAAGAACAACTAGAGCGCTAACAGCCTTACTTATGACAAAAGTATGGCACACCTGAAGCCATCTTGATTGGAATAAACCGGTAACACTTAAAACATTTAATTTAAAAAGGAACAAAATGAGGGGTTCTTTTTAAATAGAAATTATGGTTAGTGCTGCAGAAAGAAAAATTAGGGCATGTTTTAAGTGAGATCTCAAATCCTCTTCTATTTCATTAGAAAATTCTGACATGCAGACTGAAACAATCACTTTCAATACCAGCAGCAGACTACCAGTTAACTCCCTGGTGAGCAGTAGCTTTACTCCAGTGATCTAATGAGCAACTAGAGTGCTAACATTCTGAATTTATGGCAGATGTGAGACACATCTGAATGCCTTCTTGATGGAATCAAAGTAAAAAACTGAAAGCATTTCCTACTGAGGAGACTGCAGTAAATGAAGAAATTAGGAAACTTCATAACAAAGAAGTCTTCCAAGATGGCCACCAGTGAAAAAAGAGCCCAAATGTAGCACAAATATTACCCAGATGTAGCCCACATATAGCCCAATGACAAAAGTGTGCAAAACACTTTTTATTTTTAGTTTTTTTGCAGTTTTATGTAGTGCAGACTGGTCAGGTATTGGAGCATTGCATCTTAAAACATGACCCGCCTACACTACAAAAACACCACTGCACTACCTTAAACCCTAAAACACTACCCCCAGCACGACCCCCTACACTACACAAACACCACTGCACTACCCTAAACCCTAAAACACTACCCCCAGCACGACCCCCTACACTACCCAAACACCACTGCACTAACCTAAATCCTAAAACACTACCCCCAGCATGACCCCCTACACTACCCAAACACCACTGCACTACCCTAAAACATGACCCCCTACACTACACAAACACCACTGCACTACCCTAAACCCTAAAACACTACCCCCAGCACGACCCCCTACACTACACAAGCACCACTGCACTACCCTAAACCCTAAAACACTACCCCCAGCACGACCCCCTACACTACACAAACACCACTGCACTACCCTAAACCCTAAAACACTACCCCCAGCACGACCCTCTACACTACCCAAACACCACTGCACTAACCTAAATCCTAAAACACTACCCCCAGCATGACCCCCTACACTACCCAAACACCACTGCACTACCCTAAAACATGACCCCCTACACTACACAAACACCACTGCACTACCCTAAACCCTAAAACACTACCCCCAGCACGACCCCCTACACTACACAAGCACCACTGCACTACCCTAAACCCTAAAACACTACCCCCAGCACGACCCCCTACACTGCCCGAACACCACTGCACTGCCCTAAACCCTGAAACACCACCCCCTTCACGACCCCCTACACTGCCCGAAACACTGCACTGCCCTAAACCCTGAAACATCACCCCCAGCACAACCCCCTACACTGCCTGAGCACCATTGCTCTGCCCTAAACCCTGAAACACCAGCCCCAGCACGACCCCCTACACTGCCCGAACACCACTGCACTGCCCTAAACCTTGAAACACCAGCCCCAGCACGACCCCCTACACTGCCCGAACACCACTGCACTGCCCTAAACCCTGAAACACCAGCCCCAGCAAGACCCCCTACACTGCCCGAACACCACTGCATTGCCCTAGACTCTGAAACACCAGCCCCAGCAAGACCCCCTACACTGCCCGAACACCACTGCACTGCCCTAAACCCTGAAACACCAGCCCCAGCATGACCCCCTACACTGCCCGAACACCACTGCACTGCCCTAAACCCTGAAACACCAGCCCCAGCACCACCCCCTACACTGCCCGAACACCACTGCACTGCCCTAAACCCTGAAACACCAGCCCCAGCACCACCCCCTACAATGCCCGAACACCACTGTACTGCCCTAAACCCTGAAACACCACCCCCTGCACCGCCCCCTACACTGCCCGAACACCACTGCACTGCCCTAAACCCTGAAACACCACCCCCTGCACGACCCCCTACACTGCCCGAACACCACTGCACTGCCCTAAACCCTGAAACACCACCCCCTGCACCACCCCCTACACTGCCCGAACACCACTGCACTGCCCTAAACCCTGAAACACCACCCCCAGCATGACCCCCTTTACTGCTCGAACACCACTGCACTGCCCCAAACCCTGAAACACCACCCCCAGCATGACCCCCTACACTGCCCGAACACCACTGCCCTAAACCCTAAAACACCACCCCTGCATGACCCCCTACACTGCCCGAACACCACTGCACTGCCCTAAACCCTGAAACACCACCCCCTGCACGACCCCCTACACTGCCTGAACACCACTGCACTGCCCTAAACCCTGAAACACCACCCCCAGCACGACCCCCTACACTGCCCGAACACCACTGCACTACCCTAAACCCTAAAACACCACCCCCAGCACGACCCCCTACACTGCCCGAACACCACTGCACTGCCCTAAACCCTAGAACACTACCCCCAGCATGACCCCCTACACTACCCGAACACCACTGCACTACCCTAAACCCTAAAATACTCCCCGCAGCACGACCCCCTACACTACCCGAACACGACTGCACTGCCCTAAACCCTAAAACACTCCCCCAGCACGACCCCCTACACTACCCGAACACCACTGCACTGCCCTAAACCCTAAAACACTCCCCCAGCACGACCCCCTACACTACCCAAACACCACTGCACTACCCTAAACCCTAAAACACTAACCCCAGCACGACCCCCTACACTACCCAAACACCACTGTACTACCCTAAACCCTAAAACACTCCCCCAGGACGACTCCCTACACTACCCAAACACCACTGCACTACCCTAAACCCTAAATCTACCCCCAGCATGACCCCCTACACTACACAAACACCACTGCACTACCCTAAACCCTAAATCTACCCCCAGCATGACCCCCTACACTACACAAACACCACTGCACTACCCTAAACCCTAAATCTAACCCCAGCATGACCCCCTACACTACACAAACATCACTGCACTACCCTAAACCCTAAAACACTACCCCCAGCACGACCCTCTTCACTACCTAAACACAACTGCACAATTTGTTACAGGCGTTGCAACGCAGGCCTGTGGTGCTTACTGGAAGTACCTGGTGGGCTGGTTGGGCCCCAGGGACTCTCAGGATTCAAGGTGACCTAATCCCCAACTTAAAACGCGCCACGGGGCGCGTTTGCACAGTGGTGAAGGGAGGGGGCGGGGCCTCAGGTGACATGTGCGCAAACACGCCCTGTGGTGCGTTTTAAGTTGGGGAGTTAATTCCTTTGAATCCTGGGGGCCAACTAGCCCACCAGGTACCTTCAGTAAGCACAACAGAGTTGCGTTGCAGAGAGGTGAAAAAAGGTGCGTGGCCTCGGAACGCCTCTCTGCAACTCAGCTCTGTGGTCCTAACTGTAGGTACCTGGGGGGCTAGTTGGGCCCCAGGGACCCTCAGGATTCAAGGGGACTTAATCCCGCAACTTAAAACGCGCCATGGGGCGCGTTTGCACACATGTCACCTCAGGCCCCCCTCCCTTCACCACTGTGCAAACGCGCACTGGCTCTGGTTAGTCAGAGTCAGTTACCACCAGTACCCGTCTGAAAAGTTGTGGGCACAGGATGATTTTGCAACAAGGCCTCTTTCTGCTCCTCTGTTGGTTCTTTCTGCACATCTTTTGCTTCTTTCTGTGCGTTTTTTCTTCTTTCTTCACATGTCCTACCTCTGTTGGCATAGTTAGAAACTAGCATTTAAAAACCTTTGAAATTCACTTAAAAAATCATAGGTTTCAGGCACGTTATAGTTAGAAATTAGCATTTAAAAAACCTTTGAAATTCACTGAAAAAACCATAGGTTTCAGGCACGTTATAGTTAGAAATTAGCATTTAAAAAACCTTTGAAATTCACTGAAAAAACCATAGGTTTCAGGCACGTTATAGTTAGAAATTAGCATTTAAAAAACCTTTGAAATTCACTGAAAAAACCATAGGTTTCAGACACGTTATAGTTAGAAATTAGCATTTAAAAAACCTTTGAAATTCACTGAAAAAACCATAGGTTTTAGGGACAGTTATAGTTAGTTGGACATTGCACTCGTACAAAACCCGTGAAATTCCCCTGTTATAGTTAGTTCAGCTAACTATAACTCGCGCCCCGCAATGCACTGCTGATGACGTCACATATTACATCACTCATGACATGGTCAGTGACATCACTGATGACATCACTGATGACATCTCAAATGACATCACTGATGACATCATCCATGTGATAATTTCATGCATCTTCTCACACCCTAATATAACTTTTGATACACCCACTCTAAATTACAGACTGCCATTCTCAAAACCATAGACACTCCAACACCAAAAACTACATACCCACTCACTGATTCTTAGGTCTACACACACATCCACTCACTCACCTGTACAGTCACTCATACTTACAGTCACTCAGTACAGGACTATCATATGCACTCATACACCTATATAAACACTCACACACCGCCACTCATCCATAGAGGTACTCACACACCTAGTCAGTCATGCAAAAAATTAATCACACACCCATTTACTCACCTATACAGTTATACACACACCAGCTCACTTACTCATACAAATACTAGCACATTCTTACGCTCTTATACAATAACTGATACAAGCACACACGCATCCATACAGCCACTCTCACAATAACACACTCTCACTTATAGCCATTTAAATACTCTAACACACATATATACTGCCTTTTACATATGTAGTTACTTGCACATGTACCACTGAAATATACATTCACTCACTAACACACCCATACACACACTCACCCACCCAAGCAGTCCATCACAGATGCACTCTTGAAATCATGCACCCAGTGAATCACCCACTCACACATCTATGTATAGAGTCACACACACCCCACCCACACAAACACTCAGGCAGCCATACAGATACTCAGAGAACCAATCAATAACCCATATAGACACTCATGTAGCTATTCGCAAATCCATACATCCACTTACACACCAACAAACAGACGGATACAGACATTCACACAGTTTAGTCACTAACCCATGCATTCAGTAAGATACGTTTAATCACTCACTTGTAGAGTCAGTCACTCACGTACTAAATCATCCATTCAGACACTTATACACCCACTCATTCTTCAATACGCCTTTCCCTATATATATTAAACATATTTAAACTTTACAGAAACACACAGTCACTGGATGATGTCATCAGTGATGTCATCAGTGATGTCATTTGAGATGTCATCAGTGATGTCACTGACCATGTCATGAGTGATGTAATATGTGACGTCATCAGCAGTGCATTGCGGGGCGCGAGTTATAGTTAGCTGAACTAACTATAACAGGGGAATTTCACGGGTTTTGTACGAGTGCAATGTCCAACTAACTATAACTGTCCCTAAAACCTATGGTTTTTTCAGTGAATATATATATATATATACATACTTTTGAATTTTTTCATTTGACTTCTGAGAAAGCCTTTCTGTTAGAGAGTGTTGCATAAATAAAACCCCATGCCTTATTCTGAAAACAGTGTTTTGATGTGTCTCCTTTTATAAAAGTGAAATCCCTTTCCTGGTGGTGTGTTGTTTTCATTGCTTCGTCATGTATGAGCCTCCGTGTGGGAGGGCAGTATTTTCTGTTATTTGGGAGGGCGAAGCAATACAAACAATTAACTAGTTTTATCTCTAATGTAAAGATCCAGCGTGCCATCACACTTGCACTGTGTTTCTAAAATTCTGTGTCATTCAACCTAACTATCAATAGGTCCTTCAGGCAATTTTTGGTGAGTTTATAATCTATGCAATTCCAATAGAATACGTGGATCTTCTTTAAATTGTCATTTTAACCTATCAATAGCTACAAAATATTAATTACATTTCCACGTAGCTGTGCCAATGGAGGTCGATATAGTGGTAAATGCTCAAAAATTCTTTGAGCATCCCTTCCTAGTAGATTTAATAACAATGCTTTCTTCCTGTCTACCATGATTTTTTTGCCATCAATGGCAATCAAATAATTGTTGCATAGTTTGATCCAAGAACTCCATTGCAAGGTGGATTTTACCAGCATTTCCAGAAAAAGAAGAGCTGAATTCCATGGTATGATGTAATAAAGCGAGTGAAATAGGTAGGTATCTTGAACAAGAGTGTGCAGAAGGACAATATCAAGAACAAAAAGTGGGGGGTAAGCTGAATGTAGCTCTTGAAAATTTAGAAATGAGACTCTATACCGAATATATAATCTTGTTATGTTGGTAATGGTAAGCTTGATAGGGAAGTGATTAAGCAGAGTGATATGGCTGATTTCCTTAAAGCAATGAGTTAAAGTAAGCTCTGCCCACCAATTTTTCTTTTTCCATTCACAAACTTTTATTTTTTTATTACCTTTATTTATCTTTTCAACAGCTATGGAACTAGTGTACAGCGTTATTAGCACATATTTGGGTAACAGTACAGCAGTGTCCCATGACAAAAGTAGGATCTCTTGATTTGTTAACATGGTAAAAACATCAGGGAACAGAGGATCGGCTACACACTCACTCTCATTCTGCCTCTGTCGTGTCTGCAGGCATTCCTGAGTCTTCCTGGTCACTTGTGATCCAGCGCTAACAATAAAAATTCTTCTCCTATATGACTCGGTCATCCAGGTGCAAAATATCTCTCCAATACACAGATTATATCCATATGACGGTGGGGCCCATTGACACCGCATATATATTCACTTACTCATTTATTCCCTGGATTACCTCCGTCCTCAACCTAGGAGAAAACGATTCGCTGGAAGGAGACGGGATACCTCTTTTTAACACGACATAATGTTTCTCATTGCTTTTAAGGTATTCCGCTCATTGGTCGATGGACCAACTAGTAGGAATCAGTTGATGGTGATTAAGACCAGCTCAATCACAATAAACTCTTTAACATTTTACCTTAATTATTGAGCTAAAGAATCACTGAGTCATTTGTTTAAAGAATAATAAAGTTTATATAAAGTTTCGAAGCAAGAAATAAGTTTAAGCTTATTATTCAGATTATTACATTTATCATCATTATAAGAATAAATTGAAATTGCAATGCATACCTATTAGACGGAAAAATAAGGTTGTCACAGCAAGAACTCCAAAAGATCAATCTATCTGTCTTGGAAAATCTAATAGCTCTAAATGAAAAATCTATCAGGAGTAAAAAGGTTCTCCAAAAGCAGCATCTTATACTCAACTAGAAATATAAAATAGCAGCAGCAGCATCAGCTCGTCAGCATCAGCAACCACAACTTCACCCATCTACAGCATCTCCGTCAACAGCAACTACTCTCTCCAGCATCTAACCCCTCCCCACCAAGAGTAGGTCTTCTTATACCCTAATTCTAGCTTACTGAATAAAAATGTTGCATCTTTATGGCGTGATTCTCTCTCATTGGTTCATTCGAGTCCATATACATTTTAATCAAACTTCCTTTTCTTAACCAGTTCTTTGTGGAATGTCCATGCTTGCATCGTTTCCCACAGTTCATGACATTACTCATCAGTTTCGATCAGTCCAATTTGTATCTTTTTCTGTTACTTTTTAGATTCAATAGTTCCGTTTGTCCATTTATTCATTTTGACTTCTCACGCTTCTTGCTGATCATCTTGGCACACATTTGCTCAGTAAGGTCACAATAGCCTTGACCATACTTCCATCTTAGGCTCTCAGCACGAACACGTGGTCATTCTTTTTCACAGCCTTTCTCCTCATCTACCACACGGCTTCTTGCACATGCGTACTCTTAGCTCATGTCGGCCATTTTATATCGCTGCTCAACAGGCCTAAGCGCACTATTTTCAAAGATAAACAAAATATTGTTAAAATAAAGAATATAAACCCTTTCATTTCCCTCCCGTCATTCTATGTACCCCAATTAGGTATTACCTAGCAAAAAGCAACATATAAAGCCGTCCCTTACTTACCATCGCTTTATTTTGCCACCACACGTTTTATTTTCAAAGCACAAATCATGCGTTTATTATTTTATTAGTACGCAAATATTAGATTATGTTAGACACGTCAACAATTATAAGTTGATTAATTTGCACACAAAAATAGCGTGTTACCTTTAACCCTTTACATGTAACACACATTGTTGGTTATTTACTTAAACGAACATGTTTATTAATCTTACGAAAATTATTAGGAGCTTAAAATTTTTCATTTATCCTGCTCCATCACTTGCATTGGAGTCCGATGTTAAAAAAGAATTATAAAGCTCCCTCCACATTGGGAGATCCTCTTCTACTTTGGGATCCCTTCGTCTATTTTTCATATGGACTTCCTCTGCTAACGTCCATTCATGCACAACTCTCAGCCAAGCTTCGATCACAGGAGGGCGCTTGCATATCCAAGTTATTGCCACCCTGCGTCTCACTAATACATGGAGCAATTCTCCTGTCTGAATACCCCACTGCTCTAGATCCATGCGCACCCATATTGCCAGTGGTTCAATCGCCAGCGCGAATAATAGTGGCGAGAGCAGGCAGCCCTGTTGTGTGCCACGGGCCAGCGTCCACTCCTCAGAGCGATTCTGGCCCACTTGGACCCGAGCGCTTGGCGCTGTATATAGGAATTTTACCCACCGGCTAAATCGCAGGCCAAACGCTGTCGCTCTCAATACCTCCAGAAGATACCCCAATCAATTGTATCAAAAGTTTTCTCGAGCGCAATGGATACCAGGGCCAGCTCCTCGTCTTTATGTCGTACCTCATGCAGAACATGAGTTAAGCGTCTTATGTTCATACCAGTGTTACGACTGGGTATAAACCCACATTGATCCTCGTTAATCAAGGTTGGCATCAGTCGCGGCTGGCATGACTCGCGGGTGGTGGTGCGGGTGGGTGGTTCGTGCGGGGGTACGCGCGGGGGGAGGTTAAATAATATATATTTTTTTTATAACTTACCTTCCCGGGTCCCGCGACATCGCGGCTCCTGGCCAGGTCCCGTTTTCCTGCTCTCCTGCTGAACAAGAAGCAGGCAGCCTCCCTCCCCTCCCCTCAGCCAATCACAATGCTGCAAAGGCAGTGTTGTGACTGGTGGGGCGGCGCCCAGCCCGGCGCCTATGGGGAGACCATTTTTTCCATGTAGACTGCATTCAACTCCCTTAGCAGCTGGCTGCGGGCCCCATATGTCAAGCTGTTAGCTCTGCTAGTCGTCCCACCCCAGTTGATTTTCATGTGGACTGTCAGTGCCTCAGACAGGGTCTCCCTTCCCACCTGGTCGTGAAGTAAGTCAGGGGGCAATCTCCACCATCGGGGACCCTGTGCGGGGGGATTCAAACTCACCGGGGCATGTTCTGACAAAAACCTGCCCAAGTGTGTCCCTTCCGCTTCCGGGAAGGTGGGTGCTGACAACACCAATACCCTGTACAACCTGCTATGTGTGTTATGAGTAGGGGAGAAGCAACTAAATAGTTTCTGGGCCGGGTACCTTTCTTGCCAGACATCTCTTATGTCCAGTTCCCTCATAATCGCTCTGACCGTCCGAGTCATCTGTGGTTTAGTTCCCTGTTTGGGGAGGTGCCTACCTAGGTCTGGATCCAGTACACAATTAAAGCCCCCCATCCACAGCAGGGGTATGTCTAATTCAGTAGTTATTAAATCTTGTATTACTTGAAAGAACATAGGGTCATCCATGTTTGGGGCATATGTATTCAATAGGAAGATATCCCAACCATCTAGGGTTCCCCGCAGGAACACAAAGTGGCCATGTACATCGGCTTCCAAGTACGTAAGGGTAAACGGCCTCGACACTTCTTTGCTACCCTGTCAGCCCCCGCGTCATCCAGGTATGTCTCTTGGAGGAAGGCAATAGATATGTGGTGCCTCTTTAGAAAGGAGTGAATTCTCAAGTATCTTACATCTGATGCCATGATAACACAGCTGAACCGTTATACATCTCGCTCTACACTGTCTATCCCTCAATGCCGCTACACACTGCACACTTTCAACAGAAACAGCAACACAACATTGCATTTGTACTCCCCAACACCCACCCTCCGGCCACAACCGCGCACTGTGCAGAGCCCAGCCCAAGTTCGTGGTAGGACGTGCATTGCATCCCAATCGCCCAACTGGGGCCAAAAACACCCTGCCACTATCTCGACCACCCTTAATCCTAAGGAGAATCTAATGGCCTAGTTCTCATTGTTGGAGTGACCCTAGCTAATTCCCGCACCCTCCTCTAGGTCCTGTTGTTACCCCCCCTCTCAATCGCGTCAACTGAGCCCACAGACTCCTTAGTGAACTTTAAACACCCACAGTCGCTCTTGCTCAGCCCTCATATACATCACAGGTATTCCACAATGCTCAGTATGTTCAATCAATGGCTCCAGATATCTCTGATTGAGTCTATCCGGAACGTTTCTCAATTTCCTTCCACTGCCTCTGAAGCTTCCATGAGCGTTTCGGGAACAACCTCCTCTGTCGGGCCCAAAGTTTGTGATTGTTCGTCCGATGTCGGGGTCGGTGGTACATCTGGTGACGTCAGGGTCTCCCCGTTCAGTGCCCTCATCTGTATGTCACCCACTGTGATTTTATGTTCCGTTTGCGTATTCGTCCCCATGAGCTATGTCTCTCTTTCTATTCGCTGTGACCCCTTTCCAGGGCAGGTACCCCATGTTCGCTTGTGATTGCGCTGCTCCTGTGGGGGTAGTGCATCCCCCGCACCTCCAACCACTCCCATGCCTTGTCCAGGGAGTCAAAAAAGTGAGCTTTGCCTTGAATCAGTACTTTTATTTTCACTGGGTATAAGAGCATATACTGAATTTGTAAGTCCCGTAGCTTGCATTTAACCCTCAGGAAGGTTTTTCTTTGGGCTTGCACCTGTATTGTGTAATCCAGGTAAATGGAAATGTTATTGTTCTCAAATGTGACGTTCTGCTGTTCTCTAGCGGCCCTCAGGATACAGTCCCTGTTGCGGTAGTTCAGTACTTTGGCGATGATAGCCCTCGGCTATGCTCTCAGGGGAGGGGGTAGGACCAGGGCTCTGTGTGCCCTCTCTATTGCAAAAAGTTCAGACAATTGGGTATGTATCCATTGTTCCAGAAAGTGTTCCGCGGACCCTGTCTCCACGCGCTCCGGGAACCCCAAAACTTGGATGTTGCTGCGATGAGCACGCCCTTCTGCGTCCTCAGCTTGAAGCTCCACGGCTTTTGTAGTCGTAGACATCTGGGCTACCTGCTTCTTGAGGGTCGCTACCTCCCCCTTGAGGTCCATTATATCCCTCTCAACCGCTGTCACTTTCTCGATCACCTGCCATAGGTCTGCTCTCAAGAGATTAACATCTATGGAGACTGTTTCAATTCGATTTTCAAGGGCCTTCCTGGACCTCAGGTTAGCTGCCAATGATTCAGTGCGGGAGGGATCACCCTCGTCGTTCTCTATTCTCCCTTCTCCACCACCGGTCTGCCTTGTTATTCGCTGGGGGGGGTGCCGTGGCATGGTGTACTGCGTTATGGTGTTGCACCTGTCGACTGTGCTGCCTTATCCATGTCTATTTCACTGGTCCCCAGAGGCCCTCGCTCTGTGCAAGCCCCCAGTTTCCTCACCACACCAGTTGCAGGGATCTTATGCTGTATCAGCAGCCTCTTCTTCATCTATCTCTCCCACAGGGCCCACCACCACTCAGGCCCCAGCTGTGCCTCAGGTTCTAACTTCCCAAGGGCAGGGGATCACTAGGAAAGCTGTGGGAGCCGATCCCCGTTCCCTGTTAGGATTCGCTCTTCCCGTGCCCCCAAACAATCTTCACTGTCTCCAGAGCGGGCACCACCACTATGTTAGGTATTGCTCTAAGTCCAAGGTACCTTGGCCAGTGTATTGGGATATGGCTGAGTCACACATAAAACGCCGTGACTTGCGCAGCGCCCGATCTAGCGTGGCAATTGCCACGTGCTCAAGCACCCACCAGCATGGTCCTTCCAGAGGTCGCCAAAGATCCAACCAGGGTACAGTCAGGTAGCTCCCTCTGGGCCGGGTTTCCACCCAGGCACCCAGTTAGATCAGTCCACCGTGTGGGGGGCCACAATACCTTGTCTCCTGCGACCCTGGCATTCTCTGGTATCACAAATTGTCCGCCACCAAAGGCCGCTGAGTGCGGGTCCGGTCCCGTTGCGGCTAGGCCGCCCGCCTCACAGTGCGCGTCTCCGGTCAGGCGTGGAGCCTCTCACCGGTCTTCAACAGCAGGCCGACATCAAGATCGTCGATCGTGGGCATAATCCCACTGAGGCAGGGCCGTTCATGTAGCTGCCTTTATCTCCGGCCTTGCGGGTGGGCTCCTCACGGCCGCTCACAGCTGGCAGCTCTCTCTGGTTTGGCAGGGGCCTGCATGGAACCTCCAGGCCCACCGTCGATCCGCCCCCAGAGTAAGGGCGCCGCTCGCTCCAGCAGGGTCTGCAGCACGGGAGCACAGGCCGCGGACCGGTCCCGCTCAGGTATCCTCCGGCTTCGAGACCACCGTCATGGCGCCGGTCCCACGCCACTGGCTAACGTCATTTCTGTCTTGTCGGTCCAGCATCCCAGGGCCCAGAGTTCCTTCCGCTGTGACCCTAGGTCGCACCCTGTCTAGGTATGGCGAGATCAGCCCCGCAGCGGCGGCCTTCCGTCTGGGCCATGGCCCGGCCCCTGAAGCTACAGCTGGGTATCTTCCTCCGTCGCCCACGCAGAGCAAACAAAACAGGATTGTGGGATCCAGTCGGCACTGGGTCACTCCGGGAATATTCCAAGTAGGTCGGAGGATCTTTTTGACAGGATTTAGCAGGATTTATGGGCAGGCTGGCTGGGGAGCTCGTAGGCTCATGCTGTTTGGCCACATCCGCCCCCATTCCCACACTTAATACACCTTAGTAATGATTGCCTGTGGGATATTTGGAAGTTCACAGGAATTTGAAGGAGAGTTTGCTGGTGCAGCATAAGCAGTGTCCTAAAGCATCAGCCGTGACACCGGTGTTCTGTTGGTGTGGCCTACTGAGGCTGGGTCAGACAGCGCACCCTCATCTACCGCAGGTGGGATTGCCATGGAGCATTTGTGGATACCATCAAGGCCAGCATTGGAAACCTGCATCCAGAGGAAGAAGGGATCAGTTGACAGCACAACAAAACAAGCACCATACTCAGAGGAGAACAAAGGTGCTGGGCGCTCACAAAGTTACGAAATGGTTCGGATCAGCAGAATCATCGCCAAAATGGAGAAAGAAGCTGAAGAGATAGTAGGTACAACTAGTAGTTTCTTTATTACGAGCCCCAGAGCAGTACAATTGGTGCCAGCCCCACTTACAATGGTTCCCCAAACATAGAACCCCCAGGAAAGGGAAGCACAAAAAGAAAATTTCTGACAGAACAAGGATAATGGGATTAACAACATGAGAACACCACAGAGCACAGACAAAGAGAGAGCATCAGACAGAGGCAAGAGGGCGCACTAAAAAGACACAAGACCATGCTTATAAAACGAAAGAAAAAGAGGAAATCAATTACAATACATCTCCTCTTAATCTATCTATCCATAAAGGCTTTAAGGAGGCTTTATAGAGGAAACTGCTGCTATGACCAAGAAAGAGCGTACTCATGTCACTCTTCAGGAAAAGTGCGATAACCTATTAGGAAAGGTATGTTTGAGATGCTACATTTATAAAATCAATTCCTACAACATATTACAGCACTGCAAATTCAATCAGAGAACCATCAGGAAGAACGAACAGTTCCAGAGAAGGGTGGTTGTTACTGTGCAATGGCCATTGCATTGTGCCAACTAGTGGAGATTAGATAGGAAGTATGCCATTGACACAGTATCTAGTATAGCACATTTGTAGGGGGTTGTATCACAGAATATCGAGAACACATACAGGAATATTGTGTCAAAAATATCATCTACAAAATTTCGAGTTTACATTCCTTCAATGTAAACTACCAAAATATGTTTTCCAAAAGATGGTGGAACACAGTATTGTGAAGAAATGTAAGTGTATATCGGAATATTAATATATATGTAGCATTATAAGTAATTTATTTAAAATATTGAATTACAAAATAATAATATAATAAAAAATCAATATTTTTAATAAGCAATGGAAATTATATATTTATAAACGCTCAAAAGTAAAAATTAGCAAACATAGATATAACCAAATCATATATGTAACCTAATTTAAATATTAAAATGCATACCGTTTTAACACTGTAGACCGGTGGTTCTCTACATTTTGACTTCTGGGGACCCCCACTCAATTATTAATGGAACTTGGGGACCCCCACTGAATCATTATTGGAATCAGGGGACCCCACTGAGTCATTACTGGAAGCCAGGGACCCCGGCATCAGCATTGTTGATGGTTTGAACAGCAAAAGAATACACCAAAATGCAGGAAAAAGAATTCATCAAAAAAATACACAAATGATGACACATTTTATTTAATTTGCAAACCCATATACATAACAAAAAAATCAAAATTTTAATAGAAAGGTTGGAGTTTTTCTAAATTAAATTGAGGCCACTCATTGTCCATACTATATTCTGTTTGATGCACCTGCACTGCTCTCACGAATCAATCTGAGGTTACTAATTTAATATTTAGCCTCCAGTTTCAAATTCCTTCACATTTACAGATCGTTTTAAATTTTTCAATTGTACATTTAGCTTCTCTATTTATATACTCTCTATTTATCTGGTAATATTATTTCATTTTCTAAGTAGTCGCGGACCACCTGATGAGGCTTCACGGACCACCAGGGGTCCCCGGACCACAGATTGAGACCCACTGCGTGGACTAAATTAAAAAAATATATGTACATATATATGAACAAATAGAATGCTGATGCCCAATCTCCGTGTGCCAGATTCCTTTAATATCACAGTGCATCACAAAATAGTCGCATTTTCACCTTCTGACGCATTTTGGCTCGTCAAGGGCCGTGATGACAGACAAGTGGTTGTTCGTGAGGCATCGTGACCTTTGGTTTTTTAAAATGGCAGATCTCATGTGATTGGGTAAACTGGATGGTCCTACAACCCCCAGAATGCAATAACATGTGCTTTCCAAATGGACAATGTTCAAAACCACTGGGGAGACCTCCGTCAAATAAAACACCTATATTTCAAGCGCCCTCATTAGTACAGTCATGTAGCATAGTTCTATGCACTTTTTAAAATGTGTCCTCAGTTTTGCTACCCCAATCTTAAAATTCAGATTGCTGCACACACATTGGAGTCTCTTGGAGATTGGGCATCAGCTATCTCTTTGTTGTTATATTGGATTACGGGACGCCCGCACCGCTGAAGCCACCCTGAGAGGGTCGGGGGGCTCCTACTTCAGAGGCTGTTTGTTTAGGTATATATATATCAACAAAACGATTCCTAATGACAGTGCGCTCTGCCATCCGGTGCAGACATCAGAAGGGCGGAATCCAGCCCAAACATCACATTAGTAGAACAAAGGGATGTCGCACTCCAGAAATACTGATCAAGGGTTTTTATTCACCGCCACTACCACCAATGCGTTTCACCACAAAGGCTTGTTCGCGGTTGGGGAAGTCTGTTTACCATTTCAATTTATACTGTTCTCCACATTTGCCCATTATGAGGCATTGTGGGATATGTAGTTTCAATTGCAATACACACAATAATTTACAAATATTTACAATTATTTACAGTGCTTTCATTCCATTGTTTTGCTTGTTTATAACTTTGTTGTATCCTCTTATTGTATGCATGATGGTGCCGCACAGGTATAATTTATTTAGTTCAGGATGTTTTCACTCTCACTCCTGCATATGTGTAAGGTCTTAGTGACTGATCAGTATTAAATAGTCCATTGACCAAGATTATGTACAAGTATACCATCTAGTTAGTCCTTCATTGAGCAGTTCAATGATAATGTCTCATCACAGTGTAGAGAGTATTTGATCCAAGAGATTATTTGATCCAAGAGATTAATCTCGCGTAAGTGGCTGTAATTAATCCTGTTGATTGAACTCCTTAAGCCTAAGTAGCCTTATTATTACCCAAGATTGTGCTTAATTTGTTCACAAGGATATGTTTGGTTCAGAGTTATTGTTCCTCTCCTTTCTCAGTTCTCACAAGTGGACAAAAAGGTCTTCTTCAGCGTTGAGACCCAAAGGTTGTCTGGTTCTGAATTTGATGATCAATTTTGATTCTAGTCGTCTCAGTTTTAATGTCCTGTCTCCTCCTCTCTCATGGGTGGGGACATGTGCTATTCCACAGTATTTCATGTTCCTCCAAGTATAGTTCTCATGAGTCTCAAAATGTTTAGTCATCGCGTAGTTGGTATCGCCATTAGAGAATGCCCTGATGTGTTCCAGTATCCTTTTTCTCAGGGGACAAAAGGTGCTTCCGATGTATTGTTTCCCACAGTCGCATGTAATCATGTCAACTACTTAATTTGTTTCACAGGTGATCCTGTGTGTAATTGTAAATAGTTTCTTTCTGAAGTCCGTAAGTTGCTTTGTGTTTTTTTCCAATTTTACAGGCTTTAAATTTGTCACATTTCGTAAATCCTCTTTGGCGATCCAATAGCCATGTTTCTTTCTGTGGTCTTGTAAAGTGACTTCTAGTTAATTTGTCTTTGTGAGATGGAGCCTTTCTGAAGGAGATGTCTACGTTTTCACTCAGATTGGTTCCAATGTCTGGATCTTTCCTTACTATATTCCAGTACTTGTTCATGATTTTTCTTATCGAGTCATGCTCTTTGTTGTATGTCATTATGAATCTGATGTTTTTGTTGTTCTCGTCATTCTTCTTTTGATTCTGTTTGTTTGTTAATGTTTCTAGCTGTGTTAAGTTTTCTCTTCTTTTTCTTCCTTCCTCAATGTCTCGTTTTCGATAACCTCGTTGTTCAATTTTATTAATTTTTCTTTGAAGACATTGTCATCGGTGCAATTTCTCCGCATCCTCAGAAATTCACCGTATGGAATGCTCTTTTTTAAGGCGCGAGGATATTTGTTCTACATATATATATATATATATATATATATATATATATATATATGCAGTGAATCTCCTTTCGCGGTCTCTTGCTCTGACCGCCGAAAAAACGGAGTATGGACCCAAACTGGATATAAAATCAATCTTTATTCAGCTCCTCACAACTCCACAGCATGACGCGTTTCGATCCCTGAGGATCTTGATCACATGACGCGCTCACACAGAAGGAGGTACCATTAAATGCTTTTTTTTTTTTTGTGATTTCTCTTAAAGTGCCATACACCCAGTTTTGTTTGCTCAGAAATGGCGGACCTCACTTAACAATGACTAGATTTTAAATTAATGGTTTTATGTATCTATTAGCTGATAAAATAACAGAAGAAACATCTAAAACCAATTGATGTTAAGAAAATCAAGAATCTTAAAATCAGACATATGCAATGCACTATAAAAGCAAAATGTTCATTTTTTAAAAAAACATAAAATGTATTGTTTTTTCAATGGAAGCAATTATTACAAATCTCATAATAATACCAAAGATAAAACATTCCTATATATAAAAATTCCTATATATAAAAAATGTTGAAAACATGTCCAGGTCTAAATACCTTCACGTTATTTGTTTTCTACAAGCAATCAAAGTGCTATTGTGCATACAGTACTAAAGGAGTCGCCAGCCCCATTGGCAAACAATTCAACTGGGAATGTGATGTCAGTGCAAAAATACAAATAGATAAAGTGCTAAGTGCCATAAAAAACCAAACACTTCTAATGTGTCACCATATACATTAAATACCTAAAACTGTGTGTAATAATAAAAACAAGGAGACTGGAAGCGGAAGCCTGAAAGAATTAATCATAGACGTAATGTCTGTAATGTCTTTTTCTTTTTTCTCCTTTCAAATGACTATTGGTGCATTTCCACTTCTAAAACTAATTATTTGTAGTTTATGGTGCAGCTTTTGACTTGTTTTAACTACTTACGCTCATCCTACTGCTAAGAAATTGTCTGACTTCATTCTAGAGACAAGTATATAAATCCGCAGTTTGATTAAGGCCCCCCAGATGCTTGGTATCTAAATTGAGAATGTATTTTGTTTCCAATTGTCTGAGGGCTTTAACTCTGTCACCTCCCCTCCTTCTGATAGGGATACTGTCAATAATAAAATATTTCAACAAAGTGGGATCTGCATTGTGATTCTCTTCAAAGTGTCGGGCTACCGGATATGTTTGGTCACGGTTGTTAATCGCCCTCATGTGCTGGAGTACCCTCTTGTGTGCCTGTAGTATAGTACTACCTATATATTTAAGCCCACAGGGGCACTCCAGCACATATATGGCATGATCCGTTTTGCAGGACAGAGACTTGGTGATAGGGATATCTCTTGAATTAAATGGTGTCTTATAGGTAGTAGTGTTGATACCCTGATTGCATGCCTTACAAGTCTTACATTTATAAAACCCCTTACGTTGACTGAGCCAAGTATTTTTGATTGGGCCCTCCAAGTCATTTCTCACCAAAGTATCCCTCATCGAGGGTGCCCTACTGAATGTTATGGCTGCTTTCTTGGGGAGGAGATGGCCAATAACAGGATCTCCCAATATAATTGGCCAGTTCCTTTTAATTACATTCTTAATGGTACGGCCCTGCTTACTAAATTTGAAAATGAACCTGAATGCGTTTTCATCTCCTCTATCAGATCGATGCCGTTTGACTGTGTTATCAAGGAGGGTTTCCTACCTATTTCATTACTTTTTTGATAGCCCTGTCAATACAGTTTGGTGAATATCCTCTTGCCAGGAATCTATTCCTACTGGCCACCTGAGCCTCATCTAAATCTTCCTTATTACTGCATATACGTTTCAGCCGCAACATCTCACCAATATATATATAAAAAAAATGGCTGATCTCGAGGCCGAAACGCGTTACTTGGCAAGCTGTTTAAATTGAATAAATAAATACCAGAAGATTTCGTGGCGTGTCGGTCCTGTTGTTTTATTCGGAGTAGGAATATATATATATATGTGTGTATATATATAGATGTATATCTATATATATATATACACACACACTTTATTAACAAAAACATATATCACACTTAATTACAACTCTGACTAATAAAATTTTGTTTTATAAATAATATAAACATTAAAGAAAAAAGAAAAAAAGAAAAATCTGAAACAAACAACATTAGTAAAAGTGTTGGACTTCACAGGAGTCAGATTGACTATTATAACTCAAATTTAGGTAGAAAAGTGTTGGACTTTTGAGCGGTTGGATTTGCTATTTCCCCTTTAATGTAAGCAAAATCAACTTCAAAAGGGTTAGATTCAGAGATGTTTTTAGGCATGGGCAAAGTGGGCAATTGCTCAGGGCTCCCACCTTCCAAAGCTCCTCTTGGGAAAGTAAACTTTCTATTTATCTAGTTTGTCTCAGTCTATTTCTATATATCAGCCTCTCTCCTTTCTGTCAACCTCTACTTCTAAGTCTCTGTCACTTTGCCCAGTGGCATATTGAGGGTTTTGGGGTCCTGGAAGGACATATTTCAACTGTTTGTGTGTGAACCCCAGTTTTTAAAGTGGGTTTGGCATCATGTGAGTTTCAGTTGGCAGAAAATGGGCAGTAAAATTATGAACAGGGGGCCACCATAATATGTTTTGCCCGGGGCACCAAAAATCCTTAAAACATCACTGGGTAGATTTTGTCAGTTCAAACTCCTCACATACATGCAAGGCACTCCACAACTCAGGCCCACCTACCTGAACAGACACATCTCCTTCCACCAACCATCCAGATACCTCCGCTCCGCAGGACTCCTACGCGCCAACATCCCACACATACACAGAGCCAGATCAGGAGGATGGGCGTTCTCTTACATCGCTCCTAAAGCGTGGTACGACCTCCCTCTCCACATCAGAGCCTCCTCCTCTCTTCAGAAATTCTGCAAGAAGCTGAAGACCTGGCTTTTCAATTAACCAACCTACCATAGGCAGGGCTAGGCACACACAACTCCTCAGCGCCAGGATACCCTCGCTGGTGATAGTGCACTTTATAAATACACATTACATAACAAATCTAACTCCTCCAAATTAGAACACTTCCCTACTGTACTTAGGGGCTCATTAGGATGGCGGTGTTTGGCACATCCGCGGTGCTGGCGGAAAACGTCCTTTTCCGCACTCCTGCGGCAGTCCTCGCGTCCGCCATATTACAATGGGCAAAGATAGCCCATTTCCCATCCGTTGCGGAGTTTTGGGACCCGCCAGAAATTTCCTTCTGCAACGGTGGTGGAGGGAGCCAATAGAGAAAGACCGCTGTGCGGAATGACGTTACGACCGCCGGACAAATCGCGATGCCCCAAACAGCCCATCAGAACGCAGCGGAGAAACCAGCCACTCGGAGACGGCGGAAGCACTACTGCGGAGAGCGAAACTCGAATCCCGGCCACCTCCACGTGTTCCTGACCGCTATGGATCCAGCTCTTCAAGCCCTTCCGTTGCTGTACCTGATCCACTACCAGCGAATAAGACGTTGCCGCGGTCAACACCGCAGGTGAGTAAATGGCACATCTCCGCATACAACCACAACACACAACTCATGTGCTGAAATACTGTTCCTGTCTACATCAGACACTCTGGTGGAGACAGGAACATATCCCCCAGTGTACCCACACATGTCCTGCTTGCTACAAATTGACACCTCTGCATCGGGGTCACCCATCACCATAGAAATCACTGCAATGTCCCGGTCATATCACCGCAGCGGTGAAGACGCGGGAAAACCTGCACACAATGTAGTAGGCAGGGCCGGTGCCAGGCATGGGCAGTGTGGGCAGCTGCCCAGGGCCCCACCTTTACCCTACCCACATGGTGGCCCGCATCAGTTGGTCACAGCCCACAGCACGCTTCCCACATCCATGTCTGCCCATGCTGTGTGCCCCTCTTGTGCCCCCCTCAATGCACTATTTAGCAGCCAGGTGTGGCTTGACCTCGCACCTCACACTTTAAAGGGCAGGGTAGATTGACTGGGAAGGTGGGGGTGAAGATGAACATCCTGCACAGAAGGTATGGGGCTGGACAACCCTCCTCCTCACACCTGCCTTCCACTCATGTGAATCAAACTGAGTAAATTAAGAAATGAAGAGTCACTCTGCATATGAACAACCAATGAACTGTACACACTGCATGTCAAGTCCCTCACACAGATCCCACACTGAAACTGTGTCACATACACATACCATAGGTCAGCAGCAATGTATGACAATAAATGGACTAGCTCAAAGTGGAGTGCACAGTGCTGGAAAACCATGGAGCGAGCCACATAGCATTTGTACATGACATGCAAGAGGAGGAACATATCACACTACCCTTAGGCCATCAAATCAGACATGGGTGGCACAGTGATTGGAATTTAAATAAAGTGACATCTGTGCAATATCCTCGGGATACAGCAATGCAAGCTATGCATAGGCACAGGAATGATAGGAAGTGTCAGAAGCCACACAGTGACCAGCCCCACATCTGTGTCAACTACCTTGACATGTGTATGCCACCAGCACAACACACATGGCTCATTGTCACACTCCCTGACTGTCAAACCCAAGTAGGACCTTCACACATACCCATCATCTACCCATCTCACACCTGCAACACTCAACACCTGTGAGAAACACACATAAAGGTGCAAATAAGGTCCTGTGAGTTTCCTGACAACCAATCACACACCCTGGTGTGTATCTACAAATGTCAGAATCCCACTCAGGGATGTCTGAACCAATGCTGATTAAAAAAAACCAATAGCCAAACACAAATCTCACAAACAACATCCAAAGCAGTCCAACAAGCTCAGCCATGTGCAGGCAAACAGTGGATAGGCAATGTGACCCTAGACAGAACAGGAAACACAACATTTTCACTCTGGACAAATGCACAGACACCATACCCCAACCCAATCAAAAATTGCATTATCAAATGCCAATCATGAACACTAACTGTGATCAATATGACAAATCAGCTAACACAGACATAGACACCACACTAGTTATCAAGTGAGCATGGTGTCAATGTGTAGCACAAGCATGCACATGCACACTCCTGACAAGTGCCACCTAAAATATAGGAGGACATAGCACAAATGTGCACTCAAAAGAAGCTCATGAACAAGAATCCACATTGCTGCATGTGACATTCACACAAGAAATGCACACTACAAATTCAACACACATCAGAATGTATTACAATGCACAAACTACTCTCACACGATGTCATGCAAATAGAACATCACACACACATGCACCTGTCAGTAGAAAGAGCCAACACAGGCCAAACACTGCATCTATCCACAACAAAAACACAACATATGCACATACCAATTCATCACAGAGCCAACTCAGCTGGACAACAGGGGGATGCACACCAGGCAAGTACAAGGCAGCATACACTGACAGCAGTATATGCACAGTAATCAGTGTGTGAACACCAACAAAGCCAGTATCACACATATCTGAGTGCTCCACCATGAACTTCCACACCAAAAATCATCACAGCACACAGATCACATCACACTCAGGAAGGGTAGCAGTAACTCAAGCAAACAGACATACAGCTTAGCCATCACCACAGCTGCACAACTCAGAAAAACCTGTAAGATGCATACAACATGACTAGAGGACTGTGCTGCTCAAACATATGCAATGCACATGAGCAACCATGACTGCAATCAAGTAGAAGAAAATACCACATAACTAATTGTGAAACAGTCCTGAGTGGCACATTGGTCCTGTACACAGATCAGCCTCCCACAGTATAGTGTCACACTATGAAGTGGTGGGGAGGGTCACACAATGGCAAGGCATAGGGTGGAAGACATGAGACTGTAGTGGTGTGTACATCAGTATTGGACTGGTCAGGAGTGTACAGTGCAAAAACACATAAAGGAGTAACTCATAATGTGTAGGCATCAGAAGCACCTATAGGGGATGGTATGATTCTTCATACCAAATACTTTACTTGTCCCAAAAATGTGTCAAGTGACAGCAATGTATGAGATAACTCACATATAATGTCGGTGTGGCTGAGCAGGTCAGCACAGTGAGCACAAACTTAAACAAGACCCATGGCTGATCAACAAAACACAACACAGACTTTGCAGTGGCACACTCTGCATACTCACAACTGACAGCGACAACAAGTAGGTGTCCCCCAGGAGTGCAAGGACACACCGACACACTGCACAGTGCTCAACCTACAACTCCTACATGTGCCCACAATCTGAAGCACATGTCTGATAATGTAAACAAACAGGCACTCATTACCTGGATCATACATGTGTGTAGGGAGCATGTGCAGGGGCACATACACCTCAACACTACTGACAATGACAGGCCAATCACACTGTGTGACTGCTCAAGTGCACACATTCAAATGCACCAATGTGACTATGAAGACAGGCCTACACATCAACACTACTGTTCACACATCAAGAAAGATCCCACAGATATGACAGACCCTGTCTACCCCGCAAGTTATCCTGTGGATAGAATTTACCTCTGTTGTGGTAGTGCATCCTAATATGACATGTGTTCAATTTAGCCAACCTGACTATAGAATGATTAGGATAAAAGTAGATCATCACAAACAACCATCATTGCACCCTCAAGCCTCAGAGTCAAGAAGAACAAAAGTGCCTGTCACCTCTAGCAACCTCTGAAAAAGTAAATCAAGTAATTGCCAATGTGAAAGTGGCATACAGAGCATGTGTCACATGAACATATACCCATACATTAAACTTTTATTTAGCAAGGGCAGCGACAAAGCAGACATCATGAGTAACAGTCTTTATTACATAATATCCGGATAGGCATCAACAGTGCAAAACATCAAGGCCATTGGCCAGTACAAATTCCCAGTATGCACATGTGTGCATGAGAAACTGCACAGGAAATGGGCATCAAAAGTACCAAACAGCAAGGCCATTGGTCAGTCCATATTTCTAGTCCGCACATGTGTGCATGAGAAACTGCACAGAAAATGGGCATCAAAAGTACCAAACAGCAAGGCCATTGGCCAGTCCATATTTCTAGTCCGCACATGTGTGCATGAGAACTTGCACATCAAATGGGTAACACCGTCCACTGCCATGGGAATCACCACAGCTCAGGGGCTACATATGGGCAGTCCAGGCACCGCTGTGGGAGAAATGGTACGGGGAGGAGGACTTGGCTTAAAATGTGGCTTCAAGTTGAACTGGGAGGAGTCTGATTGTTGGGGCCAGTTTGAGGACTGGACCTGGGAAAGAGAGAACCTGCTGAGGTAGAGGCATCCGTGGCTGTGGGAGCCTGAGGGCTGCTTGGACCTGGTGGAGTGGTGGCACGGGGAGGTGGAGACATGCTGCGTGGAGGCTCAGTGGTTGAGGGTGAATGTTGAGGGCTGGGTCTCAACTGTTTGGGGATCCGATAACCCACAAGTGTCTTGGCCGGAGTGGGAAGTGAGGTGGGCACAACAGCCTCACTCTCCTCCAAAGGTGTATCAGATGTAGGTGGCTCTCCCTGTGGTGGATTTGCTGGACCTGGTGGTATGCTTGGGGTGGCCTTGCCTCTTCCCCTGCATCCCCTGTTGTCGCGGTAAACCCCCCACTTGCTCTCTTGTCCCTGCTTCACAGGGGTTGACGTTTTGGGTGAATCTGCCTTTGAAATGTGTTTGGGCTTAGTCGTTGCAGGCACCTGGTTCACAGCAGGCAGGGCAAGTGTTTGTGGGTCTTTGGGAGCATGTGTGGGGATGGGAGTGCCCATGGATGGTGGTGATTTTGATGAATGTGATGTTGATGCCTGCTTTTTGGCCTGATGCCCCTGAGTGTCACGTGAAGGGCTTTTGGTTTTGCGCTCATGTGTGCCCGTTTTGTGTTGTGGGGATGGTGTCTGTGGTCTGGTATGCTTAGAGTGCTGCTGTTGTGTGCTGCGTGTGGAGGACTTGGTACCTGAGGGCTCTGGCGTGTGGGCACTCTCGTCAGGTGGTGCCACTGGCAGGGTGGTTGCTGAAGGGACAGGAGCTTGTGACTGCTGAATGGCTGCCGTCACTGTGGAGGACAAAGACTGGACAGTTCGGTGTAGGCCACCCACGTCCAAATGAATGCCCTCCATGAATGCAACTACCTGTGCCAACTTCTTGTCATGATCCTGGAAGGCATTCAGGAGAGCAGTCTGACCCATACACAGCTGGCGCAAAATGTCTACTGCCTCCACACTGAGGGCAGCAAGTGAGACAGGGGCAGCGGTGCCTGGGGGGAAGGAGACTCTACCCTTCCTAGGGCTGCGTGCACGGACAGCACTTGTGGGAGCATTTGGGAGGGTGGGCACTGTACGAGGTGTGGCAGAAGAAGAGGCAGATCTGGAACTTCCTATGCCCGCCAACATCGAGGAGTCACCGTTGGAGTCTGAAGATGTGGAGGTTGGTGTTTCCGGTCGTGAATCATCCAGGGCACTCCGGTCCCCCTCCGAGGCGCTGGTCCCCTCAGTGTCAGTGAACTCATGTGTAGCAGTCATGCCAGAATCTTCCACACTGGTGTTGGTCCCCTGTCCTTCCCTGCCCTCGGTAGATGCTGCAAGAGACAGAGACATAGGTTCAGTATAGTGCCGTACTCACAAACATCATATGCAAGCAAAGCACAAAACTTTAAAATGATACTCCCATGTTGAACTCCTCCATGTACATTCAGCATGTGCTACATTTATGCAATCATCAGATGATGCATGGAAACATGCATAGTTGATAGTAATGCTCCATTTGGCGTTGACACAGCCAAAGAGCTAGCCCTGTGCCTCCCTGTAACCACACATACTATTGTCTGTAAGCATACATACGTGCCTATAGGTGAGTTAGCTATACATCAAACCATGTTGTCTCTGTCACATACGGAGTCTCTCTAAGGGAACACCACAGATACAAACTCCAAAATGTCCTTTTGCAATGGCTACAAGCTCCTGATATCCACCAGTTGTACATTGGTATCAGCAGTGTAAATGTCACAATTTATCTATTGTGCACAGCACACATCTATTAATGCACACTAGCATGATGCTCACTGCTGTTCACTGCCAGGTGATGTCTATGACACTCATACTGCAGCATATGTCACAAGGCCACATCTCATCTGTCAATGACGAGGGTTATGGTTTTAAATACATGAGAAACCACATGTTGTACAAATGCAGAACAGCTGCACTCAACACTGAGGCCACTTATAAGCCATTACATCACACTAGAGACATCACAGAGCTTCGCACTGGCTCACGGTTGTGATTCATGCAGTCACTCACACCCAAAGTCATACTTCGCCCAATACTCCCCCCCAACTTGCTGCTGATGGGCCCTCAAGCGTACATCCAGCTCTGGCTGTGTCACTGCCAAGATGCGGGCCATTAGTGGTGTCATGCTCCTGCGCGCCAACCTGCTACTCCGAGGGAGCACCCCTAGCGTCATCTCTGCCACGTTTTTGCTCAGCCGGCAGATGTCATCCCACCTCTTGTGACAGTGTGTATGCCGTCGGTTGGAGACACCCAGAGCCCGCACCTTGTGTGCAATGGCCCTCCATATCGCCTTACGCTGATGTACCTTAAGCTGCAGGCATGTGAGACAAGAAGAGGAAGTTTCAGTGACACTGTGTTGTGTACCAACGTGTGTCAGTACAGGAGCATGAAAATACATAGCACACTAATACATAAATGTTGAGCATAGGCCATACAGCATGACATGTAGTACACTTGGATTGAATAATTTCATAGAAATTTATACATGTATGATGATGGACACAGTACATGGCCATCTCATACACATGTAGAGTACCAGCACAGCAACCAATGTGAAAATGGCCCTCATCTGTGACGCAGTATGTGAGTGAGCATGACATACAATACATTGGAAATTATGTGTCGTGGCAGACTCACTGTGTCCAACACTACAAACCCCTCAATGTCCTTGAGCAGTGCATGGCTACATTTGTGTTATGGTGGTCACATTTAGGGCCATGATCTTACATTCTCACACTCTTCTCACAAGGTGTAGTCCTGTCTTGTGCAATCCTCAGGCCTAAGATAGCTCATTGAGAAATAGGGTGGTGGACAACACATATGTTTCACTCAGTCCATTTAGTGATGGGTCCTTGTCACATTGGGCAGTTTCTGTGCAGGCCAGAGGGACTCACACTGAGGTTAAACGTGGGCCATCAGAGAAATCACATGCATGTACCATATGAGAGGGCAAACAGTGCCTACACATGCGAGACTGAACACATCATGGAATCAATAGAAGGATGACATCTCCAAATCACATTTATCTGATGTGTCATAGGTGAATTACCACCAAGAGTGTTACACTCAGGCACTGTACTCTTGTGCATAATGCACACATCACCAGAGGGGCAATTTGAAAACTATACACACATCATTCAGTACCCTCTGGACAAAATACATTTGTAATATCACAAATGAGCATGTGAGGACGTAAAGGACTATGACATCACATAGCACAGGCAATGTTTGTTCAGAATTCGAGTGTCTCAAACCAGCAGTGTAATTGTATGGCTGCAAAACCACTGCATGTCACTCCCATCCTTCAATGCAGTCATGGATCTGTGGAAATAAGGCTACACACCCCATTGACATGAAGTCAGCATGCTAGGCAGTGTATCACACATTTACAGTACCCAGTCTCAGACCAACGTGTGTTTATTTTTGCTTAAGAAGAGCTGTAGAAGTGTCCATGTTGCCATCCTCCCCACATACTCAAATGCAATTCTTAATAGGCCATGGATCGAGCATGCTGTATGCAAAATATGGATGCATGCACATTGACTTGCACTCACAGGCACATACTACTGCAAAGCAACATCATGTGAGCATTCTGAGCACTCTCAAACTTTTACTCAGACACTTACCAGTACATCTGGCGCACCATATAGCCTCCCATACTGTACAAGGACCTCGTCCACCAGGACCTCCAGCTCCTCTGTGGTGAAGGGACGGGCCCTGATGTTCTCAGTTCTCGCCATCACTGGGTCCAGAATACAGGAACAGCAGCAGTTGTTGGTGAAGAATGGCAGGCAGCAGTGTCTGGATGCAAGTGAAATGTGTGGCTCTCTCACAGACATTTATAGGCCCCTGGGGTTGTTTCAGTGGTACTCTGCTGCTGCAATTGGTCTGCCTGGTTAGCATTTTTTCAATTGTATCCAATAACCGGGACCGCGGTAGAGGAGCACGCCTACCGTGAGTTTCAAAATTGTATTGCACTACCGCGATCGCGGTTCCCATTGGCTGCAAGGGCATTGGCATAGGCGGTGTCACACCGCGGGGGCCAGGCAGTCACTACCGCAATCCTGCATTTTTTCAATTGTATCCAATAAGCAAGAAGGTGTGGCAGGTACAGCAGCTACGTAGAAGTCAGCAGTGTTGCTGTTTCCAACATGTGCTGTGTCACCTACTCCCAGGGCTGGTGACACAAGATGTAGGAGTGTACCATTCACCATTCACATAGTCAGATTCTGTTCTGGAAGTAGTCAGTATGAACATACTGACCACATGTACAACTACATGAGATCAAGGTGTCTCTGCATGTGACTTGTGCATTAAGCTGTTGTTACAGTCCAGTCATTGTTTGCACTGTGTCAGTCAAGATGTAAGATGTTTGACACATCTCATAGGGGAATTAAATTGACATGTGTCCCCTTTCATATTATGTAGGAGACGACCAAATGTGCATCGTCCGTTCCCAGTGCTGGCGAACATGGAGGATGAGGACATCATAAGGAAATTCCGTCTGGATCGCCTTACCCTTCAAGACCTATGTGGTCAGTTGGAGCCCCATCTGAGGCCTCACAGAACCTATCCGACTGCTTTGACACCAACAGTTAAGGTGATGGCGGCCCTGCATTTCTTTGCAACTGGTTAGTTTCAGTACACGGTGGCCATTGCCGGTGGGATGTCTCAACCTATGTTCAGCATGGTGCTACGTGATGTCCTGTCCGCATTGTTGACCTACAAGGACCGCTACATCCACTTTCCAAGGAGACAAGAATTGGCAGATGTGAAGGGTGATTTTTATGATCTTGGACACATACCTAATGTGGTTGGAGCCATTGACTGCACACATGTTGGCCTAGTTCCACCACAGGCACGTGAGCACATCTACCGGAACAGGAAGCATTTCTATTCCATTAATGTGCAAGTGGTATGCCAAGCGGATATGATTATCTCCCATGTGTGCGCCAAAGTCCCCGGTTCTGCACATGGCTCCTACATACTGCGTAACAGCATCATCCCACAATTGATGGAAAATCTGAATCCGGAGCGTGAGTGGCTTGTTGGTGAGTACGCAGAGTCAAGTAGTGTGCTGTATGTGTGACATGCTGTTCTCTGCTACTGTTTATATTACAAAATTGCTCTGTGTATCTCACACCTAGGTGACTCTGTTGCTGAGCCCACTGAGGAATCCAAGGACCCCGGGTGAAGTCCGCTACAATGATGCACATGCGAGGACATGTCGTGTGGTGGAGCGTACTTTTGGGCTCCTGAAGTCTAGATTCCGGTGTCTGGACAAGAGCGGAGGTGCACTACTCTACTCTCCCCAAAAGGTGTGTCAGATCATAGTTGCATGCTGCATGCTCCACAATCTGGCCTTGCGCAAAGAGATCCCCCTGCTCCTGGACGATGATGAGCAGCAGATGCCTCCCCCTGCCAATCCACACATGCCTAGTGACGACGATAGTGAAGAAGAGGAAGGTGTTGACCTGCGTCAACAGTTCGACAACTACTTCCCTTGAGTGTAAGTGACATTGTACAACAGTGACATTGTCTGTTGGCTTTGATGGTAGTGGCAAGGCATAGATGATCATTTTGACTGCTGGCTGTTGTTGGCTCTGTGCTAATGGCTGATGCTGGCCCATGAGGTCCACAAGTTGGCCCATACATGTGTCCATGGACCTCAGCAGCAGGCGGAGCTCATGCACTTCTTCCACAACCTGGCCCATCTGTTCCTGGTTCTGTTCATATGCCCCAAGGACTCTTGCAATGGTGGCCAGGGCTTTGGTCTCAGTGTCCTCCTGTATCTGTCCCCCTGTTACCCTCCAACCTGCCCTGCTGACACGGACCTGGGGCGTTGGGACTCGATGCACCGGCACACTCTCCCTGGCATCCTCTAATTGTGTTGTGGTGTTGGTAACCACTGAGGCAGGGAGAGTGTTACAGGCAGCAGTGGTGATGGTGGTGGTGGCTGCCGCACAGGTCGTTGTAGCAGGGGTCAGCGCTGTTGTTGTTGCTGTGGTGGTGGTGGTGGTGGGGACAATGAGGGCCTGAGACATAGTGCGCCCTGGCAGTCCTGAGGAGCCAGGTTTTTGCTCCTCATCCGAGAAACGTAGGGAGTCTGCATCCGAGAGTTCACGTTCCGGGGGGGGAGACTGGCTCTGCAGGTTGGTGGAGTTTTCTGCTGCAGTTGCTTGTGGATCTCCTGTTGAACAGAGGTTAAATGGTCATTGATGTTCACTCCACAAGCTTGGTGTTAGACTTTTGGATGTTATATTTGATACACCAAACACTTTACATTGCAATCACTTGGTATGGATGAAAGATAATGAGCATCATGACATGATGTTGAGGTACATACATTACTTAGTTAGTTAGTTAATTCAAGTTTATTTGGACCAATTGGTCCTCAAACATTACATATACATATTAAAAACAACTAAAATTACTCATCCTTAAAAACATAAAAACATAAAACACATCTTAAAACACACAGCTGCACCAAGGTGTATTATTGTACTAATGCAAATTAAAACGTGCCTTAACTCTTTGCATAAATTTACCAATGGCAACAGCTATATCTAAGTAGCTCATTTCTGTCACTAAAATTACAGCCTGGGCCCTATTTTTAATATCATATTTCTTAAAAATCGGTCTTAAAAACAATATTCGAATATCGAGAAACTTCTGACAGTCCATTAATATATGTAATAAATCACATGGGGTGCCCAAAGTACAAGTGCATCTTCCTTCTTGTCAATCATAGAGCTTTTCACCCCATTATTTACATAACAAGGGTTCACCCCCATTCTTACCCTTAAAACCTCTCTTCGTAATTGATAGTCGGGTAACCTGTCAACATAGGGGAAGCATTGTTTGTTTTTCCAAGTGGTAACCATAAAATGTACTGAGATTTTATTCAGGAGGTAATTGTGGTCCTGTACCTGCGAAATTTCTTTCCCTTGCGTCCTAAGTCCCTTCTTGTCAACATTGATCAGATAAGTAATGGGGCACAGTTTAACCTTCAACAGACAACACAGCTTTGTCATAATAGGTCTAATCTCTCTTGCCCACTTTAATTCACTATTCTGAATTTCATTTTTACACCAATGTGATATTTTAGAGTTCTCGCCTGTTCCTAGACGTTGCCAAAAACGAAGTAGGGCCATACCAGCTAAAATACCCCATGAGGTCAATCCCAATTCAAGTCTTGCAGCCTGGACCATTGCCGACATAGGGAGTGAGAATAGGTTTTTTAGAGTTTTACCTTCCTCGACATCCCAACCCTCTTTGCCGCTTAAGTATAGCAATTCTGCGCCATACAAAAATTGCGGGGGTACCATGACTGCATAAACTTTTAGAACCGGTCTATCAGACATCGCGCCATACGCTTTATTAAATTTTTTCAGTCCACTGACCGATGCTGATGTTCTCAATTTTAGAGCATCTAGGTGGGTATGCCATTTCAGACTTCTTTCAAACCACATTCCCAGATACCTATATTCTGTGACCTTTTCTAGCTTCTCAGCCCCCAAGAACCATGTAAACCCGACTTTCCTTCGACCAAAGCTCAGGATCTTAGTCTTGTCCATATTAACAACAAGTTTTTCGTTCGGCAATAAACATTAAACATGTTTAACTTCCTTTGCAGGCCAATTTCAGTTTGATCCATAATCACTAGATCATCCGCATAAAGCAGGCATGCAATGTGCTTTCCATCTTGTTTCGGGCTTGCCCCATTTACATTTCCTAATGTTAACGGCAAGTCTGCTAAAAACAGAGAGAACAGCAAGGGGGCAAGTACACAACCCTGCCGCAACCCATTACCAATCTCAATCCTTCCAGATAAACTTCCGTCTGTATCTAAAATTATCTGGGCCCAGTTATTTGTATGGAGAATTTGTATCAAACTTAACAAATCCTTTGGGATGTCATATCTGATTAAAGCCTCCCAGAGCAGCTCCCGGTCCACCAGATCGAAAGCTGCGCGGAAGTCCACAAAACAACAGAACAGGCTTCCCCTCTGTTCAATCGATTTCCGCACTATGGACCAGAGAGCAAAGCAATGGTCAATTGTGGAATGTCCCGCTTTAAAACCCCCTGTTCCGGGGTATAATCTGATTTCCTTCAGCCCAGTCTTTAAGTGAACCTAAAACAGCTTTCGCAAAAACCTTTTCCCCTATATCCAGGAGATTTATTAACCTATAATTCTTTGGTGTTTTTAGATCGCCCTTTTATGAATTGGTCTTATAATTGCACCCCTCCAATTTTCTGGTACGATCCCGGTCTCCAAAATCACCTGGAACATCCTTGCGAAAAACTCTGCCCACCACTCGGGTCTAGTTTTTATTATCACTGCCGGCAGATTATCTGGGCCTGCCGCTTACGAGTAAGGTTCAAACTTGCTATAATTTCCTTTACGTGACTGAAAGTAAAATATTCTTTTATGTCATCCCTCACCCGTGTCCATGCTAATGTACTTGCATCTTCTTGTATTGGCCATTTCCCATAAGTTTCTTCCAGGTAACCCACCCAGTCATCTTCAGGGACCATACAAACTAGGGATCCTATTTTTCTCCCCGCACTTTCTTGGACCAGTTTCCAAAACCCTTTGACATCTTTAATTTCAATTACCTCTAACATATTTGCCCAGCAGTTATCTTTATAAGTTCTCTTTTTTATTCCTAATTAATAATTTATATTTTCTCCTTAAAGACTGGAGGGAATGTAGTATTTCCACATTATACCTTATCCTCAGTCTTCTCTCCTTCTGCCTGATCTGAGCCTTGACTACGCGGCATTCCTCGTCAAACAATGGGCACTCCATTTTGTTTACTCTATAGTTCCCAGGCCCTGACTTACTTCCTTTAAATTTTATCCTTAAACTCTCCACCAACTTACTTATTGTGCTTTCAAACCAGGCACTTCCATTTTTAACTGAGAATTCTTCTAAAGGAATAGACTGCTGAGTTAGTATTAGCTTCTCAATATGTTCCTCCGATATACGGGTTGTCAACCGTTTTGGATACTCCACATGTACCTGTAATGCCCTCTCTCTATTTTTGGTGCTTGTTAAATGTAATCCTGTCCTCAATGGGTAATGATCACTGCCTTTCAATTCTACTACCTCAAAATATTCGATTTGTCTGAAATTCCAGGCATGCAAAAACACATAGTCTATCGGGCAGGGTTGCTGGCCCTTCATAAATATGCGCCTCGCTGGCCAATCCAACTGCATTCTACCATTTACACATACCATGCCTAGTGAGTCCATCAGCTGTGCAAACACCGCATCCTGAGGCGAGGTCTCCCCTCTAGGGAAGTTGGCCACTTCAATATTATAAGATGTTAATAGTTCCTTATACCAGCTATCCACCCTGCAGGGATCCAATCGATGGTTGAAGTCACCTAGCACCAATAAAACATCCTTCTGGTACTTTTCACTTACAAACACTATGTCCTCTTTCAGTTTTCCCAGATTCTCCCTATAATCGTGCTCCTTTTCATACATTACTTGTCCATGGTGTGACATGTAAATTGAAACCGTGTGCCACATACAGATTGTGTGATTACAGAGACATGTCATCAACTACCAACTTGCGGCACATCAACTTTTGATGATGCGTGTTTTTTGTTTACTCTTCATGGAATGAATTTCAGCTAAGCAAGAACTAGCCATTGTAATGTTATACATACCTTTTTCATATTATGTACTCTACTTTGTTTGTCAGATTGACCATGCATGGTTTGTGTTCATATGGGCCTTCATGCTCTGACACCATGCCACTGACACATTGCATTCTGTGCTGTGCATGATTGGGCCCTGAATTTCTTTCACATGTGACTTGGTGAGTCAAAGTTTTATTTCTGTGACAGTTACATGCGCTTAGCTGTGTGCACACTGGAAGTGGCTTTTGGATCTATGCCAAGTTGGCTGACATGTGAGGGCTGGTGTGGTCATATGGCTCCATGCATTTTAAGAAGGATGGCAGGGTGCATGCACTGACTACCTACCTGTTCGCTGACACAGTGGAGGGAAATGGCTGCCACATGGTTGTGGGTGGGGGGGCTGTTCCATCCTGCTCAGCTGTGGGACAAGGGGGCCTGGCAGGAGTTGTTGTACTGGCTTCCTTCCCACAAACACCCCTCCATGTTAAGATGGCTACCTACCTGTATGTTTGAGGAGTGCAATGAAATGGCAGCCTCATGGTTGTGGGTGGGGGGAGTGTTCCATTCTGCTCAGCTGTGGGACAAAGGGGCCTGGTGGAAGTTGTAGTGCTGGCTTCCTTCCCACAAACACCCCTCCCTGTTAAGAAGGCTACCTACCTGTGAAGTAGAGCAGAGGAAGGGAATAGGTTACACATGGCTCTTGGATGGGGGGAGTCTTCCATCCTGCTCAGGGGTGAGACAAGAGAGCATGAGAAGGCTACCTACCTGTAAGTTTGAGGAGTGCAATGAAATGGCTGCCACATGGTTATAGGTTGGGGGAGTGTTCCATCCTGCTCAGCTGTGGGACAAGGGGGCCTGGTGGGAGTTGTAGTGCTGGCTGCCTGTACACATACCCACATGGAAATATTGCTAGCTACCTTTGTGGTGAATCAGAGGAAGGAAATGGTAGATATGTGAGACATGTGTTGGGAAGAGTGTGTTGTATGTAAGTGCATTTAGGTCTAGGAAGTGTAGCTTTCTAGTTGTGCAAGACAGGACATGGCAGTGTGATGGGATACATTTGTTGGTACTTACCAGCCTCAACTCCCCCGGGTATTCCTGTGAGACTCTCTGGATGCAGTATGGCAAGCACCTTCTGCTCCCATTCGGTGAATGTTAGTGGTGGAATGGGAGGGTCACCGCCAGTCCTCTGAGCCAGCTCATGGCTCTTGCTGGCACGCTCTTTCACCCTGGTCTTGAGGTCATGCCACCTCCTCCTGATGTCACGCAGGGTGTGCGGAGTGGTCCCTACTGCATTGACTTTGCTGACTATCCTTGCCCACATTTGATTTTTTCTGGCTTCTTGTGTCTGTTGGACCATGCTTCCAAACAAATGTGGTTTTACTCTGATTATCTCATCTACCATGACTGACAACTCAGTGTCAGTGAATTTTGGCATTTTTTTCTGTGCCATGGTGTGTGATGTGCAAATGGATGAAAAGTGCAGGTGTGAAGGTGGTGGTGGAGATGTGTGTGGTGTGTGGTGTGTGGGTGGTTGTGATGGTGTGATGTGTGCTGATTTGCCTCTCCTTTGTGCTGTGGTGTTGGGCCCTTCAGTTATGGAGTTGTGCAAAGGATTCTGGGCAGGGAAGGGCTTGGTTTTATACTCAGCTATGTGGGTGGGTCAAAATGGAGGATTCATGTCAGGTGTGTTATCTGGGTTGACCTTGGATTTGTATTTTTTTCTTGCCTTGGGGATATGTCATTGGGGTGTGTCAGATGTTTTTGGAGGCTGCACCAGAAAACAGCCACACTTGATAGCCTTGTTGTGTGGTTGCTTTCAACCGCCATTCCTCTTTCCGTCGACTGGCGCGGTCTGAATGCAATGGTCCTTCTGCCGGCTCTCCCATTCTTCATTTCGCGCAATCGCGGCGGTCGGGAACAACTGATCGTTCCGCTGGCTCCGCCGTCGTAACATAATTTCACTTGCGGTCATTCCGCTGGTCGATTGGCATTTTTGGGTCTTTCCGCAGCAATTCCGTCCGCCGCGGTCGGATTTTCAGCTTCTCCGGACGTTCCCGGCAGTGTTTCGTGGAATCCGTCCGCCGCGGTAGGATTTTTCTGGCGGGGCATCCTAATCTGACCGCCGCTTTTTCCGCGGTACATGCAGACGGTTAATTTCCGCTCCACGGCGGTCGGAATGCTTTTCCGACCGCCAACGTAGTCGACCCCTTAGATTGGAATGGGAGAGTAAGTCTTACCCCTACAAAGTCCAACATGTTCCCTTCTGTTGCGTAGATTGGGAACGTGTTGGAGTGGGATTACTATATCTAACCCCTCCAAAGTCCAACACTTTCTCTACTTTTGTTGATGTTGGAGTGGTAATAGTAAATCTAACTCTTCCAAATTCCAAAACTTTCTGTATTTGGAGCCCCTTCCTCCTTCAATACAGGATGCCAAGCTACAGGGATGGAAGGGCGGTGGGAGACTTTAGCAAGATATATTGTCGCGATAGATACGGCAAGATGACTAGGGGATGACCTCATAGGTGACTGTAATGTTAACATGGAACAACAGTTTAAAGTTGTTATGTTTTTGTATAGATGGGATAAAATCGATGCTAATATCCTATGTGTCACACTGGACAATGTAGCTACTATGCTGAAGCCTTGTCTTACCCATTTTTGTACAACTATTGACACAATAAAATCTGTTTTAATAGTCCAAAACTTTCTCTGCTTTTGATTAGATTACAGTGAGAATAGTAAATCTAACACCTCCAAAGTCCAACACTTGCACTGCTTTTGCTTACGTTCCAGGGGGAATAGTAAATCTAACCACTCCAAAGTCCAACACTTTCTCTGCTTTTGCTTATGTTGGTGTGGGAATAGTAAATCTAACACCTCCAAAGTCCAATATTTTCCCAGCTTTTGCTTACCTTGGAGTGGGAATAGTAAATGTAATCCCTCCAAAGTCTAACACATTTTCTACTTTTGCTTAAATTGGAATTAGATTAGTTAATGTGACTCCTTTGAAGCCCAACACTTTTGCTAGTGTTTTCTTATTTTTGAAATGGCTTGTACTTTTCTATTTGATGTTTATGTTATTTTTTAAAAGTATTTTTATTATTAATATTGTTTCTTCATTAATTTCATTTTTTATTTAAGTGTGAAATATGTTTTCTTAATATATTTTTTAATTTATTTTTAAGTTATTATAAATATTTATAATAGAATTAGTTTCACATTGATTAAATATTGCTATCATATTTTTAAATATATGCTTTCACATATAATTCAATACTATAATATAAACTAATATTTATATAAACATATATATATATTTTTTTAAATAATTCATATATTCAAAGAATACAATAATGTATATAATTTATATTAAGTATTGAAACTATTTATTTTAAAATATATTATTGTTTTAGTTTATATTTTAAATAAATTACTTTAAATGCCATACATTAATTTCTCAATATGCTTACCTGTTTTTTGACGATATTCTGTCCCACAGTATTTTTGACGTAATATTTTGGTAGTTTAATTACAAAATAAGTAAACTTAAGATATGTGACACTGTTCGTGTGTCACAATATTGTTGTTTTTAATATTCTGTCATACAACTTCTTCACAAAATGAGAAAAGGTTTCATAAGTTATACAGAATCAAACATTGTAAAAATAGCAAATGGAAGGGCTTGGCCTGCCAGAAACATGAAGATGTGAGAACTCAGAGCTCTACTACTGTCTTTTCGACAATAGCCTTCCCTAGCACCCTCGAGTCCACCCCCACTCACAAGATCACTGGGGATGAAGAGCAGAAAAGCCCAGAGGTGAGTCTACACTCTAGAGTGAAGACTTCCACTTTGAAAACACAACCCAGGTGAACAACACAGAAGAGGGTATGCCTGGACAGCACTAACTTGATGGGCTTGGGTTGAATGATGATGACCTGCAATTTGTGGTGTGGGCAGCCTGGGGATCGCAACCCAGGATCAAGACAGCACAGCCTAGTGGTAGAACAGGCGAGGCTGCTACAAGTGCTACCCTAGAGAACTGCGACATGAAAGGCAGTCTGCCTAGTGAAGACTGGAGGCAAATCCTTTCTTGACTGGCAAAAATCAATCTTGGGCACATACGAGGTGTGACAGGCCCAAAAATGAGGATGGGCACCTCACCAACTATCGGCTTGTGCTGGGGAGGCAGGAGTAATCCAGGGAAATGGTTAACAATTATAGGACAAAGGCCACCCACCTGGAGCACCAACTCCCCCGAGCAAATTTGGATAGCACTTGTCCACTGAAACTGCAAGCAATCTAAGAAGCCACATATGACTGACATGTGTGGGGCGTGATGATCAACAACTACTCACACCAACTCTCCAAGCAATGAGCAAAAGTACTTAGAGCTTGATTACAACTTTGGCGGTATGGGAGTGGGCCGCCACGCCAGTGCCCCGCTCCCAGACCGCCAAAGTTGACCGCCCTCTGCCTGACAGATAACGAGTTGTTTTGTAGTCTGACGGATGGTCAGCACGGAGGTACCTTTCAAAAGGCACCGCAATGGGTGTACCACAGCCTGTACCTACACGGTATGGACTGTGCAGTTCATGTTGTGCAGGTAGTGAGGGGTGCATGCAATCAGGGGGGCACATATGTGTCCTCCTGCATGTATACCAATGCACAGGGGCAACAGGGGGCTCTGTAGGGCCCTCTTTCTTTCCCCACTGCCACACTTTTCATGGCGGGCTCCACGCCATGAATAGGCTGGTAATGGGGAAAGTCGTAATTTGCTTGGCATTGCTGCAGAGGCACCTTTGGACATGGGAGAGGGCACTAGCTCCTCCACTAGAAATCCTAGCACTCCTTTTTTAGGACGAGGCCATCCCGACCCTCCAAAGAAAGGTCGTGTGAAACAGCAACAACGTTGGCACAACCCACCAGGAGAACGGCAAACACGCCAGAAACATTACCAATGATAACCAACGCTACGGAATCTGACTCTTCACATAACAACTTAGCCATTCCCATCTTCAACCTTTCCACGCACCAACTCTCCAACCATGAACTATCTTTGTTGAGTAAAGGTCTTTCATTTGTACCAACCACTTATCCCAACTTTCTAGACCTGCAGACAGAACTACTACGGTTCTTCCGTAAAATAAGATTACACAGCTATTTTTTGCTCAATCCTCGTTCCTGCAGTACATCCAATACACCACTACGTCCCCCTTCCACCTTCTCACCCTTCTCCAATATGATCCCCAATGAGATCCTTACATTTAAAAAAATGGTGCTCAAAGAGGTCACACATCTAGAAAATACACGACGCTTTATTCCATTCAACATCACACGAGAAGAGAAGACAGCCATTGCCACTTTGCGGCAAAATGAAACCCTTATCATCAAACCCGCCGATAAGGGCGGGGGCATAGTCCTTCAGGAAATCCACACATAGAAAAATGAAATCAACAGACAATTGGCCAATACTGACCATTATTGCAAATTGCCAACCAATCCCACCAGAGAACTCCAGAAACTGATTCTACAAGTCACTAACGAAGGTCTCGAGCAGGGGTTTCTGAACAAACACGAACACCAGTTTCTAAACACCAAATCACCCCGCACTCCGCTAATTTATACTCTACCTAAAGTGCATAAAAATCAAGAAAACCCCCTGGGCCGCCCGATAGTTTCTGGGTGCGGTTCAATTTTAGAGCTACTTGGACAATATGTTGATTATTTTATCAAGGACTTTGTCCCCCAAACTGATTGTTATATCCGCGACAGCATGGCTATGATAAATATCATAGAAAACCATCCTTTCAATCCTGCCACAGATACTTTGTGTACTTTGGACGTGGAGTCCTTGTACACAAATATCCCCCAAATTGATTCTCTAATAGTGATTGAGACTACCCTGAACAGGCGTCCGCGTCCCCATGCTGTACCCACAGTCTTTATACTTCAACTGCTAGAGATTTGCCTTACCAGGAATTTCTTCCTATTCGATGATCAGTATTATCAACAGGTGAAGGGCACATCAATGGGGGCAGTTTTTGCCCCCAACTTAGCCATATTATATATGGATAACCTTGAAACAAACCGCATCCTATCACCTCTCAACCCTTTCCACGATGGCATTATTAAGTGGAAGAGATATATAGATGACATCTTCATGATTTGGCAAGATACAGAAACCACCCTGCATCTATTTCTCCACTGGCTGAACAACAATTGCGAGGGCCTCAATTTTACATTGACACACAATAAAGTTTCCATTCCATTCCTTGATCTCAATGTTCTTCACAAAGACGGGGTACTGATTACAAGTCTTTTTCGCAAACCCACCGAGCGTAACACATTATTAAGATACAACAGCCATCATCCACGTGCCCTTAGGGATTCTTTACCCTACTCCCAGTTCCTTAGGATCAGGAGAAATTGTTCACTCAAAGAAGATTATTTTCTTGAAGCCAAAGTGCTTAGAAACAAACAGACAAACAGAGGGTATCCGCGTAGGCTAGTCCGTAACGCAATGAAAAGAGCCTGGTACTGCCCCAGAGACGTCCTCCTAGAACCTAGAGCAAAACTCTCTCAAAATCGCTTAGTTTGTGTCACAACCTTCTCCCCGGTGTCTAACATCATATGCAAAACCATCATTAAAAATTGGGAAATCCTAAATGCCGGTACATTGAATCTTGAACGTCCGATGTTTGCCTTCAAGAAAAGTAAAAACATTAAAGACCATCTCGTACGAGCAGCCTTACCCAGTACCAAGCCCTTAGGCACTCTTGATGATCACTGGGGACTTGCACCTCTTTTAGGGCACGATAAATGTGGAAACTGCATTGTATGTGACTTCACCATTGAGTGTAAAGAATTTGTTTTTGAAAATATAAGGATCGAACTAAAATCATTTTACAACTGTAACACATGCAATGTTGTTTATGCCATCTTATGTCCATGTAACAAAATCTATATTGGACAAACTACTCAAAAGATACCCATCAGGATCTGCCAACACCGCAGTAGACTACGCTGCAAGACACAGAATGCCCCTCTTGTTGAACACTTCCAAGAAACTGGCCACACCGAGAATGAAATACGCTGGACAGTTATAAGTGTGGTAAAGCCACCTCCAAGAGGTGGGGACATCTCTAAACTACTTAACAAAGAAGAGTTAAAATGGATCCTAAAGACTAACAGCATACACACAGGCCTGAATCGGCTTGAAGACTGGACTACACTTATATAACGCAAAATGTATTTTTGTACTGAGTAGATGATACCTGTAACCCTTCATGCAAGTATGACATTCTTTGCATCAACGTATATGAACACTGTAGCTATGAACTCTTATTGCTCACATTTGACTTTCTCTCTATTCTTTCCCTGCTGTTGGTCGCTTCTCTATATAGAGCCACGGTTAAAATTGAACAGTTAAGGTTTATGCCTGTCTTCCTATCCTTTCAAGATGGACGCCACTGTATGCCCTTTTTGTCTCTAGGCCACGTAAGCACGGGACTCTCACTGCCCAGTTAGGAGCCCTTTTAGAGTGTCTCTGCACTCTCTCAGTAACCACTCGAACGCAAAGTACACGCACAAATGTATATAAACAGTAAGTTGTTAGGTTTCGATGATTCGTCCTTATCTATCTCTGTCTCTGGTTATTTCCTTCCTTATCTCTCCTTTCTGCGTTTTATTTCTTTTCTCTACTCTCTCGCTATGAGAGTGACTTTCCAAACTTTATCATTACGCTTTTTTGCCGAGACCCTTCCAAGATGGCCGGCACCCCACCACCCGTCCCAGTCCGTCTTTCATTTTTGTCATGGGACCACATGACCTGTATTGCCGAATCACGCTCCATTACATGTAATAACCCAGCCCTTGTCATGTTCCATTCATTCGCATTCCGAACACCGGAACACACTGATTGCCTTTCAGGAACTCGGACTGAGGTAAGCGTTCCTTCCCTACGTTCAGCATTCAGTACCTCCTGTACATACCTTCACTTTCAGGCCTGAACCCGTTCATTTTCCTTTATAGGCTCCCCTGTCTGGACTCAGAAGCCCGCATTGGCGGCTTCATTTTTCATCTCGACTACACGCCACCGAGCGTTCCCTTCCCCATCACTGTATGGGTAAGCACCCTTCTCCATTTACTCGCCGTGTTGGCACTCAACACTTCCCCCCCGTTTTCTCACGTAATATATGTAATTTTGTATGCACAGGCCTCTGACGTCTTAAGCCGTCCGTTTTCCCCTGCATACACCCGGGACTTCCTCGTGGTAAACAACTGTCCGTTTACTCAGTGACAGCCTTCTCAACTCATCCCTTCCTCCTACAGTCCTTCATTTCTCTCTTTTAGGTTCTGCTGCTCGCCCACTGTGCCGTCAGCCGTTCATATATCTCTATCTACGCGGCAATTATCAACGCGTAGGTTTCTTTCTAATCTATTCTGTCCGTCTATGGCTTTGCAAACCACTGCGCGTATGGCTAATTTTTTAGCTGCCTCCATCGTCGATTGCCCTTTCTTATTATTCTGACTCTTCCGGCATACTCCCGTGAATAAGCGCAGTGGGGCACTACTTAATCTCTTTCCACTCCCACTGTTTTCACGTCTATACACACGGCCTCTTAATTCTCCAATCACAACGGTTGATGTATTTTGCATGGAGCATTCTTCAACTCTGGTATCACAGAAATGACTAGCCCGCAATTTTCTGTAATTTTCTTCAATGCTTCTACCTTACTTGGTGCTCTCTTTTAATTCTTTTTAATTTTTCCCCCCTTTGTTTCCTCTTGTTCCTTCCCATCATTTTAGTTACTACAGGCAATTGTACACAGGCATGCTAATTCTAAATGTCCTGATGATGATCCATCTATCTTGTATATGGATCGAAACACCGTCGACACCCTATACACCTGATACACTGCTCTAATTTGCCATTTTATGTGTAAAGGTGTTTCTTTGTGATTTGTTTGTTATATTGTAAATTGTGTCTTAAACAAACCTACAGCTCTGCCTGAGCCTTTTGTGTTCCCCATTGTTTGTCTTTCCTGACCTAGTAGGATGCACGCTTGTGTCCCACTTGAATTGTTGTTTGTATTATTCTTGTTTGATTCAAAATATTAAATATTAGACCTCTGTCCGGCTGGACAAGTTTTACAAATATAGTACTGACCGGGTCTATATTCATTCCCCCTACCCCATTATTGTTCGTCTAGGGACCACTGTTCTCGATAATAGCAGAGGCACCTCTAAGCATATTGCTTCCCCTGACCGCCCCACAACCACCAGGGATCCCTGCAGCGGTCCCATGGTGGTCCGACTGCCAAACACATAATTCGGCGGTTCGGACCACAGGTGTGGCAGTCCCCGACCGCCACCGCACCTCCACCGTGAGTACGGCGCCTCGTAATCAGGCCCTAAGACTCCACTTCAACAGTGTCCTCTTTCATTGAGGCATATCCGCACCCTACACCATGGCGGTGAGCAGACGGCACAAGGACACCTCCATTAAATATATGTTGACCATAAGAAGTGCAAGAGCTAAGAAAATCAATGAACATCTGGATTCCTCAACATACTGGCCCATGATATCGCCAGAGAAAACTGCCCCTGCTATCACACAAGAATAACTCCAACTCTTCCTATCAAAAAAAAAGAAATAGGCACGATTAGAAGCAACCTGAAGTCCTGTGTCCATGAGCTATTAAAAGATATAATGGAACTGGGAGTGAGAATAGACAGCCTGGAAGGGGCATTGGATAATCACTTTGAAGCACAACACTTCCTGTCCAAAAAGGTTTTGACCCTAGAGGAATAATATCACAATCTAGTGCTTAAAAAGATGACTTAGAAAACAGGTTAAGATGCATCAACATCAGGGTCTGTAGAGTCCCATAGGACAGAACATTCAGGCCTATGTTCATGCCTCCTTCACCAAAGTAGAAGCAAATTAGATGCCCCATTGATAAGCCTAGACAGAATTCACAGGATTGTGGTGATGGGGACCTCAACGTACTGGCGGATATTATTTTGAAGAAAAAGAAGAAATCATGGCATTTACCTGCATTATCCCCATCACTTTTAAAAGACATAACTTGCAACTATTTCAAGACCAGGAGGCCTCAAATCTTAAACGCAAGAGGAATTCCCAGCTCATTACTGACTGGCTACCACATCTCAACCTCACCTATCTCATCTTTGAGTCGAACAACCAAAGGTCGAGAGCCGAGGTCAGCCTGGACAACAGATGCAGAGCTGAACACAGGTAAAGGAGAAAAGGAGACACATTACCCCATCAGCCAGCGAGATTGAATGAGCCAAAGTGGCAGGACGGCTCTAACACAAACGCCATGCTTGTGACGTCAAGGCAGACACCAGAGAACCTGGAGAGAGTTTGGATTCAGCTTCAATCACAGCACTGTGCTAAGTTACGTGTGGCCAATATTAACAGAGAACTGTTACTGAGAGAAGAATTCGCTGAGGGTTGGGGTAGTGGAGGCTGTGGAAACAGCATGGCCTGGTGGCATGTTCCGTGTGCAGTAGGCTTGCTGAGAAATTAGAAAAACAATTTCCTGCACATGCAGGGGACATATTGGCACAATGGTCTGACCTGTTGGCTAGGGCCATCTTGCTTAGGAGATCTTTCATAGAGAATATTGTGCTTTACCACTTCTAGCACATTTTGTATTTCCTATCATAGTTTCACTTAGTTTGTATTTTTTATGGGTGTTTTTGTTAATGTGGACTGGAAGTTCTCTGTGGTACGAGGGTTTATCTCCAGGATCAAGGATTATCTAACAGATTCCAAACTTGTTGAATCCACATTAGAATACAACCTGAGCTGAATAGAACGCAAATAGAAGGCGTGGAAGCTCTCTCAAAGTTAGGGGCAATATAAGAACTTCCAGGGTTTCAGACATGAGCAAGGGGAGATGAACATGAAAAACACTTGATCTTCGTACTGTACAAAATAACCATCAGCACACACATGCCAAAAAGCCTGGGTGAAAAGGATGGGAAGTAGACCTGGGTACTTGTGGCACTGCGCCCAACACAGGTTCCTGATACGGGCACAGATGGGAAGGGCGAGTGGTGCGTCTCCAGCATAAGCAGTGCAGGAGGCTCCGGCCCCTAACTCACAGCGGCCAGTCCAATGGTGTTGTCCTCGGCACCTTCACTCCGACCCTGGGGGACTTGCTGCTAGAAGATAACTTGTGTACCTCCATTTTCGCAGTGTATCGTCCTCCCAGAATTCCTAGTGAGGGATATATACTTACCCAATCAAATATGGCGGCCATCCATAGTCACTCAATTGTATTTTCCCAATCTATCATGACTGCCTCTTTTTCTATATATAAAGAGGTCAGAACATCCTTGCCCTTGCATTGCAACGCTTTGTCAGTCCTGTTGAGAGTTCTTCACTTCCTAGGTATTTTCTGAGTCCTGGTTCCAGTTCTGTAGTTCCACCTTGGTTCCTGTCCTACTCCTGACTCTGTCTCCTCCTGTATCCCGGTTTCTTGCTCCAGTTTATTATGCACCATCTGGAGTTTTTGTGCTAAGTTGGCTTTTTCTTCCAACAGAGGCTTTTTGATGCACAAGGCCTCAGCCCGACCCAATCTCTCTACGCCTTGATGATGCCCTTGGGATATCAATTCTCAACTCATCTATTACTCAACCCACTCATTCAGCAATTCACAGTCTAGACCCACCAGTTCACTCTTCCCAAGCTACCCCTTCTGTAGACAAACCATGCGACTGTTGGATTTTATTACTTGGACTCACCTAAGCTGCACAGAAGACGCACTTTCACCCTTTTCCTGGCCCCTGCTGCATGTTTTTGCACACGTAACTTTGCCATACTCCCAGCAAGGGAGCGGGAGGTGCCGCGATCGGAATAGGAGGAGCTGCCTCATTGCCGACAGCTGGGAAGTGGTGCTGTAGCGACATAAAGGATGCCAACGCCTCCCGCGCTGCGGGACGCGTGCGGGACGTGCCCGGGCGAAGACCAGGCCAAGACGGGCACGTCTTAGCCCGTCATAGACCGACAAAGGCCGGGCTGGGCCACCCCCTAAGGTTAATTCGAACTGATTTACCTTTTTTGTATTTACACTATTGTACCTTTTGTTAGTGCACATTAATTTAGGTCATTATGGGCAAACGGAAGGTGGGTTCTGCACCTATTAGTACCTCTGGAGTGGGTGGCCAACAATCCTTGATGACCTATCTGACAGGAGCCATGGGGGCTATTGAGGAACAAATTAACTCTGTTGAAGAAACCCTCACGCAAGGCAGGATGAGCACGTTGCCTACATCCATTATCCGGGCTAGTTCACCTGATACACCTTTAATTATAGCTTCCGAGGGGCTAGCTGTTCAAACACCTCAGAATGGATGCATACAGGAAATATCAGAACACATTTATGTGGGTGACTCAGAGTATGATTGTCAACCCCCCTTGAAACGATGTAAAAATCCAGAGATCAATGAAGGCTCACATGTTTTTAATCATGCTAAAAATATTGGTAATAAACCATTAAACAAGAAAAAGAAAAATCCTGGCAAACAGTTAAAAGTAGGAGAAGGTAGTAGGTCTGCCAGTCTAGGGAGACTCACAGTGAACAAACTATTAGAGGGTCAAACTTCAGAAATTGGCAAAATCACGAGTAAAATTGATGATTTTACTCGTGATTTAATTTTATATGGTTGGCGCTCTGGGGAAATTAATAGAAAGAGTGGAAGCTATAGAGGGACATTTAAAAGGTGTCAATAGGGCGACTCCCGGTGAGGCTAGTGTATTACCTGACACTTGTCAACCCTCTAGTTCACATACTAAACTCCATTTAGATAATCCCCCACGCAGTATTGCTCGAGTAGAAACTACGAAGCCAAATTCTATGCCCAGCATAGTAAAGCCAGCCGGACTCAGACACATCCTCCCTAAATAAGTCACAAGTTAACAGTGATGCTAATAAGACTGTAAGCCATAAGGAGGGAGTAAAAAATAGTGCAGGAGAACACATAACGAGATCTATGGAAACTACTGAGAACCAACTAGACTTACCACCAGCTGCTACACCATATGTAGTAATATTAGCTAATGTTCCGCCTTTACATACAGCTGTGTATGAATCTTGGGAGGCCTTACGGAATAAATCCCTCTCTTGGCTAGGGGGACAAACTGGTTTAACAGATGCACTTTTTGCAAAGTTTAAAATGGCTAGACGGGTCACATGGGTGGGGAATGATCGTAAAACTTTACAGGGTGATTGTATTGTGTTGACTCTTAGCGATCCCCGCCTGGTACGTACGGTTTTGATAAGGGTTGGAAACGTACATAGTAATGACTCTGAAATTAATGTTTTACGCTTAGGCTTTTTCTATCAGCCCCCAGTTATGAACCATCATAGAACTCAAATAAGGGGCCCTCATCTTAATACGTGGAGCCCCTATAATGTTCCGCTTCAAAATCGCTATGAGCTGCTAACTACACTTGAAGATATAGACTGACTGAGTGTACAGAATACGGGAGGGGATGGCCAAACAAGCCCTGATAATATATTAATACTTAGTGATATCATACAAGACCAGAATTCTGGGCAAATGACCATCTCTAGTACGGGAAATGATTATAACATACTTCCCCATCAAAGATATGAGGCCCTGCACACTACTAAATGTAATAATAATACTCCTGGCGGGGAGGATGAAACCAGATTAAAGGACATAATGCCAAGACTAATAGGGGTAGAACCCCACACTTTAGAACTAAATACTGAGATTCTGGGTAGCCAGGATGGCAGAGAGATGGTATGTAAAATACTCTTTTGGAACATTGCAGGGTTGTCCATAAAAGCATCTGAGCCCCAATGGTTAAAATTTATAAATGAATATTCTATAATTTGCTTACAAGAAACTTGGCTGGTCAATGAAAAACATATTAATGGCTATCAAACGTTTCATACACCGGCGGTTATTAGTTGCCATGGGCGTAATAAGGGTGGTCTATGTATCTATGTTTCCAACTCTGAGAGGGTGAACAAACTGAAATTTATTACCAACACAGAGTATTATCAGGTTTTAGTAATGTATATGACAGGAGGTTTTTGTGTCGTGTTACTCAATTTCTACAATAATATCCCCAAAGGGAAAACAATGAGTGTATTGACGACATTACATAGAGATCTGAACAAACTACAGGATGAGACGCCCGGTGAAATATGTATCATATGGGGGTGATTATAATTGTTCTCTGTGTCAATATAGCCAAAAGGGTATCTGTGGCTTAGGAAAAGATAAAGAAGATATGCCATCTCACTTTGCACATACGTTGGTGGGGGATATGTTAAATGAGATTGTTTTCCAGTTTGACCTAGGTTATGCTAATGATTTATGCATTCCCCCAGTACCTTTTGAGCCTACTTTTAATGGCAGAGGTTGTAACTCCACTATTGACTTTGTTTTAGCCTCAAATCGATATGCCAGAAAGATTCGCGTTTTTAAAACTCATAGTATTGCAATGAGTGACCACTATCCGATTAGCACTGACTTTGTAGTTGGGAACAATGTTAGGGCTAAAAATGACATGGGTGTACAATATACTCCCAAAATTAGTCTTGCTAGCACGAATGGGTACTCATTAAAGTGGTCAGAAATAGATCCTAGAGTTTTTATTAATCTACTTACAAAAAGGTCCAAAGAAGACTTTAAAACTTGTCTTACAGAGGAAAGGGATGATGAAGATGTTCTAAATGCCTTCGGAAATATAAGCAGAGAAGTCCAGAAAATACTAACAGTGGAACAGAAACGGAGTATGAATAAAAACCAGGGCTGGTTTGATCGAGAATGCAGTAAGGCACACAAGGTATTGAAGATGGCGCTACACAAGACAAATAGAATCCCTGAGGAAATACAACAGGCCAGATTTAAATATCGCCAAGTATTAAAAAACCGAAAAGTGCACCTTAGAGTAGAGGCATGGCAAGCCTTACATTATGCATGCCTTAGGAAAGACAGTAGCAGCTTTTGGAAAGCGGTCAATGCACCCTTTCTCTCTACAAGAGATACTGACAATATAGATATTGCTATCAGTGAGGATAGGTGGGTCCAGTATTTCACCGGCTTGTATAATGACGTGCCTAAGACCCATGATGATGTAGACATATTAACCGCGCCACCTGACTCGCCCAGTCCTCAGTGTTTCTCTCTGTGAAGGAAGTAACTAGTGCCCTAAACGAGAGTGCCTCTGGCAAAGTGCCAGGGCCGGATGGCGTCCCGGTGGATGTCTATAAAACTAAAACTGAACTGTGGGCACCACTCTTAACTAATGATATAATTCGATGCTGCCCACATGGTTTTATCCCTTCTTGGTCAGATGTAATAGTGGTTCCTATTTTCAAAAAGGGCGATAGAAACGAACCAATGTGCTACCGTCCAATCTCCCTTTTGGATTCCCTTTTAAAAGTGGTGGGAAGGGTAATTTTAAACAAGCTACAATTATGGGCTGAAGAGACAGGAGTCCTATCTAAACTACAATATGGGTTTCGAGCAGGTCTCGGCACTATTGAGCAAGGACTGAATCTAAGCCTCATAATAAGCAAATACACCATAGCAAAGGAGGGAAAATTGTTTTTAACATTCGTAGATTTGAGCTCCGCATTCGATTGCGTAAAGGATGAAAAGCTATGGAACGTACTTGAAACGATGGGAGTTGACCCACCATTACTTATATTTATACGGGAATTATATAGGGAGGCAGGGGCTAGGGTAAGGTTTGGGGAGCAGGGGGAGTGTTCTGCCAAATTTTCAATGAGCAAGGGAGTGAGGCAAGGCTGTGTACTTGCCCCGTTTCTCTTTTCGTTGTATATTAACAGTCTTGGCCAATATCTGATCGAGCATCTTCAGGATTATCCGATCATTAATAACACTCCAGTCCCAATTTTGCTCTATGCCGATGACGCGGTAATAATGACACGGACACATATAGGGTTGCAAAGAGCTGTCACAAACTTTGTCTTTTTTATGCAAGAAAGGGGAATATTAGCAAGACCTATACAATGAAATGTGGGAAAAAGGCGACAAAAATGCAACGTTTTCATTCAAGATAAAAAAATTGAATGTACGGATAAATTCTCATATTTGGGGATCACTTTTGATCGCACGGGGTCTTGGTCTGCAGCTATACAGGCTAGAAAATTACAGTTAACTAGAGCTATAGGTGCAGTGATTAACTCTCTAGAAAACTAGGCTGCAGACCTATCCCGGAGTTATTAACCATATATAAATCAAAATGCCTTTCAACAGCTATGTATGGGTCAGCCATTTGGGGATTTGCAGAAGTACAAAATTTACAATGCTGCGAAAATGCATTTATACGTTACCTTTGGCAGCACCAAAATCGACTGCCAATTTCATTTGCCACTCTGAACTTGGACTGCATTTTCTTACAGATACGATAAAAATGAATCCATTTCTGCTTTGGCACAAGGTTTGGGTATCAGATGAAACTAGTTTTAATCGTGATGTAATCATGGATTGTCTAAGATTAGATAGGGCTATCTCCATACCCTGGCTTGGCTTTATCAAACAAATGGCTAACAAAATTGGTCATCCTGAATACTATGAAGCACCAGAGAGCATGGTTTCTATCTCGAGAAAGGCGCTAAAAGTAGAGTGTCTGACTTATTTAGAGAATAAGAGATGGAACACAGAAAGGGAAAAAACAACTGTGATGGACAATCAATTGATGTTAAGTTGCTCAAGTCTACAGCCCTATTTGATAAAGGTACCTGGAAGCTTTGATCGTATGCTCCTGACACGCTTGCGGCTGGGGATATTACATAGAATGATTACTTTTCCCGAAGTCAATGATTGGGCACAAAATCTACATCCATGTCCGTGTGATGGCATCTCAAACCAATCCACGATACATACCATTTTATTTTGTAAATTTTATACACTACCGAGGAAAAGGTTTTTAATACCAATTTTAAAAATATGGGTCTAAAACAGTGCAGAATTGCTTATTTGAAATTACAATCTTTGGAAAATGAAATGATTATGGCGGCTGTATCCTCTTTTTAAAAAGTGTTATTAGGTCCAGGAAAACAATGTAAAGATGAAAGTCATGCTACTCTGCTTGATAGTTATGCATTGAAATGCTAGTATAAGGTGAAAACAAGATTTCCAAACAGTGTCCGTTAGTATGTGGTATAATCATGTATTGCCTCTTTTATTTGGAATTAATTTTGTAAATATTACTCCTATGGCGTAATGTAGAGATAGAAGAACGTGAAAGTAGCGACCGCTCTTTTTAATCAAGTTTATGATGTGATATAAATGAATGTGTATCTTTTTAAATGTGCTTTTATGATTTTTTATCTAAATATCGAATAAAGCTATTTTTGATTTGATTTGATTTCACAAACCATGCATCCATCCCCTTTAATTTGCAGCCTGCCTCTGCTAACTCTCCTCCAAAGGTTCCATCCAGGCTTTCCAGAGCCAGGTGTAGAGTCACTATGGATAGATTAGATAGTACCTTAGTGGGTACTCCCTTCTTCATAACAGGCAATATGTCCATAGATGCATATATTCCAGTTTATAGAGTGCATACTGAAACGGTCTTCTACTAGTTCTACTTGGTTCAATGTAGTTTAAAGAAAGAAAAAAGCAACTGTAAACACTTGGCATTAAGAGCCAGCACTAAAGCAATCTATGAATGTGGCCGAAAAATTAATTTAAGCAGGTACGAAAAACTAGTTTCAACTTCTTTGTCAAGATCATTTCCTCTGCTTGCAATGCTTTAAGAGCGATTTTTTGCAGTAGTTATTTCTGTTTTTATCTCTCCCACCTCGTAGTCAGAAGATCATACCTTCTCAAGACCTTTGTGATAATCTGGTTAGTTTGTTCCAAATGAAAATTTCCTCTCTCTACAAGGATTTTCTTACCCCACCAAATCCTCATTCATTTGTGACACTTAGCTCCCATAACGAAGGGCCGGGCAGTGCCTCTCTGACTAACTTTATGCCCATATCTGAGGAGAGCATCAGGAATGGGCTCAGAAATTGTAAATCTGTCTCCCCTATGGATCTGTGGCCTGCTTCATTTTTTCTAAGGGGCTTGCCCCTATCGGCCCATCGCTAAGAGACAACTGCTTAACCTGTCTGTCAGCACGTCCTGTGTCCCACAGATTTGGAAAACCGCTCATGTCATTCAGCTTTTGAAGAAACGCTCAACAGACCTTGCTACATTATCTAACTATAGACCCATCTCGCCATTCCCCTTTCCCTACTAAAATCCTGGAAAAACAGGCAACTTTTTAGGTATCTGTAAATTGATGTTTTGCTAAATGACACTCAGTCTGCGAGAACCATAGTATGGGAAAAGCTCTTCTCTGGGCCACACAGCCATTCACTCCGTTTTACATACAAATTCTTCTTCCACTCTCATTCTTTTAGACCTGTCTGCGGCATCTGGCACAGTCTCACATGCTGTACTATGGGACTGCCTATCGAACCTCTGGGATTGGCAGTGATCAGTGCTTAATTTGAGCCGGAGGTTTCCGGTGTTCGGCACCGGCACTTAATTGGTTTCCGGTGCTCGACACCGGCCCTAAATTATCATCACCAGTCTTACGCAGTCTACCACATGGTGGCGCTGCTCATCTAATTTAGAGATGAGCAGAACAAGGGTTGTTTATGAATACAATGTACATAAAAAAATGCTAATACCTGCCTCCTCAGCCATTCCTTTAAATTTGGAGATCTGGAATAATCTGAACTGTCGCAATTGCAGGTGAGAGAGATGGTTAGTAGTTGTTTTGGTTCCGTCATTGACAGCGATGACGGGGCAATAGGTGGGGCAAGCTGCAGTGGCCTCCTGGTCAGGGTCCTTGCACTTATTATTTTACAAATTAAGCACTGGCAGTGATGTGTGTGACTGGCTCCTTTCTTTTTTAGGGGCCGCTGCCAGAACACCTTTCTGCCACCTTTTCACTCAGCTTACTTGGATCTGCTTTATGAGTTTGGCTCTTAGCTTGACCCTGTTTAACAATTATATGACGCCGCTGACACAACTGGCCCAAACCTTTGGCATTCAAATAGTATACTATGTATACGACACTGGAAAGTAAATCAACATTATGCCAAGGTTTGCATCACTGCAAACCCAGAGCAAAGTGTTAGTAAATTTCCCCCGTGGTGTACATGCCAGACCTGCCAAGCCTTAACCCTCACTCTCTCATGCAGTTGGTGACAAGAATATTGAAAAATAACCATTCTGTATTTCTCTCCTAACTTCGCCTTGCATCTTGTTTTGGTTTATATTACCCCCTCCCTCTTAACCTCTCTCTGTTTCTCTACACCTAGAGAAGGTAGTCTTTAACTGCCTTCATTTTAACTCACCCTCTCCACCTAAACTCTATTTATCTCTTTTTCAAAATCTCTGTCTTTTCCACTTTCTCCTTCCAACAACTCTCTCTACCTTTGTATCAACCTCACATCTGTTTTTGTATTACACGTACGTCTCCCCACACCACATTCTTTCGACCCTTCACACCCTCTACCTTTATCTCTTTCTCACTACTCTCTTTATCTGCCCTGTTTTCTCCATCTCTTCTCATTTTGCTCTTCTTTGTATTGCATCTATTTGTTTTTCCTGACGTCTCCCTAACTGTCTACCTCTACCTCTCACTGCCTTTAACGTTTTCTAATTCCCCTCTATTTCTACATTGCCTCTGCCTTACCCTCACCCTTTGGAGTGCTGTACTAATCTGCCTCGCTACATTTCCATCTCGTTTTTTTTGTCACTCTCCAACTCATTAGAAAACTTTACCTATTTATCTACATCTTCCTCTCTTTAGGTTTTCTTCTGGCTATCTCACCTTTCTCTCCCTACCTCACACATCGGCCTACTTCCTCTCTATCTCTACCACCTTATCGCTTTACTTCATGTTTCTCAATATAGGTCGCTTTATGCCTTTGTTCAACTCAAGTATCCTTCTCAGTCCTCTCTACTCAGCAGGCCCACTCTAGTCAGAGAAGTGCACAAGGCATGAGGAAAAGAGGGACCATGCAGGGGAAGAGAAATTAGGAGAAAAGAATCAAATTTTAACCAATGGAAAGGGGAAAATCCTAGGGCTTCACTTTGAATTTCACTGTTGCAGCAAGAACCCTAGTAGTGAAGGTAAATCTATTTGTGATTCTAAATATCAGGCAACTAGAGCTACAATTTCAAATGCTATGGGGTCGATTCCGATGTCGGCCGGAAGCGCACCTAACAGTATTCGTCCGGAAAAAATACGAGCCGAACGCGTGTTTTCTGACCGACTCGAACACTCTACCGAACGAACAAGTACGATGCGTATAATGGCCCAGATTCTGAGCGAGCCGTACTTACCCATTCCAGCTCCTGTTCCCCGCCCGAGCTGGATCCGTAAACGCCGAATCGAGTCGCACGGAACCAAATACACAGCACCTTCCGGCCGGACTAGTACGATGCGTCTCCCGTACGCGCCGAACTCGTCGCTACGTACGGCATGTTTGAGCATCCGGGAGAGCTGCACATAAGCTCCGATTCGCGCCACAAGACGATCCACGGCGACGAGACGAACAAGCCAGCGACGAGTACGAGTCGAAGACACGAGAAACCCGAACGAGACGAACCAACCATGAATCCCATCGCGCAGGTCCTACCAATACTCTACATCTATTACCGGGACCGGCACGGACCCGTACGGCGCAGACGGTAAGTCAAACACCCACAACACAAACAAACGACACGTACCCGAAATATGTCACACACACATAGGGATGCACAAATGACGTACACAAGCAACAGCAGAACCATAGGCGTGGGATGGCCAACACCAATGCCATACACACCCATAGGGGGATGGATGCCTACCACCAACACCACCCTACAACTACCCCTACTCATGGGTGGCTAGATGCCTGCCACCCCCCCCACTCATGGGGGGCTGGATGCCTGTCACTACTGCCATCCCCACTCATGGGGGGATGGATGGCTGCCACTACTACCATCCCCACTCATGGGGGGCTGGATGCCTACCACTACTGCCATCCCCACCCATAGGGGGCTGGATGCCTACCACTACTACCATCCCCACTCATGGGGGGCTGGATGCCTACCACAACTACCATACCCACTCATGGGTGGCTGGATGCCTACCACTACTACCATCCCCACTCATGGGGGCCTGGATGGCTGCCACTACTACCATCCCCACTCATGGGGGCTGGATGCCTACCACTACTGCCATCCCCACCCATAGGGGGCTGGATGCCTACCACTACTACCATCCCCACTCATGGGGGCTGGATGCCTACCACTACTACCATCCCCACTCATGGGGGGCTGGATGCCTGTCACTACTGCCATCCCCACTCATGGGGGGATGGATAGCTGCCACTACTACCATCCCCACTCATGGGAGGCTGGATGCCTACCACTACTGCCATCCCCACCCATAGGGGGCTGGATGCCTACCACTACTACCATCCCCACTCATGGGGGGCTGGATGCCTACCACAACTACCATACCCACTCATGGGTGGCTGGATGCCTACCACTACTACCATCCCCACTCATGGGGGCCTGGATGGCTGCCACTACTACCATCCCCACTCATGGGGGGCTGGATGCCTACCACTACTGCCATCCCCACCCATAGGGGGCTGGATGCCTACCACTACTACCATCCCCACTCATGGGGGGCTGGATGCCTACCACTACTACCATCCCCACTCATGGGGGGCTGGATGCCTGTCACTACTGCCATCCCCACTCATGGGGGGATGGATAGCTGCCACTACTACCATCCCCACTCATGGGAGGCTGGATGCCTACCACTACTGCCATCCCCACCCATAGGGGGCTGGATGCCTACCACTACTACCATCCCCACTCATGGGTGGCTAGATGCCTGCCACCACCCCCCCACTCATGGGGGCTGGATGCCTGTCACTACTGCCATCCCCACTCATGGGGGATGGATGGCTGCCACTACTACCATCCCCACTCATGGGGGGCTGGATGCCTACCACTACTGCAATCCCCACCCATAGGGGGCTGGATGCCTACCACTACTACCATCCCCACTCATGGGTGGCTAGATGCCTGCCATCACCCCCCCCACTCATGGGGGGCTGGATGCCTGTCACTACTGCCATCCCCACTCATGGGGGGATGGATGGCTGCCACTACTACCATCCCCACTCATGGGGGGCTGGATGCCTACCACTACTGCCCTCCCCACCCATAGGGGGATGGATGCATACCACTACTACCATCCCCTCTCAAGGGTGGCTAGATGTCTGCCACCCCCCCCCCCACTCATGGGGGGCTGGATGCCTGTCACTACTGCCATCCCCACTCATGGGGGGATGGATGGCTGCCACTACTACCATCCCCACTCATGGGGGGCTGGATGCCTACCACTACTGCCATCCCCACCCATAGGGGGCTGGATACCTACCACTACTACCATCCCCACTCATGGGTGGCTAGAAGCCTGCCACCACCCCCCCACTCATGGGGGCTGGATGCCTGTCACTACTGCCACCCCCACTCATGGGGGATGGATGGCTGCCACTACTACCATCCCCACTCATGGGGGCTGGATGCCTACCACTACTGCCATCCCCACCCATAGGGGGCTGGATGCCTACCACTACTACCATCCCCACTCATGGGTGGCTAGATGTCTGCCACCACCCCCCCACTCATGGGGGGCTGGATGCCTGTCACTACTGCCATCCCCACTCATGGGGGATGGATGGGTGCCACTACTACCATCCCCACTCATGGGGGCTGGATGCCTACCACTACTGCCATCCCCACCCATAGGGGGCTGGATGCCTACCACTACTACCATCCCCACTCATGGGTGGCTAGATGCCTGCCACCCCCCCCACTCATGGGGGCTGGATGCCTGTCACTGCCATCCCCACTCATGGGGGGATGGATGGCTGCCACTACTACCATCCCCACTCCTGGGGGCTGGATGCCTACCACTACTGCCATCCCCACCCATAGGGGGATGGATGCCTACCACTAACACCACCCCCACTCATGGGGGCTGGATGCCTGTCACTACTGCCATCCCCACTGATGGGGGATGGATGCCTGCCACTACTGCCATCCCCACCCATAGGGGGCTGGATGCCTACCACTACTACCATCCCTACTCATGGGGGCTGGATGCCTGCCACTACTGCCATCCCCACCCAAAGGGGGCTGGATGCCTACCACTACTGCCATCCCCACTCATGGGGGATGTATGGCTGCCACTACTACCATCCCCACTCATGGGGGCTGGATGCCTACCACTACTGCCATCCCCACCCATAGGGGGATGGATGCCTACCACTAACACCACCCCCACTCATGGGGGCTGGATGCCTGTCACTACTGCCATCCCCACTCATGGGGGATGGATGCCTGCCACTACTGCCATCCCCACCCATAGGGGCTGGATGCCTACCACTACTACCATCCCCACTCATGGGGGCTGGATGCCTGCCACTACTGCCATCCCCACCCATAGGGGGCTGGATGCCTACCACTACTACCATCCCCACTCATGGGGGGCTGGATGCCTACCACTACTACCATCCCCACTCATGGGGGCAGGATGCCTGTCACTACAACCACCCCTACTCATAGGACGGGTAATGCATGACACAACTAGCATACTCCCACATAAGGACTGTCTGTACATTACATCCCACCCCCAACACCATGACAAGCGTGTGTGGTCTGTGTCAAATGCATACAACACTGAACATGACATTGAACATACAATGTGACCCCCTAACACATGTGTCACACATAATTGTGTGTGTGGCCTACACAATGCAAGCAGACCATGACCACTGTGGCAATGTGGCCCAAAGCCCCATCACCACAGTGCCCAAAAGGTAAGTGTGTGCTCCATAGCTGAAGCACATTTTGAACAGTGTGGCAATGGGGCCCAAAGCCCCATCACCACAGTGCCCAAAGGCAAGTGTGTGCTCCATAGCTGAAGCACATTTTGAACAGGGTGGCAATGGGGCCCTAAGCCCCATCACCACAGTGCCCAAAGGTAAGTGTGTGCTCCATAGCTGACGCACATTTTGAACAGTGTGGCAATGGGGCCCTAAGCCCCATCACCACAGTGCCCAAAAGGTAAGTGTGTGCTCCATAGCTGAAGCACATTTTGAACAGTGTGGCAATGGGGCCCTAAGCCCCATCACCACAGTGCCCAAAAGGTAAGTGTAGTCCTGGTAAAAGCTGCTAAACCAAAAATGCAGGGATTATTCCTGGCCACACAACACCAAACACTACAGTGGCATTGTAGTGCTTGTGTCCCATAGCAACATAGATTGTGTGAGGCAAGCAGTTCAGTGCCAATGACACATCGTTCTAGCCATGTGCACACAAACATCAGCCATGGGGGCCCACATTGTCTACATTCACAAATAACACAATGACAGAAGTGAGCATCATAATGCAGACCCACATATCTGCAGCAATGGACACACAAATGTAGATATCCTGTGGAGACTGTAGATGTCATGTGAACAAATACCATACCATGGCAGCAATGTGACATACTAACCATGATCAATGTGCTGACTGATGACCTAGCAGTCCCAGGGCCAGCAGGGGAAAGCCAACAAACAACATACAGCCAATGGCAAACTAAAGATATGCCAATGCAGTGGTGCAAATGCACAAACACAAACAGGCAGACTCACACTGCATATCATACACAACAGGTGAGGGGGTTGTGTGCCAGTGTCCCCAGGCAAACACACAACACATGAGGAGGCCAGATTCACTAATACACAGATGTCAACACAGTCACATACAAAACTAACTCAGGGATTGGATTCCCCTATGTGGGCAAACAGGCATTGTGAGATGAGAGGGAGCCCAAATTACACATGTCACACAAGCTTGTAGGAACAGCAACAAACACAGCAAGAGACAGAACCACCACAGCACTCCCCCAGGGACCCCACATTGTGGTGACACTAGCCTGCATGACAATCACACTGTGATGGCAAAGGTAGATGTCATCCACACTGTGAACCACAGCCATGTGTCCTGAGCAACAAACTACCATCACACCTATACAAGTACAAAGCACTCAGCATGGCCTGCCAGCCAAGGACAACATGGAGGTAGTTCCCCAGCCGTGCAACAACTCACATTTGCACACACTCAACGCCACACACCTTGAACTCCACCAATGTGCAGCAGTGAAGCTCACATGGACTGCTGACATTGCACATGCACCCATGAAAATCCCAGGGGTGGTGGGGGAAATAAGGTGCAGAAACCCATCACACATGGCCAGTCAACAATACTTGTGAATGTCTGACACACTGCACAGTATGCCGTACATGGGCATGACGTGAAATCCACCCCAAACAATGGGATCCTGGCCATAGTCACACACCAATGAAGAAGCCAAGCTGACCCACAAAGGACACACATAGACAACTTCCAACATTGCAGCTCTGACCCTGAGGAGTGGCAGCAGTCACACACACAATGTGTCACAATCACTGAAAGCATACACAAACAGAAAATCACATTACTCGTGTAACCAACAAGTGCCAAGAGGAATCTTGACTGTGTCCCATCTGCGTTTGCCCACATCCCCAGCCCTGACAACAAAGACAACTAGGGATGACAACCTCATTAACATTAGTTTGCCATGCACCCACATCCCGGAGAAACCAGGTCCAAGATGCTGGATGAACACAGAACAACTCAGCAAGCATCACAAACAGGAACATCCGTAGGGACACAGCCTGTGTAGGAAAAGGAGAAGGGTACACGCACAGACATGCCTACACAACACACAACACGGGCACAGCCTATATCACGGAATCACGCACTGCCATGAGGGCACTATACTCCTGTGGAAGGTCAGCTGTGCCAAACCTTGTCTGTGCACGACTCAAACATGTCAGCAGAACACTCGGTCAGTGAGTCAACAACTACAACACACTGAAGGCTCTGCTCATATCAGCCTGGGCACGGGAGTGTCACGTCAGTCATCTGCATACACCCAAGACACGTGTCAAGCAACTTGCACTGTGTACACAGATGAGTCCTCCAAATTTGATGTGCTAAACTGCATGTCCATTGGAGACGGGCACACAGTCAGGGTACTAGGAACATTGGACAGTGGTAAGCCCACCAGATGTGCATCAGTGTAGGACAAAGATGGTAATCTACAAATGCTAAACGTACATCCCTGTGTCAAATGCTGAACATTACACCCTCAGACTGCAGCAAAGGATGCTATAGATCCAGACTAGATTAGGACACATATCCCATGGACTACATGGAGCCCATCACAGCAAAACTTCATTTACCTGATCTGAACACTATTACAACAGCAAATGCATGATTCCACACATCTACATCATGTACCTCCAAAGATTAACCACAAGTAAACAAAAAGAGGCTTTATTCAGCAAGTGTGCAACTCAAATCAAAAGTCCAAAATAAACTAAGGCCAATGGCCAGTCCAAATATACAGTCCCAACAGGGTGATGTGTGACAACTTGTCAACAATTGCTTGCCTGCACAGGTACGGACAGGGGACATCCCCCTTGGAGGGGCATACGAGGGGCAGGCCAGGCACCGCAGGGACAGGATCAGGGGATGCCAGAAGGAGGCAGTGAAGGGGAGGTGGGTGCAGGAGTGTCACCGGCAACTGCAGTGGAGGTGTCTGACTCAGGGGGCTGGCACCACCGCAGGGCTCAAGTCAGATGGTGTTGGTGCTGCAACCACTGCAGTGGGCTGGTCAGATGGAGTGGACTGGGTCCCCAATGCAGTGCCCGAGTCAGACGGGGTGGTTGTGGACTCCACCGCAGTGCATGACTCCAAGGTAGTGGAAGGGGGGCAGAAGAGCTGGGCAGGACAGAGGGGGGACACGGTCTCCACACCAGTGGCACAAACAGGCAGAGCGTCTGGTTTGGGGGTGGAAGAGCAAGTGGCAGGGGGAGGGCCTAAGCAGTTTGGGGATGCGGTATCGGTGTGTGGGGGAACCTGGGGCAGGGTGTGGCGGTGGAACCTGTGGAGTGGTGGCCTGGGGGATGGAGGTGAGAGACTGGGTGGTTGACTTGCAGGGCGGTGGCGGGGTCTTGCTCTTCCGGGACCGGGGGACTTGCGGGTGGGGGCTCACTCTGCCTGCGCCTGGGGGAGGGTGTCCGGGGCGAGGCGCACTCCCCTCTGTGTGGGTGGACTTCCTCTTCCCCCGGCATGCTGGATCAGCGGGATTGGAGGGGAAGAGGCCGAGGTCACTGAGGAAGAGCTGCTGATCAGGTGGGGTTGCAGGTGAGGCAAGGGAAGGGGTCTTGGAGGGAGAGGATCTTGAGGATTGCGGAGTGACTGTGGTTGCCTGTGTGTGTGTGTGTTCCCCATCCCCTGTGTCTGTGGTATCAGTCCCCTGAGGATGCTTGTGTGCACGTCTTGCCTTTCTCTTGGGTGTGTCTGTGCTGCTCGTGTCTGTGTGTTTGGGTGACTGTGCAGGTGTGCATGTGCTTTGGACAGGTAGGGGGCAGGAAGTGTGGATGGGGCAGAGGTGGGAGGGGTGAGGGACTGTTGGAGGAGGGACACTGCTGCCGTCAGGGAGGAGTCCATGGACTTATTGCTCCTCTGTAGGGCAGACATACCCGTCGAGATGCCCTCCATGAACGACACCAGCTGTGTCAACAGAGTGGTGTGTGCATGGAGGACACTCAGCATTGCTGTCTGCCCTACATGGAGCTGCCGAAGGAGGTACACAGACTCCTCACTCAGGGCAGCAGGGGACACAGGGGCAGGGGGTGCGGTGCCTGGCACGAAGGAGACACGCTCCCGAGTACGGGAGCCTCCACGGACCTCAGGAATGGGAGCCAATGGGAGGGCGGTGGTGGTGGTGGTGGTGGCGGGGCCAGACAGACTAGCTGGCCTTTGGTGGCTGCTGAGACCCGCCTCCACAAGGGAGTCATCCTCCGAGCTGCTGTGGTCCTCAGCTGAGGTGGATGGTGCTGAGGACTCCTCGGTGTGGCTCCCTCGCCCTCCGTGCCACTGGGTCCCTCTGACCACTCGTCCGATGCTGACCCAGTCTGGCTCCGCTGCTCCTCCTGGTCCGTGGAGCTGTCCCCTCCTGTGGCCGTGGATGTATCTGCAAACAATTAGGGAAACAGACAAACATCAGTCACCTGCACTGACCGCACACACCACAGTAAGTACAGCACTTTACAGAGCAAGCCCTGCCATCCTTAGTTGAACATTGCCTAAAGTCCTCACACAGATTCAGGGAAGCCAATTGTCAGTCTGATGGTCAACCATGGGACTCACACCCCTCCTGCCCTTGCACCCATCTGTCTGGTGCCTGTCTGATGGTAAGACCCCAGTGCGGACACATGCACCACCTACACAGTTGTTGGACATTGCAGGGAACACAGTGAAGTATGTGAACATGCACACATCACATCTCTTGCCACTGAGTCAGTGCAGGTGTCCGGATAAAGGGATGGCCAGAGTCTAAATAGAAATGCATGTGATGCATACCAGCACCAGACACCTTGATGCACCCATGTCCGGATAGTCAATGCCACAATGGGGTGCATGTTGCACATGTCACTCCCCTGCAGGATCAGTCTCAGGAAGTTTAATGCCATGACACAGGAATGCGTGCAAAGTCATACATTACTGTCTCAAGTCACATGGCCATGGCAGCCAGCCAACAACAGTCTGCACTGTGTCACAATCCGAGGGCATGGGGAATGCAAGTTATGTGACTGACAAGTGCACATGTCCATCCCCCAAATACCACATCATCTGTACTACTATTTGTCCACGTCATACCAACTGGACATATGGGGGACATGAAACACAACTCTCTGAACATGAGCACCTCACAGTGTGCTGTGAATGACAACACAGCTGCCTGAAAGTCACAGTCGCAAACACCTGTGTGCACAGTCAAGTGATCAGACACCTATAAGTCACAGAAGTATCGTCTAATCATGGTGACATCTCAGATGGCATGCTGAGCCCTAACCCATAAACATACCAGTAGTCCTGACAACGAAGACACAGCACAATGAGACAGAGGCAGACACCTGAGGGTACATTTCACTGATCACAACATGCCAGATGATACACGGGAGTGGGAGTACAGAGTGTATTGCATGCCCTGGAGTAGGCATGACTGTCCAGCTCCACCTGTAAGAGGGATGAGTCCTGGACAGGAGGCAGGTGGCTAAGCATGTGTGACACACTGGATACACATACTCCTGAGGCCCAAACATTGTTCCCACCAGCAGCATGGGTGTGTGCCAAATTCCCCAGGGACATGTGGTGAGTCAGAGCAGCAAGCGGACCACATATCAAAGTTACACCCAGATCACATGTCAGAACTTAGGCATTGTGTAAGCAATTGAGCCACCCATTAATCGCACAACATAGTCACGGGAACAAATGCTGTCCCCCACCTTGAGCAAAGCAAAATGCAATGACACAGTCCCCAAATGACACAATTTCCCGACTATAAGGGCCACACATATGCGTATCAGAGGAGAAGTGGGCATGTCACAAATGAGGGACATGGGTCCTGGACCACATGACTGATGTACTGTGGAAGTTTAACCAGGCCAGAGGAGGGCACATAGCATGTCAGACAAAGTGCACAGTGCAGTCATGGACTCACCCCCTCCTTGCTGCTGTCTGTCCTTCAGCTGCCCATCCAGGTCAGGGAAGACCACCGCCAGGATCCGGAGCATGTGGGGGTCAGGGTCCGGTGTCCGCCCCTCCTGCGAGGAGGCGACAGCTTCAGCTGGACCCTTGCGATCCTCCGGGTCCAGCCACGAAGGTCCTGCCACCTCTTCTGGCAGTTGCGGATCCTGCGCCTGTAGACCCCCACGGATCTTACTTTCCGGGCGATGGTCAGCCAAATTTCCTGCTTCTGGTGGGCATCAACCTGTGAGGATGACAAAGTGAAAAGGCCATTACTACACATGCAACATATACGTGCATCACACAGTTGGATATACATGTCTCAATCACAGGGGCATATGATGTACACAGGCAGTGCAACAATGGCTATGAACAGTTTGCCAGCAGTCACTACATGGTATCATTGCATGGGAAGTAAACCTAGTTGGAATGCACTGTTACTGCACTGTACCAGTTCAGTGCATGTAACTACACACTTTGGGGTGTGACAACTACTCAGTGGGCATGCTAGCCAGTGGTGTGCACACTGAAAGCCCTGCTAGTCAGACAACATGCACAATTAGTGAGGCAGTGGACAGCACACTCACCTGCTCCCCTGGTTTCCCATACAGCTTGCTGTACTGTGGAAGGAGGCTGTCCAGCAGGGCCTGGTTCTCCTCAAGGCTGAAGGCTGGGGCTCTCTCCACAGTACGTGCCATTGCAGGAGCCAGAGGATGCATAAACAGCAGCAGTGTTGGTGGCAGATGTCGTCCTGGACCATGTAGTGCAGGCAAGTGAGCTCTCAGGGGAACAGCCAGCATTATATGTGTGCTGCAGAGGCAGATACTGTCCCATGTGTCCAAAGTGATAGGTCCAAGTCGTTTGCATCTTCTGAATTTGACCAATCCATGGAATAGCAGCACTAATACATGCCCACAGCATCCTTCAAATCTTCAACTTCATGACACCCATGATTTTGCAACATTGTTGTGGCTGGCCAACTGAATTCACTGCATCAGACTCGTTGGAGCTTCGAAAACGCGTCCGTTGCCATGCCAGGCCCCAGCCAATGTGTGCGCACCGTTCTGTCCATTGCTGTACAACGCGTACCAGGCATACAACGCGTACCCGCTCACATACAATGCAATGGGCCGGCCGGGCACACCGATCGGTCTATTGCTCTACAACGCTGTACTCCGCTCACATACAATGCAATGGGCCGGCCGGGCACACCGATCGGTCCATTGCTGTACAACACGTACCAGGCATACAACGCGTACCCACTCACATACAATGCAATGGGCCGACCGGGCACACCGATCGGTCCATTGCTCTACAACGCGTACCAGGCATACAACGCGTACCCGCTCACATACAATGCAATGGGCCGGCCGGGCACACCGATCGGTCCATTGCTCTACAACGCGTACCAGGCATACAACGCGTACCCGCTCACATACAATGCAATGGGCCGGCCGGGCACACCGATCGGTCCTTTGCTGTACAACGCGTACCAGGCATACAACGCGTACCCGCTCACATACAATGCAATGGGCCGACCGGGCACACCGATCGGTCCATTGCTCTACAACGCGTACTCGCTCACATACAATGCAATGGGCCGGCTGGGCACACCGATCGGTCCATTGCCCTACAACGCGTACCAGGCATACAACGCGTACCCGCTCACATACAATGCAATGGGCCGACCGGGCACACCGATCGGTCCATTGCTCTACAATGCGTACCCGCTCACAAACAATGCAATGGGCCGGCCGGGCACACCGATCGGTCCATTGCTCTACAACGCGTACCAGGCATACAACGCGTACCCGCTCACATACAATGCAATGGGCCGGCCGGGCACACAGATCGGTCCATTGCTCTACAACGCGCACTCCGCTCACATACAATGCAATGGGCCGGCCGGGCACACCGATCGGTCCATTGCTGTACAACGCGTACCAGGCATACAACGCGTACCTGCTCACATACAATGCAATGGGCCGGCCGGGCACACCGATCGGTCCATTGCTCTACAACGCCTACCCGCTCACATACAATGCAATGGGTCGGCCGGGCACACCAATCGGTCCAAACGCGTACCAGGCATACAACGCGTACCCGCTCACATACAATGCAATGGGCCGGCCGGGCACACCGATCGGTCCATTGCTCTACAACGCATACCCGCTCACATACAATGCAATGGGCCGGCCGGGCACACCGATCGGTCCATTGCTGTACAACGCGTACCAGGCATACAACGCGTACCCGCTCACATACAATGCAATGGGCCGGCCGGGCACACCGATCGGTCCATTGCTCTACAACGCGTACCCGCTCACATACAATGCAATGGGCCGGCCGGGCACACCGATTGGTCCATTGCTCTACAACGCGTCCCTGGACAGGTCACACGCATATGTCACCATGCTGGTCACTGGTGAACCTATGCCAGCCACATTTACTTTCCAGGGACTCAGGGGCACACCTACAACACCACACCCAGTCCACACTGTATATAAGGCATGTGTGGCAGCATAACCTTATCTGTGTATGGGGGTGAACATGTGGATTTTGGGGTGGCACTTGGGGGCAGACATACCCAGGCTGTGCACGTGTTCATGGGGACAGGGTCCTTTGTGTGTTGTGCACCTGACCACTGTGGTGTGCAACTTTTTATTTCTGAGCATGTGTCATGGTCACATTTCCAGGTTGTGTATGTGTATGACATGTCACATACCCCCAGGCTCACATGTGGGAAGGCATGTACATCACAGGGTGGCCCATTCCAACAATAGTGATGTCCCTCCACAGTCTGTGTGCATGTTGTGTATCACATGTCTCTGACTCCATGTGCACAATGGGAGACAGTCTCCACATCCACGTGGTTTGTGCATGAACTTTGATGGTGTGTGTGTGTGTGTCACAGACGTCCATGTCTGTCCTGCAGAGGCTACAGGGGCCACTACCTGTGGGTGTCATGTTTGTTTTTCTGACGTGTACATGATACGCCATGTCATGCCAGTGTCCATGTGGCAAGACAGGGTCCCTGGGAATCTACCTGTCAATGAGCTGTGATGCCTGTGGAGCATCTGTCCAGACATGTCACTGTGGTATGTGTGTGGAACGTGAGAGCAGTTAATGGGTACTGTGACACAGCCTAATGGTGTCCCATAGCACACCCTGGAACCTGTTGTCAACACTTGTTGAACAGAGATGTTAGATGATGTCCATGTAGGTGCCATATATGTCCAAACGGAACGACACACACATCAAGTACTTGTGTTTGTTAATGATGTATCATGTGAAATTGAGTATGGTGAACGGCACATAGGTGGGGTGACTGACAATCTTGCTTTCTTCACCTATGCACTGCAGGGCTCCTGCTGTCCATCGACCATTCCCAGACCTGGCAACGATGGTGGAACGTGACAGCATCCGATGGTACCGCTTCACCAGGCAGCTGATTGAGGATTTGGCAGTGCGGTTGGACCCACATTTGCAGCCTGGCCGGCCGTATCCTACAGCGCTGACCCCCAAGGTGAAGGTGATGGCAGCCCTACACTTCTTTGCCACCGGTACCTTTCAACACACTGTGGCAACTACTGGTGGGATGTCACAGACTATGTTCAGCCGTGTGCTACGCGATGTTTTGGGGGCAATGTTGAGATACCTGAACCAGTACATCTATTTCCCAACACGTCAACGACTCACTGACGTCAAGAGTGACTTCTATGCCCTGGGGAGGATGCCACATGTAATTGGCTCCATTGATGGGACACATGTGGCTTTGATACCACCACAGGCACATGAGCAGGCATACCGGAACCGTAAACATTACCATTCGATCAATGGTCTGGTGGTATGTCTTGCAGATATGACCATCTCACATGTGTGTGCCCGTTTCCCCGGTTCGGCACTCGATGCCTACGTGATGAGGAGTAGTCGCATCCCGAGGATGATGTCACAGATGCAGAACCAGCGTGCCTGGCTTGTTGGTGTGTACTGACTTTGTACCATTGTGTGTGTTCTGCTATGTTGTTTTCCGCACACATTTTCAAATCGGCTAATGTGCAATTGTCTGTCTGTAGGTGACTCGGGATACCCCAACATGCCGTGGTTGCTGACACCCCTCAGGAACCATGTGACACCAGCCCAGATGCGCTACAATGAGGCACATGGTCGGACGAGGAGGGTGATTGAGCGGACCTTTGGTCTCCTGAAGAGCCGCTTCCGCTGCCTGGACAAGACAGGAGGGTCCCTCCCATATGCCCCAGCAAAGGTGTGCAAGATTATCATCGTCTGCTGCATGCTACACAACTTGGCAGTGCGGAAGGAGTTGCCTCTCATCCTGGATGACGATGACCAACGTCCCCACCTGTGGAAGATCCTGGCCTGGGTCACGATGCCAGTGAAGATGATGATGATGATGATGATGATGATGGTGATGTCCGCACACAGCTCATCACCAACTTCTTCAGCTGAATGTGAGTCTCCAGAGGGTTGTAATGTCAATGATTTGAGTTTGCATGATATGTGTGTGTGGTGCTCGGGTGCTGTTTGAGTGTGGCCATGTGCTACTTGACTGGATGCGTGCAGCGATGTGTCCTTGCAGGTGGTCTGTACTGCCCAACAGTGTTGACATGCTAACTTGGTTTTGTGTAGTTATCTCGTGACATGTATTAGACATGAGTATTGCCGTTCTGTGCTGTTCTTCAGTGGTTTTGACTGTGTGTCATGTCTATCCTTCACAGGGTGCTGCCGGAGTTGTCTGATCAACTTGGATCCCCCGAATCCATGATTCAACTTCCAAGGTGGAAGCAGTTGTTTCCCTACAGGTGATGTGCCACACACCCCTGGACTTTCTATCTTCTGCACTTTTTGACTTTGTGGCCACAGCCAGGTTGGATTAGCTTGCATTTGTAGTGGAAACAACATGTTGCAAATGTGTAATAAACCTGTGCTTCACTTTGGGATGTGCGTTGTCTGTAGTCACACATCTGACTGACATTTGCTTACTGCACCTGTAGTCTAGTTGACAGTGACTGTGAATAGGTGGCGTGTCTGTGCATTCCACTGTATTTCGTTGCAACATCAGTATAGGTGATGAGTCTGATGGCCCTGGTGTGTATGTGTTGTGTGGCCCTAGTGGTGGGTCTCCCTCATATGTGTCACGTCGCCATGACTGACATGACGGTGTTGGACTTGCTGTAGCAGTTAGCATGCACAGTGTCATTTAGCAGATCACCATCTACATGACAAAAACCACGTTGGAATCACAACAGAGGCAGATATGGTGTATTGGTGAGTTTATTTACATACAGGTGTGAGGATGGTGCACAGGATGGTGGGTGCTGTACATAGAAATTGGAATTCAAAGTTCCCATGTGAATTAGAAGTCTTGGTAGCTGAAATGTCCAGAGTAAAGTCCACAGTCATCTGATAAATTTGGCCAACTAGAGCTCCCCATGTCATGTGGGAGAGTTGGGTTGGCTTCGACAGGGCATGCAGTTTGCACACAGAGGAAAAGTTCCAGAACAGGTGTTGGCTTCCTGGGGGATGTAGATGGCCATCGGCCTCTCAGTTTGGCCTCCTCGGACGGCCCCTCTTCTTGGGGGGGGGACCCTCAGGTGCAGGCTGCGGCGGTGCAGAGGACTCTCTGCCAGAGTCCTCCTCCCTCCCTGTGGCATTTGCAGTTGTTTCAGCAGCAGTTGTTGTGGGCACACAGGGAGGTGAGGCCATGTTGGTGCTGATCTGGCGGAGGCATGTCAGTATGTCCCTATGCACCGCTGTCAGTTGTTCCAATGTGTCCCACTTGGACTCCATGCCAGACATGTGTGTCTCGACACGTGACATGTGTGTCTCGACATGTGACATGTGTGTGTCGACACGGGACATGTGGGAGTCCAAGCGGGCATGATGGGCAGCCTGCTGCTGTTGTATGTCCTTGAGGATCCCCACTACCTGGCTGACCTCTCCGGTGCTAGTCTGGTACGCATCCGCGATGCGTGCCAGTTGTGGGTCATCATGCAGTCCAGACCCCTCTGCAAAGAGCGACCTATGTCTACCACCCCTCCCACCACCCCTGGCGACACGTGCAGGACCTGCGGTGGCACGCACAGGTGACCGTGGGCCCACTTGGGTGTTGTTCCTGGGCTCGTTGTCCCCAGCTCCAGTTTGGGCCTGTGTCCCTGCGCTGTTGTCATCTGTGGTCCTTGGTCTGTCCGTGTTGGCAGGGGTGGCCTGTGTGTTGGCAGTTGTTGGAGGGGTGGGTGCAGGGGGTGCAGATGTTGGTCCTGCTGGTGCTGCATGATGACTCACACCGGAGGGACCAGCTGGTTCTTCGCCATCCGAGGAGTGCAGAGGCTGATCCACACCAGTGAGCTCAGTGTTCCCCGGAGCCTGGGACAGGGACTCCTCCTCGTCTGCTGCTGTGTCCCCATCATCACCTGTTTTGGGGAGAGACACAGATTGTATGTTATGTTTCTACTGGCATCAATTGTTCAAACACCTGACAGTTGTGACTGTACCTCTGGATGTGGGCCAGGACATTGCATTCTCCTAAATTGTGACAGTCAGAGAGTGATATTGGTGTAGCACATTATCCTGCCAACCTGTGGCATGTCAATGTGAATGTTGAGGTGTGTGCATGACCAGCATTGGTGGTATTTGGTTGCCATCCAGGCCTCCTTCTCCCCCAGCCCAGTTATCCCACCATGAAGCGTGCTTCCATTGCAGGGAGTGCAAGTTGTCTTTCAGGATGTCAGTCAGTGGTGTCCTGCTGTTGGTTGTTGCACAGTTCCCAGCAGGGCCTTGTGCTCCCCCAGCAGTACCCAGTGTCAGCCATCTTGTGAGTCCTTTTCCACTCCCTGTGATGTGAGCATGGTTGAGAGTGGTGTTGATGGGCCAATTGTGAGGGTGAGCAATATCTGTGCCTACAACTCCCATCATGCTATTGCCTCCACCCCCTTCCCAGCATGCCCATCCTTCCTTCCTTTTGACTCTGCTTCCCTGTGGGGTGGGGTGCCTGTGCTGACAGGATGGCTGGGAGTGTTGTCCTGGCAGTTGTTTGGCTACAAGTCCCAAGAGTGTCCCTGTGCTTCACACAGCATAACCCAGGGTGGTGGTTCTTTGTGGGATCTTCAGTTAGGATGTGAGGCATTGCATTCTCCCAGGTGGGTTATGTGGAGTTAGTGTTGAGGGGGTGTGTGAGGGGAGGTGCTTATAACTATGGTCAGTGCTGTGAGTCCTCCTTCCCACCCAGCCAGATATCCCACCATGGAACGTGCTTCCATTGCAGGGAGTGCAAGTTGTCTTTCAGGATGTCAGTCAGTGGTGTCCTGCTGTTGGTTGTTGCACAGTTCCCAGCAGGGCCTTGTGCTCCCCCAGCAGTACCCAGTGTCAGCCATCTTGTGAGTCCTTTTCCACTCCCTGTGATGTGAGCATGGTTGAGAGTGGTGTTGATGGGCCAATTGTGAGGGTGAGCAATATCTGTGCCTACAACTCCCATCATGCTATTGCCTCCACCCCCCTTCACAGCATGCCCATCCTTCCTTCCTTTTGACTATGCTTCCCTGTGGGGTGGGGTGCCTGTGCTGACAGGATGGCTGGGAGTGTTGTCCTGGCAGTTGTTTGGCTACAAGTCCCAAGAGTGTCCCTGTGCTTCACACAGCATAACCCAGGGTGGTGGTTCTTTGTGGGATCTTCAGTTAGGATGTGAGGCATTGCATTCTCCCAGGTGGGTTATGTGGAGTTAGTGTTGAGGGGGTGTGTGAGGGGAGGTGCTTGTAACTATGGTCAGTGCTGTGAGTCCTCCTTCCCACCCAGCCAGATATCCCACCATGGAACGTGCTTCCATTGCAGGGAGTGCAAGTTGTCTTTCAGGATGTCAGTCAGTGGTGTCCTGCTGTTGGTTGTTGCACAGTTCCCAGCATGGCCTTGTGCTCCCCCCAGCAGTACCCAGTATCAGCCATCTTATGAGTCCTTTTCCACTCCCTGTGATGTGAGCATGGTTGTAGAGTGGTGTTGATGGGCCAATTGTGAGGGTGAGCAATATCTGTGCCTACAACTCCCATCATGCTATTGCCTCCACCCCCTTCCCAGCATGCCCATCCTTCCTTCCTTTTGACTCTGCTTCCCTGTGGGGTGGGGTGCCTGTGCTGACAGGATGGCTGGGAGTGTTGTCCTGGCAGTTGTTTGGCTACAAGTCCCAAGAGTGTCCCTGTGCTTCACACAGCATAACCCAGGGTGGTGGTTCTTTGTGGGATCTTCAGTTAGGATGTGAGGCATTGCATTCTCCCAGGTGGGTTATGTGGAGTTAGTGTTGAGGGGGTGTGTGAGGGGAGGTGCTTGTAACTATGGTCAGTGCTGCGAGTCCTCCTTCCCACCCAGCCAGATATCCCACCATGGAACGTGCTTCCATTGCAGGGAGTGCAAGTTGTCTTTCAGGATGTCAGTCAGTGGTGTCCTGCTGTTGGTTGTTGCACAGTTCCCAGCAGGGCCTTGTGCTCCCCCAGCAGTACCCAGTGTCAGCCATCTTGTGAGTCCTTTTCCACTCCCTGTGATGTGAGCATGGTTGAGAGTGGTGTTGATGGGCCAATTGTGAGGGTGAGCAATATCTGTGCCTACAACTCCCATCATGCTATTGCCTCCACCCCCCTTCCCAGCATGCCCATCCTTCCTTCCTTTTGACTCTGCTTCCCTGTGGGGTGGGGTGCCTGTGCTGACAGGATGGCTGGGAGTGTTGTCCTGGCAGTTGTTTGGCTACAAGTCCCAAGAGTGTCCCTGTGCTTCACACAGCATAACACAGGGTGGTGGTTCTTTGTGCGATCTTCAGTTAGGATGTGAGGCATTGCATTCTCCCAGGTGGGTTATGTGGAGTTAGTGTTGAGGGTGTGTGTGAGGGGAGGTGCTTGTAACTATGGTCAGTGCTGTGAGTCCTCCTTCCCACCCAGCCAGATATCCCACCATGGAACGTGCTTCCATTGCAGGGAGTGCAAGTTGTCTTTCAGGATGTCAGTCAGTGGTGTCCTGCTGTTGGTTGGTGCACAGTTCCCAGCAGGGCCTTGTGCTCCCCACAGCAGTACCCAGTGTCAGCCATCTTGTCAGTTGTTTTCCACTCCCTGTGATGTGAGCATGGTTCAGAGTGGTGTTGATGGGCCAATTGTGGGTGTGACCAATATCTGTGCCTACAACTCCCATCCTGCTATTGCCTACACCCCCTTCCCAGCATGCCCATACTTCCTTCCTTTTGAGTGGACTTCACTGTGTGAGTGTGACAGCAATGGCAAGATGGCTGACAGTGTGGTCCTGTTGTTTGTTGGTGCCCAGTTCCCAGCAGGGCCTTGTGCTCCCCACAGCTGTGGCCAGTGTCAGACATCTTTGAAGTGGCTTTTGACTCCCTGTGAGGTGTGCATGCTTCAGTGCTAACTTGCTGGGCCATGTGGGTGTGAGATGTTGATCTGTGACTACCACTCCCATCATGCTATTGCCTACACCCCCTTCCTAGCATGCCCATCCTTCCTTCCTTTTGAGTGGACTTCAGTGTGTGTGAGTGTGACAGCAATGGCAAGATGGCTGACAGTGTGGTCCTGTTGTTTGTTGGTGCCCAGTTCCCAGCAGGGCCTTGTGCTCCCCACAGCAGTAGCCAGTGTCAGCCATCTTGTCAGTTGTTTTTCACTCCCTGTGATGTGAGCATGGTTCAGAGTGGTGTTGATGGGCCAATTGTGGGTGTGACCAATATCTGTGACTACCACTCCCATCATGCTATTGGCTACACTGACTTGACCAGCATACACAGAATTCCTTCCTTTCAGTGAGCTTCCCTGTGAGGTGGTGTTCTAGTGGTGGGTAAATATCTGGGAGTGTTTGTTGGTTCTATTTGTGCCACTGCCTTGCTGTATTTGTTGTTATGTTTGTAGATGTCATGACACAGTTACATATCACTATGAGATGGCAGGTATTGTGTTTGTCTGACTAGCATTCACATCTTGGGATGGATATCTTTTGGTTGCTGTGTATTTGCTAAGTGTGCATGGTTTGCCTATCCCCTTGACTGTGATGTGTGTGTGTTGTCACACCATATTGTGTATATTAGTTGTGTACTCACCAGGCTCTGGGATGTCTGTTAGTCCGTATACGCTCACTGGTGGTAGGATGGCCCGCACCTTCTCCTCCCAGGGCCTGAGGTATACTGGTTTTGCAGGAGGGCCACTGCCGGTGTGCTGGCTGAGGAGGTAGTCCTTTTGAGTAGGTCCCTGACCCTCCTGCGCACATCATACCACCTGTTCTGGATGTCTTCCTTTGTGCGCAAACATGGTGATTGTGCGTTGACCCTGTCGACAATCCTCGCCCACATCTTGGTTTTCTGCGACATGGGGGTCTGTTGTACCAATGTACCAAACAACTGTGGCTCTACCCTGAGGATCTCGTCTACCAGGACTTCCAATTCACAATCTAGGAACTTATGATTCTTCTTTGGGGGCATGGTGATGGGTGGTGATTGATGTGTGTGTGTGTGCAAGTGGGGGGGTGTGAGTGTAGGTTTAGCTGGGTGTGTGTGAGGGTGCTATTTGTAGGTGTGGTAATGGTATGTGGCTTGTGTGATGTATGAGCTGTGAGTGTGTCTGTGGTTGCTGTGTGATGGTGTTCTGTCTGGCAGGTCAGTGGAATTTGCAAGGGATCATGGTAAGGATTTGTGGCCTTTATGTAGGTGGAGTTGGAGGTGTGTCCTTGTTCCATTTGTTTTTCGTCCCTGTATTTATTGGCTTAGTGGTTGCTTGTTTGGCCCTTTTTTTTCTAATTTTTCCTTGGTGTTTTTGGTGCATGTAGGAGTCGTTCTTGTGTCCGAGTAGGACGCTGCAGTTGTCTGGTGCGATCTTGTCTGACTCGTTCCCGCTGTGTGTCAGCTAGGTTTCATATGCGGCGTACGAGTCAGTCGCGTAGTATTGGGTTGCTTCGGCTGGGTTTTGTATGCGTGTCGGTCGTACGGCTTGTTCTCCGGGCGAGTCGGTCGTGTTTTGCACGCACAGCATCGTACTACGCGGGTCGGAGTTCGCGGGTACGTTTAGTTCGGGTTCAATCCGAGTGCGTGTCGGTCGGTTCGTTTCGCGTGATTTCCCGGCCGGATGGCTTGTTTCCGTCTGGCTCGGTCGGTCGTTTTGTATTTTGTCCGAGTCTGTCGGATTTCACATGCATTTCATCGTACTACCCGGGTCGTACGGCGCCGGTCCGAGTCGGTCGGACTAAATTCCAGTACCGAGTCGGTCGGTATGTTTTCCGCCCCGAATCAGAATCGGCCCCTATGTGTTTATGTCTTAATAGTATGCACTGGTCCATTAAACGTCTACCGAGTCACCATTAGCATGTGTTTCCTACAGTAAGAGTCACAAGCTGGTTGGGTCCTGGATTCCACATGAAATGTTGTTGTTGCAAATAAAAAAATTGAGTTCCAAGCTCAAATAGAAATAACTTTACCAATGCTTGTACAAGCTTTGTTTTGATAGTATGTGGCTGGTAGCAGGGGTGTAAGGCAGGATCCTGCAGCCCATGAGGCACAGGGGGGCCCAATCCTTCAATGGGGCCCTAATCAGCCCAAGATCAATTACTATTTCTGAGATATGGGAGACTCGGGGGGCCTCTCATCCCATTCTGCAAGTGGGCCCATCATTTTGCATTGCACCACTGGCTGGCAGACATCAGCTGTTTTTTGGACCCACTTTTCTAAAGATTCAACACAAATTAAATATTTGTTAGTATCACAAGAGCTTAAATGAGATGAAAATAAGTAATAAATTCAAAGTTGTTCCAAACAGGGGGACCTGAAATATATCTTGCAGGCACATCCTTAAGGTGTCACTGCCCCTTCCTCCTGTTCCATGAGTGTCTGCTCCTTCCTATTACTATTGGCTTTGTTTGGATTGTTTATATCCCGCTCTCATTAACAACATTCATTTTGTGTCTTTAAAGATATAATACTAATGATTACACCCAAAATCAAACCTCCCTTTTCTATTAGAGTAAGCTTTTTAAGATCACATTTCTTAAATAACGTTACTATTTGTTCACCTACACTATAATTTTGAAGTTAATGAAACCCTTGCTAGGTTAATTCACAATAAAGACAATTCCATCCAGACTTTTGTCTCTATTATCTAGTGATCTTTTGATCAATCAATCAGGCGTTTGTTGAGCGCGACTAGTCACCCGTAAGGGTCTCAAGGTGCTAGGGATAGGTGGGGTGCAGGTTCCAGTCCATCAAGGAGGGGGTCTGTCGAAGAGCCAGGTTTTGAGGTTTCTTGCGAAGATGGGGAGTGATGTTGTCTGTCTGAGGTGGAGCGGAAGGTCGTTCCAGGCTTTGGCCGCGAGGAAGGAGAAGGAGCGGCCTCCCGATCTGGTCTTTCTGGTGCGGGGGACCACGGCGTAGGAGAGCTGGGCTGATCGTAGGGGCCTTTGGGGTGCGTGGAATTTGAGTCGGCTGTTCAGGTATGCTGGTCCGGTGTCGTGGAGGGCCTTGTGTGCGTGGGTGAGTATCTTGAAGGTGATTCTAGCCTCGATGGGGAGCCAGTGGAGTGTGCGCAGGTGCTGCGAGATGTGGCAGTGTTTTGGCAGGTTGAGGATCAGTCTTGCGGCGACGTTCTGGATGTTCTGTAGCTTGTGGGTGAGGTTTTTGTTTAGTCCGGCGTAGAGTGCGTTGCCGTAGTCGAATCTGCTGGTGACCAGGGCGTGAGTGACAGTCTTTTTGTGTTTCGAGGGGGATCCATTTGAAGGTCTTACGAAGGAGGCGGAGGGTGTGGAAGCAGGAAGACGAGACGGAGTTGATCTGGCGGTCCATTTTGAGCTCGGAGTCCAGGATGATTCCCAGGTTGCGTGCGTGGTCCGTGGGGGTTGGCGGGTTTCCGAGGGCGGGGGGCCACCAGGTGTCGCTCCGGGCGTCGGGGTTTGGGCCCATGATGAGTACTTCTGTTTTGTTGGTGTTTAGTTGTAGGCAGCTGTTTTTCATCCATTTGGCGACGGCTTCCATGCCTTCTCGAAAGTTGTGTCTGGCGGTGTTGGGTTCGTTGGATAGCGAGAGGATGAGTTGGGTGTCATCTGCGTATGACACAATGTTGAGTCCGTAGGTTCTGAAGATGGGGCGAGTGGAGCCATGTAGACGTTGAAGAGCATCGGGCTGAGGGAGGAGCCCTGGGGGACTCCGCAGGTGGTAGGTGTAGGGTCCGAGAGGAAAGGGGGGAGTCTGACCCGCTGCGTTCTGCCGGAGAGGAAGGAGCGGATCCAGTCGAGGGCCTTGTCCTGGATTCCTGCATCATGGAGTCTGTGTATTATGGTGCAGTGAGAGACTGTGTCGAACGCCGCTGAGAGGTCGAGGAGGATGAGGGCTACTGTTTCTCCTTTGTCCAGTAGGGTGCGGATGTCGTCTGTTGCGGCGAGGAGGGCGGTTTCCGTACTGTGTTTTTTTCTGAAGCCGGATTGGGAGGAGTCGAGGATGTTGTGCTCTTCGATGAATGTGGCGAGTTGGCTGTTGATGGCTTTCTCGATGACTTTTGCTGGGAACGGGAGCAGGGAGATGGGTCTGTAGTTTTTGAGGTCGGTGGGGTCCACCGAGGGTTTCTTCAGGAGGGGGTTTCCAGTCGTCGGGGAACGAGGCGGTCGCCAAGGAGCGGTTGATGGTGTGGCGGAGCATGGGTGCGATGGTGTCGGCGGCTCTGTTGAAGATGTGGTGGGGGCAGGGGTTCGTGGGGGCCCCTGAGTGGATTGACTTCATTGTCTTCAGTGTGTCTTCGGTGGTGAGGGCTGTCCAGTTGTCAATCGCTGGTTTCCGGGTGTCGGGGGTGGTTGGTGAGGGTTCAGTGTGTTGGTTGTCTTCGTCGAAGTTGTCGTAGATGCTCTTGATTTTGTGGTGGAAAAAGGTGCTGAGTTTGTCGCAGAGGTCCTGTGAGGGAGGGATGCCAGTAGACTCGCTGGTGGGTTGGGCGAACTCCTTGATGATGTTGAAGAGTTCTTTGCTGTTGTTCGCGTGGGTGGAGATTCTGTCTTCAATCGCTTTTTTCCTTGTTTCTCTTATGAGTTGGTGGTGGGCTTTGGTGGCGGCTCTGAAGTTGTTGTGGGCTTCTGTGGATTTGGTGTTCCTCCAGGCCTTTTTGAGGCGGCGGCAAGTGCGTCTGGACTCTCGAAGTTTGGTGGTAAACCATCTGGCTTTCTTGGCGCGGGTATTGTTGTTTTTCTTGAGGGGGGCTATGGTGTTGGCGCTGTCCGAGATCCATCTATGCAGGGTTCGGGCTGCGGTGTTGGGGTCGTCGTTTTCCACAATGGTTGGGGTGGAATTGTTGAGTGAGGAGGTGAGCTGGTCGTTGGTGATTATGGTACAGTTTCTTCGTGGGAGCAGGTGCTGGTGTCTGTGGATGGTGGGTGTTCTGAAGGTGAAGTGGACGCAACGATTGTCAGTCCATGGGAGTTCGGTGGTGTGGCTGAAGGTGATGGAGTTTCCTGTAGTGAAGAGGGGGTCGAGGGTGTGTCCTGCTGAGTGCGTGGGCTCGGTAACGATCTGGCGGAGTCCAATGTTGTGGAGGTTGTCCAGGAGGGATGTGGTGTTGGGGTCCAGTTGGTTGTCGAGGTGGAAGTTGAGGTCTCCCAGCAGGGTGTAGTTGGTGGATGCGATGGCCTGCGGGGAGATGATGTCCGTGATGGAGTTGGCGAAGGGTCCGCGGGGTCCAGGGGGTCGGTAGATGAGGGTTCCTCGAAGGGTGGCGGTGGGGCTGGCCAGTATCTTGAAGCGAAGGTGTTCCATCAGGTCTGTGGGCTCGTCGGGGAGTGTGCTCAGGCAGAGGGTGGATTTGTGGACGATGGCGATTCCTCCTCCCGGGCGGGTGGGGCGGTCCTTCCTGGAGATCTTGTATCCTTGGGGAATGGCGATGGCGATGTCCGGTCCCGAGGTGGTGTTGGTCCAGGTTTCGGTGAAGAACGCTACGTCCGGGGTGGTGCTGTCGAGGTGGTCCCAGATTTCGGTGGCGTGTTTGTTGAGGGATCGGACATTGAGGAGGATGCATTGCAGGGTCTTCGGTTCGGTTGTGTTCTTGTGGGCGGGTTGTGCTGGATTCGTGTTCTTGGCGGTGCTGCAGGTGTGCCGGCAGCGGTGACAGCTGAAGGGTCCGTGGGTGTCGGCTGGTGATGCTAGCTTGCAGTTGTTGTTGCTGCCTGGGTTGAGTGCGTGGAGTGCTGCTGGGTCGTATCGTTGGCAGGGTGGTGGTCCAGGGTTCCTGGCGCTGGTCGCGGTCGGGTCGCAGTCAGGTCGCGGTCGAGTCGCGGACGGGAGCAGACGGGCTTGCCTTTGGCATGCCTTCACAAAGATGTGAAGTGCTACCCCAGTTCACCTTTATTCTCCATGCTGTTGGGCACCATTGAGTCTGCAAAGTTATGTTTTGGCTCTTTGTTTTCTACAATCCCCCCCATAACCTCCTCACATCCCACAGAAGTCATGCATTTACTGCTAAAGTCAATGACTGTGCTAAAATGTTTGCGTTTATTACAAGTCAGGCCTTTCATTCCGAGCAATGCAACATTTCATGAAAACAGCTTTGTTTGAATACACCAATTAAAAATCATTTTCAGGGTTCTTATTTTAAATTATATTGTCGGTCTCTGTTGCTTCTTTTTATCTTGTTTGCCCAGGGCCTGTGCCTCTGGTAATATTGATTACATTGCTTCCCTTTGGCACGTTTGTGTTCTTTGCCATGCAATTGTTCAGGGCCGAATGCTTTGCTGCAATCCGTTCTTCCACTGTCTGAGGTGCCAGAGCGGGAAATCTTGTTTCTTAATCATCAAGTAAAATCATCAAATAACCCCTGCCGTTGGTCGTATGGGCCTTTTTTAGTCGACAAGGAGAGATGATAAGGAACTATTATTTACATCAATTACTATGAACAGTGAAGTCTAATTGGGGCTGCACAGGAATTGACAAAGAGATTTGGTGTGAACTTATAGAGTTTTATTACTAAATTAATTAAAATCGAGTTATTAATTTAGTAAGTATTAAATGTAGTCATCATTGTAAAAGATTTAAATAATCCATAAGTCGATATTTCAAGATGAGATCAATTACATTAGGAAGAATTACAAATAAAATACTGAAAATGCAGCAAGTGTGTTTCATAAAGGAGAATCCCTAATCTAAATTAATAAAGATTGGATATAAAGGACATTTAATTTCAGCAAGCAAGGTAAGGTGTCAGTTTCAGAAACAAAATGAAAGGCTTTGATGGGAGAATAATAAAAGAAAAAACCTTAGGCATGAAGCCTTAACACTCAGACAGTGGAAATTGGCAGAAGCTGGAAAATATTCTTAGCTCTAAGTTAGTAGGCATCTCTAAGGTCTGCCTCCTACGTTCTGCAGCTAGCTCTGGCTTCTGTGAGTGAAAGTGGAGCTCTCGAAAGAAGGAGGCTCTCTAATCTAAGGAACACACACTAATATAATTCTACTAAAAACATTAATGGCAACAAATTTCAGATTCCCCACTCCCGTGAACCAATCAATCTCTAGCAAACACTGGGAGTAGGTGTACGCCCCAGTTTCTCACGTCTTTACAGTGATCTATGGGATCAGGTTCTTGGTTTGTTACGTTGAACAGATCTTGTGGTTCAGTCAATTCTTCCCATGTGTCACGTTTCCTGCCATCTCCTCTCCTCCCGGTAAGAGCCTCACTATAAGCTGACCAATACAAAACAAATGCCTATTCACTAGAAAACAGATCTTGCGCAAAACAATAGTTTAAACGCAAAAACAGGCCTCCTATCCTGAAATGTGTAAAGTCAACATTTAATATGGCATCAGTAGATAGGCTAACTTAAGTCAATACATTATGTTATTTCATTTGTGTGCTTTTATTGCCGATATATGATTACCTACTATTTGTGTGTTATTCAGATTTTAAATTTGCACTTTTCAGTTAGATGTGTTTAATTTGCAAAATGAGGAAATTCGCTCTTTCAGAGGCCACAATGTCATGGCACCTTGGAATATATGGTAGTCAAGTTCCTACGAAAAGCTGCCACCTTTTCAGGAGGAAAAGCCACAGATGTAAAAAAAAAAAAAAAAACTCATTGCTGATGAAGTCTTCACAGGGTTGGAGAAAGCCATGAGTCAGAAATCCAGGCGAGGAAGTCCCAGGAGCAAAAGGAGGTTGCAAAGAAACAAGTGAATGAGCACAGTTTTGTTGTCATGCATCCTCCAACCAGACTGAGACCTTTAGATAATTAAAGAACAGAAAAAGGAAATGACATCAAACACCAGATGACAGAAGACATAGGGGCCGATTCCGATCTCGGCCGGGAGGCTCCGAATCGGATTCGGCTTTACCGGATCCGATTCGGAGCCCTGTTTCCGACCGAACCGCACGCGGGTCCGGCCGAGCGAGTACGATGCGAAATCGCCGACCGACTCGTCCGGGCGTCCCGACCGCTCCGACCGACTCGCTCCCGGCTCGAACCGCTCCGACCGACTCGCTCGGACTCCGACTCGCACCGCGCAATGGAGACGTTTCCAGGCCGGGTAAGTACGATGCGTGCCGCGAGCAGTCCGACCGAGCCGCGCACTCCGGCTCGTAAGAGCTGTCGGAGCCGTACTTTGGGGGTCCGTGTCGGACCCCTGTACGCGTAGCCGCGCGAGTCGCACACAGGGGGACCCATGGGTCCCCCTACCTGTGCGTGTACGGCGCGAGTCGCTCGCCGCGCACCCGCTGTAGGGGGCGCCTTGTCCGACTCTCGCACCCATTGAGTCAATGGGAGCCCGCGTACGCGTTGTACGACCGGCTCCCATTGACATCAATGGGAGTCCGACCGACTCGAGTCCGATAACATACGGACGCATCGTACTCGTTCGGTCGGACTGCACGGGTCCGATTCGGTCGGAAATCTCTCCGGGTCCGGCTCGGTCGGAGAAATTTCCGGCCCGAATCGGAATCGACCCCATAATGTATTGGGAAAGTCATGAAAAATCAAAAAGGGAACAGCGAAGAGGGAAAGGTATAAGAAAAGACAACGAAACCTATAGTGGATTAGCTTAGGGGGCGCCTAAAAAGGGAGCTGCAAACCCTCAGGCAGGTGACTGTCATTTTGGAGTTAAAGAGAGAAGGAGCAGCATCCAGAAGCACAAGAGGAAACAGACCCAGGTGAAAGACTCTTCAAGCTGTCTGCTGAGCCCTGGGACCTGCAGGCCCCCACAAAATACTGCAGGTCTCAGGCATCCAGGCTGCCGAAAAGCCGCAGACGCAGCAGCAGTCCACCATAATATTTTGGGCCTTTCATCACTGCTTCACATAATTTGAAGCATTTCCATCTCGCTGTCATGCAAACAGCGGCGGCCGGTATGGCTTGCGGGTGCCGGGGCGGATGGGTGGCGGGTCGCGCAGTGGGGTCGCATGTGGATATTTAAAAAAAAATTATTTCAAAAATATAATAAACTTACCTTTGCGCTGGGTCTCGCGTCTTCGCTCCTGCTCTTCTTCGTCTCAGATGGAAGCACAGCCAGGTCCCACTGACCAATCACAATTGCTGCAATGCAGCGTTGTGATTGGTTTTGAGCGTCCTGGTTTGACGCTCAACCAGGGAATGGGGGCCTGGGCTTGTTCTCTAGGCAGTCTGTAATGCAGCCTGCATGGAGAACGGAGAAAGTGCGCAAGACTGGTTTGGGCGGCCCAAGAGGAGTGCATTTAGGAGTGGGCAAACCACTTACCCCTGCCCTATTCCATGAGCAGGGCAGCCCCGCCCACCCACCCGCCCGCAAAGGAAACAGAAAATGATAATAATTAAAAGTCATTATCATTTTATATTTCCTTTCTTTCCACTGCTCGCAAACTTACCATTCACACATTCTCCCATACAAAATAAATAAAACAATCATAACTCCATATTTAATCTTTTCAACACGTAAATTTTACAACACACATACTACATACATACTATTAGCTATCAAACATTAATGGGTGCACACATCTTTTTACACACACATTCAAAGACTCAATCTTGCTACAGCTACTTAAGTATAGAAAATCAGCAAGTTACAGTTTAAGACCCATACGCAGCGATCAATTAATAGAATGAACAATGCCATTTGTCAGCATTAAAAACATAGAATTCACTGTACAGAGCTGAGATACCTTAAGATACGTCTTTGCTTTTCTTCAGTATTTTGACATCCTTTACTTTTTCTAATGGTTTACAACCAAGCGCGAGCAAAGCCAATAGGTTAGCAAAAGTATTATAAAGGTGAGACCCTGCTTTGCCAATGCTTGTTTTTCTACTGTTCAGGCAAAAACACTTATAGAGCGTTTCTGACAACCTCACTTGATAGTAATTAGCTCTGACGAAGAAACGCGTAATTCTCTAAATTACAGCTCTAAGCGCCTCGCATAGATAATGCAGTCAGTGTGCAGCTGTAATGACCAATTATGTGCCAGTTTTCCTCCCCAAACAACATTTCGGTTCGGTCACCCTTTCCACCCTCACACTAGGGACTATTCCACACAGCATACCTGCAGATAAACAGCCAACCCACCTTGTTTCGAGCGAACGTTAAGCTCGTTAACTACAGAGCATCAAGAGATAGGCTTCCCCATCGCTCAGGGACATATGGGGTCTGTGCTGCCGACCCCAGCACCGCTGCAGTTTAGCGAAACTGCAGCTTTAATCAATCCTGCTCTGCCGCCTTCACTGAGGGATTCCTGCCCGGAGATGCTGCTCAACGCCACACGCTTGAGATGAGGATGTCTAACAGTGTGAGGATAACAGCCTCCCAGGAGAGGCAGCAGGTGACAGCTCTGTTGTGATCAGTGTTCATCCCCTGTCCCTTCTCCAGCCACTTAATGTTGTGGGACTCGGCCTTCAGCTTGCTGCAAGACTCACTCTTTGGGGTTGTCGCCTTCCCGGCCAGCAAAGATTGACAATGAATAGAGTTCTAGCAGGATTACCCATGGTCATCTCCACGAGGTGAGACATGTTCCACATGGCAATTGCCGGGCTAATATGTCTCACACTGACCCCTAATCCATATGTTTCCAAGAGAACTATAAATTGATCTGCGCTTTTACTTAGCTAGCGATAAAGGACTTTACTTTGAATTCAAATAAATTTGAATGGCTTGTCTGCGATCATCGCAATGAGGCAGTAGACAGCTGGTATGTGGTCCCAACTCCAAATGGCCGCCCCAGACACTCTAGAGCATCTGTGTTTGGGAGGTCCTTGTGATAAGGCAGCCTCTGGCTCTGGTGCACCTGTGGTAGAATACAACTTGCCATGCTCTTTTAAGATATCTCAAGCCTCATTGGGTGGGTTTCTTTTTTGCAATAATTCTTTGCTGTTTTCTTTCTATCAATAGCACATAGACTATAAGACAGACGAAATAGTAACAATAGGGGCTTGGGGTTCTTAGAAGAACAAGTATCAACAATACATACAAACGTTCCACTAAAAATATAAAGGGCGGAAAGAAGAGGGAGAATCCATCATCACCTCGAGAGAGTAGATATAGTATGCATCCACCACCTCCAACATTAACCCATGATAGAGCAGTACCCAGTGCGTGGCCTTACGCATTGTACCAGAAGGGGGAGAAGGGGAAAAAGAAAGGGTAGTATCAGTGGAAAAGGCAGAGGAAGTGGGAGTGCCATGAAGGAAGGAAGGAAGGAAGAATACAAGGGGGCATGCAGCATGGACAGGAATATGAGAGCTGGTCCATGGAAAATAATCTGTTGTTGCTTTGCTAGTGGGCAAGAGGGAAATCAAACCCACAGTTATCAGACATGCGATGTGGCAGTGAGGGTAACCTCACATGCAGAGGGATCCTGGCAAAGAGCAGGGAATGAGACCAGCTGGGCAGAAGGACAGGATACAGAGTGACGGGTGGTGTTTTAGCTCCATGTAAGATTAATAATACCCCTATATCATTAGAGTGGGATAAATCAAAATTGTGTTGTGTGCGTGTGCCTACAGGGAGAGTCGGCAGGCACATTCATGATCCTCAGGAAAGAACACTAGATTTGATCAAAAATTACTAGCTGGTCATTGATTTTATAGATCACTTGCTCACAGGACGCAATGTGCAGCAGTTCTGACAATCATATTTGTCTAGGATTCTAGGATGTCTCCTGTCCTCGGCCCACCGAACAGTCATCCAGGCCTGGGAGATCTCAAAGCTTGACTACGGAAACCTTCTTTATCTAGGATCATGAAGCACCGTCTCAGGCAGCTCCAGATAGTGCAGAATGCAGCCGCAAGACTCCTTCTGCATCCCCTCAAGTTCCAGCCCGCTCCCAGTTAGACGTCGCATTCAATTCAAGGCACTGTGCTATATGCACAAATGTCTTTCAAACTTTGGCCCCTCCTAACTTATATCCTTGGTGTTGTCATACACACATAGCCGGTCTGTGCGCTCAAGTAATTTGGATCTCGCTGTAGTTCCTAGAGTTAGGAGATCCAGACAAGGAGGCCAAGCCTTTTTCTTTTTAGGTTGTGGAACACTCTTCCCCTTGACTTAAGAGCCTGCCGCTTGCTTTCAGTCATCCGCAGGAAGCTTAAAATCTGGCTGTTTTAAACTTTGATATCGGGAGTTGCCCCTGTGGTGTCACTGGATAACTCTTCTGTGGCCTAGTGCTGGAAAACCACTGGATGGGTAGCCATGCGCTGTACAAATCTTAATAATAATAATATTTTTTTGTCGGCGGTATGTTTCCTCGAGTTGGGAAGGATGCAAAGTTTATGAAGTTACCAGACATTTAGATATCTGATCCAATAGATCCGAAATGTCATATAGGATGCCAAGATGCGCTGAATGAGGGTTGGGTGCCTAATTTTCTGATGATAATGTGGCCCAAACACTTTGACAGTAATGATCCAACTTCGGTCAGTGCCACAAAAGAAGCATTAGGTCACATTCCGGGTGGATACAGTGTGAGCAGTCCAAATGGGGGAGCAGTCTGTTGGGAGTCCAGTATCAATAATGCAGTACTTTAAAGAATAGAATCTTCAGCCTAGCCTCCCTAAGGAGATAGTCATAAGTTTCTCGTTTAAGAGGCCAGTCTTTGGAGTAATATCGGGATAGCGCAGTCTATCGTTGCATGAATTTTGATGTAGTTTTTAATCCTGTGAAAATTAATTTCTACCTTCCTAAATCCCTGGTACTGCTACATTTCCCTTAGTTAGTTGTTGAATACTGGCTTGCCCTCAGTCCAACCCTGGTGGTCTCCTCACCTGGAGTCTTCTCAGCAGAAGTCCTACAATGTCCTCCACATCACACTACCCTCTTACCCTGCACTCCCTAGCCACTCAGACTGTCCACAACTTGCAGGGTGACTGTTTGTCCAGCAATAGTCTTTAGTGCCTATTGACAACAGGGCTATTACACAGAGGTCCAAGCGACTACCGGATCCCCATCAAGTCCACCCTTTATTGGGCATGAAAGGGGATCATGGAGCTAGTGCAATCGACCCTAGAGAGAGTCCAGAAAAGTCCAGAAATGTCCAGAGCACAAACCATGAGTTTCGAGACTCCAGACAGCGGTGGCAAGTTGGTTGTTTGTAAGGTTTTAACTGGCTGCTTCTAAGCTTTTTGAGACTGTGTGAGGACTTATAAAGGGAGTTGGAGTTTCCCCTGACTGAAGAACCACTAAAACTGTAATGCCTTTATCATCCACCCACCCAATTTTGTCACTTACAAGATCCAGATTACAGCCAGTCCCACCCCAGTTTTGAACGCTGGGAGCCAAACTCCACTCACTCTTGACTGGTCTAGTCCCTCCAATACTTTGAATAATCCTACTCTGATGACTGGAGCTAGAGTTCTGCCTGTTCTCCATTAATATTGCCATTTTAATATACAAACCTATTAATTGAACAAAAAAACAACACCCTTCCAAACCATTACAGGCACATCACAAACATTTTCAGTTAGCATTTTGAGTCAATATATAGTGCAGTAAAAATAATTTTTCTGAACCCATCAGATCCAGTAACTGTGCTAGACATCTTCCACCTGGATGTATCATCCACCCTAGATATCCTACCTTCAACCAGATCCTCAAACTCTAAATAAATCATCAAAGCAACCAACAAATGGTGGTTCAATAGAGAACTACCTGAACTGAAACATACTAATCATAACCTAGAATAGCAACGGAACACGTTAAATACTTAAGGGGATAAAACTGGCTGAAAAATCATATGAAACCCACAGAGCCAACAAGAGAGACAAAACCACCTAATTTAGGATAAAGGAGGCATCCAGTCATGTGAAGCAAATCATGAGCACTGTTCACAAACTGTCTTATTCTCATGGTCCAAAAAGCGCTTTGAAGACCAACTTTAGCCATTCAAATACATAATTGCCAAAAACCTCAATTCTATCTAGAACATACCATATCAGTGACTCAACTGGCCCACTTTGTCGCCAACATTTCCTCACCTCATTTAGACCTTTGGAGACTGTTGAGATGCTAAACCTGGCCACCAAATTAAAGTGTTCATCTCTCCTGTGGATCCATGCTCAGCCCCTTGCTGCTTTAAATAAGTCCTCCCTTCTATGGCAAAGGATACTACAAACACAATAAACTACTCTGTTCAATGTGGTGCTGGTCCTAACACATTAAAGCGGGCCATAATCATTTCTCTTTTGAGAAAAATATCTGTAAATCCAGAGATCCCGGCAAACTATTGGTTGATGTTTATCCATCTATTCTCCAGAAAGATCATGGAAAGGGAGGTGATTAGACAACTTCAATAGTACATAGACCTGAAAAATCTTCTCCACAATGAACAGTCTGAATCTAGAGCTTTGAGAGGCACAGAAGCAGCCTTAGTTAACATTTGGGCAAAGCTGCTCCTTTCTATGAATGATTAAAATAAAATGTTCCTTATACTCCTCAATATATGTATGTTGCATGTGACACTGTCGACCACAGACTGCTGCTGGAAAGGTTGGGATAATGGCCAGGAATATCAGAGCCTGCTCTGCCAAAGATCCGATCTTTTCTCAGTACCAAATTATCAGGGTTACATCAGCTAAATCGTCTACACCCAGGTGTCCTGCAGTATCCTCCACTGTTCATCCTTCTTTTGTTTGTTGTTTTTATCTATATATGCCCCCTGGCACAGATACCCGAGTGGCCTAATGTCTGCCAATAATATACATTTCAATGTCCAGCCAGACAACAGACCTAATCAGCCTATCAATATTACCTTTTGCTTGGAACATGGGCTCTACTGGATGAACAAGAGTTTCTTCTGCATGAAAAGAGCCAAGCCTGGGATCCTTGAAATGGGAGAACCTGTGTCTGAATGCATTGGCCTTAGACTAACTCTAGGTTTTGACCACTCCACCAACCACTATAACAGCTGGTGATCCTGGGATAGCTTTTGATGCTGAATTCTCATTTGCTAACCAAGTAGTAGTTAAGGGTATCCGTTTCCCGCTTTCCATGCAGTTTTAATCCGACCACCAGAGGGGATTCAAAAGAGCCCTTGTCAAGTCACACTTGGACAAGTGTAATATCAGCTACACCCACTTCGCTATGGAGCTGAGGACCAGGCTACGAAGGCAATACAATCAGGTATAAAGACTGTGCCTAAATCTCCGCGAACAGAAGCCCACCTTGAACATTCTCCACTGGATTCCTGTAAAAGCCAGAGCCAAATTTATAGTGGTCTGTACCGTACATAAAGCCTAGAGGAAAAGGGCTAAATGACCCTCATAATCTGGTACCACATTACAAGCAAACCATACACCTTTGTTCATCATCTGCACACATGATCCATCAACGATCATTCTAGGGGATGAAACACAGCGGCAGAACTCTCAGAGCAGAAAACGCCATACTGTGTAATTCCTTCAGCAGTACCCTGAGATCTGAACACAATAGCAAGCTTTTCAGGAAGCGTCTGAAAAACTGAATTATTTGCTTTTTAACTGAACTCTACATTAATTTTATGTTGCAATAGAAACCCTGTCTGATTGGACCCTAACTTCCCATTTTACCTTCATCAAACTCTACTTCTATAATGAATTCTCTTGCTCTAAAATAATCATAAGGTAACACATAGCACTGTATCAAACGTATAAATAAATCTATTATTTGATAACCTGTGATTAATGAACTTCATTGATAAAAAGAAACCATAGCCATAATTCAGCTAAGTTATTTAAGTTTGTGGTTGCTTGTGAGAGCCTATAAAAGGCCTAAAGGCTAGAAACCCTGCATTCTATACTTCGCACAGCTCACCATCTCTCAGACATACAAACACCACAACCCACACACGAAAGCGCTGTGCAACAACAGCCTTAACTACCTCATTAACATTCCTCTAATCACTGCCCAAGGCAAACACACTGAAAACACCTGTCAGTGCATGCTCGTCAACTGACACTCAGTAGTCTGCTATGTATCTGAGACAGCTGGCCTTACTGCTGTCAAGAAGAGGTCATGCAAGTTATGACTGAGGTCCTGGGAAAGGAGGTCCCAGCGGATGACAAGTTCCTCCTTTTGAATGTCTCTAGGGAAGAGGTGTGGCCCAGGTACCAGAGGATCTGGTTGGCGACAGCGGCGATAGTGGCTAAGAGCAATATAGTGCGCATGGGGGTCAGGGATCTCTCCTCGAATGGCGGCCTGGAAAATGGATCTTGACTGGTGCAAGAGGGTGGAACTGGTAGTCTACCAAAGTAGAAGCTGGCCTAACAAATGGGACAAAGTGTGGGGCAAATGGTGTGCATATCGGGGTGAATGACTGTGAGAAGGCGGGCGTGGGAAGTGGGGTGGATCAGGAGGAATTTTTTGACAGATACTGCAAAATTGTGGCGTTCAGAAGTCCGGGGCTTTTGTGTTCTTGATTGTGTATATCATACCGCCACCGTAGTCGCTATCTGTATCTTACCCGTGAATGAAGAGCATTGCATTAACAACTGTATCCATTGTTTTATGCATTATTTTTGGCTTGTACTCAAAGTAAAAAGATTTCCATATAAAAAAAAAATCTCAATGCCTCTTTAATGTAGTTTTTGTTATAGATACCTGACTCACCACTCATACAGTCAATGTCATGGTACCCCAAGATTCAATAATATAGCATTTAATATATGGAGTATCTGAACCATCCAAAAAAGGGCTTTCTAGTCTTCTACCAAACATGTTCTTGCACACTCCAGTAGCAAACAACATTCTACATCTTTATGCTCTTCTCAGGGCACTTTCCTCTAACTGCCACATACTTAAAGAGAGGGCTAGAAGTGAGCGTTGGGAACAACTGATGCCCCCACCCCCCTCAGTACGCTCCTTTACAAGCTGTGCTTGTGGAAGTTGGCTAACACCCTTCTCTTGACTGTTCTTTACAGACTAGTTACGCGAATTCAACTGAGATACCAAAATACCAAGGTAATACCAAAAGCAGTAATTGTACAGGGGAGGTTTCAGTTGCAATATACATACCAGCTCTAGCCTTAACTCAATAGTAAAGATCATAGTGAAGCTAAATGATAAACCAGTGTAGTAGTTACCAACTAGCTGATTTGTATAAATGATTGTGATAAGTGCTTTAAATGGGTAGGAACTGTCAATTACTGAGTACCTCCACTTTTTTTTTATTTGAAAGGGAGAGTACCAGTGCTTCTCAGTAGGGATATAGCTCTTGAACTCGGAAGGTGTGGCTGTCTCAGTAGCAAACAGGTACTATGATATAGTGAGTATCAGCACTTTTACATTTATATGAAATCGCAAGCACTTTTAGTGACACTAGCTAGCATGACTACATGACCCCCTTACAGTATCACAATATATGCCACTTGTAGTACACCAGTCTTTCATTTAGAGGTGGAATTACCGTTCAAACCAGGTAGGGCTAAAGAAGCAGGTTACACGAAATAGCAATTACATTTGGGACATTTAAAGACAAGGCTCCATCTTCTCACTGCCTGCAACCATCTTCCTGAATGGACAACCGTACAAATCATAGCCCCCTTCAAGCATGTCAGCAAGTGCAACCGAGACTTCTTATCCTTCTGTGACAGAAGAAAAGAAAAACACGAGAATTGTTCAGGATGCACTGCCAGCAGCACCCACACACCAATGAACGATTCTATGAATGATGTTAGGAAGGCTGCTTTCAAAGCGCCTTCTAGAAACACTGGCTTCGAACATGTTGCTCAGTTGTTTGCAAGAAGAATGAGAAGCAGAAAGATATCTCCAGAGACAGTAGAGAAAGGACAAAGGCGCCGTATAGGGTCCAGGTTAGTGTGAGAACCAGCTGCCTGGAAACTATTAGACACCAAAGTAGTGATGCAGTGAGATTTTGAGAATTATAAATACATGACACATACGAGGAGAATCAGAAAAGATTGAAATTTTACATTGCTCAGGATAGATAGGAAGACATGAAATAGAGATTTGTGTAGTAGAAGCATTGTAAAAGTGTGCATTTAGAAAAATAAGATGAAGAAAACATATGTAGAATAATATTAATATATATAAAAAGGAGTTGAACTAATAAAACATGCTTAATAATGGAAATTTGTGCTAAAATGGAGTGGTTTAGCAATATGTTGCCTATTGCTAATGTGCATCATTTAGAAATTAATGCTAACGTGTTAGAAATGAAACATCAACTTGATATTTTACAGACAGTTATTAGAAATGCTACAGAATATGAAAACATTCCAACGAAATTTGAATTATTAACTTAGAAAAACGTGCATTTATCACATTAATGTGAAAAGATTGTGTAGGTAGGTTATAATAATAAGTACACATTTCATGTAATAATACTTGTGAAAGTTCATACATTTTTATGTGAATTGATATAAAATTAATTTCAAGTAAGGTAGAGTTAAAGCTTATTTTATTCTACCATGTAATGCTAACTTATGGTCTTTTCTTTCCTTCTTTCGAGATGCTTATTTTGCACTGATAATTGACCTTTTCCCTGAATTTAATACAATGGATCTTGCTTTACATGAGTAATGTAACTTGTTTGCTCTGTACACAACAGTTCCTTGAAATACTCTTGAATGTTACCTGTGAAATATTCTTGTCGGAAAGATTTTCTACTCTGACCATGAACTGTAATATTCTATTTCTTTTTAGCAACGTTAGCCTATGTGGACTTTCTAAGTTTCGTTACTCATGACAGGCATGGGAAACAGCTCGATGTTTCAATCCTTTTAGGTGACATGATGTGACCATAGCCATGTGATGGTCTTTCGATGGTGGTCTGCTGATACACCACTGGGACTTTACTAAAGAACTGATAAAAGAAGAAACCCCAAAGGAGGGGCAACACAGATCCTTTTTGCGATGCAACGCAGACTGCTTGCTTTCTGGAGCAGGTTAATATTGCAATATAGACTAAGACAGATTTGGATGCTATTTGTGTTCAAAATATTTTATTGAATTTTATAATAATAGACCAACAACACAAAAAATATTACCAAACTAGGCACTTATACAGGAGCGATGACAATATTAAGAATAGAATAACAGTACATTTATACCAAACATCTATAATATATAGGAAATAAAAACCGTGAGTAAAAAAGGAAAAGGAGAAATACAGATTAGCATCAATGTAAAAACTGAGAACAAAGGGGCTCATTACGATGGCGGGCGGACGTCAGTCCGCCCGCCATCGTAGCAGTGCTGGGACCGCCCACCAGACGTGCGGTGGTCACACCACACATATTAGGATGCGACCGCCATACTGGCGGGCGCATCCTGGGCTTTTGATATTGCGGGCGGTGCTGCTGGCTGCAGCACCGCACGCAATGTCAAAAGTGCGTGCACAGCATTTCCCTGCACTAGGTGGCAGGCACCACTCAGTGCCTGCCACTTGGTGCATGGAAATGAGCGGGGGTACCATGGGTACCCCCCAGTGCAGCGACACCCCCCCACAAGGGGGTCCCGCAACGGTCCCCCAAATCCAATCCCCGCCAGCCTTTCCATGGCGGCATCGCCGCCATGGAAAGGCCTCTTCAAACCCACATCATAATATGGTGGACGGTGCCTGCTAGGCACCGCCACCATATCAGTGGCCCTGCTCCATCCGCCAGGCAATCGGTGTGATTGCCTCCGGCGGAAAAGCGGCAGACGGACTTTTCGTCCGCCGCGGTACCCACCGCCATCCTAATTTGGCGGTGGGTAAATCACTATGTGATGGTGGAAGGACCGCCGGCAGTGGCGGTCCTTCCGCCATCATAATGAGCCCCTAAGCTACTATTAATAACAATAAAAACCTTGTAAAAATAGGAATAAACAGAGCAGTAAAAATAAATGTATTAAAAATGGACAGCTATATAATCATCAATTGGCTTCCAAAATATATGATATGCAGAACTATTATGAATAACACCAGATAAATGTAGATTAGCACCTCTTCTAGTAAAAACTATCTATGACCACCATGTATGTAATGATAATGATGAAGCATCTTTCCAACTAGCAGTAATAGATTTTAAGGCTGCTGATAATAAAAATCTAAAAGTTTACATTCTACAACAAACATATTTATAGAAGGAGCAACAAATTTACAAATCAAAATAATATGCGAAATTTGTTCAGAAAAGTTAAATATACTTTGGATGACATCCTACACCTCTATTCAAAATTGAAAAACAATATTACATTCATAAAGCATATGTTTTAACAAACCTGTATGCAGTTTACAATGCCAACAACAAGGAGAAGGTAAAAACTTAGCTTGAAATAACTTTAAAGGAGTCCATAAATAATTTAAAAGAATATAGGAATTGGTTTGATACAAGGACACAGGAAGCCATCCGGAAACACCATTTAACCAGATTTTCTGGCAAATATCTTGTGATAATGATAATTCTTTATTCCAGAAGTTAGAAATCATGTCGATATTATTTCCACAGAAATTGTGCATCTTTTTATAAATTAGGGATACAGCACGAGTTGAGTTTAGGTATTCACTGTTTGGAGATACATTTCTAAATCAGAGTATTATTTGAGGGAATATTATTAGAAAAGGAATCCACAATAGAATTACATAAAACACATATTTAGAAAAATTAGAGGAAGGCAAACCAAATTTGTGTTCCAATTCTGCAGATGAGAAAAAAACATTACTATGATATATGTCCTTAAGAAAGAAAATACCTACCATTGTCCAAGCCTTCCAAAATCGTACGTTTTTAGAAAGCTTCAACTGCGGATTATACATAACTATATTTTTAAGGTATGGGAGAATGGAGATTGAAATAGCGGATCTAAATCGTGTAATATCAATTTAGTGGATTTTAAAATAACAGATTTATTAAGTTATGTTGAATTATTAGACATAATTAATAATGCAGGTAGAGGAAATGGCGCTATTAACCCTTTTTCTATAAGAAGCCAGGTAGGAGGACTAATAGGTTGAAAATGAGCAAACCAAAGAGAACTTTGCTTTAATATAAATGCTTTGTGATAATTAAAAAAATCAGGTAACCCCCAACCCTCCATTACATTATGCAAATTTCAATTTATTAGAACTAATACGGGGAGTATTACTGTTCCAAATAAATTTAGAAAGAAATGTATCAATATTTTCTAAAATGACCTAGTTAATTGAGTTGGCAACATAGCAAGGAGATAAAATATTTTGGGAGCAATTATCATTTTAATTGAATCTATTTTTCCCCACCATGAGAGATGTAAATTAAAATGTTGTCACAGTTTAATGAGATTGTTTTTTTTAATACTATGGGAAAGGAAAACATCAAGATATTTAAATTTCACCTTTTGCCAAATTATATCTTGAATGGTTAACATGTCAGGAGTGCAATAAACATTTTAAGGAAAAAATTCAGTTTTGTTGGTATTTAACTTGTATCCAGAAATCTGAGAATATAACGAGATTATATTGCATAAAGGAGGAAGGGATGATTCAGGATTACTAATAAACAAAAGAACATCATCTGCATAAGCTAGTGTTTTTATAATAACATCATTAATATTAACACTAGCAATTCCTGTGCAATTTCTAATAGCAGTGAGTAAAAATTCAATAACCAGAAGAAAAAGTAGAGGTGACAAAGGACAACCCTGTCTTGTACCCCTGAAAAGAAAAAATTGATTGGAAATATGCCCATTTATAAAAAGTCGAGCAGAAGGCCTAGAATAAAGAGCAGATATCATGCAAACAAATGAGTCTCCAAAATTAAACGCAGCTAATGTTTGAAATAAAAATTGCCAATGTATTTTATCAAAAGCCTTTTCAGCATCTAATGCCAACACTCCAGAAGGTACCGACAAAGTGTGTCCTTGCTCAGTAGCATGAAGTAACACACTGGTATTATTGGCCGAATATCGAAGTTTCACAAAACCAGATTGATCAGGATGTATAAGAGAATCACAGAGGTCAACTTATTTGCAAGTATTTTAGCATAAAGTTTACAATCCTGATTTATTAGGGAAATCGGCCAATAATATGAAACAATATTAGGGTCTTTGTTAGATTATGGAAGAACAACAAGTAATGCTTCAGTAAACTATCCAGAAGTTGTTCCTAAAGAGCTAAAAGAGGTAAAAAGCTGATGTAAGTGAGGTATGAGGTGGGAAGCAAAATCTTTATAAAACTCAGCTGGTATTCCATCAGGCCCAGGAAATTGATTAAGTTTAAGGAATTTGATAGCTAAAGCAATCTCTTCTAAAGTAATCAGTGAATCAAAATCCTCTTTGGCTGATTGTGATATTTTTGTAAACCACAAATGTGCAAAAAATTATCAATCAATGAAGAGTCCACAGAAGTAGGCTTATTATATAAGGTTTTATAATAATTTAAAAATTCACTAACTATATCTTTATGGGATAAGGCACTATTACCATTGACACCATGAATTGCAGTAATATGAGTTTTATCTTTTTTAATACGCAAATAATTTGCCAAAAATCTACCTGATCTAGTAGCATAAAAAAAAAGTGGCCTTATTATTGGAAAGTTGTATACCTGCTCATTTACTTAATATGGAATTCAATTCGTAACAGAGTTGTTGTAATTGTGTTTTATATTTGTGATCATTAGACGAGATAAATAGCCTCTCTAACTTTGAAATTCGTTTGTCAAATCTTTAATTTGAGCATTAAAAGATTTGTTTTCATGAGCGGTAAGAGAAATGGTTACCCCTCTAATATATGCCTTAAATGCATCCTATCGGGTTACCAAATACACAGAACCCTCAGAGTTAAAAGTAAAATAATCCTGAAGTGCTGATAAAAGTTTTGGTTCATTAAGTTAATTGAGAACAGTATGAGTATTCATATGCCATTTGGATTGCGCAGAAAGCGTAGGGGTGAATTGAAAAACAGCTCAAATAAGTGCATGATCAGAAATATCTATATTATGTATTAACGGAGTAGAAATTGAATGAATTAATTGCTGGGATACTAATAAATAATCAAGTTGTGAATAAGAGTTAAGAGGATTTGAGAAAAAAGTAAAATATTTTTCAGTTGGGTAATGTAACCGCCAAATATCAACCAGCATAATTGTTTAAAAAAGGACTTCAAGGTAAAAAAAAGCCTTAGGTGGATGATATTTAGATTGTGATGATCTATCTAACAGAGGATCGCATATTAAATTAAAATCTCTCCCAATGAAGAGTCGAACATTACCTAATTTGAGCACCTCTGTCGTAAAGAGGGACCAAAATTTGGGATCTTCATTTGTTGGCCCATTAACATTATTTAAATAAATAGGTGTATTATCCAATTGAATTCTGACAATAATATAATGACCTCTTGTATCTGAAAATGTGCTCAATATTTCAAAATGTAATCTCTTTGCAAAAAGAAAAGCCACTCCGTTTTTCTTATTAACTGCAGGCGAAGAAACCATAGTACCATCCCATTTTTTCTGCAAATATGTTAGAACCCTATCATCAATATGTGTCTCCTGTAAAAAAACAAATATCAGCTTTGTAACTTGCTAAATAGTCTAAAAATTTTACATGTTTAAAGGGATGTCTTAAACTTTTAACATTCAAAGAAACAATTTTAGTACTGTTTATATTGGCCATATTGTGAGAGGAAAGTCAATAGAAAAGGACTGAAAAAAGAAAGATAATACTCCAAAAGTAGCTTTAGATATTAAAAAGACATGAATAGAAGGTAAGACAAGGACAAACATAAATAAGACAACATAAAAACATAAATAAAATTCCAGAATCATGCACACGCATAGCCAAGACCAACCTACCCAGAAAACACCCACATAGCTAATCTTAGAGGAAGGGCAAATTAGACTGAAAACAAAAACAAAAAAAAGTCAAGTATCAGTAGCATTTGTATCCATGGACAATGGGGATTGTTGTTCTAAGATTGTACATAGCTCTTCTGGTCGTTAAAAGGACTTCGAAACACCGTCTTTCCAAATTCTCGTTGTAGAAGAATCAAGGAGACCATATTTGAAACCAGAAGAGCAGAGTCGTGGTTGCAGCTCAACAAACTCTTTATGAAGATGAACAGTTTCCTTAGCAAAGTTTTGATGAATGTAGATTTTATTTACATTTTCCATTAAAGACGGAATTTCTGTAGCTGCCTTCCTGATCATCACCAAATGGTTATAGCGCAAAACTTTAAATATCATTTGCCGAGGTTTACCTTGTCAAGGGTTTCAGTGAGAAAGAATTCTATGTTCCTTGTCTACTACAATTTTTTCAGAAAAGATTAACTGTAACAGGCTAGGCAACAATTTCTCTAAATACTGCCTACAATCATTTCCTTCCACATCTTCTGGCAAATACAAAAATACGTAAGTTGTATTGATAATTACGGTTTTCTAAATCAACAACAACTTACTCATTGGTAGAATTTTTGCTGCCATAGGTGTGATGCTATCAATTTTGGCTTTATCATCCTGAATTTTAATTGCATTATAAAAAACTTTCATAGAAAGACTAGCCATGTCTTTGCTGATATTTTTAATTTCTGCCACAATAGAATCAGTATTTAAACACACAGCCTGTAGTTCCTCCAACAGAGTGGATAAAGAAGATTCATTAGAAACAACAATTTTAGATTTGACAGGTGGAGGAGAAATAGTTTGTTTATGTTTGTTATGTCCAGTAGAAATATTTTTTCCTTCCATTTTGTTGAAATAATTATGATCAAATATATGAAAGTTAATTCTCACCAGAAGTAGCGCTGAAGAAGCAGAAATGATAGTCACCATAGAAGCTAAATGTGCAGCAGCTAAAACCAACTATGGGAGTGGCTAAAAGCATCAGCCTCGCACTTTCCTGAGGTAGACTCTGCCTTCCTGACAGGAAACAACAGCAGAGCAGAAGCAGAGCAACCGGCAGGAGCAGCAGAAAGGAAAGAAGCACAAGCCCTGCTCAAAAAGCCTCCACGAACCTGCCATAGTGAAGCGCTAAGGTCCACAAACCAAGTTCTGGGCAAAAAGTAAGTAAAATCAATGCCTTAATCATCAATTAATATCGTCTTTTAGTAGGCAAAAACAGAGTCAGCAGGTGCTTGACTCCCCCTTGGATGCTATCTGATTTTTGAACTTTTTTTTGGGGGGGGGGGGGTGGTGGAACCTTTGTATTAACATTTTCATGAATATATCCGGTTAGGAAAACATATTATACTCACAGGAGTTGACATCCGCCGCAAGATGAGGGCTGCAGGAGGTAACATTTAGAGACAGACACTATAGATTACAGACGGTAACGAGCAGAGTCCACAGTCCACAGTTTGCTTAAGGCATTTCAGTGTCCGCCTCACAGTGTGCAGAGCCTCAAGGGCAAGAGTCAACAAAGCCCAAGCGGAAAGAGGGGGGCACATAGCAAAAAATCAGAGAGAGAAGGGGGGAGAGAGGAAAAAAGGACAGAAAAGGGTAGGGGGAGACCAGCCTACGTGAGTGTAACTAAGGAATCAGGCGTACTCATGCACATCAGTAGTCAGGCTAAGAACACTCTCTTTCGAAGCTTCTCCAGAGAGATCTGGATCAGTAGCGTGTGACTGTAGGTATGCCAGAAATGGATCCCATATGTTTCTGGGCCGGATGTGGGCGGGTACAAGCTCCCAGTACGCAGACAGCTGTTCCTGACAGAACACGACATCTTTGAGCCACTCTCTTCCCTGAGCAGGACCCGACCTCTACCCTAATACATCGCAATGCGCCTCTTTGCAAACAACAGTAGCACGGTCGCCATTTTCCTACAGTGCACCGGCAATTCTTTTACATATCCCAGTAAGGTGACCAAGGGAGAGCGGTCCATATGCACGTCAAGCATCTCCTCAATGGTCTGAAAAATAATCTCCCAATATCGGTATATGTCAGGACAGTCCCAGGCAAGATGAAGGAAAGTGGCGTCAGGGGATCTACAACGCTTGCAGCGCGCTTCAGCAGTCAGTCCAATTTTGCAGAGCCAATCTGTCTATGCAGGAATTTAAAGTGGATGAGGCTTAGCTGATAGATAGAGGCTAAGGGTGTTGCCTGCGTGCAGCAGAAGATCCATTGCTCCAGCGTGATCACTATGCCAAGTGAGGCTTCCCACTTTCCAAGGGCCCGTGGGGTGCATATGGGCGCTGTGCACTGCATGTCGGAGTATAGCTGTGTAATCAATTTGCGAGGTGAAGGATTTTTCAAGAAGCGTACAAGCACATGGAACGTAGGTGGTGCTGCGGGGAAAGAAGCAATGTAATCGCGCAGTGCCACACGTAGTTGAAAGTAAGTCATTTTCACTAAAACTGTCAGTTCTCCTCCCTCCCGCACCTGTAGGAGCTCTATAAAGGTCCCCTCAGGGAAAGCGTCGCCCATTGTGGTGAGTCGAAGCCTCTGCATCCACGCGCATGGGCCCACCTCCGATAGGGAAAGCAAAGCAGTGTGTTTGCGCAGAGGGATCGAGGGGACATATGGCATTTCCAGCCCGCTCTCCGGCACAGTGCATGCATTGCCCACACCGTGCATCCCACAGTGGTGATCTCCGAGCGCGGCCCGGCTTGCGTCCTATATAGGACAGTGTGGAGTGGGTGTGGTGTTGCCTGGTCCCGCTCAGGAGCTGTATGTGCCATGAACTGTGTCGGGAATACCCAATGAAAGCCGAACTGTGCCTGGGGGCAGTCGTAATAGAGATCGAAATCAGGAGCGGCCAGCCCACCCTGCTCAAGAGGGAGCATCAGAGTTTCCCAGGAGATCCTGGGCTGTCTCCCAGCCCACACCAGCGAGACCATGCTGGAACGCAGTCTGGATCTGAACTCGGCATTGAGTGGAAGAAGGAGATTGGCAAAGAGATTGAGAAATTTGGGCAAGACTACCATTTTTGCCCTTGGCTACGCGCCCTGTTAGTGACAATGGCAGTTTGACCCAACCAGCAACCCGGGCCTCATGCCAGTCCATCAGTCGGCCATAGTTAGATCTCCACAGTTCCTGAGTGCTGCGACTCACCCAGATGCCCAGATAGTGAATCGGACCTTCAGCCCATTGCAGCGGGAACTCTGCCTGAAAGTACACTGTCGCGTCCGTTAGTTGGAATATCACCGACTTGGCCCTATTTATAAGGATACCAGAGAGTCCACCGAATCTGAGAAACTCCCTGATCAGGGGGGCCAAGTTCTCCGCCGGACGTGTGATGTACAGAGTGACGTCGTCCGCATACAGCGAGACAAGTATCACCCGCGTGGTAAATGCTAGTCCACGTTGGGCATGGTGCTGTCTCAGGAGTGCGGACACCCCTGGTGCGTGCCCTGAGAAACCGGAAACGAGGGGGACACTACCCCATTCACCCGGATTCGTGCAGAGGGGGAGGAGTACAGCAAGGAGATGAGTTTAATAAATTGGGCTCTTAGCCCAATGCGGGCGAAAAGAGTGAACATGTAAGGCCATTCGAGCTAATCGAATGCCTTGGTTGCTTCGAGGAATACCGCTACAGCTTGCAGCATCGGGTTCACCTCCTGCATGCTAGCATAGACTGTATGCAGGTTGTGCGCAGTGGATCTACCTGTCACAAAACCGCATTGATCAGGTCTCAATACTTGAGGCAACAAAGGAAGTAGCCGAGCAGCAATAAGCTTTGCGAGAATCTTACTGTCAAGATTGCTCATGGAGAGCAGCCGGTACGAGTCGCATCTCCGAGGATCCTTGTCCGGCTTTAGGATTGTAATTATGAGGGCCTCTCTTAATGAGGAGGGGAGCATCCCGCGCTCCAAGGACTCCTCGTACATGTTTATCAAGTGTGGGGCTAACAACGTCGCATATTCCTTACAAAAGGCAGCAGACAAGCCGTCCAAGCCCGGGATTTTATTGCCTGGCAGCGCCTGAATGGCCCGCACCACCTCTTCCACCAGGAACAACTCATCCATGTAGGCTCTTTGTCCGCTCTCTAACAACAGCAGTTGTATGGAATCAAAAAATGGGTTGATTTCCGGGGGGCGCCCTCTGTCGAGAGCTGTATAGAGACGTGTAAAAGGAGACCATTTCGGATTGGACAGCTGCCTGTCCTGAAACCAGCGTGTCCTCCGGAGTGCACAACTCAACGATGTAGTCGTTTGCCAATGGCTACCGAAGGAGACCCGCTACTGTCTTACCAGCCTGATCCCCTTCACCATATCTACGGGCTCTGGTCTCTTTGCTGAGGTAATGCGACTAACGAGTGGCTGCCTCTTCGAAGTGGCTGATCTTTTCCCTAATTAGCCTCAACGTAAGTTGTATTGATGATTACGGTTTTCTAAATCCAACAACAACTTACGCATTGATAGAATGTTTGCTGACATAGGTGTGATGCTATCAATTTTGGCTTTATTATCCTGAATTTTAATTGCATTATAACAAACTTTCATAGAAAGACTAGCCATGTCTTTGCTAATATTTTTTATTTCTGCCACAATAGAATCAGTATTTAAACACACAGCCTGTAGTTCCTCCAACAGAGTGGATAAAGAAGATTCATTAGAATCAACAATTTTAGATTTGACAGGTGGAGGAGAAATAGTTTGTTTACGTTTGTTATGTCCAGTAGAAATATTTTTGCCTTCCATTTTTTTGAAATAATTATGATCAAATATATGAAAGTTAATTCTCACCAGAAGTAGCGCTGAAGAAGCAGAAATAAATTATAGTCACCATAGAAGCTAAATGTGCAGCAGCTAAAACCAACTATGGGAGTGGCTAAAAGCATCAGCCTCGCACTTTCCTGAGGTAGACTCTGCCTTCCTGACAGGAAACAACAGCAGAGCAGAAGCAGAGCAACCGGCAGGAGCAGCAGAAAGGAAAGAAGCACAAACCCTGCTCAAAAAGCCTCCACGAACCTGCCAAAGAGTTGCGCTGAGGTCCACAAACCAAGTTCTGGGCAAAAAGTAAGTAAAATCAATGCCTTAATCACCAATTAATATTGTCTTTTAGTAGGCAAAAACAGAGAGTCAGCAGGTGCTTGACTCCCCTTGGATGCTATCTGATTTTTGAACATTTGGGGGGGGAATCTTTTATTAACATTTTCATGAATATATCCGGTTAGGAAAACATATTATAGTCACAGGAGTTGACATCCGCCGCAAGATGAGGGTTGCAGGAGGTAAACTAAGCACAAAAGAATACGAGGTTCCTCAATCAAAAACAAAAAGGATCTAAATAGATTATGTTGGATTTGTAGGACTGGAGTGACAAGTGCAGGTGGAGTACCAAAGAGGGGAGTCCTCCTTTTGGAACTAGGGCCCTCACACACCCAGCAAGCTAGGTGTCATGCTTCATCATTTGGGCCTGCTCCTCGTCGGGTCGGCGCTGCAATACCCGACGGGCTCCCGTGACGGGGCTCTTTAACGGAGTTCTTTTGTTCCGGCCATATGGGTGTTGTGCAAGTGAGGGGCCAGGTGGGTGTAGATGTGAAAGGAATTTAAAACAGATACAGGAATCCTTTGAACAATTTTATTCTGGTAGGTTCCCTGTTCTGGTTCAAATTATAGGAGTGGGCGATAAGTAAGCTTGAAATGAAGCTGAGAACGCTCACCTCCTAGGTGGTCGACATGTTTCACACCTAATCAGTCAGAGGGATCTGCCGGCGATTCATCAGGACCTAAATATGCAAGCTATCTACACATGTGGTGTGGTGTAACCTACCTACCACTTGGTGATGTAGTACCGATTGAGTTTGTGTACTAGATGAAACAACCTATCTAGTATAGTATATGGCTTCATCAGCAGCAGTAGACTAAAGACATCAGAACTGCGATGTCAGCTTCTCATAGAAGCGCCGCGTAACACCTACCCCGTTCCGCTGCTGCCGGGACGGGTTGCAGGAGGTAACATTTAGAGATAGACACTATAGGTTACAGACGGTAACGAGCAGAGTCCACAGTCCACAGTTTGCTTAATGCAGTTCAGTGTCCGCCTCACAGCGTGCAGAGCCTCAAGGCCGAGAGTCAACAAAGCCCAACCGGAAAGAGGGGGGCACATAGCAAAAAATCAGAGAGAGAAGGGGGGAGAGAGGAAAAAAGGACAGAAAAGGGTAGGGGGAGACCAGCCTACGCGAGTGTAACTAAGGAATCAAGCGTACTCATGCACATCAGTAGTCAGGCTAAGAACACTCTCTTTCGAAGCTTCTCCAGAGAGATCTGGATCAGTAGCGTGTGACTGTAGGTATGCCAGCAATGGATCCCATATGTTTCTGGGCCGGATGTGGGCGGGTACAAGCTCCCAGTACGCAGACAGCTGTTCCTGACAGAACACGACATCTTTGAGCCACTCTCCTCCCTGAGCAGGACCCGACCTCTACCCTAATACATCGCAATGCGCCTCTTTGCAAACAACAGTAGCACGGTCGCCATTTTCCTACAGTGCACCGGCAATTCTTTAACATATCCCAGTAAGGTGACCAAGGGAGAGCGGTCCATATGCTCGCCAAGCATCTCCTCGATGGTCTGAAAAATAATCTCCCAATATCAGTATATGTCAGGACAGTCCCAGGCAAGATGAAGGAAAGTGGCATCAGGGGATCTACAACGCTTGCAGCATGCTTCAGCAGTCAGTCCAATTTTGCAGAGCCAATCTGTCTATGCAGGAATTTAAAGTGGATGAGGCGTAGCCGATAGTTACAGGATAAGGGTGTTGCCTACGTGCAGTAGAAGATCCATTGCTCCAGCGTGATCACTATGCCAAGTGAGGCTTCCCACTTTCCAAGGGCCCGTGGGGTGCATATGGGCGCTGTGCACTGGATGTCAGAGTATAGCCGTGTAATCAATTTGCGAGGTGAAGGATTTTTCAAGAAGCGCACAAGCACATGGAACGTAGGTGGTGCTGCGGGGAAAGAAGCAATGTAATTGCGCAGTGCTGCACGTAGTTGAAAGTAAGTCATTTCCTGTAGGAGCTCTATAAAGGTCGCCTCAGGGAAAGCGTCGCCCATTGTGGCGAGTCAAAGCCTCTGCAGCCACACGCATGGGCCCACCTCCGATAGAGAAAGCAAAGCAGTGTGTTTGGGCAGAGGGATCGAGGGGACATATAGCATTTCCAGCCCGCTCTCCGGCACAGTGCATGCCTTGCCCACACCGTGCATCCCACAGTGGTGATCTCCGAGCGCGGCCCGGCTTGCGTCCTATATAGGACAGTGTGGAGTGGGTGTGGTGTTGCCTTGTCCAGCTCAGGAGCTGTATGTGCCATGAACTGCGTCGGGAACACCCAATGAAAGCCGAACTGTGCCTGGGGGCAGTAGTAATAGAGATCGAAATCAGGAGCGGCCAGCCCACCCTGCTCAAGAGGGAGCGTCAGAGTTTCCCAGGAGATCCTGGGCTGTCTCCCAACCCACACCAGCGAGACCATGCTGGAACGCAGTCTGCATCTGAACTCTGCATTGAGTGGAAGAAGGAGATTGGCAAAGAGATAGAGAAATTTGGGCAATTGGCTACGCGCCCTGTTAGTGACAATGGCAGTTTGACCCAGCCAGCAACCCGGGCCTCAAGCCAGTCCATCAGTTGGCCATAGTTAGATCTCCACAGTTCCTGAGTGCTGCGACTCACCCAGATAGCGAATCGGGCCTTCAACCCATTGCAGCGGGAACTCTGCCTGAAAGTACACTGTTGCGTCCGTTAGTTGGAATATCACCGACTTGGCCCTATTTATAAGGATACCAGAGAGTCCACCGAATCTGAGAAACTCCCTGATCAGGGGGGCCAAGTTCTCCTCCGGACGTTTGATGTACAGAGTGACGTCATCCGCATACAGCGAGACAAGTATCACCCGCGAGGTAAATGCTAGTCCACGATGGGCATGGTGCTGTCTCAGGAGTGCGGACACCCCTGCTGCATGCCCTGAGAAACCGGAAACAAGGGGGACACCACCCCATTCACCCGGATTCGTACAGAGGGGGAGGAGTACAGCAAGGAGATGAGTTTAATAAATTTGACGCTTAGCCCAATGCGGGCGAGTAGAGTGAACATGTAAGGCCATTCGAGTGAATCGAATGCCTTGGTTGCTTCGAGGAATACCGCTACAGCTTGCAGGATCAGGTTCACCTCCTGCATGTTAGCATAGACTGTATGCAGGTTGTGTGCAGTGGATCTACCTGTCACAAAACTGCATTGATCAGGTCTCAACGCTTGAGGCAACAAAGGAAGTAGCCGAGCAGCAATAAGCTTTGCGAGAATCTTACTGTCAAGATTGCTCATGGAGAGCGGCCGGTACGAGTCGCATCTCCGAGGATCCTTGTCCGGCTTTAGGATTGTAATTATGACGGCCTCTCTTAATGAGGAGGGGAGCATCCCGCACTCCAAGGATTCCTCGCACATGTTTATCAAGGGTGGGGCTAACAACGTCGCATATTCCTTATAAAAGGCAGCAGATAAGCCGTCCAAGCCCGGGATTTCATTGCCTGGCAGCGCCTAAAAGGCCCGCACCACCTCTTCCACCAAGAACAGCTCATCCATGTAGGCTCTTTGTCTGCTCTCTAACAACAGCAGTTGTATGGAATCAAGAAATGGCTTGAGGTCCGGGGGGCGCCCTCTGTCGAGAGCTGTATAGAGATGTGTAAAAGGAGACCATTTAGGATTGGACAGTTGCCTCTCCTGAAACCAGTGTGTCCTCCGGAGTGCACAACTCAACGATGTAGTCGTTTGCCAATGGCTTCCGAAGGAGACCCGCTACCGTCTTACCAGCCTGATCCCCTTCACCATATCTACGGGCTCTGGTCTCTTTGCTGAGGTAATGCAACTCACGAGTGGCTGCCTCTTCGAAGTGGCTGATCTTTTCCCTAATTAGCCTCAATGTGGCCTCACTTTTGGTGGCAAAAAACTAAAGCTCTAGGGCATGTATTTCACACTCCAATCACTGAAGTTCCCCACGAAGTGAGCGCAGCACGCCGCCCTGCTTGGGGATGCACTCACCCTGTATAACGGTTTTAAACACCTCCCACAAAGTCGAGGGGGAGTCAACTGATCGTTCGTTGATCGCAAAAAATGCTATTGCCTGTCTGATGGATTCCCTAAACACCTGGTCACGCAGTGCACCAGGTGGGAGTTTCCAACTAAATGCTTTAGTTGGATAATCAAGCGAGTCCAGCGTGAGCAGCACAGGGGAGTGGTCCGACAGGGTGCGAGGCAAATGCAGTATCTCCACCACCCAGGCAGCGACATCCTGCGAGGTCAGCCATTAATCGATCCGCGACCATGAGGGCCCTACAGACAACACACAGGGTCCCTGCGCAGCGACAGGGTTCCTGCTCTGCCAGACATCTATAAAACCAAGGTCAGCCATGATGGATTGTAGAAGAGTGGCCGCCCTGGGATGAGGTCGGCGTGAATTGGTCGATCGATGTAGGGCTGGGTCAAGCACAACTTTATAGTCCCTTCCCAGAGTATCGCGCCCGGGCCAAGGGTGTCCGCCAGCCTCCAGACGCTTGTAAAGATGTCCGGGTCATCCAAGTTCGGCCCGTATATTGAGATCAGTTTTACGGGGTGATCTCCTAATACGCCCGCCAGCACCACATATCGTCCCTGTGCGTTGCAAAGTGCTGTGCCCATGTGCCAGTGTATAGGAGTATGGCTACTCCGCGTGCATAATATGATTAATATGCAATGTGCTTTTCACCAACCCACCCCGCCTGCAGGCGCTCACGCGTGAGCTCTGTGAGGTGGAGTTCCTGCAGAAAGCAAATGTCCGCCCCGTGGTGCTCAAGATGCGCTGCGACCAGTCTTAATTTGCGCCAGTCGTTTAGACCCCGGGCATTCCACGTGATGCATTTCAATTTAAAGACACATAATTGATGGATGGAATGCAGAACAAATCAAAACATTCACCCCCAGTCAAGAGATCTGGGTTAAATCCATCATTCTTTTGCTCACCATGCCACCCCAGTTTAGACCTGGCCATATGCAAATCAGTCTTGACCCTGCGCCCAATGGGAACAGTCCAGCCCGAACTGCAAAGCCAGGTCCTTCCTGGACTGGAAACAAGCATCCTAGGACTGGTTCCAGGGTTTCACCCCTCATCAGCCAGGATAGCTTGACTCCAGTGGCATGGAGAGCACGGTACAAATGACAGGGAGTCGATTTTGTGGATGGTGGCAGTTAGAGACTGCTTCAAGTCCTTAAAGATATCTCGGATGTCCTGTTCGGGTGGAGAGGTCTCCACCACCCCCATATCCTGCTGGTCGTTTTCCATGGAGGTAAGGCCCCTAGGAGGTCTGCATTGTTCAAACGTTAGCTTGGACTGTTTGACATCGCCCTTCCCCATGACGCCAATTTGTTCCAGCCCTCCGGAGGGCTGTTCACCTCCAGTACCTCCGAGATCGAAATGGGAGGCCTCCCCGCCAACTCGCGACCCAGAAGAAAGTCCAGCGGGTCGGTGCATGGAGCGGTCTGGCGGATTTCACAGGTGCCCCGCAGAGTCTTCTCACGTCTCAAGGGGGGAGTGGTTGCTCGCCACCAACACAGCCAGAGAGGGGCCCACAGGCGTTCCTAAAGGTGAGACAGTGCACTGGTCGTATGGCCAGTGTCTCCTACTCTGCTCCTCTCGCTCAACAAAGCTCCAGTTCCTGTACAGGGCCTCCCACTCTGCGGCCTCTTCTCCTCATGGTGCCCCAGTTTGACCAGGCGCCGGTGGTTGGGGCCTTCACTCTTTGTCGGACATTGTTGTTGTTTATGAGCCTGGAGGGCCCAGTCTCTGATTATGTGTCCCTCTGAGGCAGGCACTGCAGTGTTCTCCAAGGCATTAGGGGGCCTACAATCCCAGCCGCGCTGGCCCCCTACAGCAGATTCCACACCCGGTATGGCAGTTAGCCATGGGCGAAGCGTGGCAGAGCCCCCCATGGCAGCCCAGACCACTCAGGCTCCCGTTGCCAAGAGGGGAACGCCCACGTCAGCCTCAGCAATGCAGCCGGGTTCCGGCGTGTCGCCCAACGCAGCTTCGCCTCACCTCCTGACGAGTCAGCCACGGGTGCCCTCACCGTGCGGCCGTGCCCAGCTCCTCCAGCAAAGCGCCACCTCACCTCGCCGTGCACAGCTCCCAGTCCGCGGTGGCTGCCAGGGGGACTCAACAGGCCTTCCTCAGCTCTCCCAGGCCTGACTCTCGAGTTTTGTTGCTGGCCGCAGCAGTCCTCCAGTGATTCAAGGGGCACCGCCCGTCCGGGCCAGCGACACTCTGTCATGTTCGCCCCTGCTTCGTTTGCCGGCAGTCAGCGCGTCTCAGCCACTCTGAGCGCCGACTCCTTGCAGAGCATATGCTGGGGGCACTTTGCAATTCTCTACTGGAGGGACGCTCCCCTCAGATTTTGCAGGTCAGCTCAGGCACTCCAGCATCGCTCCGCACCAGGTTAGGCCGATCTGGGGCCGCCTCAGCCAGCTCTCTAAGCCATGGCACTTATCAGAGTCACGAAAGGCAGCAAACGTACTACTGTGGTGTCCGGGTGCCTTCCCCTTGTGATTCGCTCGGCGATGTCAGCCGAAACCACTGGATAAGTGCAGGATTTCTCGTCCCACCAGCAGAGCCTCATCAAATGGCGGCCATCTTGCTCAACAGCGCCCCCTGGTTTTTGAACTTTACTAACTTTGGACTGCTTAGTCTTTGCAACAGTCGGTGGCACTTAGATTATACTTCTCCCGAACTTTTCTTAAGCTTTTAGCTAATGGACTTGCCCCCTAAAGGACTCTAAATAAATTCTTCCAACCTTTAGAATTAAGCTGTTAGTCTACGAACTTGCCTTCTGCCTATTTGGTGGATGGATTCTGTAAACCTGTGGCTAATTTTGAATTAACGCCTGCTTAAATGCTAGGCATTCTTATTAAAGCTGTTATATTTCTTACTGATCTGCTGAAGCAATTGCTGATTATGATAAACTTTGCATCTCTAATGCAATAATTCATAATTTAAACTTGCCTGAGTCTATTATTGAATCTTGTTGATTTATTCTTTTATTGTTATTGGTGATTTAAATGTATTTGCGAAAGAATCAGCAAGCCCTAACTGAACAACAGGTATTATTACTTTTATTTTGTGCAGCAACTGCAGAGTTGTTAGTCTGCATAATCCTTACCAGTCTTACCTTCATCAGGAGGTTGGGATTGCCGGTCGCTATTCTTTACATTTACAGTATGGTCTTGAGAATGGTTTATCTAAATTTGATTTCGAATTTGTAAGTTAGCTGTCAATTAATGGTCCTCATTGGGCAGCTAATAGTGGGTTTCGTCACCCTAGTTTCCACCCCTCCTATCTGTGGAGAAAGATTCATCAAAGAATCATTACCTCTGTGGTAATTTGATTGATCATCTAATCGTAAAAGGGACCAGTATGGCTGGAGGACTAAATGAGGATTGAAAGAACAGATTCAGTAAACCCAAATATGTATAAAGTACACTTCCGCTGAATAACGTTGCTTTGTCTGATGACGTCTGCTTGGATTTTCAGAAATACTGTGACATCATTTCCTCGATGGCCCCTTAAAGCCCAAACATAACTCTGTATTGTAATTCACTGCCTCCCTCAATAATGCACATGTACTGAGATGAGGCAAGTCTAACTACACCTCACAAAAGATGTTTATTTCCGGTATCAGGATGCAAAGCGGCAATGGAAAAGGTGATCTGGACACGCTTGATTTCTTAGACTGTAAGACAGTTTGGTGGGTAAATACCTACGGTGCATAGATCTCTGTGTGTCCAGCGTTCTGCATGTTTGAATCCTGGTAGGACTAACTTAGGGCCTGATTTAGATTTCAACTGGCGGGTTACTCTGTCACAACGGTGACGGACATCCAGTCCGCTGAAATATAAATTCCATAATATCCTATCGGATTTATATTTCGGCGGACAGGATATCCATCACCGTTGTAATAGAGTAACCCATCCGACAAGATCTAAATCAGGCCCAAAGTCTTTAAACCTGTTTTAGTTCAATGAAACAAATACCACTGAACTGACCAATCACCTCGCATTACTTTTGGAAGCCTATGGCAACAAACACTACGTACAAAAATCCAATCAGACAAATACTGTGGGAAAGGTTTTGAACATCACAATACCATCTGAATAGAAGGTGCTATATCCTTCAAATACCTCATAGCTGTAAGAACGATTCCCAATCTGGATATAAATATATATAATATAAATGTAAATTCCTTTATTAACAGCCTCATACACCATGAAGGGGAAAGACCTCCAAGTACATCCTCCTTGCTCCAGAGCTACACCTCAACTGAAGCTCAGCATTCTAATACATCAGAGAATGACATCACAGAATTTACGATCCCCCACGTTCTTCCAATAATAAATAGGTAATAAAGAATTCCCATTACCACAATAGCTACCAAATTGGGTGCTATCCTCGTTCCACGTCCTTAAGATCAGGACTTTCTTATCGATAACTGTTAAACCTGGCATCCTTGGGGCGGTTTCCCCTGTCTTTTTGCCTCTACCGCCTGTATTTTTTACTGTATGCTGGACTTCGCTTTTGCTGGTTTGTGTACTCTGGGACTTTACCACTGCTGATCGGTGCTAAAGTGCAAGTGCTCCTTGTGTAAATTGTGATTATGATTGGTTATCCATGATTGGCATATTTGATTTACTGGTAAATCCCTAGTAAAGTGCACTGTGTGTGCCCAGGGCCTGTAAATCAAATGCTACTAGTGGGCCTGCAGCACTGGTTGCTACACCCACATGAGTAGTCCTGTAGACTTGCCTCTGACCTGTCATTGCAGTGTAAGTGAAAGGTAGGACATATACTGGTGTGTTTTACATGTCCTGATAGTAAAATACTGACAATGTCGTTTTTTTCACTATTGCATCATTGGAGCAGAATTATATACTTCTTACATGTGTAACTTTCATTTGGGAAGAGGTAGAGATGTGGAGTTAAAGCTCCCTGAGCTCAGAATTTTAAAAAACATCTTTTAGTGAACGTGGTTTTTAAATTGTATGCTTGAAAATGCCACTTTTAGAAAGTGGGCATTTTCTTGCGTTACCATCTTGCGCCTCTGCCTGCCTGTGGAATCCACATCTGGTTTGGACTGACAGTTGGGCTGTTTGTGCATTCACTCTGGACAGTCACACAAAGGGAGCTGAGGTGTGCCCTACATATCATGATTGCCCATCACCAGACTGATGGGCCTTCCTGAGCTAGAGTGGTGGGAGGAGTTGTCACTGACACCTGAATAGGGCTGTGCCTGGCCACTCACAATGATGTCTCTACCCCCCTGTAGTGCGTCTGGAGCCAAGTCAGGGCAAGGCAGAATCTGTGCACTACAAAGACTATCCTTTGAAGTACGCCTACTTCAAAGGCAAAATGGGGTATAAGTATTGAACCTGAAACCCCACATTTTTAGAACACTTCTGGATCAAGAGGAAACTCTGCCAAGAGGAAGATGTGGAGAGCTGTCAGGAGGAGTACTGCCCCTTTGCTGTGTTTGTCTTGCTGGGTTGGCCTGCAGTTGCTGCTTCTGGCTTGGAGAGACTAAAGGAGAGGTCTTTTGTTTTGGTATCCTGCTTGAGAAGATTCTTCAAGGGCTTGTGTGTGCTTGCCTCCTATTAAGAAGTCTCAGGCCCATCAAAGACTTCACCTGCAGCACCTGAACTTCTATGCTGGGAGTTCTGACCTGCCAAGTGGTGCCAATTTCAGTTCTGGGACCCTGGAGGGTCCCAGGGTTTCTGCTGCAAGAAGAGCTGAAAATCCACGCATCACCCTTCCAGTGCCGTTTTTCCCACCTCAAGCTTGCTGTGCGGTTGAAAAACTGACACATCGCCGCGGTGGGGCTGAAAAATGAGCGTCTGCTCACGGCCAGAAGAACCGCCGCAGTCCGAGTCCAGAGCCCCGTGTCTCCAACGTTCAAGACTCCCGCTCCGACTCCGAGTCAGCCCTGCTGTGCGGCTGAATGAATCGATGCATCACAAGTCTGCGGCTGGAAGAATCGATGCAGCGCCTGTTTAGCCGCCGCGTCACCCCAGCACATCCGGACTTCCACGCATCACACCTGTTCACCAACGCATCGCCCCATTTGTAGGGGTTTCACTGTGTTACTGAGTGTGTTATGTATAAATGCTTTACACATTGCTTCTGACATAGGCCTGGCTGCTTCTGCTAAGCTACCAAGGGGGTGAGCAGGAGTTATCTTGGGTGTGTAACTCCCTTACCCTGACTAGAAGGAAGGGCCCCTACTTGGACAGAGCGCATACCACTGCCAACTAGAGACCCCCCATTTCTAACAATAACCAAATGCATTCTGGGTGTGGTATTCTTCTGTTGCTGTCTGGCTTCTATTCGACTAACATACCTGAAAACAGTGATTTGTAGATGAGACTTTCAGGAATGGAGACAGTGTCCTTAGTGACCGGGAATTAGGTTGTCACACTACTAACAAAAGATTCCCACATTGTATTGAACCCCTGCATTGCACCTTTGTCCTGGCTTTTCCCCTTTTCCATGAAGGTTTCATAGTACTATTAAACCTTACTGATCTAGGATTTTTGAGTATGGGTTGATAGGTGTGGTACCTGAATCTAGCTCCTGACATCACTATGGATGTGAAACATGCAATCTATGTTTACAAATGTGATGTATTTTGCATTTTGCAAAATTGCTGTATCATTAGGTTCTGCAAAACTAAATATAGTCTCTGCTAAGCTGTATTACCTCAGGACTTTAGGACACTGGGTCCCCATAATATTTTTCAGTTTGATATCTATTGGTGGAGTCGACCTGAAGGAGACATTGCCTCATCAGATCTCATGTGCCCCTGGTCCTGCTTTCAACCCTTATACAACAGGCTCCACCAGACAATCTTCTTTCATAGTGACACCTGCATTAAAATCAGGTACAGCAGTTCTCGTGTGCATCCTGGTTCTCCTTCTACCACAGTGAACTGCAATCAACATTCCTTATAAACTAAAAAGGTTTATACCCTCAAAATTTCTGATCACTAATTTCATTTTACCATTTTTTCAGATCCATACATTTAGAATCACATTATTTTCAGATTATATTTATTTTAGATTTTTTATTGAGAATTTAAATATAGTTATATATATTATCCAGTGGTGGTTGCCACTGCGTGCTTATAGTTAGTACCACGTGTCCATGGTAAAATCATTTTTTGTTTTCCTAATTACTTTGGGGCCATTTGATGAATTCTCACAAAACTATCCAACCAAAATGTTTGTCCACCTCAGTTTTGGGGTGCTCCATCAAGCGGAGGTGGAGAAAAAGGGATGGTCCCAAATTGCGTTTCCCCCATTAATTTTTCCATAGGAAAATCTGACGCAGCTACAGCCCAAACTGCTTTACAGAATTACACCTAATTTGACAGAAAGCTAGATCTTGGTCCAGAAAGCATGCTTTTGTGATTTGGTGTAAATCTATTCAGTAGTTTTTAAGATATTATGGCTCAAAAACTTTGTATTTCAGATCTGCGAGCTCAACCACGCATTGCGATTGGCTGGCCGTAACCTGAAGGAAAAGTTACGGCTGCCATCTTAGGACTCGGGGACTTTGTCACTGAGTCCTAAAAAAATCTCAAAATGAGACATAAGAGGGCAGATTAGGGGCTCCCTGACCCCCAGGGCCTTGTGGGGAGGTACCAGAGGGACCCCTCCCAGGGGTCAGATTTAAATAAATATGGGATTTTTTGGGGTTCGGTTGATCAGCAGATCCACCGCGATGGCCAATGTGTCACCTCTGACGATTCACTCCAGATCTGCATTGGGCATCATGGTAGATCAGCGGATCAACAGAACCGCAAACATTTTTTAAAAGGGAGTGGTGCACCTGCGAGGGGTTGTTCGAATTGTGGTTAAGTTAGAGCATGAGTTATAGCTACTAGAGATGACCATAATTAGTGAATTTCAGTGGGTTTGTTTTAGTTTAAAACTTTACCTTGTCACTGAAAACTATAACGTCACTTTAACCTTTGTTTTTTTAGTGAATTTCTAATATTTTTTAATGTAAAGTAATATTTTATTGCCATACATAAAGCCACCCCCACTCCACGCACGGCCTTTGGCCAAGCCTTGAGGCCAACCCCTCGCAGACAGCCAACTCCCTGTCCGCAGCATAGAGTTGGTCACAGGGCCTAGCTTGCAACCAGCCAACCCTATGCCACGCACAGCCTTTGCAACACCAAATTATAAAAATTATAAAAACTGCGCCTATTGGCTTTATCATATTGTGAGCATATCAATATATCAATCAATCAATTAACCAATCAGGGGTTTTTAAAGCGCGCCAACTCACCCGTGAGGGTCTCAAGGCGAGGGGGGGGGCAGCTCCGGATCAGTCGAAGAGCCAGGTCTTGAGGCGCATCCTGAAGGTGTGCAGAGTGGGGGAGCGTCTAATGTTGACTGGGAGCTCGTTAAAGCAGATCTATCATCGTTCTTCAAAAATCACCAATATTTTAATCAAATGTATTTAACTTAGGTGATGTCACTGACCATGTCATGAGTCATGTAATATGAGAGGTCATAAGCAGTGCATTGTGAGGGGGTAAGTTATTGTTAGCTCGTGTAACTATAACTGCTGAATTTTTATGGTTTTGTATAAGTGAAATCTAAGCCTAATTATAACGTCCCTATAACCATTGGGTTTTTTTCCAGTGAATTCTAAGGTTTTTTTAACATTAATTCCTAACTATAACATCCCTGTAATCTTTGTTTTTTTCAGTGAATTTTCAAGGGTTTTTTTCTATTGTTATTTGCTAACTATACAGACCCTATAACATTTGTTTTTTTTTAGTGAAGGTCTACAGTTTTTTAATGCTATTTCCTAACTATAACGTCTGTGTAACCTTTGGTTTTTTAAGTGAATTTCTAAGGTTTAAAAAAAAAAAAAATTCCTAACTGTAACATGTAACCTTTGAGAGTGAGTGCGTGTTCACACTGTTTTGCCTCTTCGGCCCTGTTTTGCCATTTCTGCTTGTTTTTCTGCCCTCTGTTTTGCGTACACTGCTCATTTTTCTGCCCTCTGGTTTGCCCTCTTTTGCTCTGTTTTGCCTTTTCTGCTTGATTTTCTGCCCTCTGTTTTTCCTTTTTCTGCTTGTTTTTCTGCCCTCTGTTTTGCCTTTCCTGCTCGTTTTTCTGCCCTCCATTTTGCCTTTTCTGCTTGTTTTTCTCCCATCTGTTTTGCCCTTTTCTGCTAATTTTTCTGCCCTCTGTTTTGCCCTTTTCTGTTCTGCTTTGCCTTTCCTGCTCATTTGACTGCCCTCTGTTTGGCCTTTCTTGCTCATTTTTCTGCACTCTGTTTTGCCTTTTCTGCTCGTTTTTTGCCCTCTGTTTTGACATCTTCTGCTCTGTTTTGCCTTTTCTGCTTGTTTTTCTGCCCTCTGTTTTGGTTTTTCTGCAATTTGGCACGGCAGCTGTGTGGCCCCCCTGCCCAGGCTGATTTCGCCCCCAGGCACCCCATCATCCGCGGCCCGTCCAAAATGTAATGAGGGAGGGGGCTGCACAGCCCGTCTCCCTGGCCGATTTCTGTCCCGGGGACTGCATACCTAAGGGCCCAGCCATGTCTACCTGGGTGCCCTGGCCCCACCCAGGGCACCCAGTGTGTATCATTGGGGACCAGTGGGGGAGCATTAAGTCTCCTGCGGTCCCGCATGCAGGGAGCTGCTAAGTATGTAGCTCCCTGTATGTGGGAGCAATTTTTTATTCTGTTTCCCTGCCAGCATGACAGTGAGCAGGAAAACAGATGAAAACTCTTCTCCTAGCAAGCGGGAGCAGTTTGACAGCGCTTGCTTGCTGAGAGCGGAGTTAGTGTTTGCTCTTGCTTGCTGGGATTTGTCACAGCTCCCATCAAGCAAGAGCAAACTGCTATGTACAGAGGGTGGGCACCCCTGGACAAAGGGAGCCGGCCCTAGGGGTGGAAGTCCCCAGGGCCATTAATAGTTCTAGGAGGAGGGCCGTGGTGCCCCCTCCTTTAAATAGCACTGGTCATCCCCAGTGAGGTGGTGGTCCCCGGGGCCGTATTTGTGATGGGGGACCGCACAGCCCTCTCCCATTCTGTAATTTGTATTTGGCCCCAGGGAGGTGGTGGTCCCCAGGAACAGGTCTGTGCGCCCCCCCTTTCTTTTAAATGAAGCCCCGGTGAGGTGGTGGTCATTGAGGCTCATAATAGCCTCAGGAGGGGACCCCATGTGCCTCCCTCCTTTATATTTTTTAATATAAGTGATGTAGAAACTAGGTCCTACCTATAACTACCTACTGGCAACTGCCAGTAGGTAATATATATATTTAAACACACTGAGTAGTTATACTTAGGACCTAGTTAACATAGGAAGAGCGTTTTTTTGGTTTGCTAATAACTTTGGTGCCGTTTGACGAATCTTCATGAAACTTTCCAAATAGCAATATTCATCGACTCAGCTCCTTCCTGGAAAGTTTCAGAATGATCTGTCAAGCAGGGGAAGAGAAAAAATGGGGGGCCCCAAAACACAATTTCCCCATCCAATCCAATAGGAAAATTGACCAGCAATGCCGCAAAAATGGCTGAAGGAAATTACACCAAATCTGGCAGAAATCTAGATCTTGGTCCTGGAAGCGTGCGTTTTGTGATTTTCTGTAAATCTGTTTGGTAGTTTTTCAGAAGTTAAGGTTAAAAATGTTTGTATGTTGGGATGGTTGGGTTAGCTGAGAGTCCCGCTATCATACAATCAGATCAGATTGGCCGATGGGGGTTGTTTTTTTCCCATCGGCCTCCTTGCTCCTGAAGGAGTAACAGGCACCTGTGGGAGCTCGCGCTCAGATTGGCTGGCCGCAACATTAAGAGAAATGTTCCGGCCGCCATTCCAGGACACGGGGACTCAGTTCCTGTGTCCTGAAAATAAAAAATAAAAATAAGTAATAAGGCCGAAGAGTAGGGACACTCTAAACTCCTGGAGGGACCCCACCAGGGGCCAAATTAAAAATATATATTTTTATTTGGGTTTCTATGATCCCGCAGGTATATCTTAGGAGCCAGCATGGCCCACTCGATTCCCATGAGAATCCCACAGGAGCTATTCACATACAAAAGTACTGAGGCACATGTAAATAGTCCATACAGTTATGCTGGTTCGTAGCAATGGAAGATATGCAAATACAGTCCAGGAGTAGCTTTTCTTCTTTATGACATGGTGTTTATTTTCCTGTCTTTTCACACAAAACAAGCACAATGGCAGCTGACACGTGTTTCGTCCTACGGACTTTTTCAAGGCAAGCAGCAATAAGAAAACGGTGCTGTGAGATGAAGCTGTAATAGGACAGGAATGGCAAAGCCCAGTACGATCTGACCTCACAATCAGGTTCTTGAATGCGTAATAAGAAATGTACAAAACTGTATCGCCAGCCAAAAAAAGTACTGAATGACTCCACTCCAATGTAGGAAACAAGACGCATATAAGATCGAAAGGCGAGTTGCACAGCAACTTACAAGATGCAGTCCCAAACACAAAGTTAGTGGTGGAGCTATGACAGCCTTGATAAGCCTTACATATTTTCAGAATCCCACAGGAGCACAGGAACTGCGCTGCCTTTCGCAGAGTCTTGAGGATCGGAAAAAATTAAACAAAAAGAAATGGGCGGGCCTGAGTGTCTGCGGTGGATTCCTATGAACAGACAAAGGCCGTGCACGGCAGGCCCTGCATCCCACTGGTATGCTGCGCACAGCCAAAGGCCGTGCATGGTGGGGGATGGCTGCCTGTGGGAGGTTGGGTGCAGGGGCGGCTTTCATTCTGCCGCTGCTCACGATAAGACGGTGGTGGGAGATTCGCCTTAATCATGTTGGCATCTGGAGGCGATATGGAGATTAAACATACTGACGGTGAGATCGATTCACCACGAGGGAATGAAGCGCGCTAACAAAGAACCTGGCTGAGTCCTTGTCTTAAGGGGACATTCTGTTCACCTATTGCTGTGATTACAAGTGACAGACATGGCAACAGCGATGTTAAACGACACAGGCTCTGCAGAAATATCCAATCATGTACTTCTGGGAAAGTTTGGCTTAGTATTTATTCTATCCTGCAGTGTGTGACTACAGGGCGGTGTCCCCACGACGGTCCCGGGTTCGGAGATTTTATTATGAAACTCGGGTAAGATACTTTAGGGGCAGTCTCATTGTGAAAGCTCCTGTGTCTTAACCACTATTGTGTCTGTTTATTATGTGTTTATAGCAATACTTGGGTTATGGGAGAACTACACAGGTGTGTTCCCTACCAATGGGATTGGAACAATCTCTATACCACTTTATATATTTGTAGGTGTTTAGAGGGGTTTACTAATGATTTTTTATTTCTCTTTCACAGACATTAATGACAAATGTGTTACTGAGGAACAAATAAGAGTGACTTAACCACTTTGCACCAATTGATCATATTGTGAAATAGACTAACTTTACGAGGGATCTTGACCCAGAAGAAGGCCAGTGACCCAGAAGGGCAAGTAAAATTGGCCGAAACATGTTGGTACATGCAGTAGGGGATAAGGAGTGGTAACTCCTCCTGTATACCCTGTTTGTTTATTTTTTTATCCTGCCAAGGGAGACCAATAATAAAGGATTTCAGGTGGTACTTCCTGAGGTAGTTTTAGCTCACATATTTTTCTGCAGTAGTGATCCCTCATGGGAAAACTTCCCCTTGCTTTATTTCACCTCTCTTCTTTCCTTATCTTTTTTATTTAAAAAATCAGCGCTCCGCTCAGTGTGTTGGTCTGCACCTGGACATTGTAAGCGGCCCTATGACGAAGCATGCCACTAAATAGTGGGTGAGGGCAGTATTTAAAAATCTGATGATTTTCCTCTCTATTATTCGTTTACAAATCTTGTTGCGATTTTCCTCGGACAGAGAGACAGACAAAACTGCTTATAGTAGGGTTTCCTCTGTCATGCTTTTTAGTACTTCTCTTTTTGTGAGTTGTGGTTGGGCAAGGAGCCTGGGTGAAGGTGTGTTGGCCTTGCGTATGATAATAAAATATTACTTTATGTTAAAAAAAAACTTAGAAATTAAACTGAAAAAAAGAAAGGTTAAAGTGACGTTATAGTTAGGTGTAGTAAAAATATCTTTGCATTACAAAAAAACTCAGAAATTCACATAAAAAAACAATGGTCAAAGTGACATTATCGTTAGGTGAAAATGTCAGTTTGAACGTAACATTTTAAACTTTAAAAATTAAAAACACTGAAATTCAACAGTTATAATTATTTCAAATTACTATAACGAGCGCCCGTGCCATACAATGCTTATCAATGCTTATCAATCAATCAGCATTTGTAAAAGCAGAACACTGTCACCCCTAGGGGTATCTGGGTGTTGTATCTCCATCAAAGACCCAGGCCTTGAGTCTCTTTCTAAAGTCTGTCAGCGAGGGGGGGCTGTACGGAGCTGGAGGGGAAAGTCGTTCCAAGTCTTGGCAGCGATGTAGGATAAGGAGCGGCCACTCCTGTGGCTGTGATGGATACGGAGGGTGTGTGCAAGGGTGAGTGAAGAGCAGTGCAGGTGTCTAGAGGGTTGGTAGAAGTTCAGTCGATGGCTCATGTAGGCAGGTCCTAGGTCATGAAGGGCTTTGTAGGTGTGGGTGAGGATCTTGAACTGGCATCTCTTCTGGATGGGGAGCCAGTGGAGGTCTCTCAGGCGGGAGCCATGTGGGTTCGTTTGGGGAGATTCAGGATGAGTCTGGCTGTGGAGTTCTGTATGGTCTGGAGTCTTCTGAGGAGCTAGGTGGAGATGCCGACATAGAGGACATTGCCATAGTCGAGGCGGCTAGTGACGAGGGCCTGATTGTCTTTCTGGTGTTGGTTGTATACATCTGAAGATTCTGCGGAGCTGTCGAGGATGATACTGAGGTTGCGTGCATGGTTGGTCAGTGTGGTTGTAGGTCTGAGTTCTGCAGGCCAACAGCTATGGTCGCATGTGGAGGTGTATTGCAGTTTTGTCAGAGTTGAGTTGGACGTAGTTGTCATTCATCCATTTGGCTACATTGGTCATGGCATTGCAGAAGATTGCTTTGGCAATGGAGGGGTCCTCGGTGAGTGAACAGATCAGTTGAATGTGGTTTGCATAGGAGATTATGTTGAGCCCATGGGATCTGACGACATCTGCAAGGGGGTAATGTAGATGTTGAACAGGGTGGGGGTGACGGATGATCCTTGTGGTATGCCACATATGATGATTTTGGGGCAGAGGTGAAGGAAGGCAGTTGGTTGCTCTGTGTGCATCCTGTGAGGAAGGAGGCGATCCACTTGAGGGTGTCTTGCTGTATGCCTATGTTGTAGAGTCTGTTGAAGAGGGTGTTGTGAGAGACGTTGTTGAATGCCATGGAGAGGTCGAGGAGGATCAGGGCCACAGTTTCTCCACGGTCGAGGAGTGTTCTGATGTCATCTGTGGCGGCAATCAGTGCGGTCTCAGTGCTGTGGTTGGCACAGAATCCTGATTGTTAGGCGTACAGTAGGTGGTTTTGTTCCAAGAATTCAGTGAGCTGCTGGTTGATGGCTTTCTTGAGTACTTTGGCCATGTAGGGGAGCAGGGAGATCGGATGATAATTTTTGAGATTGCTGGGGTCGGCGCAGGTATGCATGTTTCTATCTGTCCAGGAAGGTTGCTGTGGAGATGGAGTTGTTGAGGATGCTGGTGAGTTGAGTGCTGATTGGGTTCATTACGAGGTTGTAGAGGTGGTCCGTGCAGGAGTCGGTGGGTGCCCTGGAGTGGATGAAAGATATGATGACTGAGGCAAGCGGAGACCAGGTGGTAATGGTTTGGCTGTTGTTCGTTGGTCGCTGGTTGGTAGAGGTTGTTGGGGTTAAGGGTGGCTGGTTGAAGGTTGAAATTGTTGTAGATGTTGGTGAATTTGCTTATGACCTCACCTATTACAACACTCAAAACATGTTCTGTAACATCATTGATAAGATTACTCATGACAAGTGAACTGACATCATTGGCAACAACACTGTGCATGGCAGGAGCGTGAGTTATAGTTACTTGAAATAACTATAACTGTTGAATTTCAGTGTTTGCACTTTTGGTCTAAAACAGTACATTTAAACTGACGTTTTCACCTAACTATAATGTCACTTTAATCATTGTTTTTTTAGTGATTTTTTTAAAATTATTATAATATTTTTAGTAAACCTCTTTTTTTGGATTTAAAGCTTTTATATTTTATTTATTTGGCGATTTATTTATTGTTTTGCTGTTGATTTGTTCATATTTTTTATGTTTCATTTATGTGTACATATATATGTGTGTATTTATATCTATAGCTATATATATATATATATATATATATATTTGTATATATATATATATATATATAATCACCATAAGATTGCTCAGATATGAGGCCGCACACCACAGCAGGTAAGGCATCAATCCTTTATTTAAGAAACATGCGGCTTCTCATCCCGTCATGGGGTCCCACGGCCTGACGCGTTTCGAAGCATTCACGCTTCTTCTTCAGAGGCCTATGTCTGGAACCATTTCAGTTGTGTTACTGCATCTTCCCCTGCGCGCTTTTTCAAATATGCTGGCGTCCGGTGTGCCCTCTTTGTAGAATCTGTTTAGATGCACGCTGGGATATGTAGTAATTTACACATATTTATGCCCTCCAGTGGGTTTGGTTTCACTCATTTCAGTCTGGGACATCGTTCAACAGCCCTCCAGTGGGCTACTGGATAAGATTACGCATGTTTAATTAAAGAGCCTGCTGCGCCCAAATAGAAATAAACATTTTCACTCCTGCGGGTACTCTGTTGTTTTCCGGGCAGTGCGATCCCTCCGCGGCCGCAGCCGCAGCCGCAGCGTGGTGTGCGGCCTCATATCTGAGCAATCTTATGGCGAATATATATATATATATATATATATTCACTGAAAAAACCATAGGTTTTAGGGACAGTTATAGTTAGTTGGACATTGCACTCGTACAAAACCAGTGAAATTCCCCCGTTATAGTTAGTTCAGCTAACTATAACTCGCGCCCCCGCAATGCACTGCAGATGACGTCACATATTACATCACTCATGACATGGTCAGTGACATCACTGATGACATCACTGATGACATCTCAAATGACATCACTGATGACATCATCCAGTGACTGTGTGTTTCTGTAAAGTTTAAATATGTTTAATATATATAGGGAAAGGCGTATTGAAGAATGAGTGGGTGTATAAGTGTCTGAATGGATGATTTAGTACGTGCGTGACTGACTCTACAAGTGAGTGATTAAACGTATCTTACTGAATGCATGGGTTAGTGACTAAACTGTGTGAATGTCTGTATCCGTCTGTTGGTGTGTAAGTGGATGCATGGATTTGCGAATAGCTACATGAGTGTCTATATGGGTTATTGATTGGTTCTATGAGTATCTGTATGGGTGCCTGAGTGTTTGTGTGGATGGGGTGTGTGCGACTGTGCATAGATGTGTGAGTGGGTGATTCACTGGGTGGATGGTTTCAAGAGTGCATCTGTGATAGACTGTATGGGTGGGTAAGTGTGTGTAAGAGTGTGTTAGTGAGTGAATGTATGTCCCAGTGGTACATGTGTGAGTAACTACATATGTGAAAGGCAGTATATATGTGTATTGGAGTATATAAATAGCTATAAGCGAGAGTGAGTGATTGTGATAGTGGCTGTATGGATGAGTGTGTGCTTGTATCAGTGATTGTATAAGAGCGTAACAATGTGCTAGTATTTGTATGATTAAGTGAGCTGGTGTGTGTATAACTGTATAGGTGAGTAAATGGCAGTGTGTTTAATTATTTGCATGACTGACTAGGTGTGTGAGTACCTCTATGGATGAGTGGCGGTGTTTGAGTGTCTATATAGGAGTAAGAGTGCATATGATAGTCCTGTACTGAGTGACCATAAGTATGAGTGACTGTACGGGTGAGTGAGTGGATGTGTGTGTGTAGACCTAAGAATCAGTGAGTGGGTATGTAGTTATTGGTGTTGGAGTGTCTATGGTTTTGCGAATGGCACTCTGTAATTTAGATTGGGTGTATCAAAGGTTATATTAGGGTGTGAGGAGCTGCATCAGATTATCACGTGGATGATGTCATCTGTGATGTCATTTGAGATGTCATCAGTGATGTCATCAGTGATGTCACTGACCATGTCATGAGTGATGTAATATGTGACGTCATCAGCAGTGCATTGTGGGCGCGAGTTATAGTTAGCTGAACTAACTATAACGGGGAATTTCACGGGTTTTGTACGAGTGCAATGTCCAACTAACTATAACTGTCCCTAAAACCTATGGTTTTTTCAGTGAATTTCAAAGGTTTTTTAAATACTAATTTCTAACTATAACGTGTCTGAAACCTATGGTTTTTTCAGTGAATTTCAAAGGTTTTTAAAATGCTAATTTGTAACTATAACGTGCCTGAAACCTACGGTTTTTTCAGTGAATTTCAAAGGTTTTTTAAATGACAATTTTTAAATGCATTAATTTTTATATTAATTTTTTCATACTGATTTACTACATTTTTAGAAACAATTTCTTTTACATATTTTATTTTTAAATTACATTGTAATTACATTATACATTACATTACAAAAATACTTTCTCAAAATGAATTACTTTAGTTTAAATACTTTGCACCTAGGCAATAGACTTTTAAGTACAGTAGTTACAGTTGTTGCAATGGGCAACACATTTTCAAACACAATGCAACATTCAGCTCAATGTGAATTTCTAGTTAAATGCAATTAGTTACTTTATGGATTACTTTTCTAACCACAGGACTGGATCCTAGATTCAGTCCTGGTACATCTCCTGTTAACAGTTGAGTAAAAGCGTTTTGGTTACAGTCGTGATTTTTAAGGAATATTATTGTATTTTAAAAGTTGACACTTAGAAACTTTTTCTCATAGAATCACCAATGTTATCCTATGGAAGGAAATTCACTTAGCAGGTAAAAACTGTTATCGTTACTTTTTCTTACTCAGTGTTGGATCCTGGATCCAGCACTGGTGCATCTCCTGTAAACAGTTGAAAGAATGCGTTTAAGTCATACAGGCGATTTTTAAGGAATATTTGTAGTTTGTGAAAATCGACACTTTGAAACTTTTCTGCTGAAAACCAGACAATGGATTCCTATGGAAGAAAATATAAGTTACTGGTAAGTACGGTTAAAATGACTTTTCAGGACCAGTACTGGGCTGAAAGATACAGCACTGAGGTCTCTCCTTATAACAGGTGAGTAAATCGGAATTCGTATTTCGGCTGATTTTAGAGGAATATTTGTATGTTTCAAAAATCAACACTTAGAAACTTTTTCAGCAAAAAGCAGGCAATGATATCCTATGGAAGGAAATTCAAGTTACTGGTAAGTACGGTTAAAATTACTTTTGAGGATCAGTACTGGGCTGAAAGATGCAGCACTGAGGTCTCTCCTGATAACAGGTGAGTAAATCAGAATTCGTATTTCGGCTGATTTTAGAGGAATATTTTAAAGTTCCAAAACTCCACACTTAGAAGAATTTCCAAGTGAAACCAGTCAATGTTAGCCTATGGAAGGAAATTCAAGTTACCGGTAAGTACGGTTAAAATTACTTATGAGGATCAGTACTGGGCTGAAAGATGCAGCACTGAGGTCTCTCCTGATAACAGGTGAGTAAATCGGAATTCGTATTTCGGCTGATTTTAGAGGAATATTTTAAAGTTCCAAAACTCCACACTTAGAAGAATTTCCAAGTGAAACCAGTCAATGTTAGCCTATGTAAGGAAATTCAAGTTACTGGTAAGTACGGTTAAAATTACTTTTCAGGACCAGTACTGGGCTGAAAGATGCAGCACTGAGGTCTCTCCTGATAACAGGTGAGTAAATCAGAATTCGGATTTCGGCTGATTTTAGAGGAATATTTGTATGTTTCAAAACTCCACACTTAGAAGAATTTCCAAGTGAAACCAGTCAATGTTAGCCTATGGAAGGAAATTCAAGTTACCGGTAAGTACGGTTAAAATTACTTTTGAGGATCAGTACTGGGCTGAAAGATGCAGCACTGAGGTCTCTCCTGATAACAGGTGAGTAAATCGGAATTCGTATTTCGGCTGATTTTAGAGGAATATTTTAAAGTTCCAAAACTCCACACTTAGAAGAATTTCCAAGTGAAACCAGTCAATGTTAGCCTATGGAAGGAAATTCAAGTTACTGGTAAGTACGGTTAAAATTACTTTTCAGGACCAGTACTGGGCTGAAAGATGCAGCACTGAGGTCTCTCCTGATAACAGGTGAGTAAATCAGAATTCGGATTGCGGCTGATTTTAGAGGAATATTTGTATGTTTCAAAACTCCACACTTAGAAGAATTTCCAAGTGAAACCAGTCAATGTTAGCCTATGGAAGGAAATTCAAGTTACCGGTAAGTACGGTTAAAATTACTTTTGAGGATCAGTACTGGGCTGAAAGATGCAGCACTGAGGTCTCTCCTGATAACAGGTGAGTAAATCGGAATTCGTATTTCGGCTGATTTTAGAGGAATATTTTAAAGTTCCAAAACTCCACACTTAGAAGAATTTCCAAGTGAAACCAGTCAATGTTAGCCTATGGAAGGAAATTCAAGTTACTGGTAAGTACGGTTAAAATTACTTTTCAGGACCAGTACTGGGCTGAAAGATGCAGCACTGAGGTCTCTCCTGATAACAGGTGAGTAAATCAGAATTCGGATTCCGGCTGATTTTAGAGGAATATTTGTATGTTTCAAAAATCAACACTTAGAAACTTTTTCAGCAAAAAGCAGGCAATGATATCCTATGGAAGGAAATTCAAGTTACTGGTAAGTACGGTTAAAATTTCTTTTGAGGATCAGTACTGGGCTGAAAGATGCAGCACTGAGGTCTCTCCTGATAACAGGTGAGTAAATCGGAATTCGTATTTCGGCTGATTTTAGAGGAATATTTTAAAGTTCCAAAACTCCACACTTAGAAGAATTTCCAAGTGAAACCAGTCAATGTTAGCCTATGAAGGAAATTCAAGTTACCGGTAAGTACGGTTAAAATTACTTTTCAGGACCAGTACTGGGCTGAAAGATGCAGCACTGAGGTCTCTCCTGATAACAGGTGAGTAAATCAGAATTCGTATTTCGGCTGATTTTAGAGGAATATTTGCACAATGGTGAAGGGAGGGGCGGGGCCTGAGGTGACATCTGTGCAAACGCGCCCCGTGGCGCGTTTTAAGTTGGGGATTAAGTCCCCTTGAATCATGAGGGTCCCTACGGGCCAACTAGCCCACCAGGAACCTCCAGTATGCGCCAGGGGCTGCGTTGCAGAGACATGTACAGAGGCCACACCCCTTTTACACCTCTCTGCAACGCAGCTCTGTGGCGCTTTCTGGACATACCTGTTGGGCTAGTTGGCCCTCAGGGACCCTCAGGATTGAAGGGGATTTAATTCCCCATCTTAAAACGTGCCACTGGGCCTGTTTGCACACATGTCACCTGAAGCCCCGCCCTCCCTTCACCACTGTGCAAACGCGCCCGTGGCGCGTTTTAAGTCGGGGATTAACTCCCCTTGAATCCTGAGGGTCCCTGGGGTGCAACTAGCCCACCATATACCTCCAAAAGCGCCACAGAGCTGCGTTGCAGAGAGGTGTAAAAGGAGCGTGGCCTCTGTACACCTCTCTGCAAGGCAGCCCCTGGCGCATACTGGAGGTTCCTGGTGAGCTAGTTGGCTCCCAGGGACCCCCAGTATTCAAGGGGAATTGTTCCCCTCTGCAAACGCGCCAGGGCGCGTTTGCAGAGTGGTGAAGGAAGGGGGCGGGGCCTGCGGGCCGATCGTTTTTTTTCCCCTGAAGGGGGCTGTGTGGCCCCCTTCCTTTTTCCTATTTTTAGGCCCTGGGGACCCCATCCCCCAGGGCCTTACCCCTTTTTTAAAATTAAAATAAAAAACGGGAAGGGGGCCGCGTGGCCCCCTTCCCTGGGCCTGTATTGGCCCCGGGGACCCCATCCCCGGGGCATGGCCTCTTTTTTTTATTTGGAGGGGGCTGCGTGGCCCCCCTCCTCAGGCCATTTAAGGCCCCGGGACCCCATCCCCGGGGCCGGCCTTGCACTTTTTTTTTTCCCCTTTTTTTTTCCTTTGGGGAGGGGGATGCGTGGCCCCCTCCGTGGCCACTTATGGCCCCAGGGACCCCATCCCCGGGGCCTGGCCTCTCGTTGGGGACTGTGGGGGTCCCCAAACCCCCACAGTCCCGCCGGCTCCCCGTGTCCTACGGGAGCCGGCATTGCTTTACACATGGGGAGCAGCTAACATGCTGCTCCCCATGTGGAAAGCAATCAGCTTTGGATATTGGAAGAGAGAGCAGGTTTCCTGCTCTCTCTTCCAATATCCAAAGCAGTTTGCAATGACAGGACGGGAGCCGCGAGGCTCCCGTCCTGTCATTGCAAACAGCAGTGTCCCGGGGTAGGCACCCGGGACACTGCAGGAGCCGGCCCTGCGGGGTGGCGGTCCCCAGGGCCACCACAGGCTCCAGGAGTGGGGCCGCGCGGCCCCCTCCCTACATTTTGAAAGCCCCGGGAGGTGGTGGTCCTCGGGGCTTGGGGTCCAAAACGGACCCCCATTTTAATTTTCTTAGTGCCCCCCGGGGTGGTGGTCTCGGGCGTGTGGGGGGCTGGAGCCCCCACACAGGTTTTTAATTTAAAAAAGAAGCCCCGGGGAGGTGGTGGTCTCGGGGCTGCGGGAGGGCTCAGAGCCCTCCCGCACCATTATACATAAAGCCCCGGGGTGGTGGTCCCCGGGCTTGGGGGCCCTTAGAGGCCCCCACACATAAAATTAACCCCCCAGCATGCCCCCGGGACTTGGCCCACCCGGGGCCAATTAACATCGAAGCGCGGAGACCGCGCTTCAATTTTTTTCGGCAGGATTCGCGCTCCCTAAGCGCATCCTGCCGATTTAAAAAAAAAAAAATTTTTATTTTGCCCAGGGGGTCCTTGTGGGACCCCTGAGCAGACCTAGGGGGTCAGGGTGTTTCTACCCTGCCCCCTTTGTGCGCTTTGCGCACTTGTTTCTGTCCCTCGGTTCTACCGAGGACAAAATGGCTGCCAACACTTCCTGATTTGGAGTGTTGACAGCCAATTAACATAAAGCTCGTGCTCGGGAGGATCCGCGGCCCTAGATATCACTATCTTTTTACTTTTGATTTTCTCAGCAACTACTGAACGGATTTACACCATTTAACAAAAGGGTTCTTTCTGAACCAAGAACTACCTCTTTGCCAAATTTGGTGTAATTCCGTTCAGCAGTTCGGGCTGTAGCCGTGTCTAAAGTTTCCTATGGAAAATTGCATGGGGAAAACGCGTTTTGGGACCCCCTTTTTCTCGGCCCCCGCTTGACGAATCCCCCGAGACTTTCAGGGTAGGAGCGGACCGGAGCGCCCCACAAAGTTTGAAAATTTTGCGAAGATACGTCAACCGGCAAGAGAGTTATTTCAAATAGAATGTCGCGGATTTCCTATGGATAATAGGTTGTAACTATAACTATCTACTGGCGACCGCCAGTAGATATATATATATATATATATATATATATATATATATATATATATATATATATATATATATATATATATATATATATATATATATATATATATATATATATATATATATATATGTATATATATATATATATATATATATATATATATATATATATATATATATATATATATATGTACACATAAGTGTAACATAAAAAATGTTGCCTTTATGTCCAGGGCTACAGCAGCCCAACTCAGACCGCCGCAATTCAGTCCAGGAACTCCGGGTCCTTTTGGATTAGAAGGCGATATATATCTACATATCTCCCTATATATAGAGATATAGAGAGATATATAGATATATATTGCGGCAGTCTGAGTTGGGCTGCTGTAGCCCTGGACATAAAGGCTACACTCCTCTGTATAAAAAGGAATACCTAGACACTTCTGTGCTGTGAAATCTGTTTAATGAAAACAGCTTCCCCTGGTGTGTTTCAGCAGTAGCCTTGGTCACGGTCAAGAGTGAAGCGCACTCATAAATTACGAATAGTGTATGGAAATGGTTAAACAGTGAAAAAGGACTATTCACTACAGATATCCACATACCAGTGTTAGAACAAGCACAATTTTAGAGTCTGCATAAACATTCAATATGGCATTGGAAATGCATTCTAGAGTGACTGCTCACCACTTCTATCGATCTCATATGCACAAAATGTGAAAATAATGAAACTATTAATCATACAATATTCAGTTCAAAATTGCTTGTGCATATTACACTAACGTACCTATAAAAATGTCAATTATCCATATTGTGCTTCAGGATTTCTCGCCAGAAGAGTGGTGGCCAGAGGGTACGACACCCCCACCTGATATGGTAACGGTGGCAAGAAACCTAGGAGTGCAGTTTGACTCCTCCCTCAGCTTCAAACCACATGCATTGAAGGTTGCAGGGACATGTTTCAACCTCATAAAATCTTTGAAGAAATTCTTCGATCTACTCCCACTCGCAGCAAGGAAATCAGTAGCGGTCGCCTTGATACTGGCGCGACTGGACTACTGCAATAGCCTCCTGGCAGGAGCCAACAAGCAAACATTAAAAAGACTCCAGGTGGTCCAACATGCAGCAGCACGGCTGGTGTTAAAACTTCCACGAAGATCCTCCGCTTCTACAGCTCTGAAAACCCTTCACTGGCTCCCATTACACAAGAGAATACTCTTCAAGGTTCTCCTTATCACCTTTAGAGCCTCACTCAAACTGGGGCCTCAATATCTTGCATCAAGATTCACCCCCTACAGTACAACTAGAACCCTCAGGTCATCATCAGCCAATTTACTTAAACCTCCCAGCTTCAGATGCAAAACGAGGGGAGGAAAAACAATTACAGCATTAGGCACCAAAGCCTGGAACCTACTACCATCACATCTGAGAATGCATAAATCTGAAACACAATATAGGAAAGAACTAAAGACTTGGATTTTCGGAGCCCCAGATGAACTTTGCCTCTCTCTCATCTAAGAACTTCTGAGCAGCCGCTCATCTTCCTTGCCAGCGTCAGGATGCTCCTTTCGGAGTGGCAGTTAGCGCTTTACAAATACCAATTTTCATTTCATTTCATTTCATTTCATTTCAAACATTCCTAATCCTATGGCATAGATTGAAATTAATGCATAATGGTCCATGTCATAATCATGGAGATGGAAAAAAAAATTATATTACAAAAATACAAAAAAATCTACCCAGGTAGACAGTGTTATTAAATACACAATGGTACTTCCCATTATATGTTTCACTATTGGGCATGGTATTTCATGGCAATTCACAATGCTAGTTGCAGCATTAACAGAACATAAATACATATGTTGGCAAGGCGCCCGTGCATCACAAGGCCATGCCCACCACTGACACCATGGGAGCAATTCACGGTGACTGCGTAGTTCTACCTAAAATGTGTATGGCATGTCCCGAATACATCCAAAATACATATTGCCATAACTAAGGAAAATCTCAATGAGTACTAGTTATAAGAAATAATAATAAAGAAAAACAAATCCACCCTACTTGGAGACACGCAGTTCACCAGATGTACATGGTGAAATAAAACATACTTTACCACTCAAAGGAGGTGATGCCATCAGACTAACTACCCAGAAGAGTTCCCCATAATCAACCAAAGTTCACCAAATATGCCCAAGTGTGGTAAATCTCTCATCTGATGAAAATCTTGATGGATTACTCTTGAAAAAGGTTGAGAAAAGTACACAGTTGTCTACTCTCAATTCTCAAAAGTGTGGATACCTGAGTGAAAAGAAAATATAAATATTCTTTAAAACCAAGTTAATATACACTATACTCAAGAAGTCCGAAAAAAGTGAAAAAATGTTAATGTATATCATGAATACATATTGTCCCAAATGTACTGACATTTCTTTCCCCCAAGTTTAGGCCAGTAGGTGCAAAGTGTCAAAATCAAGGATGAATTTTGATTAAAAAATTTGCAATTTCTTCTCCCTACTGACCCCTCCAATATCTGGCTTAAAAGCATCTTCTACTACAAAATGCAGTAGTTTGTTATTCTGAAAATACATTTCAGCGAAGTGCCTTGCCCCAGGGAACTGCTTGTCATTGTGGCGTATAGCTCTCATGTGCTCCAAGACCTGTTTTTTAGCCTTGTATATGGTACTCCCAATATACATTTTGCCACAAGAACATATTAAACAATACACACAGTCCTCTGTATTACACATTAGAACTTTCCTGATTGTGTATTCCCTGGAAGTACTAGGGATCATGAGTCTGGGGCAATTTGAGCTAATAATACAGGCCTTACACTTCATACAGAAAAAGAAACCACCCCCTATTGTGGGTTGCTCTTGGGAGTGTGTTGTGTAACCAAATTGTGGCTAGATTGTCTCTTAGAGAGCGACTTTTCCTGAAAGTCAGCTATGGTGCTCTATGTATGTATTTGTTTATTATTTCATCCGTCTATAGTACAGGCCAATGCTTATTGAATATTTTTCTGAAGTTGTGAGCTTGATTTGAAAATGTTGTGATAAATCTTACATTCTTAGTCTGCTCTTCCTACTGCCTGACAATCGGGTGTAAAAGATTTGTTATGGGGACTTGGTCTACTCTTTCGTTAGCCTGTTAGATGACCTTACTATAGTAACCCCTTTTCCTGAAACCGTGCTTCATGATCTCCCTTTCTGTTTCAAAGATTTTAGGCGTACTACAGTTCCTTTTGGCTCGTAAAAGTTGCCCATAAGGGATGCAGTAAATTAGACTAGCATGCGGTTCACTGGTAGCAAATAAAAGACTGTTGCCTGCAGTTTGTTTGCAAAACAGTCTGGTATGCACAGCTACTTCAACGTTAAGAAACTCAATCTTAGTCTGTTTGTCCAGTGAAATGCAAGTTCAGATAGTTATCATTTAAGACAGTAATAAAATCTTTGGCAGAACTTTCATCCCCTCTCCAATTGACAAACACATCATCTATAAACCTGATCCAGAGCACCACCTGCTCCTCCTACTAGCCCATGAACACGTTCACGTACCTGGGGGTGAAGCAGGCGCCCATTGTGGTGCCCTGTATCTGCCGATACAGTTGTTTGTCAAACAGAAAGTAATTGTTGTTAAACAATAACTGATCATGTCGAGGATCATCTCGGAGTGTAGGAGAAAGGAAATATATCTAGCTGTCATGAAATGCCTACATGCTTGGATACCTTGATCGTGTTTGATGCTAGTATGCAAGCTACTAACATCTAAGATTACCAGTGTAAACCCATCCTCCCAGTGTATGCCATCTTCGGACGTCAGAAAGTGAGTAGTGTCTTTGATATAGGCAGGAAGTGCCGAAACAAATGGTCTCAGATAATGATCGATGTATTTGGAGATATTCCTCAACAATGACCCAATCTAGGAAACAATTTGTCTCCTAGTGGGAATCTCAGGGTTTTTGTGTAGTTTTGGCAAAAGGTACAGAATGGGGATTGTTGGGTGATGACACCAGAGAAAGAGGTATTCCTCCCATTCCAGGAGTCCTTTTTCCCTCCAATCTACTAACATCTCACCATACCTACGGTTTGCAGTTGCTACCTCTATACTGTAAAATTCTTCCCTCCTTTGATTTAATAACTGGAACTCCTTTAAAAAATTCTTCTTGTGGGTTCCTGCTTGTGGCCATATGACAAAGTTGTATCCAGAACTGGTGACACATTACTATCAGATAAAATTAAACAGCAGGAGATAGAGGGAAGATACTGGAGCCACTCTTAGTCCCCCTAAACAATATCAAAAAAACAACAAAAGAGTGCAGCCAACAAATGAAGAGCCAGCAAGAGAAGTCACTCTTGTGTTTTAAAAGAACCCTCACTCAGCAACCCGGTTGGTGACATGCTTCATCATTCGGTTCCCACCAGAGAGGCCGAGTGCCTTTTTAAACCACTTTTCACTCACCTTTTGTACACTCACATCACATATAAACTCGCTCCGCTGTACTCAGGCGTCGTAGCACACCAGGGAGGCACACAACCTCTCTGGTGGGAACACAATGATGAAGCATGTCCCCAACCAGGTTGGTGAGTGAGGGTTCTTTTAAAAAACAAGAGTGACTTCTCTTGCTGGCTCTTCTTTTGTTGGCTGCACTCTTTTGTTGTTTATTTGACATTACTATCAGAGACATCACTTTCATCAGGTTCTGAGATTACCTGCAGATTACTTTTGCTGTGGATGGAGTATTGGTAGATTCTATATCTTTATACATATGAACATACTTTTTGTGAAAAGTGAGTATTCTCCCTGCATGGTAATCTTTGAAATAATGTACAAATTTCCTTTGTTTTTTACTAGTTAGATGTATAACCATTTGTTTCTAAGCACAAGTGCTGCTACACAAGAGTGTGTCAGCTCAGACATATAAAGCAGCTCCACTCCCAGCAAAGCTAGTAAGACAACAAACTGACTAGGCTCTGATCCAAAAAGCCAAATGGGTACTTACCGCTTACTTCGAAAGCCTGCAAATTGGGTCCTCTTTGCTCAGCTGTTGACTTCCTTTCTGCGGGATAACTCCAAGTGCCCTTGTGTGGTCTCCGACATCGAAATAGAAATGGAATTTTAAAAAAACTTAGAAATTCACTAAAACAACAAAGGTTATAGGGACATTATAATTAGGTTCAGATTTTACACACACAAAGCCATAGAAATTCAGGAGTTATAGTTATACTCATCTCAAGAAACTATAACTCGTGCCCTAAGGTAACTATAACTCGCACCCCCGCCATGTACAGTTTTCTCATCAATAATTTTATTGAAAATGTTATACTGATATTATCAATGATGTCATAGAAGATGTCATGACTGATGTGGGATAGTTAGCAGTGTATGGCTTGGGCACCAGTTTATTGGCTCAAAAATTACGCGTTTCCGCTAGCAAGTCGCCTTTGTCAAGTTGAAATGTGTCTATGAATTAAAACGTTTATATCCATGATTGGAATTATGTCTAGGCCCCCCGGAGATTTTGAGGAAGAGGTTCTCCAGCAGGAACTAATAAGGGCGAAAGAGGAATTAAAAAACTTTTTTATTCTCAAGGAGATTTCTGGGAGCAAAGCATCTCAACAAAAGGTTTACGAAGAGAGCCAGCACATAGGTAAATTCTTAGCCTGGTCAACAAAAACGCATCAGAGTAGGCAATCAATCCCACAAATAAGAGATCCCAGTACTGCGAGTCTGGTTAATGATAAAGATAGAATCGCCGAAATCTTTGTGCCTCATTTTAGGAAGATCTATGCGGAAGCCCAGCTAGTCAGCCCTCAGGCTCTTGTGGATTATTTTATGACAATCCATTTACCCACGACCTCCGAGGAGGACTGTAAGGCGTTGAACGAACCGATTACAGCTGCAGAATTAAGGGAAATTGTAAAAGAAATGGCGAGTGCTAAGGCAAGTGGTAACGATGGGATTCCGATGGAAGTCTATAAATTGTTTTTAGATGAACTCTCTCCCCTTTTGGTATTCCTCTATAATCAGATTATGGATGGACTACCTGTCTCTGGCAGATTTAAGGAATCAGTTGTGATCACTATTTTAAAGAAGGATATGGACCCTAAAGACCCAAGCTCCTACCGCCCAATAAGTCTACTAAATGTAGACTACAAGCTTTTCATGAAAATTTGGGCAAATAGGATCTCGGGCTGTGCACAACAGGTGATACATGCAGACCAAACAGGGTTCCTGCCTGGAAGATCGATGTCTGCAAATACCTTTTTTCTGATTCAGGCTATCGACTATTTTTCAGCTAGGAAGGATAGTGCGGCCATTTTAATGATGGACGCAGAAAAGGCATTCGATCTGGTGGATTGGCAGGCTCTTTTTTTATCTTAGGGAAGTTTGGCTTTCCACTCTGCCTGATTGAGATGTTAGAGGGAATTTATAAGGGGGCAATCGCAAAAATAATCATAAACTCAAATCAGGCGGGTGAAGTGGCGATAAGGCGGGGTACTAGGCAGGGATGCCCTCTCTCCCCCCTTTTATTTTCTCTTTTTATTGAGCCACTGGCGATAAAGATTCGCTTCAATACATCAATTCGGGCTCCCCTATTAGGAATGGCAAAAATTAAGCTGTTTGCCGATGATTTGATCTTATATTTAAACACAGACAAGTTGAATATCCAGTTGGCCCTTGGAGAAATCCAGGCGTTTACAGAGCTGGGGGCTATAAGGTCAATCAGTCCAAAACGGAGCTCCTCTTATTCAATTCACTGGGACCCGATCTTCCGGAAGGGATAACATTTCGGCCTTTAAGACCTATTAGATATTTGGGCCTTTACGTTACAGCCGACTTCTCTCAACTATTTCATTTGAACTATGTTAAAACACTTAATAAAATAAAAAACCTTTTAGAAAGATGGTCGCTTCTACCATTGACTATAATAGGCCGAGTCTCCCTAGTAAAGATGTTGATACTTCCCTTGCTGATATTTCTGTTCTTAAATCTTCCTCTAAAAATACCAATCTCATATTTTAATGAAGTAGATATGGTGATTCGTGAGTTTGTATGGGCAAAAAAAAAACCTTGGATTAAGTTATCCATTTTACAATTGGATGTAGAGCAGGGAGGGCTTGCACTACCTCATTTATCTACCTACTATCAAGCTGCACTATTTAGTTTAATAGCTCAGCTAGCGGCCCCTTCCTCGAATTTCAATAACTTTTTATTTAGTCTCATGCTAACAGAAAGTGCAACTAAGTTACCAGCATTCCTGCGCACTTCAAATCTACCAAAAAAGACAAGATACAAGGTTGTGAATATATTTCTAAATCGCATACAGCGGTTCAATAAGATTTACAATGTCCCAACATGCCATGCATATTCCTCTCTTCAAGACTGTGAGCTATGGGGTCGTCAGCTCTCACAAAAGGGGATGCAGTCATATAATATGCTAGGCTTTCGCAAGCTAGGTTACTTTTACAATGGCATTAATTTGATAACGTGGGAAGCTTTTGTAGCGCAATTCGAACCCCAGAGCCGTGATCTCTGGTTAAGCTTCAGGCAGATTATATGCTTTCTCTCGAATAATTATAAAGAAATCAACGAGAGGGCAAGAACAATTTTAAAAGCAGCCTTCGAGTTGAATCTAACTGGTATTGGTAATTGGTATTGGTTACTGCGACAGGACACGAATAAGAGTCTTGTCGAAACAATGCTCCCTAAAATTGCTCAGGAAACTAATTGCTGGTTTAATATCCAAAAATGGCAACGAGTCTGCGAGCTTGGCCAAAGGGCTCTGAGGGCGGCCAACTTTAAAAGGATGTCTTTTATTTCAAGATGGTTGGTCTACTACACTCCCCTCAGACTACATAAATGGTTTCCTTCAATCCCGAATGAATGTTTTAGATGTAAATTGCCGGAGGCAGGCGACTGGACACATATATTTTTTACATGTCCTAGATTACAACACTTCTGGGAGGAGGTGTTTAGGTTTATCAGTGACTGTATGTCAATGGTAATCCTACCATCTACATTGCTGGCCTTATTTGGTTTTTCCTATGCAGCCAGTCAGCTACCACAATATAGGCAATGTTTTGTTTTGACGGTCATAGCAGTAGCCAGATCTTTAGTGTTGCAAAATTGGAGATCATAGAGGGTACCTACAATGGGACAGTGGCTTCTTAAGTTGGACCGGGCCTACCAATTTGAAGAGGCCTATGCGAAAAGGATAGGGGCGCTTCGGAGATTTAGGCTGACTTGGGAGGGCTATGTTTTGACCACACACGCAAATGACAACATGTAATTCAGGCAATTTCTTGCATAATGTAAAGTGTGGGGTTTTAATTTATAGTCTGCGTGTTTCTTAACTGTTAAGTTGAGGCCAGTCTGCAGTAAAAATCGGAGGTGCTACTCAGAATGCTGGCTTTTATATCATGTAAAATAGAATATGAATTTGCACTATTTATTGTTTATTTAAATATGAGATTGGATATTATGTAAGTTTGTCCTTTTTATGTATCTTGGCTATCATGTTTGCTATTCGCTCTCAATAAAAAAAATATATATATGTCCATGATTGGTGGGTGTTAAATTTCAACTTGACAAAAGGCTACTTGCTAGTTGAAATGCGTTATTTTTGAGCCAATAAACTGGTTTATGGATTTTGGTGTGGCGCTTCTCCGTTCTTACTTGAAGTGTGGAAATGATTGGATTTTGTATGGAGTGCAAGCCGTTGCTGGCACCCACATCGGGAGGTGGTGGGAAGCAGCTTGCTTGCAGCAGCAGAAAGTATATATATATATAGGAGACATTGGCACTTAGTCAAACTGGACCTTATCATTGGCAAACTAGTCACCCCTAGCGCCAATATCACATACCGCAGAAGTAACTCACTGAGTGATATGTTGGTCCACAGCCTGATGGAACCTACCCAGAAACATAGCAGCACATGGTTAAGGGAACTCCCAGGATTCCACAAGTGTGGAAAATGCAAGGCATGCATCCACAGCACAAATGTTAAGACAGTTCCCCTACCGAACGGCAAACAACACAAAATCCAACCCTTTATCAATTGCAACACTGAGTTTGTTGTTTATGTGTTATTGTGTGTTTGCGGCTTAAGGTATGTTGGCTGCGGCTTAAGGTATGTTGGCAGCACGATCTTTCCGGTGAAAAACGTGTCCTGGAGCACTTGAGGGCAATTAGAAATAATGATGTAACATATCCCATGGCTAGGCACTGCAACACTACTAGGACAGTGAAATCTGCACTGATAGTTTCCATATCACACTGTAAAAACTCTCTCCTGTCTCCTCTCTCTTCTCTCTCTAGATGCCACCGGATTGCTTTAATCTCATTGTTCATGTTCTTACCCCCGTCTGGTATTTCACACACGGGGTATGGGATGTCTGTACTTCACATGGACTTTTGGGCTTTACACGACTCATAGCACCCATGTTACACTGTTAACGTAGCCATTTTTGCTATTTTTATGCTAGTTTTGTGCTGTTTTTGTGTTCTCTCACACGTGTCGTTTTCACCTTTCTTCCTGCTTCTCTTTCCTCTCCTCTCAGTTTCCCTGTTTCGCCCCCTTTCTCTCCCTTCCCCCCAAGGTCACTGGACCATTTGACATGTTACATAATGCAATATGGGGGACTTTCCTTCTGGGCAACAGAAGGGAATATGTAGTAAATGTATCTACCTGCACTTGCAATTCCCTACGTATATCAAATGTCTGGATTTTTTACCCTGTATCTATATTTATATATTTATTTATTTTCTGTTTGGGTGAGACACCCTTTATTTTATTTTTTTGGGATGAAAACGCTGTTTTTATTTTTCAAAAAGTTTTGACTAATGTAGTCTTTCTTTTCTATGACTGATGAGTTTGCATTTTTCTGTAAATGCCCAAAGTCTTTTTCCTATGTTGATTTTTTCTTTCAATTGTGTCTCACTGTATGCTACAAATACATTGCCACAATGTTTCTTCCCTAGCTTTGACAAAGACCTCCCGGTCGAAACGCGTCAGCTTCTTTAAATAAATAGTTTTTGGACTTACCTGGAGTGCGAGCACTTTCTTGTGGCGCGGCTGCGTCTGCAAGGACTTTCAAGCAAATTTGACGGGTTCTGCGCCCGTCTGCCCAGCACCGGCCTTGTTTGGTGGATGCAATCGGATTAAAGCAGCAAACTCTTCCTGCGGAGGTATCCGATCTCCGATTCCCGCCGACTGTGTTAGGCTCATCCGGATTTGACATCTGACCTGCACTAATACCAAGCGGCTGCTACGGCTACACAGAATTCCTGAAGGAGACAAGTGACGGCTCTCAGCATGCTGTAACAGTGTATCCGGCATTACAGGATTATCCTACAAGGCAGAGGTGCCACACTGAACGTGACCAATCTACATGTTTGTGACGGCAGGTACGTGTCCTCGGTTCTCAGAACCAGCACGGTATTGACTTTATGGGACACAAACATTGTTTTACTGTAAAAACAATCTGCCTGGATGGTTCCCCGAGCGTTATCTTCTACCTAAAATGAGGGGGAAATCAATATTGCTTAAGAGATACGAGGGGACCGCAACCATGTGCGAAGCAATACGCAAGCGACTTGGCGTCGCTAAAGACCTTTTCAACGAGGAAGAAGAGGTCAGAGGGCAAAGTGTTACTGCGGATGCAGCGGGCACGCACAAAGACAGTGCTTCCCTGAAACAGACACTGGGGGCCAATGAGAAGCTGCGCAGAAAGCAGATCAATTGCAGTTGGGAGGTGATTTCATTGGATAATTATATAGAAGTGGGGCGAGTGCCACGAGGACTCCACATCCTAATCACATCCACTTACCAGGATCCACACCCCAAACTACTGGAAGAGTGGTCAGCCCTGATGGCCACCACTTGCAAACAAATGCTAGGCCTTCTATCTAAATATGCAGCCTTGGAGTTGGAGCAAGTGATAACGGACCTTAAAGACTTGCAGGATATCCTTGATAAGCACCCCCAGCAGGAGGAGATACAGGCTTTTTACAAAGAGTTGGATGGCAGACTCACCAAATATGAGGATGAAATAAAAACCAAAAAGAAATGGAAATTCACGCGGGATAAGAATGACTATGCCTCAAGACGAATTCTAACTTTCGGAAGGAAGTATGATGGTGCGAGGAAGGAGTTCAGACGCACATATGCCCTGAGACAGCAAGAGGTAGCCACCTCAGAATCAAGCTCGGATATCTTAGACTTAGACGAGAGGCAAGCATCCTTTGGCAGTGGCATTGCTCCTTTCACAACGCTGGAGGAATACAGTTTTTTACGGCAGAGCCAGGGACCAAGGCGGAAGCCACCAAAAGAAAAAGAGAAAGGAGAAAGCAACGCCAAAGGAAAAGCCGGAGGGGCGGAGGAGGCAAAGGAAATCGAAAAACCTCGTGGGAAGGGAGTCAGGTTCAGCAAGAGGAACAAATAATGGGTGAGCCTATTTTCACTGTTATCAATCTTTCTTCCCATACCCTCACTCCAGAAGAACGGTCTCTCTTGGAGTTAGGCCTCTCTTTGCCCCACGAGTAACATTGACTATCCCCGCACCCGAATTGACATTTTTTTGTTTGCCAGAAAACTGAAACTCCTCAAAACCCACACTCTCAAAGGCTCAAGGTTGGTGCGAGATGGGGCGATGACTAGCAGCGACCCTGCCACTTTGAATACTCCCTCCAATCTCCTCTCCATTGGGGATATTGGAGGCCTGGCCTCTCTGAGGGAACTGGAACTAGGTGATAGGGATTGGACATCCGAGCGAGAACTCTTGGATGTTCTGGGCCTGGATACCGGCAGGAGATGCCGCAGCAATTTTAAACCTAAGTCCAGATTTAATCCCAACACCCCCCATGACAATATTGATTCCTTCCATGAGGCAGTGGTATGGGACATGCTCAAATTTAAAACTGGTAACAACAGCGAGGCCATGACTAACTTAACAAAAGGCCAACAAGCGGCACTCAAGTCCCTGAACCAAGCCACCACCTTTGTTATCAAGCCTTCAGACAAAGGGGGGAATGTGGTGTTATGGGATGTTAAAAAGTACATGGCCGAAGCCAAGAGACAGCTAGATTTCTCTGGCAGCTATGCCAAAGCTACGGCTGGCCAATATATTTCTACTATTGACTGTTTCCACAACATGCTTTCCAAATGGCACGCCCTTGGGCTTTTGAGCAATGATGAATTGTTATTTTTAACAGTTAAAAAACCTGTCCCTCCATGCTTTTATATGTTACCTAAAGTCCACAAACACAACACTAGTCCACCTGGTAGGCCCATCATCTCTGCGAATGACAGCCTCCTTGAGAACACCTCAATTTATCTTGATCACTTCTTATTTCCCTATGTGTGTAGCCTGCCCCGTACTGTCGTGACAGTATGGATTTTATTTCCAAGGTCACGGACATCCCATGGCAATCGAGTTATATCATGGCGACAGTGGATGTAGTAGCATTGTACACCTGTATCAACCATGACCTGGGCATCACGGCTTGCAAACACTATTTTAGGGACAGACCGATAGCCACCTATGACCACACCAATATGCTGCTCGAGATGCTTCATTTTTGCCTAGAGAACAACTACTTTCTACATGGTCAGCAATGGTATAGGCAACTGTCCGGGACTGCCATGTGCAGTTGCTTAGCGCTGAGCTACACCTGCATCTTCATGGGGTGGTGGGAGAGTGAATGTGTCTGGGCAGAAAGCTTTGCAGACTACACACAGTATCTGGTCCTTTGGACCAGATACATTGATGACATCTTTTTAATATGGGACGGTCCTCAGTCTGTTCTTGATGATTTTCTACTTGCTATGTCTGACAATGAGTAAAACCTTCAGTTCACCAGCACCACCAGCAAGAATAGGGTGGACTTCCTAGATGTAACAGTAGAGGCCCTAAATAACACCATACAGACAAGCCTACACAGGAAGAAGACAGCCGGGAATAGTATCCTCCATGCCAAAAGCCACCATCCACCCAAGTTGAAGAATAGTATCCCCTACGGGGAACTTCTTAGAGCGAGGAGAAATTGCAGCACACTTGATGCTTACAAAAGAGACAAAGGCATAATGGTAGAAAGATGCCTGCAAAGAGGGTACACACAAAAGGTAGTGGAAGAGGCCAGAAAAAAGGTGAGTGGAGTGAGGAGAGAAACCTTGCTTAAACCTAGGCCTAGGAAGGACACTAAACCAGAGATCAGACTCATCACTACATTCAATTTGGATTGCGCCAAGATCCAAGCGATTATCAGGAGACATTGGCACTTAGTCAAACTGGGCCCTATCATTGGCAAACTAGTCACCCCTAGTGCCAATATCACATACCGCAGAAGTAACTCACTGAGGGATATGTTGGTCCACAGCTTGATGGAACCTACCCAGAAACATAGCAGCACATGGTTAAGGGAACTCCCAGGATTCCACAAGTGTGGAAAATGCAAGGCATGCACCCACAGCACAAATGTTAAGACAGTTCCCCTACCGAATGGCAAACAGCACAAAATCCGACCCTTTATCAATTGCAACACGGAGTTTGTTGTTTATGTGTTATTGTGTGTTTGCGGCTTAAGGTATGTTGGCAGCACGATCTTTCCGGTGAAAAAACGTGTCCTGGAGCACCTGAGGGCCATTAGAAATAATGATGTAACATATCCCATGGCTAGGCACTGCAACACTGTACATGGCTCAACCAGAACTGAGAATCTAAAAATCTCATATTTTGGCATTGACAGGATTCCCGTGAAGAGTCGGGGTGGAGACAGGGAACGAGAACTAAGAAGACTTGAATCAAAATACATAATCAGTCTCAACACCAAACACCCGGGAGGGTTGAACCAGGACGAGGAACTTCATGTTCATTTGGGATAACGCCATCCGTCCCCTGGGTAGCCTGTCCCCACTCTGCCTGCACTCTACTACTAGGACAGTGAAATCTTCAGTGATAGTTTCCATATCACGCTGTAAAAACTCTCTCCTGTCCCCTCTCTCTTCTCTCTCTAGAGGCCACCGGATTGCTTTAATCTCATTGTCCATGTTCTCACCCCCGTCTGGTATTTCACACACGGGGTATGGGATGTCTGTACTTCACATGGACTTTTGGGCTTTACACGACTCGTAGCACCCGTGTTACACTGTTAAAGTAGCCATTTTTGCTATTTTTATGCTATTTTTGTGCAGTTTTTGTGTTCTCACACAGGTGTCGTTTTCACCTTTCTTCCTGCTTCTCTTTCCTCTCCTCTCAGTTTACCTGTTTCGCCCCCCTTTCTCTCCCTTCCCCCCAAGGTCACTGGACCATTTGACATGTTACATAATGCAATATGGGGGACTTTCCTTCTGGGCAACAGAAGGGAATACGTAGTAAATGTATCTACCTGCACTTGCAATTCCCTTCGTATATCAAATATCTGGATTTTTTACCCTGTATTTATATTTATATATTTATTTGTTTTCTCTTTGGGTGAGACACCCTTTATTTTTTTTATTTTTTTGGGATGAAAACGCTATTTTTCAAAACGTTTTGACTAATGTAGTCTTTCTTTTCTATGACTGATGAGATTGCATTTTTCTGTAAATGCCCAAAGTCTTTTTCCTATGTTGATTTTTTCTTTCAATTGTGTCTCACTGTATGCTACAAATACATTGCCACAATGTTTCTTCCCTAGCTTTGACAAAGACCTCCCGGTCGAAACGCGTCAACTTCTTTAAATAAATAGTTTTTGGACTTACCTGGAGTACGGGCACTTTCTTGTGGCGCGGCGCGGCTGCGTATGCAAGGACTTTCAAGCATATATATATATATATATATATATATATATATATATATATATATATGTATATATATATATATATATATATATTGGGAGCTTTCAGGCACTCTGCATGGTTAAATGACTTCTCAGAGTCGTTGTGCTTTGATTTTTGAGGGGTTTATTAAGGTCGCTTAGCAGATAAGTCCTTGATATTTCTTATGACAGGATTTTCTTCCAGAAAAGCTTGTCTCCTTCAACAGTAGGAGGTCCACCGACTCTCCCTCAGTAGAAGGAAAATAGGGGCAGGTAAGAAGTATGTTTGGTACTTTGATACCCCGACACCAAACACCACGGTGAATGAGGTGAAATGACTCTCTACCCCTAACAGTCATAAACCCGCTCGGGCGGTGCTCCAGAAATGTCAGTGTGTCAGTGCATTACAGAGTGAAATTTATATAAACAAAAAGACGCTATGCGTGGGCTGTTTCTCAACCTCCCTATAGTGGCTTCCCTACCTTACACGTGCGGTCTCCCTAGGCTCTCAATCCGGTACGAACCTGTGAAAGCCACACTCCTCCAGGAGTGTAACTGGCATGAGCGTCCAACCGGTGTGTCTCGTTTCTTCAGTGGCAGGTCTCTCAGGATGGACGGACTCTGATGGGACACTTGTGGCAGTTGGTGAGACGGTGTAGGTGATCCGACTGCTCCCACAGCTGTTCCTCTCTTCATCCTCTATGACAATCCTCACGGCGTCCTCAGAAATGCAGACAGCACCTTCTTCCGGGGGAATTGCAGACTTATTCTGCTTCCACGTTCATGGCTTTTACTTCCGGAACATTCTCGACTCCTCCTGATGGCCAGTCTCTCTGCCCAAAGGAGAAGGGACTTTTAAAGAAACCGGAGGAAAACACATTGCATCTGTCTTTTATTTCACACGGAAAGACGTCTCATGCCCGCAAGGGGGAGAAGTGGAGGCGAAGTCCCTGTATATCCTCGTCTTCCTGACACATCTCACCCCTTGGATTTTCCCAATCCCAATCGGGGGAAAAGGGATAATGAGACAGGAAGTCAACATTGCCCTGGTCCTTTCCCTTCCTATGCTTAACTTCAAATCGGTAGGGCAGCAAAGACAGGAACAAGTGGAGCACTCTAGGATTGTTACCACTGTACCTACTGAGCCACAGAAGGAGAGCATGGTCGGTATACGAAAGGAAGGACCTTTTTGATGCCCCACTTCATAGCTAGGCACTCCTCCTCAATAACGGGATATTTCACTTTCCAGAGAATAGCTCCCTTCTTATATAGACAATTGGTCTCTCCTGGCTTAGCTCATCCTCTTGTGACAGGACTGCACCGATGCCTACATCTGTGGCATCGATTTGCAAAATGAACGGTTTACAGAAATTAGGTGATTGGAGTACTGGGTGTGTAGTAAGGGTCCTCTTTAGGCGTTGGAAGGCTCCAAAGACAGCTGGTGAAGGATTTCTAAAACAAGCTGAGGAGGCTGTCTTTTGAGGAGATTGGTGAGTGGTGCTGCCAACTGGGAATAAATCTTCGATAGCAACCCAAGGAAAGCGTGGACGTCTCTTTTGTTGCTGGGGAAGGGAGTGTCAGCTATTGCTATGATTTTTCCCTCTTGTGGTTCTAACAGACCTTTGCCTAACAAGTAACCAGGTATTTCACCTAATCACACACAAATTTGGATTTCTTCACACTGCTGTGTAGGTGGGCCTCTTGTAGAGCAGACAGCATAGATTTAATATGCATCAGGTGTTCTTCTCAAGTCTTACTATAGATGACTGTCATATAAAAAGGCCGATGAATGTGTGAGATGTGGTTGTAGGACTGAATTCATAAGCCTTTGAAAAGTGGATGGAGCCCCATGTAGGCCAGGGGGAAGGATGGTAAAATGATACAACCCGTCGGGAGTGGCAAAGGCGGTTTTCTCTACATCTTTTGGGTTTAAGGGTACCTGCCAATATGCCTTAGTTAAGTGTATAGTGGTGATGAACTGAACATCACTGAGGTTTTCCACCAGTTCATCCTCTCTAGGAAGGGGATAGTTGTCCAGTTTTGAGATTTTATTTACAGCTCTAAAATCTATACAAATCCTGATACTTCCATCTGGTTTAGGGATGAGGACGATGCATGAACACAAGTTATTGGTGGATGGAACAGTGATCCCCATGTCTAACATGTTTTTGACTTCATTTTGTAAAGCAACTTTACAAGCTTCTGATACACGATAGAGTCGTTGTTTCACCACCACCCCTTCCTGTGTAAAGATCGAATGCATGGCCAGAGTAGTTCATCCGGTTTGTCTGAAAAGATAGTTGAGTATGCCTTTATGGTCTCCTTCAACTGCTCTTTCATGCCTTTTGAGAGATCATCACTAAAAAAAGTGTTATCAAGGGTTGACTCATGAACCCCTGGAGGGAGAGTCACATGAACTGTGCTAGGAGGAGGCCCTAACCATTTTTTTAACAGGTTGATGTGATATACCGTTTGGTGGTGTCTATTTATCTGTAACTTGTAGGATAACTTTCTGATCCTTTCCACAATTTCAAGGGGTCTCGGCCATTCATTTCTCATTTTTTTTGGGACGGAAGGTAACAGAACCAAAACCCAGTCTCCTACTTGGTATTCCCTCCACTTCTTTACCCTATCATAAAAGTGTTATTGTTTCTCTTGAGCCTTTTTTCGATTGAGATGGGCTAGCTCCCTGAATTTGCCTACTCAGGCCATTAATTGGGAAGTGTATTTAAGGTGATCCCCTGCCTTTTTTGTATTATTCTTAACTTAGGCTTCCTTCATAATCTCCAAAAGAGTTCTAGGTCTTCTACCAAAAAGGAGTTCGAAGGGGGACACCCCTAGGCTCCGCTGTACTTGGGCTCTAAGGACAAATAAGGCAAGGGGTAACAACCGATCCCAATCCTTGCCCTTCCCTGACAACATTTTTCTAAGAGTCAGCTTTAGGGTTCCATTATACCTCTCTACAAGACCATCTGTCTGTGGATGGTACACAGAAGTAGTTAGATGTTTTATATTTAACTGTTTGATTGGGTGAGATACAAAAGGGGTACAGTGGTCGGTGAGGATTTCTTGGGGAAACCCATACGTGAAAACACCTAGATAAGGAGTTGAGCAATACATTTGGAGGCCGTTGACCTTAAGGGAATGGCTTCTGGGTATCTAGTTGAGTAGTCCACTAAAATTATTATGTATTGATGCTGTCATGCTGATTGGGGAAGGGGGCCCATTAAATCCATCCCTACCCTATCAAAGGGTTTTCCTATAATAGGCATGGTTGTAGTGGCACTCCTGCGGGTTGGCAGGAGTTCTTTTTTTGACATATAGCACATTCCTGACAATACTTCTTAATCTGTGCATAAATGCCAGGTCTAAAGAAATGCTTTAGAATGGCCTGACTGGTTTTCTCAATACCAACGTGTCCGGCCATGAGTTGGGAATGGGCATAGAATAAGACTTGTTCCCTAAAGTGGAAAGGAACTAATAATTGTTGGTCCTCCCCATCTATTCTATATAATAGTCCCTTATTAATAGAAAAACAGTGGTATGAAAGGGGAGTGTTACTGTTCTCACTTCTGGCTTCTTGCCAAGCATTATGTAGGGAGGCTTTGTTCATCTGACCAGGTTGGAAATTTCGATCTAGGGCCCAGGGTTCAGAGGTAAGGAGAGCATCCTCAGACTTCCCAAGCGAGGTGGGTAAAGGATTAATGTCTCGTTCCTGGGGAAGGCTTGCTTCTTCTGACCCTGCTTTCATCTGAAGCTTCTGTTGGAGTAAGTCCGAAAAATAAGGATTGTCTGTCCCCAATATGTGTTCTTCCAGAAGGTTCTGGAGTACTCCTACTTCAAGCATGCTTTCTTGGTCCTTCTGATTCCTTACAATGAGCTTGGCTACGGGATATATTTTAGTATTACCATGAATACAGCGAATCCCGACTTGTTTGTCAGGAACAACCTGAGAAAAAAAGACAGGTCAGTTTTGATGACGGATTGTCAACATGCAGAGTTCAATAGGGTCTTTACCAAATGACCATTCATCATAAGACTTACATAGACTATAGGTCCCATTTCTTGAGCGTAATACACAGAGCGAGTAACATAGTTAATGTCCATGGGTTCTTCCTTGGTTTTTTGTTTTTGCAAAACCTGGCTTTGTGACCCCACTCTCCACATTCATAGCACTGTGGTCCATTATTGGGCTGTAACTCGGGATGTGGAGGGGGTATCTTAGGTATTTACATCGGGTCTTTCAGAGTTTTTGTTTACATTCCTGCCTATATGACCGGAATGGGTGAACTTATTCGCCCTCTCAGGTTCTATGGAGGGTCCTTTTCCCTTGAGTGAGAGTAAAGGTTGTGTCCATCTCTACTGCCTGATCCAAAGTCAGGCCTGCATACTGGTGTAGCCATTTTTGAGTGTGATATGGTAATGCATCTATATAGTGTTCCAGGCATATTTTATTAACTATATCCTCTTTACTAGTTTTGCTGGGTTTTAGCCATCTGTCACCAGCGTCCTTAAGTTTATAGAACAAGGTTTTAGGGGTATCTCAAGGTCCCACTCTTTCCTTCCGGAATCTCAGTTGTAGGGTTCTTTATCAATCCCTAATCTGTCAAGGATTGCTTTCTTCACCTCGGCGTGAGGTTTGGTGCCAGCGGCATTGGCAACTTGATAAGCTGATTGAGTCTCGCCTGTTAATAAAGGGGCGAGGTAGAAAGGCTACCTCTCTGAAGGCCATCCACTAGCATGAGCAGCCCGCTCGAAATTTAAAAGGAATGCTATTGGGTCCTCCCTGCTGGCATACTTTTGTAAGGAACATGAGGACGGACTGGTGTGGAGCCTTTTCCTTGGGTTATACCGGTGCTCAACTGATACTGACCTTCAGATATCTCAGTCAAATATTCCCCTTGGGCTTTTAGTGCATTAGTGAAGGCAGTTCTGTCATTGTCTGCAGGTGACATGTGTCTCTCCATTGCCCACTCCAGTTTCCGTTGTCCTTCTAATAATTGGTGTATTAGCTTCTCAATCTTGTTTCAGATGCTAGACACTTGCCCGCATGCTAAACCACTTGCGAGCTTTCAGGTGCTCTGCTGGGTGAGATGACTTCTCAGAGGCGTCGTGCTTTGATTTTTGAGAGGTTTATTAAGGTCAAAACAGGAGGGGAGGGTTGCTTGGCGGATAAGTCCTTCGTATTCCTTATGGCAGGATTTTCTTCCAGAAAGGTTCGTCTCCTTTGACAGTAGGAGGCCCTCCGGCTCTCCCTTGGTAGAAGAAAAATCGGAGCAGGTAAGTAGTATGTTTGGTACTATGATACCTCGACACCAAACACCACAGTGAATAAGGTGAAATGACTTTCTACCCCTAACGGTCATAAATCCGCTCGGGCGGTGCTCCAGAAATGTCAGTTTGTTAGTGCAGTACAGGGTGAAATTTACATAAACAAAAAGACGCTATGCGCAGGCAGTTTATTAGCCTCCCTATGGCGGCTTCCCTCCCTTACGTGTGCAGTCTCCCCAGGCCCTGTGAAAGCCACACTCCTCCAGAAGTGTGGCTGGCATGAGTGTCCAACTGGTGGGGTCTTGTTTATTCAGCATCAGGTCTCTCAGGATGGATGGACTCTGATGGGACACTCGTGGCAGTCGGTGAGATGGTGTAGGTGATCAGACCGCTCCTGCAGCTGTTTCTCTCTACGTCCTCGATGGCACTCCTCGCGGTGTACTCGGAAATGCAGACGGCACCTTCTTCCGGGGAATTGAAGACTTCGTCTGCCTCCATGTTCACGACTTTTACTTTCGGAGCCTTCTTGACTCTTCCTGATGGCCACTCCCCCTGTACAAAGGAGAAGGGACTTTTAAAGGAGGCTGGAGGAAAATACCTTGCATCTGTCTTTATTTCACACACACGGGAAGTTGTCTCATGCCCGAAGTGGGAAAAGTGGAGGAGAGCGCCCGGTAAGTCCTCAGTATATATATATATATATCCCTGAAAATGAGGGAAGAAATGATGAGCAGATTGGCAAAAGAGGAGGATAAAATAAAGGCCCGTAAAACATACAAATTTAAGAGAGATCGGGATGATTATGCCAATGGACAGATCTTTACTTTTGCTCGTCGTTATGATTCACTAAGGGCAGCGACGGCAAACAAAAGAATACAGGGAGACAAGGGAGCAAATAACCAACATGCTGAACTATCCTCATTGTCAGAGACAAGCTCGGTACCCGAGAGTGAATCAGAAAATGAAGGGACAAATAGAAAAAATGGAGAGCTGGGAATAAGGCTGACATTGGGGGAAGAATTGGGAATTTTAAAACAGGGCAGGAGAGAAACACTACGACCACGCAAACAAGAAATGGTAGCAAAACCACATCCCAGAGGAGACGGGGGAGACGCTAGGCCCGCAGGATATGGAGAATCTAAGAAGCGGGGCCGAGGACGGGCCAAACGGAACTAAGCAATATTGAAAGAAGCCCACAAAGTACTGATGGGAAACAAGGAAAACAAGAGGCAAACACGATAATAAATCTCGCCAATATTAACCTATCAGCACCAGAGGCTCAGATTCTATCCCTGGGATTATCTTTCTGCCCTGGAATGAATTTCCAATACACCAGAACAAAAGCGGATGTTTATCAGTTCACACGAAAATTAAAACTTAGAAAATTTCATTTATTAAGGCCTATTCTTGAGGCTACGACGACAGTCTCCACAACAATATTGGAAAAAGATATGCCGGGCCTGCAAGTCTCGGATGTAGATCTATACAGGGATATGTGCCAATTGGAAAGTGGGGAATCATCAAATAGCCAGAATATCCCCCTATTAGGCACTCAAGCTAGGCCTCAAACACCATTTAAAATGAAATCAAAGTTTGTCCCCATATCAGTGCGGGATGGTTTGGATGCCTTCAGTGATCATGTTGTTAACCAGATCAAAAAATTAACACATGCAACGAATAGATCAAAAAAAGTATATACCAGCAAAGAGACCAGATACAATCAATTGATTTCAAAACTAAGAAAGGAAGATGTGGTTATTCGAACATCGGACAAAGGCGGAAATATTGTCCTATGGCCCATGAAAGACTACTTGGAAGAAGCATACAGTCAGTTGAATGATCTTCAATGTTATAGAAAAAGTACTCCACTTAAGTATAAAAACACTCAAGATTCTCTTTTTAAAAATTTGATTGCCTGGAAGAGTTTGGGTCTTTTAAGCCGGGATGAGTACAAATTTATTAAAAAGGAACATCCAATGGCACCCCATATTTATTTCATACCTAAAGTCCACAAGAACATGGCGAAACCACCAGGCAGGCCAATTATTGCGGCATGTGATGGGCCATTGGAGAATCTCTCAAGGTACATTGATTATTTTTACAGGTGCACATGAAACAGTTAAAATCATACATCCAGGACACCAGTGACTTTTTAACTAAAATCAATGAAATTGTATGGGAATCTGATTTATTGCTGATGACACTGGATGTTTGTTCTCTATACACGTGTATCAGAAACCAAGATGGCTTGAGAGCAGTGAAGTACTTTCTCAATACTAGATCTATAATATATGCACAACATACACGTATGCTTTTAGATATGCTGCTTTTTAACTTGGAAAATAATCTTTTTCTTTTAACGGGCAGTTTTATCAGCAAATTCAAGGTGTAGCTATGGGGGCCAGTTGCTCCCCAGTTACGCCTGTCTGTTTATGGGCTGGTGGGAGGAACTGGTCCTCATGCGTAAATATGAACATGAGTATACCACCAATATTGTATCTTGGATGCGTTTTATAGATGATATATTTATTGTGTGGAGAGGGAGTGAAGAAGGTGCGTTGAAATTTATCAATGAAATCAATGAAAACAATTTTAACCTTAAATTTACCTCAACAATCAGTAGGCACATAGTGACTTTTTTGGATGTCCAGGTTTTAGTTAGAAATAATGTTTTAACTACCACCCTTTTTACCAAACCGACGGCAGGAAACACACTTTTACATGCGTCGAGTGCACATCCTCCACATTTAATCAAGAGCATTCCCTACGGGGAAATGCTCCGCATCCGTAGAATATGTAGTGATCCAGAGGATGCAAGGATGAGGCAAATGGAAAGTCGTGCTAGATTTTTAGCCAGGGGGGTACAGTAGTGAATCAGTAGACGCTGCTATAAGAAAGTCTCAAGCAAGGTCGAGGAGGGATCTCCTCACCTATAAAACAAAAACGTCACAGGAAGATTTGCAACAGAATATGCAGCCTGTTAGACTGATTCTAACTTACTCAAAACAGGAAAAACAACTGCGGAGCATCATAAGACACAATTGGCACTTTATTCGGGAAGATCCAGTAATAGGTGACCTGATGCCCGCTAATCCATCAATCTCCTTTCGCAAATCATTAAGCATGGGGAACATGTTGGTTCAAAATAGTCACGACAGCTGTCATAAAGATATGTGGTTAACAATAAGAAAAGGTTTCTTTAAATGTCTCTCGTGTAAGGCCTGCCAATTTGGAATAAATGTTAAAACGTATACAACTGCTTTTTCAGACACTGTCAAAGAAATTAAACAGCATCTTACTTGTAAGACTGAATATTGTGTATACGTATTGGAATGTGACTGTCAATTGAAATATATAGGCAGCACAAAATTGGCAGTTCACAAACGTGTCCTTCAACATATCAGGGCGATTACTAATAAGGATCAAAATTACCCTGTTGCAAGACATTTTCAAACTGTTCACAACAGCAATCCACAATTGTTACGCTATTATGCCATTGAAGCCATACCTATCATGAAAAGAGGGGGTGACAGAGAAGCTAAATTGAGATGCCTGGAGACGAGTTACATTTTAGAGTTTGATTCCAAGTCTCCAGGCGGGCTCAATATTACAGAAGATTTGCATACGTTTTTATAACTGATGATGTCAGTCCCCTATAGGCTAGGCATGTAATAGTGGGTGAGGCAATTAGAATGCAATAATGAAAAGACACCTTTTTTCTTAAAAATTATGTCTAAAGAACCTTGGGTAAGAGCCACTATAATATTGAAGCCACTAAGAATTTTTAGAACTAGCCTAAATTTTATAGGAATGGTTTTAGACTTAGGGTGGTTTTTACAGTGATGTCTCAAAGTTTTTTACAATTTTACAAAAGGTTTTTTATGGCATGATTTTAAAAGTTAATGTCTTATCAACACCTCCAGAAATCTCCCCTGTAACATGGTGTAATTTAAGAGCTTTACAGCAAGATGTATTTAAAGAATATACTATGATAATCTGTACCTATGTAAAATGAATTTATACGTCTATTCCTTCGGATATTTAATATTTATAGCACTATTGATTTTAATTCCAAGTACTGTAGCACTGAGTCACTTTATCTGCCCATTTAAAGTATGTCGATAATGTTAGTAAATGATTTACAGATGTGCATAAATGCATTGAAGCAAGTATAAACAAGGGGAAAAAACGCACAATGAAACCATTGTTATAATGGTGTAACATTGAATTAATAGATTTATCTGTGATCTACATATATATATTAAAATATATATAAAAAAGATATGAACATTATAGAATGTATGGAGCAGAGGAATCCGTGAAATGTTAAAGTATTTAAACTTAAGGAAAAAAGGAAAAATGCCCTTTTTTTAGAGAAATTTGTTCACTACAAAAAACTTTTATATCACATAGGGTTGGTGAAGGCCTGTTTTCACTTGTGTATTGAGATATTTTGTATGTGGATGATGCTTTTATTCTTACATACGATATCATTTTAATGGAAATTATAACGTGTCAAGAGGCATTTAAGCAGGTATTTAGCCTGAACCAATATAAACAATTATGTGGTTATATAATGTTACATCATGATGTGGACAAATATGTATGAGGTTGAATAGAAATTATAAACAATAACTAAAACAAAAAAAGATTTGTAATGAAACAGGAGGCATTTATGCATATAATGTATTTTTAACATGTTTTCTATTTCCATGATCTTAATTAAGCACGGGCCCTTTAAATGTGAGGGTGAAGCTGCTGAGCGTTGTCATGTGATCAAGGCCGCTTGTACGGCCGAAACGCGTAATTGCAGAGGACTGGTGAAATAAATGAAATATTTTGCACTTAATGAGGTCTGCACTCGTTTTTCCGAAGGATTGTGGCGAGGAGAGGAATATATATATATATATATATATATATATATATATATATATAATACAGTTACAAATTGCTGTGCACTCAGGCCATGATTAAAGGTATTTAATTCAAAATTTTACACAAACCCGATCAAACTGACAAATGCGTTTCAGCCTCCTGGCTTTCGTCAATGTCAGTGAGTACATATAAAAAGTCACTATTTAAACAAAAATGCATTCAATTGGTTCGCAGTAGAAGTGAAAAAAATGTATAAAGAAATAGAAAAGGGAACTATAAGTTGTGAAGTTAGCCTAGAAATGGTGTCGGCCATTTTAACACTATACAAATTGATTAGTTCATCAGTTCATCATTAGAAATTATCATATATAAGTACAAATACATTTCTAATTAGAATTTCGGAGCTAAAAAAATTCATATGTATAATACAATGTTAAACAAAGGTTAAATTCACGCAATAGTCAGCCCTTAAATTTTCCACTAAATTGAATTCAAATCAAATGGGCTAGCTCCTCCTATCCTATATATATATATATATATATATATATATATATATATATATATATATATTGATACACTAGATACACACTAGAACATATAGTGTGTCTTTAGGGTTCAGGGGAAGGACGTGTGGTTATGTTTCTGGGAAATTTGAATGGTCTAGGTGTGCAGGGTTTCTTAGTATTTAGGAGAGTGTGTGGAATAGATGTGATACAGGGGTGTGTTGCATATTCAAGAAAGAAATTTGGGAGGATTTACTCCCTCTATAAAGATTTTGTTAAAAAGTTACCTAGCTACGTTAAGGACACAGGGGATTTCTTAAACAAAATTAATGACATTGTGTGGGAAGAGGGTCTAATTTTAATCACATTAGACATTGAGTCGCTTTATACAAGCATAAATCATGAAACCGGACTCAATGCAGTTAAATATTTTCTGGACAGTAGACAATGTGAATATTACGGGCACAACAAAATGTTATTGGATTTGATCTCGTGGTGTTTAAACAATAATTTTTTCCTATTTGGTAAGGAAACCCTGAAACAAATCAGAGGCGTGGCTATGGGATCCTGTTTCTCCCCCAGCTATGCTTGTTTGCATGTTGGCTGGTGGGAGGAACAGGTTCTCACAAAAATTGACAATGTGCATCAAGTGCTACATTGGTTACGATATATAGATGATGTATTTATGATATGGAAGGGAGATGAGGAGAGTGCTAAGAAGTTTATTATGTATTTAGGAAGACAAGGGTGCCCCAATATGTGAACCTGGGGTAATATGTAGTTTAAAGGAACAATGGTTCTAGAGTGGCCTAAAGGGTCCAAGGGGAAGTAACCCTGTAGAGGGCACTGAGGTAAGTAAAGGAATAGGAACTTAATTCATAAAAGAGAGCAGTAGGAAATATAACGAGGGACATATAGGTCAATGTATGACAAGTGTTTATTACACAATGAAGGTATTCAGGTGCTCACACAGTAAGTGACAATAAGCGTGACGTGAGAAGTGAGGGTGAACTTAAAATAATGACATCGCATTGACAACAATAATAGAAGCTCCTTTAAAGATGTTTACAGAGTATAAGGAGTTCATGTTGTAGGGGGTCGACGACGTTTCGAACTCAATTATTCGAGTTCATCTTCAGGACAAAAAGTGTGAGCAACTTGAATTGAGCTGAAGAAAGAATTGTAATTAATATCCTTGGTAGAGGCGTCTGCGTAGCGCTGTACTTCTTAAGGTGACCGGGATAGCCTGCGAACTAATGCGCGTTTTGGTGGGGCCCGGTAGGGGGGAAAACAAACTTGGTTTACTGGGAGCGATTGCTTAAACCACTTCGCCGCCGCTTATTCCTCGCACTCAGCGCGGATTTTCCCTTGAGCAGGACACGCTCCTTTCATCTCCCAGGCCTCCATTTACTGAACTGTGACCGGCCAATTTAATTAATTCCCCGGCACAGCACATTGCCATTTAGCGGCGAAGTGGTTTAAGCAATCGCTCCCAGCAAACCAAGTTTGTTTTCCCCCCTACCGGGCCCCACCAAAACGCGCATTGGTTCGCAGGCTGTCCCGGTCACCTTAAGAAGCACAGCGCTACGCAGACGCCTCTACCAAGGATATTAATTACAATTCTTTCTTGAATCTTTCTTTTTAGGATCACTGAGATAACCCACAAGCAAGGCTTGGAGTGGGCCAGAAGTCGATTCAGACCCATACACTGTTTTGATAGGTTTGGAATTAGCTTTATGAACAATATGTATGGCAGGCTCTTTAATGTCATGTGCGTAACACATCTATAGTGATAGCTGAGAGTTTACAAAGATTAGAATATGAGTTCAACCATAGCTAGAAGTTGAGGATGTAATTTTGCCTCCAGAGGTTGTGCAGATTTGTGTGGACACTCTAGCACCTAATTTCTAGACCTACCACAGCATAAAGAAAGGTAATCTACCTCTAATCATTTTTTCTTTTCCCTAGATAAATTAGCTCTTGTACTTCTTATCTGCATGTTATGTTATGTTAATTTTAACTGATATAACGCATGAATGCTCCTCCCTCCCCCCGGGTATCTCGGCGCTGACGATAAACACTAGCAGGTCAAACAACTAGCTAAAAGAGAACCGTCTTAAGCATCTTCCTAAATTTGGCATGTTCTGTGCAGGTACGGACATGATAAGGCAAACTATTCCAATAGGACGGGCCAGGTAAGAAAAGGACCTTCCTCTGCACCTTGACGAGGGACTGTGAGTAAGGCTTTATCCTTGGAGTGCAGATTTCTGACTGGACATTAGCATCTAAGCTTCTTATGCAAATAGCTAGGGCCATTTCCCATTAGGGTTTTATGTGTAATGCAACACATTTTAAAGATTGTTTTTTTCTTAACTGGAAGCCAATGTAAGCTTTTCATTAAGGGTTCAAACGCAGAGCAGGGAGGAAGGTTGCAAACCAACCGTGCAGCTGTGTTTTGAACCACTTGTATTTTGGCTAGTAAGGTCTCGTTCGCTGATGCAAGCAGTGCATTTCCATAGTCTAATCTGCAAGAGTTTTCCTGGCAGAAAGAGGAAGATAGGGAAATACTTTCTTTAACATACGCATTGTGTTTAAATAGGTACCACTGATAGATACAACATGTTCTTTCATGGATAAAGATTGATCCATTGCATCAGTTCAGTAGAAGCCTTGATGAAACTAGGTAGCACAATATCAGCAGTGTATTTTTTCAATAAAGATATTAGGATCAAGATTCTATTTTCTTTTCTCAGAACATCATTTACCAAGACACTGATCTATCTGAAGATTCAATATAAAAGAGGCATATATATTGTTGATCAGAAGACACTGTAGCTAAGGTCCACCTTTGAGAGCTCAGTAGGAAAGGCGTTTCTTTTTGCTGTTTCACTGAATTTTTGCGATTGTTGGCTTATGGACACCTGCCATTTCGACCTAGGGGAAGTTGAGTCATGCTAAATAACTCCCTACTGTATGTACCCTTCACTAAACATGGAAAACATTTTTACAGTGAAACTGCCATGTTTTGATTTTTTGTTAGCAGCTGTAATGGGTGCACAAAAGTGCATGCTATCTAAAAGTAAAGCATGTGAAACATTTAAAGAGGAGGGTATCACCTTCGAAACCATGCTATACACAAGTGACTGCATCCTGCTGCTGGCTAGCATTCTTGTTTTAAACCCACTTTCAATACCTTCAGGTAACCAACCAGTAGAATCATTATTCTTGCAGTATTTACGTGCTCATGTCAAATAAACCATGAATTCACTTTGGAGTTCTGTTATTTATGCTTCTAAAATTACTTTTGTTTAGTTCTCACATATTTGCATTAACTAGCCAGAGCTGGTAGCTTTAGTCTGGTACTATGCTGAACATCCTGAGGATCGCAGGTATGTACTGTCATTCACAGCTCCTCCTTATGACAAACTAACTCTTCAAATACTTTCCAGAACAAAATCTCCCTTCTACTTCTGCCTACCCTCCTTTGAAAGAAAGATGCTGGGTCTTCCAGACTTTTGGGAGTGCTTAACCCTAGTTGTGGGAGGGTTTGTGTTGAGTAGTAGGATTTTCTTGATCCTCTGGAGGAGAAGTGGGCTGGCTCTGAGAAGAGTTTGGAAAGGTAGGCGAAGAAATCCCAGTGAGGGTCTGATCTACTTTTTGGATTTCTATAGCATGCGTAACTCATAGATACCTTTTGTTGTTAAATGACTAGGTGAGGTAGGAACTGTGTCACAGTGTTGTAAAACCTAGGTGGGAATAGTGTGAGAACTTTAGTTTGATTTGTTTAGGGGTTGTTGCCAATGAAAGCCGAGGGACCCTTTAGAAATGTTGCTCAGCCTCTTTCCACTTATGGAGCTGACTGGGCCAGAAAGTGGAAAAGGACTAATACATGCTGGAAGTATCCCCATCTGCCTGGTTAATAATGATCTAGCTTAGCCTTGAATCTGGAACTTGGAAGACTGCTCTGAGGTCTAATAGACATAGCCTCATGCTGACTCCAGAATGATAAAGACGGTTCTAATGTCTCTTGCTGCTTGGAAATTCTCTCCTTTTCTGGAAGAGTGAAGAAGAAGCCAGGGACAGTGGCAGCTGCATCCACCTAGAAGAAAACCAGCAAACCAGCGGCAACTGGACATTCTCTTAAGCAGCCCTTGTGAAACATCACTCTTGTGTCTGGGGAGTGGAGAACGCCCTGTTAAAAATGGAGTGCAGAGACCAATTGCAGATGGGCATTCTGTGGAACTTAGGTTAAGGGGAGACCCTGCAATTGGAAACAATGGACGAGCCTAAAGAATTAACCTGAATATCTGAACATTTATCATATAGCTTTGCCTGCTACAAGTGAGTATAATTGGATTTAAAGGACACTGTCTTCTTAAAAAACAAAAAGCATGGTATATTATATATTATATACATTGGAACGTTGCTTTATTTGATTGCCAAAAACAAATTCACGGAGTACCTCTAGTGGCAGGTTTTGAGAACCATATTGATGTGATTAATATTTTCTTCCAAAGACTGCTTTTGATTCCAAAAGCATCCCAAATTAGTCTTCATCAACTCCTGATCCCTACATCAGATTTGCTTCATATTTGTGTCATTGCGATGCTTACATTTTGCTTTATTTAGTTAAATTGATTTGGGCATTTTTAAAGGTCTTGCTGCTTGTGCCCAGCTATAAAGGAAACGCTGGGGATTCCTGTTTATGTAACAGAAATCAGATTACTATGATGTTGTGTGAGCCCCCCACATTATGGCTGTGGCCTCTCTATCTCTCTCTCTGTCTCAATCTCTCTCTTTCTCATAGCTTAACAGTACTATTTGCTGTAACACACACAAAATACAGTTTCAACTAAGAAGCAAAATAAATTTGCCTCATACCTTAATAAATCCTTGATCTTTTGTCTTATCTGTAAATCTTCTATTGAAATTGAAAAGGGTCTATTCCATCCTCATCCTCTAACAGCTTATCTAACAGTTATCCTACCTTAACTATTATTGGTGGTGCGGCTCCTGCCGGACAGGTGCCTCCTCCCCGCACTGCCAACCAAGCTTGAGGTATTGGACCTGTAGTAGCTCCTTCACGAGCGGTACTTATTAATTGTGAACAAAATATTGACCCTCTTTGTTGTGAAAAATCATTTTATTGTGATTTCAGGCTTACACATTTTTGAAATTTGATTCCCTTTTGGAGTTTAGATTTGAGAACTTTTCTGTCTGTCTTACTCATATTTGATGTTGTATGTGAAAGCAAGAGCTTCCAAAATTGCTGACGCGAGAAATAGTCAGCAGGCTTTAATAAGGCTCTGAAATAAGCTATGTTTGAAAGGCCATTTTGTAATAAGTCACCAGTAAATTATTAGGTTCAAACAGAGGAATATTGGGACGTTTATGTACTTCATGACGTGACCTAAATGTGTAAGAATTCTAGGTCAGTAGTCTAACTCTGACAACAGATGTTAAATATCCGAGGTAACCCAGGTGACAGCTCGTCAAACTATAGAGCCATGGATCATTATTTTTCAGTAATGGAGTGGCGCCTGGAGCCGAGGCTGTCAAAGAAAGCAAAAAAGGAAAGCTGCTTTGCAGGGTGTATCTGGACACAATAGCAGATGGCATAGAAAACAATGTATTTACATTTGTCAAACAAGATCTGAAACTTTCTAAGGTCCCCAAAAGCTTTTCAGGGCAGCATAGAAATTTCAATATATTTATATTGGTTCGGAAAACTGTGAACAGTGTTGGTCTGCCCAAAAAACACATTCAGGAGCTGCCACGGGGAACTGGGCATCTAAAGGTAAAGGGATCGAGACAGTCTGAATAACACCCAGTAAAGTAGTGTCTGCAGTACCCCTATTACCCTCATTGCGAGTTTAACGATACTGGGGAAACAATACATTTTCATTCAAATGTACTGTTATCGTACAGTATATCCACCTAGTACCCCCAAATTCAAGTTGAATACCAGGGAATGGGTAATTACCATTTGAAACAGATTTTTCCATGTTGTAAAACCACACAGAATTCTAAATTCCATGGGGGATTAAAGCATGCATTTACCACCTGCTCTGAACAGATGGTAAATGTAGGTATGAAGGGACCTCTGGGTAGAATGAGGAGGCAATGAAATGTGTAGTGGGGAGTAGGGGAGGGAAAATATGGTGAATTTCTGGCAAGGGGTGCCCTGTCAGAAAAAAACGAGGACTGAGGCTTGGCTGCTGCTGCCAAAGCTTTATGCAATATTTCTGACCGAAACTGCCGGCTGGAAAAATGTAATCGGGTTCTCCTACCCCTGGAAAGAAACAGATGTGGAAAAACATACCAATTCACAATCCGCCAGAGTAAAATTCCATGCAGTAATTTCACTCTGCCTGACTCAGATTCGGGGCCTATATATCTAGATTGGGAATAAACCCTAGTGTCTACAGTTTCTTTTCTTTCAACTCATTCATTCATAAATGATATCAATTAATGCAATGAAGTACACAAACAAAGCTCTGTCAGAATGGAGTAAATGAATTTCTTCTTATTTTCAATTTTCACAAAATGGGTACATTGCTGTCTTCAGATATACACTTTTTTGTTCATTTTACAGCCAACAGCTGTGTCGGCTCATAATGACTTGGGACTAGGACTCTTTCAGGACTTTTGAGATAGTGTATTGGGTAGTAAGCCTAGTTAGAAAAAGGGTGGAAGCGTTTCACTGTGCATCTCCTTATCTTTGAGAGAGACAGTCCACTATGGTCCAGTTGAGTGCAGATTTAGGTTCTGGGGAGTCAATCTTGTAGGTCATACGAAGAGTCATTGTGGTCTGGAAGGACATTTCCTTTTGCAGTCTATATGGGGGATACAGTCTGCATGAAATTGTGTTACTGGTTAAGAGGGGTGGAAGCCCAACGCAGGCAACAACCACAATTCTTGTCAGGGTGAACCATAAAAGTCACTAAATTAACCTGTGCTTAACCCTTTGGTAGCTTGGCATAAAAGCAGTCAGGCTTAATTTAGTGGCGATGGGAAAAGTGTTTATGCAGCACACAAACAGTAAAAAAGTGAAAAAACCACATAAAAAATCCCAAACCAATTTACAAAAATTGTGTACATTGTAATAAATAAAATAATACTAGAATAACAAACATTCAATCAGTAGAATCAGAGATATTCAGTTTTAAAGTTTTTAGTGAAAACAACACCTAAAAGCACAAAGTGCCACCCGCGGTCATCTGTTCGCCCGAGATCAGAGGAAAGTCCCAAGTTCAGGACAACTGCGATGGAACGAGGATCAGATACAGGAGCCAGGTTAGACTGCTGAAAAGTTACCTTTTAAGTCCAGCGCAAAGAGTTCTATTTGTGTCAGAGTGGGCTGTGAAGAGGAGGCTGAGCATCATGGACAATTTTCTCTGTAGCGTGAAGAGCAGGTTGGGATTTACAGATGGTAGTCACTGTAGTGTGAAGAGCCTGTCAAGCGGCACGGATGATCATTGCTGTAGCTTCGCATTGGCAGTCGGTGTGGGCTGTATTTGCTGTAGCGCGAAGTGCAGGTCTCACACTGTCAGTCTTGCGGACTGTCATCAGAGAGAAGAGCAGGTTTCACCCGAGCTTCACGTTGGCGGTCGTCACGGGCGACAGAGTTTTGGCATGAACAGGCCATTTCTGGTTACAAGGAGCCCAAGCCTCAGGATTTTCACCTTTTCTTTAGGAAGAGTACAGTATAATGCCAGCCAAGGGTGCAAGGCCTAGGAAGGCAACTCTTGGAGATAAGGGACTCACTCCAGCAGAGGCCAGCAGGACTCAGGCAGGCCCATTTGCATGTTCAGGAAGGTCCAGTTGCAGCAGGTCAGCTGGGAAGTTGCCTTGAGGCCTCTGAAGCAGGTTCTCACGCAGGAGGTCAGTCAACTGACCCTTAGAGTCACTCAGGTTAGCCTGGAAAGAAGGAAATCAGGGCCAATCTTCCTTCTCAGACAGCAAGGCAGTCCATCAAGCAGCAAGGCAGACTTCTGGCAGCAGGGCTGTCCTTCTTGTGCAACTTCCACAGGCACAGTGTTCTGATGAGTGGCTCTGGAGGTCAAATATTTATACTTGTTGCCATTGTTTGAAGTGGGGGAACTCCCTGTCCTACCCCCATATCTGGTTCTGGAAAGTTCTTCCCCTTCCCTTGTCAAGGGATCAAACTTTCTGGGCAGGCCTGGTGTCAGACTCTTTTGTGTGGCCAGGAGCCCAAGCCCTTTGTAGTGTAAGTGAGGCTAGGTACAGCCCCTGCCCAGTCATCCTGCCAAGACAGCCCATCTTGTCCATACTTTGGCGCCCTTTGTGTAAATTTCTGGATGGAATACACAAATCCCAACAGCAGGGCCATTCACAGTCATGTGACCTAGGACACTTGCAGAAGAATGGGTCAAGAAAATACCAACTTTCTAAAAGTGTCATTTTCAGAACTCTGACTTGAAATCTGACTTTACCATTAAAGAGGATTTTATATTACAATTCATTTGAGAGTAAACAGCATATCTCTATCTGGTCTTAATCCAAAGTTAGCACTTATTAAATGTAATAAGGTATCCCAGTGTTAGTCAATAGGAGAGATAGGCCTTAAAACAGTGGGAAACGACTTTAGGAGTTTTTCACTGATACGATATGTAAAACTTAAGTACACATGTCCTATGTTTTAAATATACTGCACCCTGCCCTATGAGCATTCACAGCCTACCCTAGAAGTGACTTACACATATTACAATAGAAGGTTTAGGCAAGACAAAGGTTTTACAGAGTGATATTCCAGAATTGCAGATTAATAAACTGGATTTATTTCCGATAAGGCATTCAGGTAACGACCCCTGGCCACACAGCTCCCAATTGTCTCCACTCCTCATTTCAAAATCCTACCTCCCTCATCACAGAATTCCTAGCAAGGAACCGTCCACAATGAGATAAGCAGGAACCAGTCATTATACAACACATCTCCCACCCCAAAACATTTAGAAAGACTGAAATTGTGCAACACAAGAAAATGTAGGTGCTCAACAGAGTGCATTAAGCATCACTAGAGAACAATAAACTAGAGCAAATGTCACATAATATCCCAATAATTTTTCAACAGATGAATGGTATTAAAACAAAATACAAATACCTACATAGGCCGGAGAGTGCCAACATCGGCGCCAATGGATAAGCCATATAAAACATGCAGGGTAGATGCCATCAATGACACACAGTCTTCATCAACCCAGGTTTAGTTCTCACTCTGAGGCTATCCGAACCTTTCTTTTCACCCGTGTTAGACTTGGCATCTTTTGGCGTGTTTCCCCTGACTTTTTGCTTTCTGACCTCCCGGTTTTGACTCTGTTTTTGCTGGTGTAATGATTCTGCGCACTTTCCTCACTACGGTCCAGTGGGAAAGTGCAAGTGCTCCTGTATAAAATGTGTTATGGATTGGTGTTTCCATGATTGGCCTATTTGGTTTATGTGTCAGTCCCTTGTAAAGTGCACTGCGAGTGCCAGGGCCTATAGACCAAATGCTGTTGGTGGGCTGCAGCACTGGATTGTGCCACCCACGCAAACAGCCCGTAAAGTGTAACTCTGGCCTGCCATCGCAGAGCCTGTGCGCAGCCTGGGGCTGCCATGTCGACTTGGCAAGTGCACACACTTGCAAGTCCCTAAACCTTCCCTTTACTACATGTTAGTCACCCCTAAGGTAGGCCCAAGGTACCCCAGTGGGCAGGGTGCGTTGTATGCGAAAGGTAGGACATGCCCGGGTGTGTGTGGCATGTCCTGATAGTGAATTACAGCCTAGTTCGTTTTTCACTATTGCAAGGCTACCTGTTCCCCTAGGCCAGAACGGGCAGTTTTGATTATTACAGCTTATAATCCTAACTGACCCCGGGAACATGGTAGAAATTCGAGTTTAGTATGCCTGGACTCAGAATGATAAAATGCATCTTTTAGTGAAGTTGGTTTTAACATTCTGTGTTTGAAAATACCACTTTTAGAAAGTGGGTATTTTCTTGTCTAACCATCCAAGCCTGCCTCTGTGAGGTTGTGTATTCCTTGTCTGGAGTGTGAGTGACAGGGGCTGGGGGATGCCAGGAGACAGGGTGAGTCAGCACAGGGCTGAATAGCAAGATCTACATGTAGATGGGTGGGAGGGGTTGCACCTGGGCCCTGAATAGGACAGTGCCTTCCCTCCACAATGCTGGCTCCACCTCCTGTGGTGCGTCTGATGTCCCTGGCCTACTCACTGAAAGAAGGGACGGAGACTTGTCAACAAAGTGCTCCAGAACTGGTTTGGACTAGGCAAAGGCGTCTCTGCCTTCAGAGAACAAAGGAATTTGGGATATAAATATTGGGGCCCTGACCCCATGAATTTAGATCTCGCTGGAATCAAGGAACCTGCCAAGACGAAGAGCTGGAAGAGCTGCCAGGAGGAGTACTGCCCCTTTGCTGTGTTGTTGCTTTGTTGGGTTGGCCTGCAGTTGCTGCTTCTGTCTTGGGCAGTGAAAGGACTGGACTGAACTTTCTACAAACTTGTGCTGAGTATCTCCAAGGGCCTGGAACCGAGCTGGCCTCCTGTTAAGAAGTCTCAGGGACTGCAAAGACTTCACAAGCCTCTGGGTACCGCTTCTGGAACGCTGTTTCAGTTGCCACAGAGGAAGGGAACCGCAACCGACTCCGTCAACCGAATCCATCCCTGGCCGGTGACCTGTTTGCACCGCAGACCGCATCGCCCCGCTTCGCATCGCAACCCTGGTCTCACCGTGGACGACGTCCGACGCCGCCAACCCCGAGCCGCTGCTTGCACCGTGACCTGTGGGCACCGCAGTTCGCATCGCATCGCTTCACTGAACCAGCCGGACCCGACCGACGCGGTCGCTGCAACTGGCTCAAGAGTCGTGACCGCACCGCATTTGGGGCACCGCTCGCACGTCTGCGACGCACCGCTCCGACTCGCACCGCTGTCCGACGCCAGCTCCCGCACTCCGGCTTGGTCGCCTGCATCGCAACCTGTCAGCACCGCATCGAGCATCGTCTCACCCTGCATCGCACGCCTTGGACTCACCGACTTCGTCTGCACGACGCTCATCGAGCTGCTGCCTGCACCGCATCGAGGGACACCGCACCTTGCATCGCTCCGTCTTGCCCCGCAACCGCGACGAACGCCGACCGGCTCGTACACTCCGTACCAGCCACAACGAGAAAGGTACTGTAACCGAGTCTGTTCACGACTCTGCTGGCCCGTATCGACACGGTCGGCTGGAACTGTTAGACTCTGTGGTTTTCAGCATCGCGGTAGGCTCGGACGGAGATACCGACTCGTACGAACTTTGCTTTTGTGCTATTCCTGCAAAGAAGAAGTTACCGTATCAAGTATTCATTCGTAAAGTATAGTATTGTGGATTTTCGTCGTAATTGGTCTTGTCTTGAGTATATAAAATATTGGTTATTTTTCTAAACTGGTGTGGTGTCCGTTTGTAGTGCTTACACTGTATTACTGTTGGTTATGTGCAAATGCTTTACACACTGCCTCTGAATTAAGCCTGACTGCTCGTGCCAAGCTACCACGAGGGTGAGCAGGGGTTACTTCATGAGTGTAACACCCTTACCCTGACTAGGAAGAAGGGTCCCTACTTGGACAAAGGTGCAAGCCCTTGCCAACTAGAGATCCCATTTCTAACATTGGTTGTCAGCGGTGAGGATAGGACTTGTGTTTGCACTTGACTTACAGTGATTGGTGTGCACTACTACCATATCGCAGACCATTACGTACCACATACTGGTTCTTTTTCTTTTGGCCTATTTTTGATCTTGCCAGTTTTCAACTCACTACTTTTGTCATGCCTGAATCAATTGCATCATCCGTTGCATCTCTGGAAGTTATCTTTGAGGAGGATAGGTTGGAATCCTACGCCGTAAAGGAGCTACGGGCGATTTGTAAAAACCTGAAAGTCCAAATTAAAGGCCTCACAAGGAAGGAGGAGCTACAGAAGGCGCTGAGGGCCTGGGTAGCAGCCAGACATGCCAATGGGCAGCCTGGTAATCTCAGTGAGGTGGTGGAGGAGCCTATTTCCAGGGTGGATGTGCTTTTGGGTAGGGGGAACCCGCCAGGTCAGGCAGCAGCAGTCTGTCCCCAGAGGAGCTGGAGGACAGGCGGGAGGCAAGGCAGTTTGAGCTGCAGAAGCTCAGACTGGAGAGTGAGCGGGAGGAGAAGAGATTGGCCATAGAGGAGAGGAAGATGCTCTTAGAGCATGAGAGAGAACTGAAGGAGCTAGAACTTAGGAGTAAGTCAGGCTCAGATGGTGGCAGCAATTCGTCCAGAAAGGCAGACAGGATTGTGCACATTCCCAAGAACGTAGGCAAGGAGTTCAAGAAGGGGGATGACATACAAAGGTGGTTTCAGGGTTATGAGGCGGCCATACACATGAATGGGGTCCCTGAGGAGAATTGGGGAGCAGGATTGTGGCCACTTTTCCCTGAAGAAGCAAGGGATGCTCTGATAGCTTTGGGTAAGGGGTATCACCTCACCTATGCTGACATGAAGGATGCCCTTCTCACGAAGTATGGTCTTACTCCTGAAAAGTACAGGGATCAGTTCAGGTCCAGTAAGAAGTCTGATGCCAACACTTGGTTGGAATGTGTGGATGTGTTCTGCAGGTCTCTGGATGGTTGGGTGAAGGGCAGTAGTGTAACAGATTTTCAGGGGCTCTACAACTTGATTGCATGGGAGCACTTGTCTAGTCTATGTTTTGCAGATCTGCGCCAGCACCTAGTAGATAGTAAGCTAACTGACCCCAGGAAGCTTGCTATGGAAGCGGACCGCTGGGTGAGTACCAGGGTCCACAAGAAAGCGTTTGGGGGAGACTCAGCCAAAGGTGGGCAGGGTCCCCAGCAGAAAGGTGGGGGGACAAGGGTAAAGCACAGGAGTTCTCTAAAGGGCCCCAAACTAGTACCCAGGGTAAAGGTTCCCAGCCCCCGGTGATAAGAAGAAAGGGGTCTCTACAGGGAAGCCTGTTGAGACCGGCCCCCGCAAGTGTTATGCATGTGACCAGATAGGTCACTTTAAGGGGGACCCCAAGTGCCCGAAGGGGACACAGCCACCCACCGGTGGACAGTCCAAAGTGTTGGCAAGTGTAGCGCTTGGGGAGGAGGGGTGCCCACAGGAGGGTGGGGATCCCGCAGAAATGACCCTTGTCTCACTAGGGGACAGTGAGATGGTCCCAGGAAACCAGGTGCCCCCTAACACAAAGAAATATAGCACATGGGTGACCATTAATGGGAACAGGGTAGAGGCTCTCAGAGATACTGGAGCCAGTGTGACCTCAGTCTGGTGTCACCTGGTGTCTGAGAAGCAAGTAGTCCCAGGAGCATTCCACCAAGTAGTTGCTGTCGACAACTCAGAGCGCCAATGTATGGTGGCACAGGTTCCCTTTGAATGGGGGGGGGTCTCAGGTCCCTTGAGGGTGGTTGTGAGCCCTACCATGCCTGTAGATTGTCTGCTAGGAAACGACCTGGAGCAGTCCTTATGGAAGGAGGTTGAGCTCAGGTCTCACTTGGAGATGCTTGGGTTGCCAGAGTGGGCATGCGTGTCTACTCGGTCAATGGCAGCCAGAAAGGGTGATCAAGAGGACTTGGAGCCTGAAACAGTGGCCCAAGTCCCTGCCAAGAGAAAGGGCAGGGGCGCGGGAAACCGGCCCCCGAAGTTCCCACGGACCGGGAGGAGGCGGACCTCGAGGGGGACGCCCGGTGCCTACAGGGGAGCAGGTAGCCGAACTGGGAGACATCTCTGAGCTGACCCATTGGCAGCAAGAAGGGGGTCCCACCAGGGAGGAGTTCTGCAGGGAGCAGAACGAGTGCCCTACTCTGGAGGGTCTGCGGCGGCAGGCTGCAGACCAGGCAGCTGGTAATCAGTCCGGGTCACATCTGATCTACTGGGAGAGCGGTCTCCTATACAGTGAGCCTAAGGTTGCTGAGCCTGGGTCAGCCCGTGTGCTGGTGGTACCCCAGCGCTTCAGGACCTTCCTACTGGGTCTGGCTCATGACGTGCCTTTGGCAGGACATTTGGGGCAGGACAAGACCTTTGACAGGCTTGTCACCCACTTCTTTTGGCCCCAAATGCGAAGGCAGTCAGATGCACATTGTAGGTCTTGCCAAACTTGCCAGGCAAGTGGTAAGAGTGGGAGGAAGGTCAAAGCTCCTCTCCAACCTTTTCCTGTTGTTGGAACACCCTTTGAAAGGGTAGGGATGGATATTGTGGGGCCACTGGACCCCAAGACAGCCATGGGCAACAGGTACATCCTGGTCTTGGTGGACCATGCCACCCGGTACCCGGAGGCAATCCCTCTCAGGACAACGATGGCGCCAGTGGTGGGCCGGGCGTTAATGGGGATCTTTTCCCGTGTGGGATTCCCCAGAGAGGTGGTTTCTGATAGGGGGACCAATTTCATATCCAAGTATATGACATCCTTGTGGAAGGAGTGTGGTGTAACCTACAAGTTCACCACTCCTTACCACCCACAAGGAAACGGTCTGGTGGAGAGATTCAACCAGACCTTGAAAGGCATGATCAAGGGTCTAACAGAACCCATGAGGCGTAAGTGGGACGTCCTCTTGCCATGCCTACTCTTTGCATACAGGGAGGTGCCTCAGAAGTCTCTTGGGTACAGCCCCTTTGAGCTCCTGTATGGCCACCCTGTCAGAGGACCTCTGAGTTTGGTAAAGGAAGGCTGGGAGGCAGCTCCCAGGAAAACTCCCCAGGATGTATTTAGCTACATGCTGGCCTTTCGAAACCAAACTGCCCGCTTCAGGAAACTCGCTCAGGCGAACCTAGAAGCAAGCCAGGAAGAAATGAAGAGATGGTATGACCAGAATGCCACTCTGGTCGAATTTCAACCTGGGCAAAAAGTGTGGGTCATGGCCCCAGTGGCACCTTGTGCCTTGCAGGACAAGTGGACTCGGCCATATGAGGTAAAGGAGCGCAAAAGTGACGTCACCTACCTGGTGGATTTGCAGGCTCCAAGGAACCCTTTGAGGGTCCTTCACGTGAACCGCCTCAAGCCCCACTTCGAGAGGTCCGAAGTGAGTATGCTCTTGGCGACAGATGATGGGGTGGAAGAGGAGAGTGAGCCTCTCCCTGACCTCCTGTCTACCAAGGAGCATGATGGGTCAGTAGAGGGTGTGATCCTCTCCCCTACTCTGACTCAGGAGCAGCAGGGGGACTGTCGCCAGTTGTTGGGACAGTTCGCCCCACTGTTCTCTCTGACCCCCGGTGTTACTCACTGGTGTACCCATGACGTGGACACCGGTGACAGCCCTCCTGTGAAGCACAAGATTTACAGGTTGACTGACCGGGTCAGAGCCAGCATCAAGGAGGAGGTCTCTAAGATGTTGGCGTTAGGAGTGATTGAACCCTCCCACAGTCCTTGGGCCAGCCCAGTGGTCTTGGTCCCAAAGGCTGCGGCGCCCGGTGCCACTCCAGAACTCCGGTTTTGTGTGGACTACCGTGGGCTCAATGCCGTCACCAGGACTGACGCGCACCCTATCCCCAGAGCTGATGAGCTCATTGATCGGTTGGGAGCTGCCCGGTTCCTCAGCACGTTTGATTTAACGTCTGGGTACTGGCAGATTGCCTTAACCGATGGGGCCAAGGAGAGATCAGCGTTCTCAACCCCAGAAGGTCATTACCAATTCCGGGTGATGCCCTTTGGGTTGAAGAATGCCCCTGCCACCTTTCAGAGGTTGGTCAATCAGGTGTTGGCTGGGCTGGAGGATTTCAGTGCCGCATACCTGGATGACATTGCTGTGTTCAGTTCCAGCTGGGAAGAACATTTACAGCACCTTGAGAAAGTGTTGAGGGCTCTGCAAGGTGCAGGCCTCACGATCAAGGCCAGTAAGTGCCAGATCGGGCAGGGTTCTGTGGTGTACTTGGGACACCAGGTAGGAAACGGCCAGGTGGCGCCCCTACAACCCAAGATTGACACCATTCTGGCTTGGGAACCCCCCAAGACCCAGACAGAGGTGAGAGCCTTCTTAGGTCTCACCGGTTACTATAGGAGATTTGTTAAGGGCTATGGCACCATTGTTGCCCCCTTAACAGAGCTGACCTCTAAGAGGCAGCCCAGGAAAGTGATCTGGACTGAGTCCTGCCAGAAAGCTTTTGATGCCCTGAAGGCAGCCATGTGCACGGCGCCCGTGCTCAAGGCACCTGACTTCTCCAAGGAATTCGTCGTGCAGACTGACGCTTCAGAGCATGGTGTGGGAGCAGTGCTCTCACAACTGAACGAAGAGGGCCTGGATCAGCCTGTAGTCTTCCTTAGCAGGAGACTACTTCCCAGGGAACAGAGGTGGAGTGCCATAGAAAGGGAAGCTTTTGCTGTGGTCTGGGCGCTGAAGAAGTTGAGACCATACCTGTTTGGGACTCACTTCCGGGTTCAGACAGACCACAGGCCCCTCAGATGGTTGATGCAAATGAGGGGTGAGAATCCAAAACTGCTGAGGTGGTCCATCTCCCTACAGGGAATGGACTTTACGGTGGAACACCGTCCTGGTACAGAACACGCCAACGCAGATGGTCTGTCCAGGTTCTTCCGCCTTAGTGAAGAGAACTCCAATGGGGTTGGGTAGTTCTCCCTACTTTCAGCTGGAGGGGACATGTGTTAGACTTGGCATCTTTTGGCGTGTTTCCCCTGACTTTTTGCTTTCTGACCTCCCGGTTTTGACTCTGTTTTTGCTGGTGTAATGATTCTGCGCACTTTCCTCACTACGGTCCAGTGGGAAAGTGCAAGTGCTCCTGTATAAAATGTGTTATGGATTGGTGTTTCCATGATTGGCCTATTTGGTTTATGTGTCAGTCCCTTGTAAAGTGCACTGCGAGTGCCAGGGCCTATAGACCAAATGCTGTTGGTGGGCTGCAGCACTTGATTGTGCCACCCACGCAAACAGCCCGTAAAGTGTAACTCGGGCCTGCCATCGCAGAGCCTGTGCGCAGCCTGGGGCTGCCATGTCGACTTGGCAAGTGCACACACTTGCAAGTCCCTAAACCTTCCCTTTACTACATGTTAGTCACCCCTAAGGTAGGCCCAAGGTACCCCTGTGGGCAGGGTGCGTTGTATGCGAAAGGTAGGACATGCCCGGGTGTGTGTGGCATGTCCTGATAGTGAATTACAGCCTAGTTCGTTTTTCACTATTGCAAGGCTACCTGTTCCCCCTAGGCCAGAACGGGCAGTTTTGATTATTACAGCTTATAATCCTAACTGACCCCGGGAACATGGTAGAAATTCGAGTTTAGTATGCCTGGACTCAGAATGATAAAATGCATCTTTTAGTGAAGTTGGTTTTAACATTCTGTGTTTGAAAATACCACTTTTAGAAAGTGGGTATTTTCTTGTCTAACCATCCAAGCCTGCCTCTGTGAGGTTGTGTATTCCTTGTCTGGAGTGTGAGTGACAGGGGCTGGGGGATGCCAGGAGACAGGGTGAGTCAGCACAGGGCTGAATAGCAAGATCTACATGTAGATGGGTGGGAGGGGTCGCACCTGGGCCCTGAATAGGACAGTGCCTTCCCTCCACAATGCTGGCTCCACCTCCTGTGGTGCGTCTGATGTCCCTGGCCTACTCACTGAAAGAAGGGACGGAGACTTGTCAACAAAGTGCTCCAGAACTGGTTTGGACTAGGCAAAGGCCTCTCTGCCTTCAGAGAACAAAGGAATTTGGGATATAAATATTGGGGCCATGACCCCATGAATTTAGATCTCGCTGGAATCAAGGAACCTGCCAAGACGAAGAGCTGGAAGAGCTGCCAGGAGGAGTACTGCCCCTTTGCTGTGTTGTTGCTTTGTTGGGTTGGCCTGCAGTTGCTGCTTCTGTCTTGGGCAGTGAAAGGACTGGACTGAACTTTCTACAAACTTGTGCTGAGTATCTCCAAGGGCCTGGAACCGAGCTGGCCACCTGTTAAGAAGTCTCAGGGACTGCAAAGACTTCACAAGCCTCTGGGTACCGCTTCTGGAACGCTGTTTCAGTTGCCACAGAGGAAGGGAACCGCAACCGACTCCGTCAACCGAATCCATCCCTGGCCGGTGACCTGTTTGCACCGCAGACCGCATCGCCCCGCTTCGCATCGCAACCCTGGTCTCACCGTGGCGACGTCCGACGCCGCCAACCCCGAGCCGCTGCTTGCACCGTGACCTGTGGGCACCGCAGTTCGCATCGCATCGCTTCACTGAACCAGCCGGACCCGACCGACGCGGTCGCTGCAACTGGCTCAAGAGTCGTGACCGCACCGCATTTGGGACACCGCTCGCACGTCTGCGACGCACCGCTCCGACTCGCACCGCTGTCCGACGCCAGCTCCCGCACTCCGGCTTGGTCGCCTGCATCGCAACCTGTCAGCACCGCATCGAGCATCGTCTCACCCTGCATCGCACGCCTTGGACTCACCGACTCCGTCTGCACGACGCTCATCGAGCCGCTGCCTGCACCGCATCGAGGGACACCGCACCTTGCATCGCTCCGTCTTGCCCCGCAACCGCGACGAACGCCGACTGGCTCGTACACTCCGTACCAGCCACAACGAGAAAGGTACTGTAACCGAGTCTGTTCACGACTCTGCTGGCCCGTATCGACGCGGTCGGCTGGAACTGTTAGACTCTGTGGTTTTCAGCATCGCGGTAGGCTCGGACGGAGCTACCGACTCGTACGAACTTTGCTTTTGTGCTATTCCTGCAAAGAAGAAGTTACCGTATCAAGTATTCATTCGTAAAGTATAGTATTGTGGATTTTCGTCGTAATTGGTCTTGTCTTGAGTATATAAAATATTGGTTATTTTTCTAAACTGGTGTGGTGTCCGTTTGTAGTGCTTACACTGTATTACTGTTGGTTATGTGCAAATGCTTTACACACTGCCTCTGAATTAAGCCTGACTGCTCGTGCCAAGCTACCACGAGGGTGAGCAGGGGTTACTTCACGAGTGTAACACCCTTACCCTGACTAGGAAGAAGGGTCCCTACTTGGACAAAGGTGCAAGCCCTTGCCAACTAGAGATCCCATTTCTAACAACCCTCTTCCGCACCACGGACCTTATCAGATCTAACAGGAATATTGGACTTCCACGATTCCCATTCCAATACACTGCATTCTGTCACCTTTCTTCTGTTCCACCACTTACCATCAGACAGGCATAACATGCTTCCTTTGACTATGCTCTTCTTTGGGACAAGACCATCTGGAACTACCTTTTCTGAAGGTTTCTAATTTCACCACCACCCGTTCACCTACCATCATCAGCTAACCGCATCTAACCACCTTACTTGTGTGTCTCAATGCATACCGTGCTTGATATTCACCAATCTTTCCTCTCAACTTAGACTCATCTACCTTGGAGCGTGCCTCCCTTTCCATCCAGACCGGAACAACCGTGATGCAAGCTACTCTTCCCTTTAATCAGAAAACCGGGGTCTCCACAACATATTTTTCTCCTCACATTTGCAATCGAAACCGCTCCAAATGGCCAAATGAATGCATTCACCCAACACTTTGTTGAAACGTTCTACCAGCCCATTCTCACAGGGATGATATGCTGCTGTGTTGTAATGTTTGATCCCTTGTTTCTTGAGAAAAACCTCAAATTCATGTGGTAATGGACTATTGTCCATGAGAACCACCCTTGGACATCCTTCCAATCTAACTATTATCTCGCACAAATCCACGACATGGGAGTCCTTTACTTCCTTCAAAACTGCTAATTCTGGCTACTTGGAATAATAATCCATCATAACGACATAAAACCCACTGTTGCTCCTAGACATGCAAAAGGGCCACATATGTCAATAGCTGTCTTTTCTCATACTCTCTGTGGAAATTCCTATAGCACAATGGCCAGTTCAGAAGATATGTAAGGTATGTTACTACAAGCACATGGCACACAATTCCTGACATCTCTCTATGTCCTTGTCCATTCCGGACCACCAGAAATCAGTACACACCTTCCTCTTCATGGCTGAAATGCCTCCATAACCTACATACAGTAGACTGAGTACATGTGCTCACAAAGAATTGGGTGCTATCAATCTTCCATCTCGTCGTACAGTACAACTTTTCAGTGAAACATTCTACAAATTTTGAAAAGTACTCTGCAAGTTCTAAGAAAGATCGTAACTGGTCTCTATTCCCAAGAGGAGGTGCCTTCTCTATGGCCTCCACCAACTTCAGTTAAGTTTACACCCTCAAATCACAAGGAATGCCCCAAATACTCCACTTCCTGCATCTCATATTTTCACGTTTCCAACCCAATAGTAAAACCAGCACCCTCCAACCTGCTCAACACCTTTTCCAAGACAACTACATGTTCCTCCTTGTTGACACCCCATACCAACACCTCGTCTCGAAAAAACAGTACATGCGACAATCCACTTCAAAATCCCTGCATGACCCTCTGGAAAACAGTTGACACAGAGGCCAACCCAAAAGGCATGTGGATAAACTCATATGTCCTCTCTGGAGTCACAAAGAACTTCAAATGCCTAGATTTAGGGTGTAAGCGAACCTGATGGTACGCATTCGACAGATCCAAAGTACTAAAATACCCGGCACCACTGATACTCTTAAAGCATCTCATTAATGCAAGGAAGAGGATGCCCAAATTTTGTCATTCAGATCCCTCAGATCCACGCATATGCACAATTTACCTTTGGGTTTCCAGGCCAACACTATGGGACTAAGCCACTCTGAAGATTCAATGGGCTCAATTACTTTCAGTTCACACAATCGCTTCAATTCATCTCTCAACTGCACTCGTAATGCCAAAGACATATTGCGCACTTGTGTACCTTGGGCACAGCCAGCTCTCTGTGATATATAGAAATTATGATATATAGAAATCATGGCTCATAATTTTACCAAATTTATTTTCGCTTACAGCCACATAGTATTCGAGGTTCTTATTTCTTCCTTCTTCACTGTCATCGAAGTTTCCAGTTGCCTTACCTGTTTCTGTTTATAATGTATAGCGATGTGACTTGCCTCAGTGGACATGCAAACTTGAAAGTTTGAAGAACTCAGGTAATTTGTGCACCTTGGCAAGATGTATATTAGGACTGAGCCTGTTTCCACATTAGTCAAAGCAACACAAGGCCTAAAACAAGAGGTTATTCAATCCCATGGAATGATAGCTGCTCAAATATAATCACTACAGATGCAGTCCAGTATCTTGCCATCCAGACCTGTTGGCAATACTTTGGCAACTGACATACATAGGTTTAGGGGGCCCTTCTCCCGCAATCTCATCACTTTGTGTGTTTTCTTAACTGTGCTGCTAGTTATATGGTTTGTGTTTACTTTCTATACTACAGTTTACTACTGTTATGGTCTCTTTCCCACATTTGTTTGAATACGTTTAAACGTGTGTATGTAAATTAACACATTTCTATTTAGCAGATTCCTTTATTTTTCTTGTTTTCAGTGTTTCACAAACTGTGCTGAACTGTTGATGAAGTCAGATATACACACTTGTAGTCCATTTCTGTTCATCATGATGACCGACCATGTTAGACTTGACATCCTTGGTGTGGTATTCCCCCAACATTTAATTTACTTGTAAGTCCCTAGTAACTGGAACTCCATGAGCCCAGGGCCTGCAAATTAAATCCTACTAGTAGGCAAGCAGTACTCGTTGTGCCACCCACTAGAGTATCACTTTAAAACATGTATCGGGTCTGCCACTACAGCCTGTAGTGCAGTTTTAAACTACCATTTGACCTGGCAAAATAAACCATTTTTTGTTGCATTGTGGCTGGTTCCTGCTCATCTCATCATGGAAGGTTCCTTGCAAGGAATTCCATCATGAGTGAGGCAGGATTCCAGAATGGGGAGTGGGAGTCACTTTGGAGCTGTGTGGCCATGGGTCATTACCTGTATGCCTTATCAGAAATAAATCTAGTTTATTAATCTGCCATCTCACTGTGTAAAAGTAGCAATGAGGATGGGATCGACGGTGTGGTGAAGGCTAGAGTGATAGGACCACTGCATGTTGCCCTTTGTAAGAAACAGTCACGCTGTTTGCTACAGGCCATACATCAGACTTTATGGGCTCCCACCACAATTTGTTCTATGAGCATGTATTCTGTGGTTTGCCCGCAGGACAGAGGTTGGTGCCATTTGTTTTGCAAATTTTGTGGTGCATGCCATTAGCTGCATACTTGCAGCAATTTGAGGAGTGGTGCATGTGTACTGAGAACGTGCCATTGTCTGCAGGCTTGCAGCACCTGAGAAAGAGCAGTGTGTGTAATACTAGTGTACATTTGAAGAAGTCTTATCACCGTTTCCACTACAAAATGAATGGGCCCTTCAATTATCAAGCCCACTTATTGTGGCTTCATCCCACCTTTCTATGTAGGTGTACCTTCACCGAGGAATTGTTCTGGCTAATAACACGTTCCAATATTTTGGACCAGCACACTTATGTGCTAAAAATATACAGGATGGCCTCACTCACCTCCCAGCTGTCAGGCTTCATCATCGGACATCCCACGTTCGCCAAAGAATCCTCTAATGGCGAACGAGCCCATATTAGGGCTGTAGTTCCAATATTAGTAGGAACCTAAGGTGAAAAAAAAAAGGGGAAAGGGGGTTTCAGATACAAATCCCTACCACCTGCCAGTCATTTATTTAATTTTTATTCGTTGGTGGTGGAGGGATAAATAAAACCACAAAGTATAGGACAATAGTAGCCCTGTTATGGTGCTAATTGTCCACTAGGTCGACATGTTTTAGCCATGTCGTGGCCCCATAAGGGGTCCCAGGCTTTCTTCAGGACCGTACTGAACCTAATATGTCCCTATATTGCTTCCCTACACACTGCGTACAAATGTCACGCATACAATACCCAATTGACACCTGGTCCAAACCGGGTTTCTGCAGTATCTGTAGGAACCTTGTCTATAAAACATAAAGAGTAAATATAATACATTGAACACGTAAACATATAAACATGTACAGGCAATGAAGGCAGACTCTTTGTGAGTAGCCAGAAATGGCTTATATAAATAATACACCTTTGTAAACACACGTTCACCTTCCAAAATGACCAAAATCGCTATATTATTGCCCATGCAAAAGGCGCATGACTGTGCATCATTACTGTTTGTTCTCAATAAAGATTCTTACCCTTACTGTTTAGATACTATACCTCATGGAGGGGCGGGGGAGGGAGTCCTGTAATTACACCCTAAATTGGTATATTAATGACAGTCGCGTTAGATGGTTACCTATTTAGGCGTCTTAGAAGAAAGCGCTAAGTGGTTAGAGGGCAGGGAGAGCCGGGCACGTGCTGCGTGTCCTACTTACTTCATCAAGGTACTCCCTTTGTGCATACCTAGTGTGTATCCCTATCCTCCTCCCGACGGTGTCTTCTCTCTTGTGTGGCACACTATGTTAACTGGTTGAGGCGCGGGTGGCGTCGTCAGCGGCCCGTGATGGGTGGGGAATCATGGGAATTGTACTCCCCGTGTTCCCAATTGTATGGAGGTTAGCTGGATAAGCGCTGATCCTCCGAATACAAAATTTAAAAAGTGAACAATGACTGTTGTGTTATAAATTATAAGGATGACTATCAAAGGTTTTCATGACAAAGACTTTATAATAAAAAAAAAGAGATTTCCAAAGTGGCATTCCTAGTAGGATGTATATATCTTAGAAATGGATATTGCCAGGGAGTGCTTAGCTGTTATAAAAGCGTGGGGTTCTAATGGGTGGTTATAGAAACAGCAGACATGTGTAGTGTTCTGCTTCAAAACCCATTATGGAATAAGGCGTTTAAACATTTTCTGATTTCTTTTCTTTTCAGACAGGGCGGAGGTCGGTCCAAGGACCAATATTCTCCGTGCTGTTGTTCCATTATTATACGTATGTCTGCCCATATCTATATACAGTTCCTTTCATAGGCTAGTATGTGTGTCAAAAGGTTGATGTTACAAGATACACTGAATTACACCTGCAACCACGGAATATCGTCATTCAAACCATCAATGTGGGTCTTCAGCCGATAGACCCATCTTTGCTCTCTTTCAAAGCGTCTCTTGCTGATATCGGATCTTGGTCTATATTTGAGTGCCTCCAGAATGACTCATTGTATTTCGGTTTCCATGTATTGGTGATCCAAGTAGTGCTTGGTTAGGCCTGTAGATGTTTTTTTGCACCTAATAGTGCAGTGGTGTTCATTAATTCTCAGGCGGATCTTGCGGTTGGTCATGCCAATTTATTTTTTGTCACAGGGGCAAATGACCATATAGACCACATTTTTGTGTTGCAGTTTGTGTGTTGTTTCAATAACCAGGGATGGTCTGTTTCGATATCCACCTCTCTTTGTTGTTTTGTCTTATCACCAACATTGGTGTCCGCATGGCTCTGTGGTGCGTCTCAAGCCGACAGGCATGCCGAAGCTAGCAGGGTCTTATTTGGGTCTCATGCTGCTATGGGTCCTTCCCATGGTTTTAGTGTGAACCCCCAAGGACCAGCTCTGCTAAGGTGTGTATGAGTAGGGCAAGAGATGTGGTAGATACTGCAAGGCCACCAGAATAGAAGTAGGACTAAGCTCAAATGCTTGAGAAGCATTGAAGTGGAGAAAGGGCTGACATTTTCCAGGAGTACCCATTTAGAAAAATAGTTTAAACTCATCCTGGTGACTATATATGAATTATTGTGGCAAATTCAAGGCAGTGAAAAGCGGTGGACAACGGCGACCACTTTTATTGTTTTGGTTATTTTTCTTCTATTCCTATATATTCCATTATTGGTATTCACAATTTAACCTGTTGGGTTTAGTCTGCAACATGTCTGGCCAGAATATAGCTGCCTCCCCAATATTTTTGCAAGATCCTGGAGTTCCAAGCATGGTATGGGAGGATTAGAGAGTGGCTATTCAAGTTATCTCAAAGCTGAGAGGGGGGATGTATTTGTAGCAAAGCATAAGTTAGCTTTGTTAAAACATTGTTTAGGGGTAGAAGGCTGAAAGGTTCTGAACACCTTGCCAATAACTGTATGTGATGATGAAGGTGAGAAAGGTTTGGATGTGGATTAAAGTATGCCACATAAGTATATGAAAGCTATGAAAGCCTTAGAAGAGAATTTCGGAAAAGAAATTAGACACAAGTTTTTTTCTAGTGCTCAGTTTCCTGGTGAGACTACAGAGCAGTATGTGGCAGAGTGAAGGACATTGGCTGCCACTTGTGGCTTTAAAGAACTGCAGGAAGAAATCATCAGGGATCGGATGATCAACCGCACATCTAATGTAAAAATACAGGAAAAACTGCTTGGCTTAAGGGATCCTTCATTAGAAAAATCTACATATGTTGCACGACGCATGGAGGATACATCTCGGTATGTTAAGGAACTGAGTAAGAATAAGGAAGGAACAAAAGAAGAGCACTGTGAGACGTGTAGTGAAAACCAAATATAAGTCAGGCAAGAAAAATGTGGCGATGGAATTGCTGGTCAAAGCAAACAAAAGACATTGTTACAGGTGTGAAAGCATGTGACAAACAGCAGAATTTAGTGCATGTCCTATTCTAAAAGCCAAATGTTCTAAATGTAAAAGAAAAGGACATTTTTCAAGTATGTGCAGAATGATGGGCACATCTGGGGGTAAACGCACTGTAAATGTGGTTGAAGAACGACAAATCTACCATAACGATCCAGATCCAGACAGTGGCGAGAACAATGTGGAGGTGTCAGTGGTGTGTGGAGTGGGTCTACAAGAATGTAAGGAGAGTGTATTAGAGAATGTTTACCGTCCACCCAAATGTATGTTAAAGTAACTGGGGGAAAAGTGTGTATGTGGACTGATTCCTTTTCACCTTTTACCTTGATTGATTTCACAACGTGGGAACGTTTGGAGGGTAATTAATTGGTTCCTACTGACGTGGAACCTGTGTGTTATTGTGGTGATAAGTTGCCTGTCAAAGGATATTTTGCTGCAGAATTGCAATATCATGACAGGAAAGCTGTAGTGAATTGGAAACACTAAGACCACAGCAACAGATTAGACTGGAGTATAAAGAACAAAAGTATGAACAAAGATTCTGACGAGATTAACCAACTGGCTCATAGCATAAAACGTAAGAGTTTCATTAGAATGAGGTAAAACAGGAGGGCTGCTTTTAGAGACCTTACCTAGAAAACAACTGCCAGGAAAAGGTGGGCTGAAAAGCAGCCATGATGGATAGGTCTTGGCCCCATTCAAATTGCTACTGGATGACAAAATAGTCTCCTAGGTATTTACCAAATTCAGTGACCATGCATGTGTCCTTTACCCCTCCCACAAATATACTGAACTCAAGCAAATCCCTCCAAAAATATAATCAGCAGTTATAAGTGAGAGGAAAAACACCACAGAGCCACAAGAGTCAGTGAACAACTGGTGTGAGCGATTAAGAGGCTGTTATGGGCTACGTGAGTGATTTACCTGTCAGCGTGAGGACACTGGACATAGACTTGGGGTACTCGAGTTGTAAAACTGCACTCAGGCTGAATACTCCAAGTTGCTTAAGTGCTAGAAAGAGGGGATCACAGCAGATATTTTAATAGCCAAAATAGGTTGGGTGTTTATATAGTGAAAAGATTTATCAGAGTTTTTCGACCACCAAAATGGCAAACTCACCCACCATTCACAACCACATGAGATCCAGTACATTACCAAACATCACACACACACGCACAGATGCACACAAATACACGTACAGCATGCACATGCAAGCATACCACACATGGCCACAGCTTTTACCATGTTGTAGGGAATGATATATTTACAATATAACAATTTCTTCAGTATTCAGTTGATATATCTGACAGGTATCAACTGCTCACCATAGACTAAGACACTGGGCTTAGGCGCTTGTTCCAACGTGTCCCAAACGGGTCTTGTTTATCCGACACATACTTTGGGGGATAGGATGTTATGTACACAGCAGGTTGCATTGTGTATTTGATTGTACACTATTGCAATATTTGTGTAGTGCTTCTGTGAAGGCTGGCCTATGCTCCGATTTTCATCAACTTCCAGGGTGCAGAATAACAGATATGTCCGAACCTTAAAGACTGTCTGAAGAAGTCCTGAGGAGGTGTTTCAGAAGTGGAAACTGCCACATCAACCAAGTCCAGTCCATGACCCACGCGTGCTGCTTTTGCTGGTTTTCGAGTCTTTAACTTCGACTAAAGTTGTGGAAGCTCCATTAAACCTGATCATGGATCTTAAGTACAAATCCCAAAAAGGTGCTGTTGGTGTAGGAGTCTTCAACATGACTAATGGGGAAATTATTACTGACTCAGGTGCCTTTCAGATCTGTCGTTTGTTGGGTCCTGGGGCAGTTTGTTTGAGTTTGCCCACAACTTGGCAAGCAACACCTTTTCACCTTTCTTGTGTAAAGCCTGCAGTGGCCTCTCAATCCGCACCCTCACCCTCTGATCCTTACCAACAGGTGCCCTGAGTTTGAAGTGGAAGCCATCGTAGATTCACTAATTTTTTGGGGTCAACATCAATATTCAGTGGCCTACAAGGGTTATGAAGCCTACAAAATCTCCTAGTAGCCGTCCTCTTTTGTGCATGCTCCACAGTTGGTAGCGTTGTTCCACTACTGATTTCCTAGTAAGCTGGGACTTTGATTGTTGCAACACGAGAGGGAACATGTCAGGGAGAGGTACTGTGAGGAAGTCAGACAGAGTTTTTATGCACCATGCTGTTGAGCATGGTCACAGGGGGTTCACGGGATGATTGATTATCTCTGCTGGCATTGGAAGATAGGTCTTTGGCAGCTAAGCATTGTATCACTGCTCGAGAGTCTGCCTGGCATTGTGGGGGCTGAGGGGCTTTCAAGATGCAATATACTAGAATTCCCTCGTGGCAAAAACAAGACATATCCAAAATTACCCCTAAATGTTTGCAGGAAAAAAAGGCCTGGCTCTTTCCAAATAAATAATGCAGCATCACACTGACCACATGAAGAGCTATCGCTCGTTCTACTTCATTACCTCCACAACCATACATTGTCAAAGTCCTTAATGAATGAGGTGTGCCATCCCACTCACACCTGCAGGCACCATGTGTCCTATCTAAATAACAAATCTCTACCTATACACTTCACCGCCAGTCCTGATGAAGACCCTCCGTGATGTTTTTACAGTAAAACATACATTCTGGGTCGAAACGTCGACGTACAGCCACTTAACGTCTTAAGTCACTCCCCCTGTCTAAAATAATTGTGAAGGAATTATAGGGAGGAAGTTGAACCATATTGTAAAAGATGGAACACCGTGATCTTTGTGTAACCCCTTTTTTGTTGTAAAATGGGATAATTTTGCACAAGTTTGTCTGTTTTTTGGTTTGTCTAAAAAGTCCTTTTAAATGTTTATTGTTATGAATTTGATTGTATAGCAGCCATATTTATCAAAATATAATTTTGTGAACATAAGTATTTTGTGTGGTGTATCTCTCATTCTTGTCTTTTAAAATTATACACGAATAACTGTTATTAAAAGCAATTGCGTTACCCTACGGGACCAACTGTAGCTCGAATCTACTATACCCAGGTTCCATGGGACACCGGGTCGCCCCATTATAAGTAATGGGTAACCATGGAGAAGGCACGTCCATCTTTCCAAGTTTTTTGAAACAGGAGACGTTCAGTGTCAACAAGTAAGCAGATCTAAGATAGCACAAAGGTTTGTAAAAGGCAAATAACATTTATGTAGGAGTTAGGTCGTATTGGAAATTAAGCTTTCTGAAAATGCAGAGTGCCTTAAAAATGATACGTTTAGGGATTGATAATCAATGTAAGGAGTGCGGTAGAGAAGAAACTGTAGCTGATTTTGGAGCATTATAAATTAACATAGCTGCAGCATTTTGTTCCAATTGTAGTTTATGAATCAGACAGTTGGGGAGGTCTATAAACACAGAGTTGCAATAATCCAGTCTTCTTAGTAATAATGACTTGACTAATATACTTTGAGAGTCCCATGGAAGTGAGCTTTCTGAGTACTTTCACATAAAGTACAGGTGGAGTAAGCTTAGAAATTTGATTTTCGAAGGATACATTTGTATCAAAGATTACTCCCAAGTTACATACAGGTGCAACTGGATCTGGAGGAGTGTCAAAGGAGCTGGATCACCAGTGAGAAGACCATATTTCAGGTTTGCCAAAGACTGGAATTTCTGTCTTAGAGGTGTCTTGTAATTATTTTATTTTCTTTCATTCAGTCCACCAATGCAATCAAACATGATTTTGTATGGTACTGAGCCTCAGAAAGGGAGCCTTTGCTTTTGAAGGTTATTTTGGGTGTCATTCGCATTTACAAAGAACTTCAACCAAAACAAAGAAATTAGATTGGCAAGGAGAGTGGCATAAAAGTTTTTTTTTTTAAACTTTCTTTATTGAGTTTTTCCAATATGTAACACACTCAGGCCAATACAATCGGAAGGTGAATCCTTCCCTTAATGTCAACCATTCGGCACAATGGTACAATAACGGTAGTAGCAGGTAATGTATACAGCAGCACTCTGGCAGTAACTAGTGAAGTACATACATCTCAATACACCGACCCACATCCCGTCTGCACATTTATGTACAACTTTCCCCTCGTGGCCCTACAATCTCGAGCCCTCTCGGTCACCCAAGGACGTTTCTCACATACTGAAGCCTCCCTGGCCATGTACTTGGAGGCCGAACCTTCAGTGCCCCCGGAATGCGCAATCCCTCAGGTAGAGACAAGTGTCATATTGATTAACAACATAATCCCCCGCCGACTCCCCCCCTCCTTTAAGGGTGCCTGACCATAGCTGAACCGTGATAGACGGTATGGGTCAACAACGTATATCTCTTTTGTATTACGACACCTCAGGCTCCCCCGGCTGGGCCCCCGCCGCTTGAGCAAGCAGGTATGCCTGCAGTGGGCTCCAGATGTCTCTCGGTCTTGATGCCCTGGGCAGCTGCTCGGCATAAATCTTCATTTGGTCTTGACAATAGATCAAGTCTTCTAGCCACTCCTTAAACTACGGTGCTCGCCCCCTACCCCACCTGCAAGCTACTCTCCTCTTAGCCAACAGTAATGCTGTGTCTATGAATTTCCGATGAGCCTTAGGGACTTGCGCCGTATATCCCAGCAGTGCAATCAAGGGCTTGCCTTCTAATGGCAAAGGGACCATCTGCCGCAGAGCTGTAAAAACCTGTGCCCAGTAATCACACACTGTAGGGCAACCCCAGGCTAAATGTAAGAAATCAGCCCCCGGGTTCCCACATCTGTCGCAGTTGTCTGTTGTTCGCAGTTTGAATCGAGCTAGCTTAGCAGGAGTATAATACAGCCGTTGTAAGAATTTATAGTGTATTATGCGTAGTCTGGCGCTAGCAGAGGCTTGCTTCGTTTGAAGGCAGCAGTATTGCCATTGGTCGTCCGTTATGTCTTCCCCTAGCTCATTAACCCAATTAGTGCGGGCAGTGTTGGGTATCTCTTCTATGTGACCCCGCACCATAGAGTATAACAGCGAGACCATGCGTCCCGGCGCCTTAGCACATAGCAGCATATGTAGGGGGGCACAAATAGGAGGTTCCTGCGGGAATTCCGGGGTAACCGAGCGCAGGCCCTGTCGCAGCCGAACATACAGAAACAAATCTAGAGCGGAGGATTGTATCCCTTGAAACATTATCTGAGGAACGAAACATCCCGTTTGAGTATAGATCTCCCCACGTGCGTAACCTCACTCGCTCGCATAGTTTATGAAACCCCTTTTCTTGTAATAATGGCATACGCGGGTGATAAGCGAGCGGTAGTTTCGGGGAGTACAATAGCTCCCCTCGAAGAAGCATCCGGATACGATGCCAGGCATCCACCGTGCAGGTTATCGTCGTGGGTTCTGTGTCCCTGCTGCGTGTATGGGTGTATAGCAGGCCTTCCAAGGGTAGCGGATCCGCCATCCAATGTTCCGCCGCTATCTGCGGCATGTAACGTGGGGGTGAAACCAGTAAAACGCATAGTGCGCTTGTGCACATGTGTAGTATAATTCGAAATCCGGTATTTCAAATCCCCCTCTGATATATGGTTGAGTAAGGATTCGCCATTGCAGTCTGGGCTGTTTACCTCCCCAGACCAGTCTTATCATTTCGGACCTAAGCATCGCGAAGAAGGGACGCCCTGGATGATATTGGATATTTAAAAACAGGTATAAGACCTGCGGGAGTATCACCATCTTAATCAATGCAGCTCTCCCTGCCAGTGTCAGGGGTAGGGCTATCCACCGAGTGACCTTTTCCTTAATTCGCTGCAGCACAGTGCCATAATTAAGCCTCATCAGTTCTGCCCTGTCTTTAGAGATAGTAATCCCCAAATAACGCAGGTCAGTGTCGCACCACTCCAGCGGGTAATCAAGGGGGACCGGGTGACCGCCTCCGTCAGTGGTAGCAGTTGAGACTTCCCCCAATTTATATGGATCCCAGAGAGTTCCCCAAAAACTATAAACTCCCTCAGGAGGGGATTCAAATTCTCCTGGGGATCACGCACATACAGCGTAATATCGTCCGCATATAGGGAGAGTAGGATATGTCGTAAGTTACATCGCAGTGCTTTATCCTGGTGGTGCTGTCGCAATTTGGCCGCTAGCGGTTCAATCGCGATCGCAAATAGGAGTGGGGACAGCGGACACCCTTGTCTCGTGCCCCTAGAAATGGGGATAGCGTCTGATGTATGCCCATTTATCCTCACCCTTGCCACAGGCCTGTGGTATAGCAACCTAATCCAGGACAAAAATAGGGGAGGAAAGCCCATGCGCTGCAATATACCCATCAAGTAATCCCACTCAACAGAATCGAACGCCTTGGTGGCATCTAAAAAGACTGCCGCCAGCGGCACCTCTGGGGAGATCGTTTGTAAAATCGCAAACAAGGTGCGTAGGTTGTGCGTGGTTGCACGGCCCGGGACAAAGCCAGCCTGATCAGGAAGAACCAATTTTTCCAGTAATAAGGCTAGCCTATTTGCAATGACTTTCGCTAGTATTTTGGCATCACAATTGATAAGTGACAATGGGCGATACGAGTCACAGTGCGTTGGTTCTTTCCCAGGCTTCAGCACGGATGCGATGAGTGCCTCCCTCATGGTTGGGGGTAATATGCCTGCCTCCAGTGTTGCCTCATACACTTCCTTTAAAATCGGGGCCATCAGATCTATATACGTTTTGTAGAATTCTATGGGCAGCCCGTCTAGCCCAGGGGCCTTCCCAGACTGCATGTGCGTGACTGCTTCCCTTATTTCATCGATCTCAAAGGGCGCACTTAAGAATTCTCGCTGCGCCTCTCCGAGCCATCCTAGTGCTACCTCCCCCAGGAAGGTGTCCAATTCTAATAGACCTCTCCTCTGTGAGGTGTATATCGCTGTGTAGTGTGCTGTGAATGTGGCCAGTATATCGTCATTGTCCCTGTGCACCACTTCCCCGGGTCCCTGAATTTCCAAAACGCAGTTGGCGTGCCTTGGGTAGCGAATTAATTCGGCCAGAATTCTCCCAGGCCGTTCTCCTTCTCCGTATTTTCTGGCCACCCAGTGTTTTCCCATAAATTTCGTTTCTCGCTCTGCCGCTTCCGTATATTCATTCAGTTTCTCCCGGAATGTATGTCTGATGCCCCGGTCCTCGCTATGCCTCATCTGTGTCTCAAGCAAGTGTAGTTCTGCCTCCAGACTCCTAATAGTTCCCCGTATAGACTTCAGCACTCCCGATCCCTTGGATATGCAGAAACCACGAACTGTTACCTTAAATGCTTCCCATATAGTCTCTACCTCATTCACTGATCCCCTATTCCTCTGGAAAAAATCCTGTATCTCCTCCCCTAGCTCGCTATGAAAGGCTGTGTCTAGTAATGTCAGGGGCTGTAGTCTCCACACACCCCGCGGCCTATTATACCATGGTAGTGCCAATGTAAGTACCACCGGCGAGTGGTCCGAGTATGTCCTGGCTAAGTGTGTAACCTCTCGTATATGGGGCCCCAGTCCTCTAGATGTTAAGCAATAGTCCAGTCTTGCCCAGGAAGCAGCATGCGCCGTAAAATGCGTGCCTTCCCGCTCCGTTGGGTGCAAGTGTCGCCATGCGTCTAGTAACCCTGCATCTGCTTTAATGCCCTGCAGGACTCGGCATGATCGGGTAAAGTGGTGAGGCATAGGGTTGGATCTATCCTCTGCCGGGCTTAGAGCCACATTAAAGTCCCCGCCCCATAGTATATGTGTAGAACCGATACCCAGTATTTTCCCCCACAGCAACGTGAAAAAAGCGGGATCATCAACATTAGGGCCGTAACAACTGATCAAGGTTACAGAATCCGTTCCCAGTCTTCCCCATGCCATAGTGTATCTCCCATTTTGATCCACTTCTGTACCCACCAGTATGAACGGTATTTGCTTTTTACGATAATTGCCGTTCCTCTAGCATAGGATGAATACGAGGCAAAAATCCGGTGATCAGCCCATTTCACGGCAAAGGTGGAAGGATGGTGCGGGTGTACGTGCGTCTCCTGTATTAGTGCAATATGTATCCCGTGCCTATCTAGATACGCCAACAATTGGCGTCGTTTTCTCGGATCTCCCAGCCCTCGCACATTCCAAGTGGCCACCCGCAATGTCCCAGGGTCAGTCATTGCTCCCATTTGTGCTGATTGCATGTGCTGTCTGATGTTGTACCTCCCGTGAATCTTGTGTACGTGCTGTCTCTAGTCCACCCATGTGCCTCATGTGATTCCATCGTGGCCTATAGAGTAACCAATAACCTTGTTCCTTCCCCGGTCCCTCCCGCTCCCTCCCACAGCAGCACCCCAATCGTGCCGGAATGACATTACCCTCCCTCTTCCCAACAAACCCCCAACAACATACATCCAGGCATCCTGGATCCATAGAGCCACTGCTCTGATGGGGGGATCACCCAATGTGGGGGAATCGCCGGTGCGTTACTTTTCCCTCCCTGCTATTCCCGTCCCCACTCCCGCCCTTACAGCGGTTAGTAGGACCTAGGACTGAGCATTGGGAGGGTGCTCGGCTTACAACCCTGAATTATATATGCCTAATGACAATTCTATTTCCTACATCCCTTATTACCATAAGCCGCCTTATGAATGAGGTCCCCAGTACTTATCTGAGCAAATGTCTCAAGTCTTAAATATCCATCAACCAGTGTCATGTTCTCCTGCATCTAATAACCAGCCCATCTTCCACATCTCGTGCTCCCTTGCTGGCGGGGGGGCTGTGCGATCCTCCACCTTTCGTCCTGTCTTGGCTTATGTTGCAGCAGTGTCTGGGTTCGGAGATCGGGACCCTGATGGAGCTTCCTCCGAATTCCGACGTGACCTTTGGTTTGCTAGTCGTTTGTAGAGTTCTTCTGCTTGCTGTGGAGTAGCACAGATATTCTGACGCCCCTGGTGCGTTATCCTTAACCTCGCCGGGTAGAGCAGCGCAAAGTCAATCTGTGCCTTTCGAAACTTTTGTTTTACCGGCAGAAACTTGCGTCTCGCTTCCTGCACTGCAGTCGTGAAGTCTGGGTATATTGCGAAGTCCATCCCCTCATATGTCAGCTTTTTCTTCTCCCGGGCCAGGCGGAGCGCAGTATCCCTATCCCGGTAGTTTAGTATCCGGGCAATGATGGGTCGGGGAGTGCTCCCAGGCGGGGGTCGTGGTCCCAGAGACCTGTGCGCCCTCTCCACTATCATGTGGGGGGAGAAGACATTCGCTCCGAAGGTGGTATGAAGTAGCCTCTCGATGAACTCTTCCATTCGTCCCGTATTCGTTGTTTCCGCAATTCCCAGGACTCTGATGTTATTCCTCCGACTCCTGGCCTCCAAATCCTCGTTCTTAGCGGCAATGACTTTCAGAAGTCTATCCATTTGGGTCATCTGCTGCTGCATTTGGGATGTCATGTCTTCTGTGTCAGAAATTCTGCGCTCCGCCTCTTTAATCTGTCCATCGTGTTTGTCGACTTTGAGTACTAAAAAGTCCAGCCTACTGTTCATTGTGTCCATTTTGCCAGATAATGACGTGAGGCTTTGTTGCATCGCCAGTAGCAGCGATTTCACCTCATCTCCTGACGTTGAGGACTGTGGTTGGGGAGTCTCCTGGGGAGTCTGTACCTGCTCTTCCATGACTGAGCGGGTAACGGTTTTTTTTGCCTCAAACACCAGCTTTGGTTGTCTGCCGTCCGGCTTCCCCATGGTGGGGCCTCGTACAGTCCCTGTTGCAGCCTGTGACTATGCTAGCGCAGCTCAAATGCTTGCCTTCCTCCTCTTTCCAGTCCCTGGTGCCCAACAGGGTTCGCTCGCCATCTGTCCGGTATCTCCAAGGCTCTGCGCGCCACCATCCAAGAGTCAAAGCCAGCCAACGCAGGATCGTCGGTGCCACGACAGCGGCGAGATGTCGCAGTAGCTCCCGTGCCCGAGGTACTCCGTGCGCACCCCTAGTCTCGTCGTGCGCTTGGAGCGTGTTCACCTGGGTGTCAGCAGCCTCTCAATGTCCATGCTGACTAGCCTCCTGCCGCCCTATCCGTCCTCTGGTCCCCAGTTTCCGCCCGTATATTAGCACAGTTATATCCTGCCGCTCCCAGTACTTTGTCTTCCACTAGTAGGCTCCCCAATGCATATCATCCAGTTTGTTGTGGGTCCCAGGTTGCCTATTTGGTCCTGCACCAGCTGCCTCCGCTAATCGGCTTAGTCTGTCCAGTTCGCGCTGCTGCGCATTTGCGAGTAATGGCGGCTCCTATCTGTGCATGCTTGAATCCGTGCCTTGTCCGGCCAGTCGCCAGTCCCCTTCAGCCTCAGTCCGCCTCCTACACGGGTGATTGCGTTTCCCACACTTAGGACTCCCGCCAGTGCTGACTCTGCGTGTCACCTGTCTGTCCAGCACTCTCCGCAGCTTGGGGGGGTGGCAGTGAGGGCCCTATTCCTTGCTCTCTCGGCGTGAATTTCAGGCGCTTTGTGCCCTTTCCCGGACTCACCCTCCAGCCTTTAGGAGCCCATCCTCCGCCCGTATATCATGCCTGGAAGCGTGGCCTGCTCTCACTCCGCTTCCCTGCGACTCCAGGCGTCTGATGACCTTCCGCGTCAGCTGCGGCCTTACGCCTCGTGGCAAGCCGGGGTCTCTCCTCACCTCCGACACCGCCCGCGAGGTCCGTCCTGTCAACCTGCTCGGTCCGCTTCCGCTTGTGTCAGCTCGCACACAGCCTTTCCCTCCTGCAATCCGGCCAAATCTCTCACCGGGGATTCCTCTAACTTTGTTTAGTAGGGTGTCTCAGGGAGGTGCGGAATTTTTCAGGGGTTATTGAGGATAATTGCTGTTTTATTCACCGAGCGTCCGGAGCCTCACCGCAGTGCGACCATATCGGTAGTGCGCCACCTAGCGCCCCCGAGAGTGGCATAAAAGTTGAAAAAGATTTGTTGAGAGAAGATCCCTGATGAACGCTGCATGGAACCAATTTAAAAGTGGAATGTGAATTGTCCAAAGAGAGCACTTGCGTACGTCTGCTCAAAAAGTAACATAACCAGCTCCACACAGTCCTCCCCCCCGGCACATCCCCTGCATTCTAGTAAGCAAGATACCATGGGGGGCCATGTTGAAAGCAGTGGAAAGGTCAAGAAGGATGAGGATGGTGCTTCCACCCTCATCCAAAGTGAGTCCGATATAATTTGTAGCCGCTATCAACACAATCTATGTGCTTAGACAAGAATGAAAACCTGATTGTTGTGAGTATTTAGTGGTGAACAAGAAGAGGTTGTATTAAGATGGACCCTTCCTCAAGAGAAGGCTCTTCGAATCAATCGCTGTAGATGTGAAGGTAAAGCAGAATCAATTGCCGTAGATGGGGGGGGGGGGAAGTTTGTAGAGATGGGTCTATCAGTTTGATAAATCGTCTAGAGGCAGGTTCCAGTTTCCTTCTTTGTGACCCCATGGTGCTGGGGTGGGCAGGTTCCAGAATTTTTACACCAAGCATCGACCGCAGTGCTAACTATGCCGGTCTCCTTCCTGTGGCAGGGTCATTGAGGGGGGAGTTGGCTTTCACTCTTCAGTCAGGTCAGGGAGGGCTCGATTTCAGATGCCTGGATAAAAAGAGTAATCATACACAGACTTCAAACTCAGTCTCTCCAGATTCCAGTTCTCTTTCCAAGAGCTCCTTCAAAACAACTGATGGGTTTGCCAAAAGAGAGTAGTGGTGCAAAAGGCTCTCCCTTGACAAATATCTGAAGTGGGTCCTGCACTTTTGCTCTAACAGTGCAGGTCCCACTTCAGATATTTGTCAAGGGATGAATTTGTTGGTATTCCTTATATTAACGCTGACGATTACCAACCGATTATGAATCTAAAACCAGTAAACTGATACATAAGATAGTACATTTCAAAATGGAAACATGACATGGCTATCCCATTCAGCACTTTGTGGGACTGGTTGACAGCCGTAGATCTTCATGATGCTTATCTTCACACCTCAGTGAACCCATCCCCCAGACGTTCCTTTGATTTTGCGTGAGGAGATTCCATTGGCAAATATTGACGTTCTGCCTCAAGTCATCACCAAGATTATTTGCAAAACATCTGGCTCCCTTGGTAAAAATCATTCACAATTACTGTATCATAATTCATCTTTATGTAAATGGCTGGCGGATTTACTCTCCTTCGGCAGCTGAAGCCTTGAGAGACACAGTGTGGCAGCTCTTTGTTCATCACAATTTCTTATTCATCTCCAAAAATATCACCTGACACCACTGAAAAGAGGAGACACACCATATATGAAGAAAACAGGCATGTTTTATTTCTCAAGAAGAATCTGCATCCAGCAGAGACCAGGGTCTGGAGCAACTGATACAGATCGCTCCTACTTCCCAGATCCCCAGATCTTCAAATCACAACAGAACAATAGCATCAATTAAATGACACACCAATACATTAATAATAACAATAGTTAACCCAATAAAATTCCCCATCATACAATAGCCACTGCCCGCTGGATAACTTAACACGTTTCCCTTTTTTCAATGCTAACATTAAATTACAAGATAAAGAACAAATAAAAAACTAAAAAACCCAAATAGAACATATCATTAATCACACAAAGTCTTTCAGTCTAACAGGGGGAACATATTTCCTCTGGGATATTTTAAAATCAAACAAACCAAATTGATACACTGCATACAATAATTGCCTTTGTCCAGGGATCCTCCAATTATTTACTCACACAAATCAGTACCTGTAGGAGGTTGGCTTTGTATATGGTGCACGCTTATTTAAGTTAAGCACCAAGCACTAATTCAGACAACCCTTTTAGTGATTTTAGGGGTCTTAGACAGCCTAAGAAAGCTCTCTAAGTGGTAGCAGTGGAGAGCAGCCTTCAGGCTTATCCAGAAGGAGTGTTAAGCAGCTAGTTTCACCAGATCTAATCATGTAGTGTAGATCAAACAAAAAGAACCACACAGTGTATAAATAAAAATAGTTCTACTTATTACAAAACACTCACTAACACATTGGTATATCTCCTACCCAGAGATATATACACAAATACACAAGACTACTTTAATTGTAAGAGGTAAGTAAGCACAATACACAGTGGTCTCCAGGGGGCAGACCAAATCATATACTAAAAAAGTGGAATGCAACTGCGACCGAAGTCGGGACTTGGACCAGGAGATTCAGAAGAGCTGGGGACCCAAGGAACCACCCAAGGTAAGTACCCAGGAACCCCACAGAGGCTGTGCGCACAGTAGAAACACAGCCACATACTCAATAGAAGTAGACGGGAAAGTTGCGGTTGCAGTTTTGAAGAAGGACCCTTCCCAGTGGACCCTGTAGAAACTCTGTGGAAGACAGAAGGTTGGAGAGTCACCCCACCCGTGGATACCCCAGGAACCAGGATACCTACACTAGGGAAGCCGGGTGCATAGGTGATAAGTGATGTTGGAAACCGCCGTAGACCCCAATGGAGGACTTCAGTAAAGGAGCCACTGGCAAAGACTGTGCAAGAGTCTGGGGGAATCTAAGGGTGGATTCTTGAAGAGAAGAACCTGCAAGCAGAGGGGACAGAGTCTATGCCACTCTGAGGTGACCAGGAGGAATAGAGGAGCAATGCCCACCGATGTCGGAAGATGCAGGAGTGATGACGTGACCTTGTCGCTGCAGCTGTGAGCACCAGACGACACTGAGGAAGACCTGGAGCCGCGCATGAGCTATCCCATGTCGGAAGTCGAAAACCAGGGGTCGATGTCTGGCGGGAGCACCGACAAGCCTCGGCAGCTCCAACAGGCGTGGAAAGCGAAGAAGGAGCAACACTGGGACCAGCAAGGTCCAAAGGGCTCCCCACAATCAGGAGAGTCGGAGCAGGCCCGAGCAAGCAGGACCCACAGGCCGAAGGCACAGAAGTCGCAAGAGGACCTCATGCAGCTCACCAAAAATAAAGGTCCACGGTACAGAGGATGTGGTGAGGACGCTGATCTTGGCAGGGAGTGATGGGGAAATACTGGCACCCTCCCAGGAGCAAATGAATGAAACTCACCAGACATAGCAGGTTTGCTCAGAAACAGAGTGAAATATATTTATTGGTACCAAATGCTTGCATCATTGCTAATTAGCAAGGAAGAAGTCAGGTCTCCTGCCTTAGGGGCTCTCAGACTGCTTCTTCCCGGAGTGGCTGATTTCTGGGTGCTATATACGTTTAGTAATGCCATGTCAGTGGAACTAGAATAAGGCAACAAGCCAAATATGGCTAACAGGGATGTGCAAGATCTGCACACCATGCCAATTATAAACAGCTGGATATAGGCAGACCAGAAAGGCTGGCTCGGCACTGTGTAAGCAACTTGCACAACCGGATAAGGAACTATCATGAAGTCAGGACAAGCAGAGTGACCTCTAAGGGGGTACAGGATAGCTGTTGAAGTTTGTCCAGTCAAGGTCAGATAGGAAGCCCTTGGAGCTCCAGGCCTCATGTTACTGTGATATATCTAAGCATGATATCTTTTGAAGTGCATACACATGAATTTATATGGATATTCATATATATTTTGCAACAATCCTCCCTTTTGGATAGACCTATCCAACATTAGTGTAAAACCAAAATATATATATGTATATATGAAGAAAACATTAGTTACATATCTTTGGATGGCATTACACAGTGTTTGCATAAAATGCATATATTGTCACATTGATACATCCTGATGAGATCATTATTATATCAACAGGCTGTTGTGATACCGGCAGCATACTCATAATTAAGTGTCCAACAAATATTGTTTTCTCTGTGCAATGCATAAGGCCACATTGTCACTTAGTCACTCAGTTCCCAGGCACTTTCTGCAAGTGTCAGTAATTTAAAGGCACGCAATGAGCGGTCATCTGCTTCTCCTCCTGGCGCGCAGTCGTCTTGTTCAGGGGCTGTTTCATGGACCTGCCCTGCGTTGTCCTCTTCAGTCTACCTACTGCTGGTGCAGACCATCACCTTTCTTCGAGACTGCGTCGTGTACTTCACTCAACAGCATCTGTTTATGTCACGTCCCTCTGACACTTTATGATGGCCCCCATGGATCGTAGAAATGGTCTTGTCTGTCCTCTTCTTGACTGCTGTGTTGCGCAGGTCCTCTGGTGACAGATGGTCATCAATTTCTGGTACCGTCCTCTCAGGCGTTGGGGTGCTGCCCTGCATTTTGTCCTCTCAATCCATTCATGGCGTTGTTCACCGTCTATGGTTCAGTCCACCTAGAACTAAAAGAAACAGCTTTTATTTTTCTCACCATGACCATGTCGCCATAATCGCTTTAGAAGTCTTTGCCCCATTGCAGGCATTACTAAAGTCAGAGCATCAGGCCATTTCAGGCCTGTTCCATCAGTTGCCTTTACTAATAATCTGTTTTTTTTCTATTTTTATTTTGGAGCTCATTTACTCCTCCTGGCCTCAAGTTGGAGAGTGGTATGGAGTATGCATGTTATACTTTATTCCCAAAAACAACCTCTTTAGCATAAATGTAGTCACTAAGTGATCTCCTTCTATCGCTATTTATGCCCTGGTGGACCCCTACCCTTGGAGAGATGGCTTTCCTGAAGCACTGCGCCCCAGTTGCTGCATCATTCTTCCCTGTTGGACACACCTCCATTCATCTGCGCATTCATCCTCCCTTGTGCAATATCAGATGGTCCATGCTCCAGTCTTGTAAGGGAAAGGAACATACTGCGTGGAGGCACAGGCATCTCATCCTGGTAGGCCCACACTCTCTTCATTATTCGGCTCCCATCCATCATCAATTCACCCTCTATGTTCATCTGGTGTTGCAGACCATTGTGCTTCCTTTACATTAGCTTGCAACAATTGTCTCTGAATGAGCTGTATTTTTTGGAATGCTTTATTCATTAGTCCCATCTGCACTGGCTGTAACATGCTTTCATTTAATGCGGTGTCAGCGATGGCATCACCTTTGGCTAACTTAGTATTAGCTCCTGTGTAGGCTTCACATTTTATTACCGCTATCCTGGTGTATAATAGTATTGCTTTTAACAAGATCCTTAATAAAGGACCATTTTTAATAAGGCGCCCTGCTTCTGTTATGTATCCGTGATACTTCCACAGCTGGCCACAAATAAGAACTGCAAAGCATAATGTGAGTCAGTGTAAATGTTAACAGTTTTACCCTTGACTAGTATTCATGCTTTTGTTACAGCATACAGCTCATCTTATTGGGTAGATGTTCCAAGTGGCAGAGCTGCACTTCAGCTATTGCTATAGCATACCCTGCTCTGTAATCAGTGTCTATCAGTCTGCTGGAGGAACCATCAGTGTACCACTCCAATAGTCTGCCTTTTCTAATGGTGTCTAATCTTGGCATGGTGCCGATTTCTACAATCTCAACACCAACTTACTTAGGGGTCTCATCTGTCTCTAAGAGAATGGATCTCATCAGAATAACCTATTGCAGGTAATATCTTTGCCAAATTAACAGGTGGGCCTCTTATTATGACATTACAATTAGACAACATGGTGCCATTATAACCTGTGTGCCTGCCAGCGGAAAATGTTGTGTCGATCCAGACAACAACAACCGTCACAAATGCATCCGCACCAAATGTGGCACCTAGACAATACAAGTATAGTTCAACCAATGAGAGCTGTCCTCTCTACCATCACAGCTGCTGACCCCTAATCACTGCAGAAAGCAAAGTCACATAGTTGTGTCCCACAGGCCTTTCTTTTCCAGCTGTGTCAGCACACCATTGGCAGCACCACTTCATTTGTAATGTTATTTTGCTCTGAAACAGAGATGGAAAGGCAGTTTGTAGTCAGGCAGTCCCCCCATGATGGCGCAGTACACAATGTCTCTTTCAATTTCTTGAAACAGTTTGCAAGTTCATTAGTCATAGCATCTGCATTCATGGACCCATTGGTGGCGGCAGTTCATTATCCCCAGGAAGGACATCATTCCTTTCTTGGTGGGCAGGAGCTGAATGCCCTGAAACAATTTTATTCTGTCAGGTGGCATGCGGCGTGTACCTTGGAATATCACATAACCCAGGTAAGTCACCTCTTTTTGGCAGCACTGGCATTTTGACAATGAGACTTTGTGTCTTCTCTCCTGGAGGTAGTTCAGCAGAGCTACAGTGCCTTTCACAGGCCTCAAGTGATGGAGATGTCACAAGGAGGTCATCAGCCTACTGCAAGACGATGCTACCACCTTCCAGGCATAGGTGGTCCAAGTCTCTCTTTACTGCCTGCGCATTGACATTGGGACTCACAGTGAACGAATGTACTGGGTATCCCAGCACGACGGCAAAGAGGCTTTCACTCTGTGGATGGACTTTACTGCTAAAACCCACTGAGGAGAGAAAAATACTCTGCCTCTACAGGTATAAATAATAATATAGTAATGGTGTCAGGCACAACAGCTCTAAGGAAACCACAAGTTCATAAGGTAATCACTTTATGGGGACAGCATGTTTTCACCACCCTCTATTTTTTATTTATTTATTTTAAATATCACTTTAGGGGGAGGGCATTTTTCCAAATCTCTTGGTTCCCTAGTTCTAGAACCTTATTGTTAGTGATCTGTACAGCCCTTTCCCATTCATATTCATGAAACTGCAGTCTAACAGCATCATTCATCATCTATCAACACATCCCTAAGTGCTCTACAGAGGTTGCATACAACTGAGAATCCTTACTGAAGCTGCAAGCTGTAAGTGCCCTGTTCTAACCTATCCTTAGGTATTTGTGAATAAATTCCATTTATTAAAAAAAATATATATATATATATATATATATATATGCTGACCGCACTTACAAAGCCTGGAGAATTGACTCTGGGGTTTATAGAGGTTACCTGCGTATGCAGGAGTGCCCACACACTAATAACCCAGCACCCTACCTTTAGGATTGAAAGGCCTGCCTTGGGGGTGCCTTATAGATTTTAAGTGTAGTGACCTCAGATATAAGAAAACGTATATCAGTCATAAGTGGTGCGAGCACCAGCTTACATAGGCTACAATGGCAGGCCTCGAGTCACAGTTTGAGTTGTCTCTCATGGGTGGCATAATACATGCTGCAGCCCATTAGAGACCCCTGGTGTACTTATGCCCTGGGTACCTCAGTACCTTAAACTAGGGACTTACAGGGGTACACCAGTAGCCTATCCATCCTTTCAACCAAATCGTTAAGGTGAGGATGACATAATGGCATGGTTACCTGACTGATGCCACGATCAGTAAGAAAGCTCAGAAATTCAGCCAACCTTTCATGAAGACTCTGATGAACTACGAACAAACCATATCTTCTAAAAATTCCACCAACAATACTCAACTCATTAATTTGACGATAAGATTTAATCTCATCTCACTGGTTCTTACGCATTGGCCAACCTGACACGATGTACACTCTTTTGAGCACATCATCATGTTCTCAACCACTTTGATTCGGACACTACACCTTGAGTGATACAATGGCATTAATCACCACTTCTTATTCTGACATCTCAACAGAATGTTCATCAGGACATTGTAGTGGCAGCGTCGATAAATAGTTTGCAGTAATATTCTTAATGCCAGGAATATATTCCATTTGATAACAGAACTCTTGTAAAACGTGTTGCCACTAGGCTATCCTAGTTGTAGTCTTTCCAGTACCTTTTATAGTGAATAGATCAACCAACTGTTTGTGGTCAACATATACCTTAAATTCTGTAATCCACAAATAAATATGACAATGATCTATGCCCTACCAACATGCTAATGCTTCACGCTCCATTACAGAGTATGTTGCCTCGGGTCTGTTAAGGCTGTGCAAAGCAAATGCCACCACCTCTTCTTTACCATCCCTAGATTGTAACAGCCCAAGACCATGTTGGCTGGCATCAGTAACAATAATGCTAGAATCCTTCTTATCAAATGGTTTCAAAGGAATTGAATTAGAAAATATCTTCCTTAATGTGAGCAAATTCCCTAACACTCTTTTCATCCCATATAAACATATGAAATATCAAAGAGAATACGTTTTTCAGCACCTAGAATAAACCACGAGTAGAACTCTAACAAACCCAAATTTGACCAAAGGTTCTTTGTTGCTTGGAGATGGCGCATAATTTATGGCATGCATCAGACACTCTTTTGGTTCAAGTTCATTAGCTGATACACAGTGTCCCAAATACTCAGAACTGTCTACATCAAACTTGCATTTGTACGCCCCCAACGTGATTCCTTTAACCTCCAAAACACTCAGAACTTGTACTACTCTTCTCTCATGCTACACCAATTACTAGCTTATATCAGAACATCATCCGGGAAACAAGCCACTCCCAGAACTCCTATGAATATAGTTTCCACCAACCTCTGAAAAACAGCTGATGCCAAAATAAAAGGCATTTGTTTAAAACAAAAAGCACCTTCTGGCATCACAAAGGATGTTAATGGCCAAGAGTCTTTGTGTAGAATGACCTGTCCATGGTAATAAGAATATTTGCACCCTTCAAAAGCATCAACAGCTCAGTGATGTTGGGAAGAGGATGTCAGTCACCCCATAGTCTGGCATTTCTGTCTCTACGGTCAACACACAATTAAAAAAAAACATTTGGCTTATGGCCAGGGCCACTAGAGACAACTATTCTGACCCCTCACTTGGTACATTCAGCTATTACATACACCGTTTTTGAAGCTCCTTCTTTAGCTCAACACGCACTGTTGATGGTACTTTGTACACTTTGTGCACCACGGGCCATGCAGATTACTCTAATTGAATGCAATGAGGAAAACCCTTCAAATTTCCTGTTTTATCAGTATAAACCTAGGGAAACCTGTGTTCCTACCCGTCGTCAGGAACAGAATTCTCACTAGTGCAGTCCCCCATTATTAGTTCTCTCTGCAACAACATTTGCTGACGATTATTGGGATCTAAAAGAATTTCTAAAATCTCTGTTCCAACCAGCCCAAGAGCCCCATTCCATGTAAGGCAACATATACTGTACTAGGTGTACAGTTTCCCTTAGATGAGAGTACAGTCTTAAATGCTCCCAGAACATCAATAGATTTCCCCCATAAGCAATACGTTTAACAGTCATCGGTTGCAATATTACTTCTGGAAATAACTTTCACTCATTCTCTTCAATAAGTGTAAATGGTGACCCAGTGTCAGCCATCATTTCTATGTCAATGTGACCCACTCCAACTTGGCAATAAAACAGTTTTATCAACACACCTCCTACAAGCACAATAACAGCTTTCTCTGCATAAACAGATCACAAACATAACATTTCACTTTCATTACTGGACTCAAATTGTTTAGTAGCTTTGCCATTCAAATTTAAAAGGGTTATAGATTTGTTATTGGTAAATATTGCCTCAGTTCTCTAAACTTTGGCAAGATATCATTTTTCTTGCACCTACTGCAAAATCTATAAATTGCAAGACAAGAAGGTGCATTGCCCAAATGATTATTGCTACTACAGTGATAACATGCCTAAAATTGTGAACTTTTTGTTTACGAAATTTGTTACAGATTTTTTTCTAATTTATCATTATAACCGACATTGTGAATAGAATGGGATTTGGATGACATTGACATTTCCTCCATATAACAAGTTGTGCTTTCAGTGCTAGCTCCCAATTCAACTGATTTGTCTAAAGGCTTTTTAGGAGCAGTAAACAGCGTTTCTGGATTTTTTTTGCTATTGGTGTTTTTAATCACCTGGGGCCAGATATACAACCATTAAGTTTAGCGAGTCGCAAATTGCGCAGAATTGCGGCTCGCAATTTGCGACTCGCTAAACTTAATGTACAACAGTGTCTCAGACACTGTTTGCGATTCCCAATGGAGTCGCAAATTGCATGCCTCATTAATACTCATGAGGCATGCGAAATTTGCGACCCCATTGGGAATGGCTAGCACTCCCAGGGTTGGTGGCCTGCTGGGATCAGCAGACCACCATGTCTGGGACTACTTTTTAAATAAAGTATTTTTGTTTTTTAAATGCAGCCCATTTTCCTTAAAGGAAAATGGGCTGCATTTAAAAAAAAAAAATGAAACTTTTCAGTTTCATTTTTTAAGGGCAGGCAGTGGTCCCTGGGACCACTGCCTGCACTTAAAAAATATTTACGCACACACTCACAAAGGGGAAGGGGTCCCCTGGGGACCTCTTCCCGTTTGCGAGTGGTTTACCACCTACTTAAAGTAGGTGGTAAACTGTGAGTGTTTTGCGACCGCAAATGCGGTCGCAAAACAACAGTACATGACATGGTGGCTCGCTATTAGGAAGGGATGCCCCTTCCTAATAGCGAGCGTTGCAAATGCTATTTTGCGAGTCAGTGACTCGCAAAATAGCATTTGTACATGCCTGGAACCTTTTTTGTGGTCGCAAACGGGCCGATCTCCCGTTTGCGGCCGCAAAAAAGGGTTATACATCTGGCCCCTGGTCCCTTATCATTTCTTCTTCAAAATATTTATATTTGCACGATACAGCTAAAATACAGAGAGCAACGAAAAAACTTTCTATAGATTCCCCTCGTAACTGGTATCTCCTGTAAAGTTTATCTGTCCATGATGACATTTTAATTAGGTTTGAAAGAAGTATCTAGAATCTTGGAAGAAGCATATTTATTCACAGTACTGTCTTCATCTAAAATGGTTTCATGAGGTAGATGTGTCACAACATTTTTTTCCTTTAGACCAAGACATTGTCAAACTAAAGCATGTCTTTTCTTTTATGTCAAAAGGCCACCATTAATGTCATTCAGATAAGTTTCAAAATGTTTTTCCACTGTTCCCAGTTTACATCAGGAAGACCAGGATTAGGAACAAATATGGGTCTATACCAGATTCTGCTTCATTATAACAGTGTTTATGGTACAAAAAACAGAAAATATGTTTGCAATAGGGCTTCCCCTAACGTGTTCTCACGTTGAGGTTCAATTATTTAAAGTTAAATTGTGTAAGGGAATACATATTACCAATAAAATGCATAATAGTATAGGTACAATACATGTGGTATTTTAAGAAAGAACCTAAATTATAGATTATTAAAATGCCACAGAGAAATGTAATTTAACTCTGTGACTTATCTGATAAGTCATGCAAGTAGATGCGGGTGCTAAAGACATAAACAAACCTTCGGAAAATAAGCGATGTGCATCTGTTTCTTTTAATCAGCACTGGTGAAGAAAGTTTCTGTATTTTGAGCACAGTAGTCCCTAAATGGTGGTACATACGTAATGACGTAGTCAGGTGACCATATCTTGAAACTTTAAATGCTGGGTGCAGTAAATTCAAAATGGCGGCACATGTTATGTGCATGATGACACTGTTGATTGGAGATGCACACGTTCCACCAATCAATCAATCAGGGGAATTGTAAGAGCGCTACTCACCCGTGAGGGTCTCAAGGCACTGGGGGGGGGATAAGCAGCTCCGTTCAGTCGAAAAGCCAGGTCTTGAGCGTCTTCCTAAAGATGTTCAGGGACGGAGCGCGTCTGATGTTGAGCGGGAGCTCGTTCCAGGTCTTAGCTGCGATGTAGGAGAAGGTTCTTCCACCTGTTCTGGCTCTGCGGATGCGCGGGGTTTCGGCGAGGGTGAGGTCGGCGGATCGGAGGGTTCTCTTGGGTACGTGGAAGGAGATTCTCTCGAAAAAGGTATTGGGGTCCGGTGTTGTGGGGCATTTGTAGGCGTGGGTGAGTATCTTGAAAGTGACTGTCTTCTCAACGGGGAGCCAGTGGAGGTTCCGTAGGTGTTGGGTGGTGTGTTCGTGTCGAGGAATGCTGAGGACGAGTCTGGCTGCGGTGTTCTGTATGGTCTGGAGCTTGCAGAGCAGAGACTTGTCGATCCCGGCGTAGAGGGCGTTTCCTTAGTCCAGTCTGCTGGTTATGAGTGTGTGGGTGACGGCCTTCCTTGATTGGGGGGGGTTCCACTTGAAGGTGTTTCAGAGGATTCAGAGGGTGTTGAAACAGCTGGAGGTGAGGGCGTTGACCTGTCGGGTCATGGAGAGGGACACTGTGCTGTTGGTGAAACGCTCCTCAATTGTAATGCTAAATACACAAATGCTAATTCGGAATCTCACCGCAAGAATCTTTGCTGACGTTGTCCTCCAATTTGATGGAATTCTGCAATCCGGTTTCAAATTTGGAACTAAAATCTTCCCAAAACTCCACTCTTCGTGGGAGTGTTGGAAATCACAGCATATGTATGTGTACATTCGACTAGAGGTTGTTATCACCAGATGAAAAGATGAGATACACGATACTTGAAGAAAACAGGTATGTTTTATTTCTCAAGAACAATTTGTGTGCAGCAGAGTCTGGAGCAACCGATAAAATTCACTCCTGCATTCCAGAACCCTAGACCTTCAAAATCACAATAGAACAATGGTATCAATTAAATGACACACTAATACACCAAAATAGTTAACCCAACAACCACCCTAGGATCTGGAGCTTGATTTTGGACTTACTTGGTGCCAGTATTCATGCCCGACTTGTGTGCTTCAAGACTAAGACAGCATCTTTCAGCACCGTTAACATGGAATTAGCTAGAGACTGGCTTTGAGTGTAAGGACACGTGATAGATCCCATTCTGAGGGAATAATAATAAAAACAACAATTTATAAACCACATGGCTACTTCGATAGAAGGGTCCCAGCGCTGACACGGTCTAGCTACCAAGGTGAGCAAAAGATTTAAAGAGAAAACTGGAATTACCTGAAGAGCCAGGTTTTGAGATTTTTCCAAAAGGAAAACTCTGTCTTAACCTGCCGGACATCCAGTGGAAGAGAGTTCCACAACTTGGAGGCAAGAAAACTGAAAGAGCTTCCCCCAATTCAGACTTTCCTGAAACCGGGAACCTCTGCCAGCAAAGACCCTGAGGACCTCAAACACCTTGAAGGAAGGTAGGGTTTGATAAAGCGATGGAGATAATTAGCACCAACTTTATTAAAGGCCCTGTAGAAGTAGTAGAGACCCTTGAAAGACAAGTGCTTCTTAACCAGAGGCCAGTGCAATTTATGTAGGGCAGAGCCCATTGAAGCCCATCTGGAAAGGTTCAGCAATAGACGAGCAGCGGAGTTCTGTACAAGTTGGAGCCTCCTAAGACGTGACTAGGAGACTCCCAAATATTAGACATTACAGTAATCCAGTCGTGAGATAATTAAGGTCTGGATTACTGTTTTCCTCACCGCTCCAGGCAGAAGCCCAATAATCTTTTTGAGAGGTTTTAACATCCCAAAACACTTGCCGGCTAAGGGAAAGAGCCTGACACTTTGCTGCAGACATCCTGTGTCTTTGTGGCTCGGTGGGCTCATTTGCACCTATGGCCCTGTTTCCACAATTGCTCCATCATTGGAACCCTTCCTCCCAGGACTTTAGCTATTTGATACATGTTACCAAAGGAATTCAGGATGCTTTGCAAAAGTGGCTATTGCCATCAAATTTTAAAAGAGGCATTCTTCTGTCTCTCCCGATGCCTAGGATGATAACCATTAATGCCAACAGCAGAGGTTGGGGAGTGGCTATAGGATCTCTCTCGGCACAGGGACAATGGCTTTCCTCAGGGAAATCTTGGTCATCTAACAGGAGTGAACAATCTGCAGTTCTAAGGACTCCTCTATGGTTTGTCCCACAGTAACAGTTCTTCTCCAAAATGTCAACACTGTGGCAAAGGCATATATGAACCGTCAGTCAAGAACAGGTTCAGGATCACTAGTCTCTATGGTGTTTCAGATATGTTGTTGGGTTGTGCTCCATCTTCTATCTTTTTTTGTCTCACATATCTAGGGCACAGAAAATATGATAGCAGATCAGCTCAGCAGAGTTTCCGCCCATCTCACAACTTCCTCCTGTCTCCCTCTATATTGCCATAGATATATGCACATTCTGAACCCCTCAGGTAGACATGTTTGCAAACTCCAACAATGCTCTTCTGCTCTGCTTCCTCCCTGGTCCCCTTAGATAGGAGCATGAGGGGTGGCTTCTCTAACCTCACTTTGGTCTCCTGCTCTAATTTATGGGTATCGTCCCTTTCCCTTCAAAATCAGTGTACTGGCACAACTTTGCAGGTAAAGCAGAAGTAATTCTTGTTGTTTACTTCTGGCCTCGCATGAGGTGGTTTTCCCTTCTAAGATGTCTGGCTCTACCTTCACAATGGATCTTTCCTTGCACCCTTACCCAATAAGAAGTCCTTGACCCTCCAATGGCTTAATCTACCTAGTTAGAGGCTAAAAGAATGGGTATTAAACAGTTAGTCTTTCCTCGGTCACAGCACCTTCAGTTCAGGATTCCGACGGTCTTTCAGCTTGTGAATCCTAAGATCACTACTGGTTGTTTTTTTCCTCTTGGTCTTAGGCTGGCAGTTGTGAGCCTCAGTGGGAGCTAAAGTTTCTTTAAGATGTTTTTGATCTAAAGTCAGTAGTTTCCAAACTCAGAGTCCAATAGACAGCCGTTAAGGCTGTTCATGCCCCTATGGAAAGATTTTTCACTTTGGGTAGGTTGGTTGCGCGTTTTTTTTTTTCTCTACATAGCTCTTTTGTAAAATCAGTGTTCTTTCCTTGGGGCTTAGCCCTAGTCCTCAGAGTATTACAATCACTTCCCTTTGCATCTCCACAGGAAGTGGATCTCAAGTTTTTGACTTGGTGAATAGACCTCTATAACAGTCTTGCCTCATGATTTGCGTGTCTTTCTGGAGATATTGGTATTATGTTTAGGGCCTTGATTTCCCCCATTAGGTGGATTCTGAATTTTGACTTTGCTAAGAAATCACTCCATCTTCCACTTTTCCTACCACTTCTTCAGAGGTGGAGTTTGAGCATCGCTTATGGATAAGATCAACTGGTCACATTCTGCCAAGACTATGATATCATCTTTCTCAATTACAGCATTTTCAAACAGGAAAGTAAGGCTTCCTCTTCCAATGGAGTCGGGGGTCAAAACTGCTATTTCTCTGGCCTGTGCTGCTCAAAGTGTATTTCTGATTGAATCAGTTCAGGGCCAGTCCATTCGTGGGATGTTGGCCTCTTCGGCAGAGGCTGGGGGCATCTCTACAAGATATATCCTGGGCCACTATGTAAGAGGCTCCTTGAACCTTTGTCTCCCACTACCGTCAAGATGTGGCAGATAACAGAGCACTAGACCACGGAAACAGAGTATCTGCAGCTGCCCTTACTGAAGGCTTCTCGAATAATGCAGTGTTCTTTAATAAATAGACATGTTGCATTACGTTGGCGTTTGTGTGATTTGTTAGGCTCAAGCCTAGGGTGTACTGCGCTGGTATATCCGCATTTAATAAAGACTGGGACAAGGTAGTGCTAAGGAGGTAATGAGCTGCTTACCAGCAATCTTTAAGAATCCAGTTACTCTAACTGCAGTAGTTAAGTTCACCCTCCCTCTTCTGTTTACAACCTTCCTACCTAGTTCTTGGGGCTAACTGGCTGTGATGCGCAGCGCTTTATTGGCCCTCTTGATGGGAGGAACTCTAGGGAAAGCCATGTAATAGGGAATGGATTTCTTTTTTGACAGGTCATGTGCGCCTATATTGTAATTGTATTTATATAGCACTTACTACCCCTGATGAGGCGTCGAAGCACTCTTCTGTGAGTAGCACGCTACTCCGGAACCCAAAAAGGATTAGTGGTGGATCAATATAGGGAACTATGAGTTAATTTGAGTGGTGGACATGTGAGTGTGTTAATTTGAAGTGAGTGGGATAATAGAGGGATAGAAGAGGGAAGAGTCTAGAAAGTGTTATTTGGAAGATCATAGTAGTAAGATGAGGTTTGGGATGAGTAAAAGGAGGGATTCATAAGGGAAGAATTTAGAATGGAGGTTACAATGTAAGATAATTAAAGACATGAAGATTAACAGTAAATTATCAGCACATTTCCCTCGAGGCATGAGAGCAGTAACACGACTGCAGTGACACAAAACGTTCAGCCCACTATCCATCACATAGGACACAAAAACACTTCCTGCTCAGGCCCAACTCATAACCCAAGCCTTTCCAACCAGACACAATAATAAACTAACATAACATTCATGCTTTCTATCTCCTCTTTACTCCATCACTCACTTAACATATTTAGGACACACTGCAATTCAACATCATTCCAACCATTCATTCCCTAAAGTGCAGCTTGGTAGCAGTCCTCTAATGCACATTCAGTGCCTCGTCACTAGTATGTAGCACCGTATAAGTACACTACAATCGAATTCCGTGCTTATGTCTCAGTGTGGCATTGCCAAGCATCAGCAGCCAATGGAATAAAATGTCATTTAGAGATACTGCTCTAACAGCAGGTGATCGAAAACGATGTCATACTGGTGTACCGATGCACAGCATCAAAGGTCTGGGTCACATTAAGATATTACCTCACACTGGCAGATAATGGGATACTGCTACTTCAACACCCTAGCCAACAACGGAAGAACTATGTCACATAGATGTACTACTGCACACCGTGATACAGTGCAATGCTATCTATCCCCATTTGAAACAGAGATGTGCACTGGAGGACAGGAATTCCATTGTACTTTGAGATACTGTTGCAACACAGCACGCAGTGAAAACTCGTGCACTATGACATTCTGTTTCACGTCTGCAGACAGTTATGGATGGGGCCTAACGGTTAGAGAGGCCGACCTCGAAGCTGGACTGGGTTCGAGTCTCGGCAGGGACCCTCAACATCCTGTGATTCCGGGCAAATCACTTAGTCTTCCTTTACCTAACAAAATGAATGAACGCAACTGGTGCTCATGTAAAGCGCTCTGATCAGGTCTAGTTCGCTGTATATATATTGAGCTACCGTCACTCAAGGCCAGACAGCGGAAGTCTCTGCCCCATTGAGCTGGACGTCTAAGGACAATGAAAAACGACTGCACGTCAAGAGACTGCTGCACACTGCAAACAACGGAAGAACCAGGTCACCTTGAGATGCCGAATGCACGGGGACAACTGTAAGCGCACACTGATGTAGTGTCGCACTCGATCAGACAACGCAGGCTAATACTGCACACTTCAGTCTCTGGCTGCCACGAGGTAAGTCCCGTCGCCGGCACATCGTGTGATTCTGGGCAAATCACTTAGTCTCCTGCACCTAAAAAATGTAATCTAGTGTCCATGTAAAGCACTCTGATGCATATGGGTCAAGTACGCGCTAAATAAACCAGAAAAGAAACAGACAAAGGACCGCATACTCCGTATCCATTTAATCCATACCCTGGCTGTCCCGTCACCAGTGAGAAAGAGGGAGGGCGTCAATCCTTTTTTTAGAGTGCATCTATCACCGGTGGTCTGATAACCTTTGACCTCCTGCCCTTATCACAACTAGTGCCTCTGCAACTCCCTGAACTCAGACCATATCAGGACGACTCTTCAAGCCTCGCTTAAAGTGTATTTGCTCGCCGAGAGCTTCCTCCTTACTGTGTCCGGAGACCACTTAAAGAGGATTTACTGGGATTTGGCAGCCAGAATGGGCCGCCTTCCGCTTTACCTGCTCCTGTTTACGTCTTAACTGTTCCCCAGCTCCATCAATGCGGGTCAGATCCTGCTCGGCCGCCGGCTCCTACCGGCGTCAACAACAGCTTTCAATCATGAAATCAGCACCAACAGTTCTTATCTTTTAATTGGCTTAACTATTCAGAGCCCTCCGTATGCCTGCTCTGATTCTCAACCTCAGTTTGGTTGTTAGAATGTAATGAGAAGCCAACATTTTCACTATCTTGCACAGCGTCTGCCTGACACGTGTTTACTCTCAGTGCAGCAGGCAGTGCGTAATTTGGGGGGAAAAAAAGTGCCAGGGCCCTTTCCAGGAGGACACTGCAGCCTGTGCCATCGATTGCCCCGGCCAGCGCTGCCAATGACAGTACCAACATAACTACTACCCATCACACTCCTACAAGTGTGACAATTCAAACTATTCCAGGCCACCCAAACCTATAAGAATAGCATGGGTGGCAGGTATTATTCATTTCCATATTATAATGTATATTTACTTATTAAACACTGTTGTTGTGCTTATCTCAAACTTAGACAGACAGCGCTACTATGTGATGGTCTGTCATTAGTGCCAGTGTCGAGAATTAAGTGTCGGTGCCGAGCACCAGAAACCACCGGCTCAAATTAAGCACTGCTGCACAGGTCCTATCATAATTACTGGAGGCAGAATGACACAAGGCTGGCTCTAGAGCATCAACAAAGGACTTTGAGTAGCACTGGTCTCAGTCTAAGCCTGACATAAATCATCTCTGCCGCATCCCCCCACACACACGGACCATGCACGAAACCTCAGCATCATCCTGGACTCCTTGCTCTCAAATGAACCGCCAAATCAACGCCGTCACGTCCGGCTGCTTCCACACTCTCCGCCTCCTGTGTAAGACCTTCAAGTGGATCCCCACTGAATCCACGAAAATGGTCACCCATGCACTCGTCATCACCATCCAGAAACTCCAAAAGAAACTGTGGACCATCCAGAACGCCCACGCCAGACTCATCCTGAACATCCCACGCCGCAACCACATCACCGGCCAACTGAGAGACCTTCACTGGCTACCTGTCAACAAGAGAATCATCTTCAAGCTTCTCATGCACGCCTACAAAGCCCTCCACAACGAACGGACCTGCATACCTCAACCACCGCCTGTCCTTCTACACCCCCACAAGACATCTCCACTCCGCCCAACTGGCCCTGGCCACCGTCCCACGGATCTGCAAGACCAAAGTAGGACGATCCTTCTCCTATCTCGCTGCGAAGACTTAGAACTCCCTGCCTCTGCACTTCAGGCAATCACCATTGCTGACGCAATTCAGGAAGGACCTCAAGATCTGGCTCTTCGACTGAACCGCAGACCCAGCCCTTCCCCCCAGCTCCTTGAGACCCTCACGGGTGAATAGTCGCACTTTATAAGTCCCTGATTGATTGATTTAGAGGCACCGCCTCAGCCTCACATGTCGAGACACAGAATGACTGCCAGAGCACTAAAGGTGTCCCACACAGCCATGGAAGGAAATGATTCAATTACTTCCCAGAAACCTTTATGACCCCAATTTGTGTTCCTCCTTGTCCCAGTCCTTACAGATTGAGGCGAACCTGCCTCAATCTGTAAGTACTGGGACGAAGAGAATGATGATGAGAGGGTAATGATTCTGCCGAAGCACCAAAGGCATTTCCCAGAGATTCCATTCTCATGTCAGACTTGAGCAGCACATACAATCCTGATTACTTTTATTTTAGACTGATACTTGCAGAGGCATTTTAAGGCGTGGGCAAGAAGGTCGATTGCCCATGGCCACACATTTCAAGGGTCCCATTGGGAACGTGACTTGTCCCCATCACCTTTGTTTATCTCAAATTCTTCCCTCTGCCTACCTCAGACTGTCTCTCTTTCCCAGTTTCATGGTAAGGATTCTGGGGCCCCTTCCAAGACATATTTTGACTGTTTTTGTGAGAACCCGGTTTTGATAATTTAATGTATTATTCAATAATATTTGGTATCTTTCAGGCTTAAGTTAGCGAAAATGGGAAATAAAATTCAAAATTGTTCCATAAAGGGGGCCTCATAATATGCCTTGCCCCAGGCCCCAAAAATCCTAAAGATGACACTGGAATAATACAAAGTTGCATTGATTCAATGAGAGAGCATATAATTTAGTCACAACAGGAAACAGAAGCAAACCAGATAAATGTGACCACCCCTCTCATTAGACGAAAGGGTAGCTGGAGGAGGTCAGAGGTCCTGGTGTTTGATCACTAACCCCTCATGCCGCACTAGTGGCATCTGCTCATAAATCGCTGTTGCTGTTCTACAGAACTGAGGGTTGATATTTCCACCCTTGCCATCTTAAGGTGACGGAACAGAACCCAAAACATCAAGTTCTTCCACAGGTTTCAATAAGGCTGATGAGGCCATAGTATTCAAAGGTTAGCCAAGAAGATAAATGGGGTGGTTGGGAGACCTCTATAAGTGAGGATGTAAGGAAAAGGCATAAGGAGCTATGACATGGGACACTAACCAAATTTTTAAAAAAACATATGACTCAGTATCTTGAGCAAGAGGTGCATATGGGTATGTAACTGGATAAGATGAATTCATAAATAAAGCTGCAGTTTATATTGGGAAATGTATCCTTGCCATGCTCCTCTGGAAGCGCATTAACAGTGTGAGGGACTATTGTTTGGTTTACACCCATATTCACTGTTAGGTTTCAACCCCTAGAAGGTAGAGGAAATTCATGCACTGCACTCACTCTCCAACATGTATGCAGACATTCCCCAGTGTCTTACATTCCATAATCTATGATCACTCATGGAGTCAATGCAGTACAGAGCCGATGAGGTGTATGTATTGCTTGTTTAGACTCTATGGACCTTTGCAATTGAGGCAAATGGAGTAAAGATGGACAAAGACGGGTATCCTTGGGGTACTGAACTCAAATCTTGGTCTGGTGTGCATACAATCTCCTTGTGTTTGCTTTGTTCGCCCTAAGTTGGCAGGGTATGCCCAGACGTGCGTCCCTTGCTCACTTTGCCACTGGATTCAAGCTAGTCTGGCTGATGAGGGCTGTTAGCCCGAAACCGGTCCCAGGATGCTTGTTTCCGGTCCAGGGAAGACATGGCTTCGCAGTTCGGGCTGGACTGTTCCCATGAGGCACAGGGTCAAGACTGATGTGCATATATCTGTGTCTGAACTGGGGTGGCGAAGTGAGCTAAAGAACGATGATGGATTCAACCCAGATCTGTGACTGGGGTTGAGTGTCTGAAAAGTTTCAGCGCTCCGTCCATCATCTCCTTGTGTTTGCTTTGTTCGCCCTAAGTTGGCAGGGTATGCCCAGACGTGGGTCCCTTGCTCACTTTACCACTGGATTCAAGGTAGCCTGGCTGATGAGGGCTGTTAGCCCAAAACCGGTCCCAGGATGCTTGTTTCCGGTCCAGGGAAGACATGGCTTGGCAGTTCGGGCTGGACTGTTCCCATGAGGCACAGGGTCAAGACTGATTTGCATATAGCTGTGTCTGAACTGGGGTGGCGAAGTGAGCTAAAGAACGATGATGGATTCAACCCAGATCTGTGACTGGGGGGTGAGTGTCTGAAAAGTTTCAGTGCTCCGTCCATCATCTCCTTGTGTTTGACAACTAAACTCGAGACATGTTTTGAAGTCTCGATCAGGTAACTATAAGGCATTTTTCATCCCCCTGTATAATACAGAACAAGGGGTTTTGATGGAATGCAACAATTACTAGCTCTCCTATAGGGAGAGCTCAGTTAAGGCACCAATATGTACACATGAATAATGAGATGTGGAGCATAGTATAATGTTTCCACTCTGCATAATAGGGTGTATTTGAAGGCAATGTGTGGTAAAACATAGGTTGGGATCTGGGTGCAGTTCTGGGCTCCTCTCATTTCAGCCGCTTCTTGCATGCCTTTCGTCCGGTCCAAGCTTCAGAAGCCAGGCAAGCTGCGATGTTCTGTAGTATTGCTCCAGTTGGAAGTGTCCTGTAATGACATCAGCGAAACCCACTGAACAATTCCAGCAGGACTGTCTTTCAGGAACTAGTGCCTAGGTAAATGCTATCACCCTCCCCAGCTGTCGGTCACTGCTATTCACAAGGACAGTGTAAGCAGAAGAGCAATTTTCTGGGGATAACTTGTGCTTAATGCAGTCTATGAGAAACCGTCACAGCAAATTATGGGTATGCCTCCTGAATACCAAAGCTAGACCATCAGAACATCGAGACATACAAAATATTGAGGACAAAATATTGTAAGGTAAGCATAGATTTTCAATTCCTAACTATATATATATATATATATATTACCTACTGGCGACCGCCAGTAGGTAGTTATAGTTAGGACCTATTTTCCATAGGAAAAGCGTTTTTTGATTTGCCAATATCTTTGGCGCCGTTTGACGAATCTTCGTGACATTTTCCAAAAGCTAGGGCCGGACCGCTCAGTTTGTGTGTTGAAAGTTTCGGGGTGATTCGTCAAGCGGGGGCCGAGAAAAAAGGGGGTCCCAAAACGCGTTTTCTCCATGTTATTTTCCATAGGAACTTTATTACAGGCTACAGCCCGACCTGCTGAACGGAATTACACCAAATTTGGAAAAAAGGTAGGTCTTGGTTTAGACTGCGCCCTTTTTGTTAAATGGTGCAAATCCGTTCAGTAGTTCCTGAGAAAATTAAAAAAGAAAAATATCGATATCTGAGCACTGAGGAGGGTTAGCGAACCCTCCCGGGCACGAGCTTCACTCTGATTGGCTGCCAACACTCCAAACCAGGATGTGTTGGCAGCCATCTTGTGACTTGGTAACCGAGTCACAAGAAAAGAGTGTAAAAAAGGTTGAAAAACAAGAAAAGGGGGCAGGGTAGAAACACCCTGACCCCCTAGGCCTGCTCAGGGGGTCCCACAAGGACCCCCAGGGCCAAAAAAGCATTTTTATTTTTTTTAATGGCAGAATTCGCGTTGGGGTCGCAAATCCTGCCGTGAAAAAAAAAAAAATGAAGCGCGGACTCCCGCGCTTCATTTTCAAAAGCCCCCGGGTGGGCCAGGTCCTGGGGGCAATGAGTGATTAATTTGTGAGGGCCTCCGGGGGCCCCCCGCAGCCCGGGGACCGCCACCTCCCCGGGGCTTATTAATTTGAATGCGGAGGGCATGTGGTGGGGGGGCCTCGCTGGCCCCCCCAAACCCCGGGGACCGCCACCTCCCCGGGGCTGAATTTTTAAAAAAAAAGTGTGGGGGGGGGGCTCCTGCCCCTCCCCACACTGCCCCGGGGACCACCACCTCCCCGGGGCATTAATTATTCAAATGCGGGGGTCCGTTACGGACCCCCGGGCCCCGGGGACCACCACCTCCCCGGGGTTTTGAAAATGTTGGAAGGGGGGCCTCGCGGCCGCCCTCCAGGAGCCCTCGATGGCCCTGGGGACCGCCACCCCCCAGGGCCGGCTCCTGCAGTGTCCCGGGGTGCTGTTTGCTATGGCAGGGCGGGAGCACGGCTCCCGCCCTGCCATAGCAAACTCTGCTTTGCTTCGTTGAAGCGAGAGCTTGGTCCGAGGCCAAGCCCCTTTTTACACCTCTCTGCAACGCAGCTCTGTGGCGCTTACTGGAGGTACCTGGTGGGGTAGTTGGCCCCCAGGGACCCTCAGGACTCAAGGGAACTTAATCCCCTAATTTACAACACGCCAGGGGCGCGTTTGCACAGTGGTGCAGGGAGGGGGCGGGGCCTGACATAAGTGTGCAAACGCACCCCCAGCACATTATGGTTGGGATTAAGTCCCCTCAATCCTGAGGGTCCCTGGGGGCCAACTAGCCACCAAGTACCTCCAGTAAGCGCCACAAGCTGCGTTGCAGAGAGATGGTCTGAGGCCACGCCCCTTTTTACACCACTCTGCAAACGCGGCTTCTGGTGCACTGCTGGTGGGGCGATGAGGTCCTGTTGTGTCCTGAGGACCTCAGGACACAAGTGGACTTCATCCTCTGAACAGCAGTGCGCCAGAAGCCGTGTTTGCAGTGTGGTGTAAAAAGGGACATGGCCTCAGAACATCTCTCTGCAACGCTGCACTGTGGCTCTTACTGGAGGTACCTGGTGGGCTACTTGGCCCCCAGGGACCCTCAAGATTCAAGGGGACTTAATCCCCCAACTTACAACGCGCCAGGGGGCGCCTTTGCACAGTGGTGCAGGGAGGGGGCGGGGCCTGATATAACAAGTTAGTAATCCTGCTGTGTGGGACTTACTGGAGGTAAGAAAAGGGGTAGTTGGCCCCCAAGGTTGACGTTGGGGGCTAACTATCCCTCCTGTTACTCGCTAAATCCCACACAGTGGGATTGCTAAAGGTGTTGGAGGCCACGCTCACCTTTCTCCACCACTCTGCAAACGCGACTGCTATGTTATAGTTAGAAATTAGCATTTAAAAAACCTTTGAAATTTACTGGAAAAAAACATAGGTTTCAGGGACGTTATAGTTAGAAATTAGCATTTAAAAAACCTTTGAAATTCACTGAAAAAACAATGGGTTTCAGGCACGTTATAGTTAGAAATTAGCATTTAAAAAACCTTAGAAATTCACTGAAAAAACCATAGGTTTCAGAGACGTTATAGTTAGTTGGACATTTCGCTCGTACAAAACCTGAGAAATTCCGCCGTTATAGTTAGTTCAGCTAACTATAACTCGCGCCCCCGCAATGCACTGCTGATGACGTCACATATTACATCATCCATGACATGGTCAGTGACATCACTGATGACATCACTGATGACATCTCAAATGACATCACTGATGACATCATCCAGTGACTGTGTGTTTCTATAAAGTTTAAATATGTTTTATATATATGCCAAGGTGCATTGAAGAATGAGTGGGTGTATAAGTGTCTGGATGGAAGATTTAGTAGGTGCGTGACTGACTGTATAAGTGAGTGATTAAATGTGTCTTACTGAATGCATGGGTTAGTGACTAAACTGTGTGAATGTCTGTATCAGTCTGTCTGTTGTTGTGTAAGCTGCTGCATGGGTTGGTGAGTAGCTACATGAGTGTCTATATGGGTTACTGATTGGTTGCCTGAATATTTGTATGGGTGCCTGAGTGTATGTGTGGGTGGGTGGGAGGTGTGTGACTCTGTGCATAGATGTGTGAGTGGTTGATTCACTGGGTGTATGTGTTCAAGAGTGCATGTGGAAACAGCTGTATGGGTGGGTGAGTGTGTGTATGGGTGTGTTGGTGAGTGAATGGATGTCCAAGTAACTACATATCTAAAAGGCAGTGTATGTGGAGAGTTGGAGTATATAAATGACTATACGTGAGAGTCAGTGATTGTGAGAGTGGCTGTATGGATGAGTGTGTACTTGTATCAGTGATTGTATAAGAGAGTAAGTATGCGTTAGTATCTGTATGAATAAGTGAGGTGGTGTGTGTATAACTGTATAGGTGAGTAAATGGAAGTGTGATTGATTCTTTGCATGACTGACTAGGTGTGTGAGTAACTCTGGATGAGTGGCGGTGTGTGAGTGTCTGTATAGGTGTATGAGTGCATATGATAGTGTTGTATTGATGAGTGACTGTATGTATGAGTGACTATGGGTGAATGAGGGGATGTGGGTGTAGAGCTAGGAATCAGTGAGTGCGTATATAGTAACTGGTATTGGTGTGTCTATGGTTTCAAAAATGGTAGTCTGTATTTTAGAGTGGGTGTATCAAAGGTTATATTAGGGTGTGAGGAGGTGAGGAGGTGCTTCAGATTTTCACGTGGATGATGTCATCAGTGATGTCATTTGAGATGTCATCAGTGATGTCACTGACCATGTCATGAATGATGTAATATGTAACGTAATCAGCAGTGCATTGCGGAGGCGCGAGTTATAGTTAGCTGAACTAACTATAACGGTGGAATTTCTCAGGTTTTGTACGAGTGAAATGTCCAACTAACTATATCGTCCCTGAAACCTATGGTTTTTTCAGTGAATATAAATATATATATATATATATATATATATCTACCAAGGTACGTAGTTTTAGAGTTTTGTACTTTCTCTATATGAACTTATCTTTCGATATTTTGTCCCTCAATATTCTGTCCACGATATTCTTGTATCTTGATATTCTTAGCCTTGATATTCAGTTGTACAATCAAAAATATCTAGGGTAATGTAGAAACAGATGCCGCAATGTATGATGAGCCGGAGCAATGATGAATTGGCATTGCAATATATGCAATAGGACATGGTCAGTTTCCGGGGCAATCACAATATAGAATCTGGCAAGAAAATACCTGCTCACTATAATCTCCTGGAATGTGGCAGGGCTGTAGCAGGTATTCGACCATCCTGCAGCTGTTGCATTTTTAAAGACCAGTGATAACATTTACTTGCAAGAGACATGGGCCACCAGCCGTTCTTCGATTGAAGGATATTTCTGATTTTACCTACCAGCCACTACACTCAGTAATTATGGCAAGCCAGCTGGTGGACTATCAATCTATGTCTAAATTGCAATAACCGCATAAATAACATGACAACACACTCAAAACCCCTCACTAGATAAATTAGAAATAGGGGTTCAGCCCAAATCCATGTAAATCAGTAACACGTATCTAAACCTGCCCAAGGGAAACAGGAAACAAATAACTCAAGATTTTTGTAACACTCTTGACAACCTAAGCTGCAATTATGCTACTTATGAGATCATACTGACAGATCATTTAATATTTTAGCCCCTTCGCTGCTAGGCCTTTCCCCCACCCTGTGCTAAGCCTTTTTTTGGCTATTTGGGGTAGTTCGCACTTAGGCCCCTCTAACTTTTTGTCCACATAAGGTATCCATGTCAACTTTGCTTCCTTTTTTTCCAACACTCTGAGGATTCTAAAGGTACCCAGGCTTTATGGATTCCCCTGGAGAAAACCCAGATATTAGTCAAAAGAAAGCTATATTTCTTTTAAAAAATGGGAAACAGTGCTGCAGAAGAAAGCATCTGCTTTTTTCCCTGCAAATGGTATCAACAAAGGGGTTGTGGTGCTGAAATCACCATCTTCTCAGCTTTCATGGACAGGCAGACTTTTGTCATAAAACCAACATTTTCTACACAGTTTTGGCATTTTACTGGGACATAGCCTATTTTTGATATTTTTTGTGCTATCAACCACCTTCCGGTTAGAGGTAGAAATGTGTGCGAAAGCAATAATGGATCCCGGAAAGCTATACATTTCTGAAAAGTAGACAAACTTCTGAATTTAGCAAAGGGTCATTTGTGTAGCTCCTTCAAGGTTTTTATAGAAACTAACAGTTGAAAATAAAAATATTGGCATTGAGTTGAAAGAAACAGCCATTTGTGCTAACATTTTCAGCAGTAACTTCTTCCAAGTATGACATATTTTTGAAAGCAATATGCCATTACATCTGCTGGATCCTTCTAGTTGTGGGGATATATAGGACTTGTAGGTTCACTAAGAACTCGAGGAACCCAGAGCCAATAACTGAGCTGCGTCTTGCAATGGTTTTTCTTTGTGTACAGTGTATATAGCAATTCATTTGGTAAAATATAAAGAGTGAAAAATAGGTACCAAGGAAACCTATATATTTCCGAAATGGGAACAAAATATAGAGTTTACAAGCAGTGGTTATTTGCACATCTCCTTAATTGTGGGTATCCATACAAGCATGTGAATTAGAGGTTATTTTTCAAAATGACTTCTTTTTTACAAATTGTCTTACATTTGGAAGGCAGAAATGCAAAGAAAGTCAAATGGTAATAACACTTGTTCTACTATTCTGTGTTTCCCTAAGTCTCCCTATAAAAATGCAACCTCACTTGTGTGGGTAGGCCTAGTGCCTGCGACGTGGACAAATCACATTTTTCCAGTCAAAACTGAACTTTCTTTGCAATATGGCTAGCTGTGGATTTTAGACCCTAGCTCAAGGAAACCAGGGAAACCTATTAAACCTATACATTTTTGAAAACTAGACACCCAGGGGAATCCAGGATAGGGTGACTTGTGTGGCTCTCACCAGGTTCTGTTACCCAGAATCCCTTGTAAACCTCAAACTTTGTAAAAACAAAAAAACACATTTTCCTCACATTTCTGTGATGGAAAGTTCTAGAATCTGAGGAGAGCCAGAAACTTCCAGCCACCCAGCGTTTCCCAAGCCTTCCGATAAAAATGGTACCTCACTTGTGTGGGTAGGCCTGGTACACGTGACAGGAAACGGCCCAAAACACAACGCAGACACATCACATTTTTCCAGTGAAAACAGCCCTTTTTTCATAATGTGCTTAGTAGTGGATTTTGGACCCTAGCTCTGCCGGCACCTAAAGAAAGCTAGCAAACCTATACTTTTTTGAAAACTAGACATCCAGGGGAATCCGGGATGGGTGACTTGTGTGGCTCTCACCAGGTTCTGTTACCCAGAATTCCTTGCAAACCTCAAACTTTGTAAAAACAAATACATTTTCCTCACATTTCTGTGATGGAAAGTTCTGGAATTTGTGGAGAGCCACACATTTCACCTACCCAGCATTCCTCAAAGTCTCCAGATAAAAATGGTACCTCACTTGTGTGGGTAGGCCTAGTACCCGCGACAGGAAACGGCCCAAAACGCAACATGGACACATCACATTTTTCCAGTCAAACTGACCCTTTTTTTGCAAAGTGCCTAGCTGTGGATTTTGGACCCTAGCTCTGCCGGCACCTAAGGAAACCTAGCAAATCTATACATTTTTGAAAACTAGACATCCAAGGGAATTCAGGATGAGGTGACTTGTGTGGCTCTCACCAGGTTCTGTTACCCAGAATCCCTAGAAAACCTCAAACTTTGTAAAAGAAAAATACATTTTCCTCACATTTCTGTGATAGAAAGTTCTGTAATCTGCGGGGAGCCACAAATTTCACCTACCCAGCATTCCTCAAAGTCTCCAGATAACAATAGTACCTCACTTGTGTGGGTAGGCCTAGTTCCTGCGACAGGGAATGACCCAAAACGTACTGTGGAGACTTCAAAATTATCCATTACAAAAATGTGTTTCGTGAGCGAGTCACCTTTGTTTTTGATCCCGGGCTCGGCCGCCATCTAGAGAAACCTAACAATCCCACACATTTCTGAAAACAAGACACCCGGAGGAGTCTAGGGAGGTGTGACTTGCATGGATTTCCCCAATGTTTTCCTACCCAGAATCCCCTGCAAACCTCAAATTTAGCTGAAAAAAATCAAATTTTTCTCACATATCTGTGTGGGAAAGTTGTAGGATCACCGGTCGGACATAAATTTCCTACCACCCAGCGTTCCACCAGGTCTTCCGATAAAAGGGGTACCTCACTTGTGTGGGTGGGCCAAGTACCCGTGGCAGGGAAGGGCCCAAAGCATATTGTGGAGACATCAAAATTATTTATCACAAAACGACCTAGTTTTGCAAGGGGGCACCTGCATTTTTGGTCCTGGGCTCGGCGGCCATCTAGGGAAACCTACCAAACCCACACATTTCTGAAAACTAGACACCCAGGGGAGTCCAGGGATGTGTGGCTTGTGTGGCTCTCCCAACATTTTCCTACCCAGAATCCCCTGCAAACCTCAAATTTAGCTAATAAAAAAATCACATTTCCTTACATTTCTATATGGGATCACAATGCTGGCATAAATGTCCTACCACACAGCATTCTCTTGGTCTCCCGATAAAATGATACCTCACTTGTGTGGGTGTCCAACGCAGAATCACCTAAAAACATATGAAAAAAATATATAGCCCTTAGAGTTCGCTGTGCTATCGCCTCAATCCCTATGTTTTTGGCCCTTCCCAGTCACAGGCCCTGGACCCACCCACACAAGTGAGGTATCATTTTACTCAGGAGACTGAGGGGAACGCTGAGTGGTAGGACTTTTGTGTCTAGTTTTTACAAATGTGTGGGTTTGGCAGGTTTGCCTAGATAGCCGCCGAGCCCAGGCCCAAAAACGCAGATTGCAAAGGGGCACCTGCGTTTTAGGTACCGGGTTCTGCGGCCATTTAGGGAAACCTACCAATCCCAGACATTTCTAAAATACTAGACACCTGGGGGAGTCCAGGGAGGTGTGGCTAGCGTTGTTTCCCCTACGTTTTCCTACCCAGAATCCCCTGCAAACCTCACATTTAGCTGAAAAAATAAAAATGTTCTCATATTTCTGTGTGGGAAGGTTGTGGGTTCAATGGGCTGACACAAATTTCCTACCACCGAGCATGACCCAAGGTCTCCCGATAAAAATGGTACCTCACTTCTGTGGGTGGGCCAAGTACCCACAGCAGGGAAGGGCCCAAAACGTATCGTGGAGACATCAGAATTATCTATCACAAAATGACCTGGTTTTGCAAGGGGGGCACCTACCTCGTTATATGGGTTTAAGACACATTGTCGGCATTGCTAAGTTAGCATGAGTTTGCTTGCCCTATGCTGCTGCTTTTGCGCACGCCTCTGCTAAGCGTTTGTTTTTGCGACACTTTGCCTCTGCCCTGCACATGATAACAGATTGTTTTTCACGTTCTCAGCCTTCCCTTCAATTCTGTCTGAACATAATGTGCAAGGTCGGTCAACAATGTCTCTTGTTATTCTGTTCTGGTCAGTCCCTATTACCTAGACAAAACATGTTACCAACAGCTGCAATGTGGAAGAATTGTGCTTTGATATAACGTTGTTGCATGTTTTTGAAACACACTTGAAGAAAGCCGTTCCATGGAGCTGAGCTCTGCTGTTCCTATGATGTAAACCTTTCCGTTTAGGCTTTCAGGTAGGGGTCTGCTAATAACGCCTAGAGATCTTCTGTTATATAAAATAACTTCTTACTGCCGTGGGGAGGGTGATTAGGCCCAGTTATTTTGCCTTTTTCACAGTCTTTATAAAATGACGACTCCTTTTATATTCTATGGTATTGTAACAATGCTAATGATTCTTGCCTTATGCATTTTGCTGCTGGTTGTGGTTCGCATACTGTTTTATGAATCACTATAGTCAAAATAAACATTTTGAACTTATTTAGTGACTCTGATTATTTTTATTGTGGACAAGTACGTGAGAGCGAAAGAGTGTCTTGTTCCCGCGACTCTGAGGTGAGTCGGGAGTGCTCGTGTTCTGGGTTGTCTAAACATTCGTAGCTTCTTGATATTTGTAGGAGACCGAATGAGACACTATTGCTAGTTGGTTGGGATTTTGGGTACTAAGGTGATAGGAGGTACACCCCTATTTACTGAGGTCCTGTTTTCTTGTGCATAGTTCTGTGTATGAGCAGAATCCCCGCAACATGGCGCCGCCAACGTTTGGTCTGGTTCTCATCTGTGAGACAGCTTGAGTAGTGCTCGTGCTAGTCCACAATACCCTCACTTCTGTATCCGGAGACAGCTGTGACGGAGTAACCTCCTATATTGACATTTTTATAGGTTTATTCAAGCTTGAAGTTTTAAAAGGTCTTTCTTTTCTTATAACCCGTGTTTGCGCTGCCACTCTAAGTTGTTCTACTGTATTCTCCATAATGGATGTAGTTGATATTCCGGCTCATAGCAGAGCCGCGCTGAGGGCGCACTTGACTCGTTATGCAGTCCCTGATGCTGGCGCCGCGCTTATTTTTGTGGTGGAAGCCGATCCGGCTCACCAGTTTGAAGTTTTTTCCTCTTGGGTCACCTTACCAGCGGTGGATGGGAATGATGATATGTTTCACACATATACTGCCACTGCCGTTCCTCAGCAGTATCAGCCTTATAGAGCTCTTGAAATTCCGCTTACAGCTTGGCAACACCGTATTTGGTTTAATGGCGCCCTTCCTCACCCATTAACGGCAGTCCGTTTAGGCCCTTTATCTATTGATGGGGCCACAAGGCCCGTTTTGGCTGGATTTACCCCACACCCACGTGGTTTTACAACTGCGACTCTAGCAGAGCTCCGCGTCTTACATACATCGTTGGTACACGTATATAGAGCTGTAATACAGTACGTAACCTGCACCGTCCAGGTGGGACCACCTGGTGCTGCAGTACAACCTGCGGGTCCTGGTGGCGTAACCATCAGTCCCCTTATGGTTACTGCTGTTATGGGCAAGCGCCCACAAAATAAAGATGAATTTCCTTATTGGCTTGCCGAAAAATTTGGACAGATAGAAGCTGTCTTTCCTAATACCACTCCTGTGGATAAACACAGGATTTTAACTATTAGTTTACCAAAAGACTTAATTCCCGAATTGGCTGATTGTAACACCTGGGGCAGGGTGTTTGCAGCGGTATATTCTATGTGTTTCGGCACCCCCTCCATGACCGTACTCCCCTCTGTGATTAAACACGTTCAAGATGAACACGGAGCAGAAGCGGCTGTTGAGCTGGGGATGAGGCTGGTGGGAGTGTTCGACGTGGTTGCTGATATGATCCATGCGAATGTCAAGGGCGATGCCGTTAGCTTTCAAGTAGCAAACCGCTTAGAAGCGGTCGCGGAGGCTGACAGACCACAAGAATTACCAAAGATTATTGCGAAGGCTTATAAAACCATAGGCCGCAATAGTCTGGGAAATAAGCCTACGATTCAATCACCAACGCAGTCTCAAACTCAACAGAAAGCCCAGCCTGACAAGGATGGGCGCCCTTTCTTTCCTAAAAAGAATTGGCAAAGAAATAAGAAAAAGGGTTCCCAACAGCAGAAGCAGGGTTCGCGTGCTAGTTCACTGACCCCTGAAGCTTCTAAGCGTACTTATGACTTGCGCGATCGCGCTAAAATTAAGTCTCCTGATAGATTTCAGGTTCCTGATCAGCCTTCTCCTCGTTCTTTACAGGAAACATCAGGCTTACAAGCCGGTGGAGGTGATCGCCAGGATCGGGGTAGAAGTCAACCTGCGTCACAACCTTGTGAACAGCCTTGACAGTTTGAAGTCAAGGAGAAGCAGGGTGATTTCGCTCGAACCCGACCTCCTTTTCAAAAGAAAAAGGTAGCCGCTTTAACGGTGAGATATGCCACAGATGGTGAGGACGCGTCTCCTGGATTGGACTTGGGCAGTGACTCTGCTCGACAGCACGGCGGAAGTTACCATAGTCAGGGAGGCTCTACGTCCCCATCTGGATGTGACAGCAACTGACACATTTGTTACAATTGAGACTGCGGATACCCGGGTTGCCCCCCCGGATAGACTATACGAAGTCCTTTTCCAAATTGAAGGTGATATACTGCGACCCATTAAGGTTGTTTTTTGGGAGCATCTAACTGCTACATATGACATTTTATTGGCGGAGAAAGATTGGCCACCACCCTTTGTGTTAGCCTCTTCTAGAGGGGAAGATGTGATACTTCCGAGTTTTTCACGTTGTGTCCCTGAGGAACGAGCGCAGGCTCTCGCGGAGGAATGGGCTTTGGCCTTGGCCCCTGCGGTGTATCGCAATCAGGTGGGTTGGGACGTTGATTCGCCAGCTCATGAAATACCATCTCGTTCTATGCCGCAACCTCAACCTCAATATCCCATCAAACGAGAAGCGAAGGCTTCGGTTTGTGACATTCTAAGACAATTGGAGTATCAGGGGGTCATTGAGTCATGTGTATCACCTATGAATAATCCTCTCTTTACTGTCCCTAAACCTGATGGTTCTTTTCGGATTGTCTTGGATTATAGAAATTTGAACAGCCATTGCCGCACCTTTGCGGTACAAAACACACACAGTTCAGCGCTGGTGAATAATATTGTTCGTAAAAAATATAAACCGACACTTGACATTTCAAATGGTTTCTGCAGTCACAATCTCGACCGTGCGAGTGGTGACCTGACAGCATTCTGTGCCGTCGGAAATCAGAAAAAATTTACACGGTTGCCTATGGGGTATAAGAACAGCCCCGGGGCATTTGCGACGCGCATTGTGTCTTTGTTGCATGACATTGACCCTGAGGCCTTGTCGTATGTTGATGACATCTATTAGACTGATGACGACCTCGCGCCGCATCTTGACCGAGTCGACCACATAATATTGTCTTTTGCCGACTACGGTTATAAGTTTAATTTTGCAAAGTCACACATTGCCCATCTGGCAGTGCTCTTTTTGGGCTACGAGCTCAATAACGAGGGAAAAGGTCTAGCACCTCACTTCCTAGAGAAATGTGCACATTTGCAACCACCTTCTTCTTTGAAAATGTTACAATCCCTGCTGGGTTTTTTAAACTTCGGGAGGACTTACATTCCCGATTATGGCCAGCGTATCAAACCGCTTTATGCGTTGATACAACCTAAGTTCTCTTCTGCCAGCTGGCTTCCGGAACATACTTCCGTTCTGCAGTCTTTGCAGGCAGATTTGCTTGCGACTAACTTCTTAATGACTCGTGATAACACCACCAACCTGGTAATACGTATTGTTTCAGGGGCAGTGGGTTTCACGGACTTAACATTCAATGAAGGTGACACAATACCTATTGCATACAAATCACACTTGTACACTGCGGCTGAAATGCGTTTTTCCTCTGTTGAGAAAATCTTGACTGGAGTGCAGATGGCTATTCTAATGGAACGCTCACTTGCGCAGGGCAAACGCATTCTTATGCTCACTCCCTTCCCTGCTTTGGAAGCGGTGACTAAAGCTAGTGTGCCTAACTCTAAGGCATTGCATCCACGTTGGATTCAGTGGGCTACTTCTTTGACGTCTTCGGATGTCACATTTGTCTTTGATCCATCGCTTCAGTCTCAGGAGTTTTTACAGTATGAATTCGTTCATCCGACTCCATTGTCGCTTCTTCCTCTGAGTGAATACAAATGCATCATTTATACCGATGGCTCGGCGCAACCGGCCACGGGTTCCGAACATGCTTATTCAGCGGCTTGCGCTATTGTAGCTGGCTCCATTGTAGATGGAGAGTTTAAGTCATCCATTGTGCACACACAGGCACTAGGAGACTGCACAGCGCAATTGGCCGAGCTGCGTGCTCTTGTACTAGCTCTAGAGTTTGCTGATCCTCTTGTGAATACTCTTGTGTGCGATTCTTACTATTGTGTCCAGTCGTTCAATGACAACTTATTCTTTTGGTCTCAAAATGATTACCGCGATTCTAAAGGCAGCGCAATTAAGCATAAAACGCTTTGGGTTCGAGTCGCAGATCTTAAACAACGTCTGACTCTCACACATGTTATTCACACTCTTGGCCACCAACATGTCGGAACGCACGCTGTTGTTAATTCTCTGGCTGATGAAGCAGCCAAGTCTGCAGTAGCCACGTGTTCCGTAGTTAAGCAGCTAAGGTTGATAATGATATTCTGGCAGCGGTCGCTGCAACTAGGGAGGGATGTAATTATCCTGCAGGTTTCCCTTCTAAATACTCTTATCATGTAACTCCCGAACAGGTTCCTTATGCTACCATTCCTTCAGTTGGGGATCGGCTGATTCCCAACTCTGACCGCAGACAAGCTTTGATCAAGGCCGCACACGAAGGCATTGCTTCGGCACATGCTGGTGTGTCGGGGACAGTCTCTATTCTTCAGCAACGTTACTGGTGGCGTGGTTTATATAAACAGACTCGTAATTATGTTCTTTGCTGTGATGTTTGTCAACAAATCAAGCCTTCTACAGTCCCACGTCCGCCACAAACACAGCTATGTATTTCTAATAGACCTTTTGGCTGTGTCTATCTTGATCACTGCGGTCCTCTTTCTTCTGATACTGCATACAAGTATATCTTGGTTGCGGTTGATTCGTGCACTCGATTCCTGAAGGTATGGCCACAACGTAGTGCTGACGCTCGAAATGTCATCAGGGATTTGCATGTCTTTATCGGGATGTTTGCCTGTGGTACCTTCCATTCTGACCAAGGTCCAGCGTTTGCCTCTAAGGCTTACAAGGATGCGATGAAGTCGTTGGGGGTACAGGTGCAGTTTTAATCTCCATACAGGCCTGAGGGCAATTCAGTTGTGGAGCGAATGAACTGTGACTTAAAGCAATCCTTGACAGCTAGAGTCTTAGGTACTGGCAGGGACTGGCTGTCCCACTTGTATGGGGTCCAACGTGCGCTAAATAATCTCCCTAGAAGATCTCTGGGTGGGCGGACCCCTTACGAAATGCTCTTTGGCTTTCACATGTTTGGTCCTGACCTTGATGGTCTGGACATTGTGGCGGCTGCCTCTAAGTTTGACGTAGATAATCATTCTGCTATGTTACAGGATCTACAAAAGTCACGTGATACTCTGGCAACTGAGCATTTACCATTTTCGCCTGCTGATGCACAACTGATTCCTGTTACCGGTTGGCTTCCTAAAGTTGGAATTCTGGTGCGGGAGAAGATTGAAAACAAAAAAGAATTTGGTCCCTCTTACCGTGCTCCGGTTTCCGTGCTTGGACTAAAGGGTACTCGTACTGTCATTCTACCACCATTGCCAGGTCGCAAAGACAACAGGTACATCTCAGTGGACAATGTCAAGTTACACCGTGTGGCCGATTCTGAATAGTGTGACACCTGCAGTTTCTTGCAACGCAATATCCTTGGCACCGTTAACTTTGTCACCTCCTGCCAGAAGAATGTCTGCTCATATGATGGACACTGTAATTGATCTTCAGCCTTTGCGACAAGCCTCTTCTGCAATGGATATTGTGTGCCCTTTTCCGGGAATTGATTCCGTGAGTGAGATGCCATCTAGCCCACGAGTACGGATGGACGATTCGACGCATTCACCTTTGCTTGCGAATCCAGTGAGTGCCTGTGATGGGGAACCAGCACACCTTTCTTCTGCCTCGTCCTCCTCATCATCAAGTTTGTCTGGTGCACCTAAGTCTAAGTTGCGTGTTTTTTACTCCTGGTTCAAAAAGACATAGTTCGTTCCCCCATGGACCTACATTTGGTTGGTGCTTATCCTGTTATTTCTCTTCATGTAAATTGGATTTGTGACACTGTTCTTTTTACTTATAAATGGCCATTATCTCCCTGAACGCTCTGCAGTAAAAATGGTCGATGGAACTTTGGCTCCTCACACATCGTCCCATATCATGAAACGTGACAAGTCTTTTGTGAATATTTCAGCTTTTCCTGTTCATGATGGCATAGTTTGGGACAAAGTAGCTTACGAAATCCATGGCCCGACTGAGGTCCTTAGAGTTCCGTACATATTTCGCGTCTCATTAGGAGATGTGGTGACACGGGACATACATTCGGATGATTGGGATGTGCATGCAGTTCATGCATTATTTTCAGATTTAAAATATTATGCTGCCTTTGATGCTGAAGATTTGTATTTAAATTCTGCCAATTATGGTGATCTCTTTTGCTATCAACATTATGGGCATAATTTTTTACACAAAACAAACACGATGAGACCGGTTTTTAATTTCACCCAAAGGGAACATTGTCCAACTCCCTTAGAAGGGGGTTCTAAAACTCTTAGAAATAAGTTCACCTATTTCTCAGATTATGATTTGACCAATCCTGAATCCTATTTTTTTCGGCTTCAGAAATCCCCTACATCTAAATACCTGTTATCCCACACTAAACTAATTTACGCCAACTCGTTTAGAACACAGCTGGCCACACACGGTTATGACTATTGGAAACAGACTGTAGATTTAAAATCAATCTGGGGAACAAAGCCATGGCAGGTTCAGGGCACTGAGGCACTACATCGTGCCTGCCTGATCCCGACTCAATTGCTGTTTTTAAATAGAACAATTTACCAAACATCCTGTTATGGCCTTGCAAATGTTAAAAACCTCCCATTCCAACATTAGCTGAATATGACAATTGGCAGTTACATATTAACTACACCATTGAGGCTTTGCAGGCTCTCCTTCAAAATGCCTCCTTTAATGTTTCTGAGATTGATTCATTAGGATGGTTGTTGTGGCAAACTAATGCAAATGCATGCCAGTTGCGTTTCTATAATGTTACACCTGGTTTCATTCAGACTAAGCCTGACCCTCGTTATCCACCTCATCATTCTGTGACTACATACTCGGTAGGTAAATTGTGCCAGCAATGGCTAGAACACTCTACCCTTGCATCTGTCAAACAACACCTTTCCATCCTATCGAATGATATATTTTTGGCTGATTTTCTCCTGGGCCCACGTAATCCAAGGGCCAAGAGATTTCTTTATGCCTCTAATAATTAAATTTGGAAACTTTCACAGATGGAAGCCGCCTTCCGTCTGCGTCAAATTGACCAGGCAAACTTGGAAAAAGTCCTTGCTGTAGTAGACAACAGCATTAACACGCTTTCTTCACGCATCTACACCTTAGACAATATTGTTTCTTCAGTAATAGATATTGTGCAAAGTGATGTTTCTGTGTTATATCATGGTCAGAATCAGTTAAGGTCGGTCATGCAATTTGCTTGGACGTTGCAGACACTTAAAATGGGTAAAGTGCCTTGGGATTATTTGAATGCCACTGCTTTATTTTTGCCTTTTAACCTGACTGATAAACAGAAGGTTATGTCCATGAAGGATGCTGTATACACGCTATTACATATTGAACAATTGGAGCCTTTGCCGTTCTCCGTAGCGGAAACGGACTCTGCTGTTTGGTTAATTCATGGCGTTATCACTTTGCCCTTTGCCCTTTTCGCTTTTTCAATTTAAATCATGTATGCAATACTTTCCTGTTGGCCGCTTTGAACCGCTTGACACTGCTTTTCTGCATGAAGTATGGGTCCTGCCCTTTGCTTATCGGTGTTTGAGGGAGGATAAAGAAGTTTTCCTCACAGGGGAGGAGTGTGATTCGGCAGTGGGTCACTCTCTTGTGTGCAAACACGTTACGTTGCACGGTGAGTGTAACGTGTCAGCGCCCAATCTAGCTTGCTTTTTAAAAGGGACCCCAGTACCATCCATCACACCTGTCTTCACATTGCTGACTAACGGCAGCTATCTCATTTTAAACAATCAAGACTGCTGTGGTTTGCGGGCGGGTGTCCCATACTTGGTAACTGTTTCCCAGCACGTAACTTGCTGTAGCAATGTCCTTTTCCCGCCCCCGCAAGGGAGTTTAGATTCTTCACTTTGGCCTTCCATTCCGACTTTGAAAACAGAGTTCAACAAGTTGAGCAGGCTCAAAGCCCTTTTATTCCAACAGGAGGAGGCCCTCACTTCCGCCCGTGAAACATTCAGATTGCAGGTGGCTCGGACCTCAAGTGAGATACAGTCGCTTCTTAACACTAACCTCCCACTTCATTTTGGGGAACTAATTCACCAAATATTTAATGCATCTGATACGACAGGCCTTGCCCATTTTTAGGTTGAGCCTAGAGTAGCGCGCAAGCGCTGCTTCTGGCGAAGCATTATGTAGGGGGTTCCAAAAGCTGACCAGACGCTCGTGCGTCATGGCCTTTTTCGGGCGGTTACCCGCGCGGCCGGCATCTGTTTCTTATTATCGTGCCCAGACGCGTGCGCGATAGTGGAAACACATGCCGAGAAAAGGCCATGACGCACGGCGTCTGGTCAGCTTTGAAGCCCAGGCTGCAGCGCTCGTTCTTTCTTCTCGTTTCCCCAGTTCCTCAAAGGCTGTACCCTCGGGCGCCGCCGGGGGATGCTCTTCTTCAGTCATTCTGTTTTTACTTTCACATCCGCCAGGCTCCCGCGGCCGCCCTACAAACCGAACTTGCTGCAGGCCCGACAGGAGCGGTAACACGGTACGTGGTGTTTCCCTGTGGTGCTCCAGTGTGTTTTTTTAAATTTAAATGTGATTTAATTTTAAATTACGAGCGAGACCGGGTAGCCTGGCGACTCCGTCAGATCTTCACTCCGGAGGATGGGCGAGCTGCTGCGGGTCCTTTCGGTTCCGCGTGGCCTTCTTAATTGGCTTAATACCTTCTCGAAACTTCCACGCTTATGGTTTGGAGCATTTTTTCGGGTTGTTCCTTTTTATAACTTATGATTGCGGGATTTATTCACAAAGTGCTGATTCCTTCATTCGGGTCTTGTGGAGGAGGGTTTATGTCTAGGGTTGCTATATTTTTTTCATATGTAAGGATGGTTGCCCGCCTCTTCATGCTGTCACGATCGCACACATCAAATAGATGACTACCGAGGCCATAATACTGCCCCAATCGTGCAACATTGACAACTGATTTCGTAGTGTGTGCCACACTGATATCATCACACACGAGCATCTCCGTCAAGCGCTATGTTTTTATTGAAACCCCTTCGAGGCGGGCACAGTAAAGACCCTCGAATAGGGCCGGAGATTGTGGGTCGAGGAGAGGCCTCTGAAATACAACACCACAACTGTTTACAGCAGGACACAGCTTGCTTCCAGTGCTTGTTTTTTTGCTGATGCCCAACCGCATTGGCAAAAAGCGTTGGCAAACCCAACAGATCTGCATTGGCAGTCAAAACGTTGAGACCTATTGGCTTTTCCAGTGCTTGTATAGAGAAGGAAAACTATTCAAGGCAACTGCACTAAGCTTGTGCGGACTTCAATGGTGGCTGCATTAAATCCATTGTTGGATCTGATAATGTGTGTTATGATCCCATCCGTTATTGCTTTATGGTTGTTCGCTTATTTTACTTGCTTTTCAAAACAGAAGCACCACAATGGCTTCTGTGGTTTGTGTGCAAAGTTGACAGAGCGCTTTACTGACTTATGTGCCCTGGGGGTGGTGCCAGGTGTATTGGCCCTCGAACCCTGGCACGCAGTGGACTGTTTGACTGCTGTCTGTTGCTGCTAATGTGATTGTAGGTGAACTGTGACCTGATTCTTATTCTGAGGCAGAAAAACCGAACGAACTGGGCAGGCAGGCTGCTGTGGGCCGTCTTTCACTTCCCTCATTCTCTGTCGCATTTAACATGTTGGGATCATCATTACTGGCAAAAGGGCGTTTAGGAACCTTCTGTCACCCTTGGCGCTCATAGGTGTGGTTCTGGACACTCATCCTGTAAAGGGGAGTGGCTTAAGAAGCAAGATGTCTTTTTGGAGGAGATGGTGGTGTTGAGTGTGTGTTCTTTCCCTGGTGCATTCTTCTTTCCACTTGCTGTGCTGTTTCATGGGATTCATGATTGACTCCACCTCTGTAACACAAATAACAAGCATTGGCATAGCCAATAGGTCTCGCCTTTGGGACCTTATAAGTGTTTAGCCATGCAACAGTTGGTGTTGTTGCACCAAGGATATTGTGCTGCATAACTAAATACTTATAAGGCCCCAAAGGCGAGACCTATTGGCTATGCCAATGCTTGTTTTAAAGTGTGGGATCTGGCCTGGTCTCTTCATTTCAAACTATATTCGGGGTAATACCGGCTTTTATTCTATATTCTATATTTTCCAGCGTCTTCGGAGGGTTCCCCTTAATATTGGCGCTGGCAGCTGGAGTTCTGCTTCTCCTCCTTGTGCTTCGCAATGGCTGCTCACTTTGTGGCTCTGCACAGACCGGACCAGCTTCATCTGTACCGTAATCGCCTGTATGAGGCTTTTGGATGCTTGCCTTTAGCAATGCTTGGCGTGAGTTACGACTTGACATTCCGCTTTGCTTACTTTACTTGCGTGCAGCCAGTGCTTCATTGCAAAAGATGTCATTTCTCCTGGGCGATGGAACTTTGCTTATCGAACACGTGGTGTCCAATCCCCGATTTCAGCTGGTTGATGGGTCCCTTAGAGATGCATGACGAGGCTTGTTATGTGGATGGTCAAATGACGCGTGCAGCTTTACTTGGAATCTTGGATCAATGTGATATCTGTGCGGCTGCACAGACTTTCCTACAACGAAGTTTCATTGAATATCACACAAGTTTGCCTTTTCTACTTCTGGATGCTCCTGCTTGTGAGGGACATGCTTGTTCCTTCGACTTACTAAATTGGATGTCATCGCTTTTTTCTACCAATGATAAAGATGAACTATTGGAAGGAATTGCATTCCTTTGCACCCAAACCTTCATGGATGTACTACTTGTGTCTTTCCCTGCTTCGCTGTTTGGAATACAGATTATTTTTTTTTCTCTTTTCAAGCTCCAAGTACTTTTAGCTTTTTCTTTGAACTTTCCCTTATTTCCACCGATTTGTTTTTTTTTTGGAAATCCCTCACCTGCCTGACCTCTGTTTTTGTTCTTCTGTCTATGTCCTACTGACTTACCAGGGGGAGGGTGTTATATGGGGTTATGTGGCCCTAAGACACATTGTCGACATTGCTAAGTTAGCATGAGTTTTGCTTGCCCTATGCTGCTGCTTTTGCGCACGCCTCTGCTAAGCGTTTGTTTTCGCGACACTTTGCCTCTGCACTGCACATGATAACAGATTGTTTTTCACGTTCTCAGCCTTCCCTTCAATTCTGTCTGAACATAATGTGCAAGGTCGGTCTACAATGTCTCTTGTTATTCTGTTCTGGTCAGTCCCTATTACCTAGACAAAACATGTTACCAACAGCTGCAATGTGGAAGAATCGTGCTTTGATATAACGTTGTTGCATGTTTTTGAAACACACTCGAAGAAAGCCGTTCCATGGAGCTGAGCTCTGCTGTTCCTATGATGTAAACCTTTCCGTTTAGGCTTTCAGGTAGGGGACTGCCAATAACGCCTAGAGATCTTCTGTTATATAAAATAACTTCTTACTGCCGTGGGAGGGTGATTAGGCCCAGTTATTTTGCCTTTTTCACAGTCTTTATAAAATGACGACTCCTTTTATATTCTATGGTATTGTAACAATGCTAATGATTCTTGCCTTATGCATTTTGCTGCTAGTTGTGGTTTGCATACTGTTTTATGAATCACTATAGTCATAATAAACATTTTGAACTTATTTAGTGACTCTGATTATTTTTATTGTGGACAAGTACGTGAGAGCGAAAGAGTGTCTTGTTCCCGCGACTCTGAGGTGAGTCGGGAGTGCTCGTGTTCTGGGTTGTCTAAACATTCGTAGCTTCTTGATATTTGTAGGGGACCGAATGAGACACTATTGCTAGTAGGATGGGATTTTGGGTACTAAGGTGATAGGAGGTACACCCCTATTTACTGAGGTCCTGTTTTCTTGTGCATAGTTCTGTGTATGAGCAGAATCCCCGCAACAACCTTTTTGGTCCGGGGCTCGGTGGCTATCTGGGGAAACCTACCAAACCCACACATTTCTGAAAACTACACACCCAGGAGAGTGTCCAGGGAGGTGTGACTTGCGTGGATCCCCCAACATTTTCCTACCCAGAATCCCCTGCAAACCTCAAATTTAGCTGAAAACAAATCACATTTACCTCCCATTTCTGTCTGGGTTACCATGGTGGCACAAACTACCTACCACCCAGCGTTCCCCTCGGTCTCCCGAGTAAAAGGATACCTCACTTGTGTGGGAAAAAAAGGTCAGTGCCTAGTGGGTTTTCTGCCTCCCTGGGAGGGGGGGGGCAGATCGGGGCTATTGCCCCGATATTCCCCCAAGGGGGGCAGAAAGACTGTGGCTATTTTGTTTGGGGGACGGGGGTATTGGAATGCCCATTCTGGGCAGCCCCCACCCCTATGTATAAAAAAGCCAGTGTAATCCCTGGTGCCTAGTGAGCTCTCTGCCCCCCAGGGGGGCAGATCAGGGGCTATTGCCCCATCTGCCTACTGGGGGGCAGAAAGTCTGTGGCGATTTGTTGAGGGTGTGTGCCATTGGCCTGCCCATTCTGGGCAGGTCCCACTCCTACGTATTAAATAAATAATAATCCCTGGTGCCTAGTGGGCTTTCTGCCCCCCGGGGGACATATCAGGGGCTACTGCCCCCATCTGCCTCCTGGGGGGGGCAGAAAGACTTTGGTATTTTTTGGGGCGAAGGTGGGGGCATTGGCATGCCCATTCTAGGCAGCCCCCACCACTGAACTACAAAAAAAGAATCCCTGGTGTCTAGGGTGCTTTCTGCCCCACCCCCCTGAGGGGGCAGGTTGAGGGCTACTGCCCCATCTCCCCTCCAGGGGGGGAGCAAAGGCCCTTGTCCAAGGGGCCGCTCCCCCCTCCCTGGTGTCTAGTGGGTGTATCCCGGCTTGATGATTCCCAAGCAGGGATCTACTATGGAGGGGTACCATTGGAAAGAGAAGATTCTCCCCTTTCCAATGATACCTCTCCGTGTGTTTCAGTGCTGGGGGGGCTGAGATAGCCCCACGAGCGCCGAAACAGTGAAACTAAAACTGTTTCAGTTTTGTTTTCAGTGTAATGACGCCAGTGTGCCATGCGCGCGATCATCATTACAAAGAAAACCCAAAAAAATGCCTCTGGAGGTTAGGGAAGCTATTCCCCACCTTCCTAGGCAAAAAAGAAAAAAAGGAAATCCCTCTGCTGTTTACAGCAGAGGGATTTTGTGCAAGTGTGCACATGACAGAATGGTTCTGTCATGAGCACACGAGCACTGGTGCTCATCACGGAACCATTCGGTCATGGGCACCGAATGGGTTAAACTGCAGAAGATTTACAGGTGGTGGGGAGATCTGTGGGTACAAAATCTTCCTCACTCATAAAAAGACTAAAATGGAATAAGGTGGCTTCAGGGCGCTTTGTAACCTGGCAAAATCATGTAATAAAGAGTAACCTATTAGGAAATACATTGGGAGGAGCCAACTACAGCAAACAAGCATTGGTAATGCATCGGTTTCGCCTATGAGATGACTAATAAGATGTTTTTGTCACTCACCGCCCAGGACGAATGCAAGAGTTTCCTTACAAGTATCACAGGAGTGGAGAGGATGTGGCCAGTAGCCGGAACTGTTGACTCGAGAGCTGGGGATCCTGGTTCGAGTCTCAACAGCGCAACATCCTGTGATTCTGGGCAAATCACTTAATCTCTCCCAGTGATAAGTTGTGCTATATAAATCTGCTGCAAGACGAAAAAGGCAGAAAGAGGCAAAACTTTATGCAAAAGTAGTTCCACCAAAGCAGATGTTAACAGTATTTCAGTTACGGGAAACTGATAAGAGAAGCAGACGAAGAACAAGAATTGGTAAATGCAGGAAAATATACTACAGCCAATAGAAATGGAGGAAAAATAAGTGGCAAACACAGGAACCAATGAAAAGCCAGGAAAGAAACGGGAAGGGATGTAAGCCCCTTTTAAGTTTATATTAAAAACAATAGATTTCACAAGCACAGTGTAAGCGCTGTGCAGGTGAAACCTAACATAGGCCAACAGTTATAGACTCACTCTATAATATTCTACAAACAGCAAGCAGAAATCAAAAGAAAGTAAGTAACTCCATTGCTTTAAAGTCAAATCGATGGTATAACCATGTTGTGTGGAAAATCTAAATCTTCTCTTAGATCAGCTATACATCATTTTAAAATTGACAGACCGAATAGGAAAGCTGCCCTACACCTAGAGCAAGCTAGGAGGTTATACCATAACACTTTATGGGAGAAGAAGGCCAAATACATGGAGGGCCAACGACTCCAAATATGTACGCTAGTGGGCCATAAGAAACAGGCAAAGTTTTAGGCCTATATTAACTCCATAAGTAAACCCCATAACCAAGGGAACAGTGTCACTGAAGCTCAGTGAGTTGCCCACATGCAGGCTTTTTACGTAGATGACTCCTCCACGGAAATGAGTGTGCCCCAAGAGCATGGTCTCCCTTATCAAATGGAACGCTGTGATCACAATAGCCTCAGTAAATGAGGCACTACAATTGGTTAGAGTTGATGGTACCCCCGACCATAACCGTTTACACGAGTCGATTTTTAAAGCAGATACCGAGTTTTGGTCACAATGGCTGACTCCTCTATTTCAAGTTTCATTTCTGAATGTACAACTCCCCCATTCATGGCGTGGTTCTATCCTCTGTCCTATTCATAAAAAAGGAGATAATTCGGACCCAGCAAATTATCATCTAATTGTATTGCTGAATGTGGAAGCAAAAGCATATGCAAAATTTCTGTTAAAAGCTTTGGAGGAGCGAGTCAAGGTTGAAAAATTGATTTCTTTCTACCTGACGTGGTTCAGACAGTATTCCTCCACAACAGATATTATTGTAGCTTTATCATTCTTGGCACACTGCACATCATTATCATTGCACCCACATGCTTTGTTGATACCGCAGCTTTCAACAGTGTGAGTCGGCATCTTTTACGGGCCAAATTGGTTAAGTGGGGCATACCTCAGGCCCTACTGAAGGCAATAGTAGTTCTTTACTCAAACGCCTGGGTTTGCATAAAACTGGGCAATGGTGACGAATAGAAACTAACCAGGGTCTAAAACAAGGATGCATCTTGGCATCTCTTTTGTTTAATCTATATACTGCAGACTTAGGAAGTCCACTTAAAGTCCACTTAAAAAAGCACATTCCTTCCCTCTGAGGATTAGTCTGCAAAACGTTCAGATTATGCAATATGCGGACGATCTGGTCATTTTAGACTAGGCTAAAGTAGGCATGCAATGGGCACTGGACGAACAGAACACATACAGTGTAATTAACAAGTTAACGGTGAACTCAAACAAAACCACACTGATGGTGTTTGGATACAAATAAAAACAAGCATAGGTATTTTCTGTCCGTAGGTCAGTTAAGGATTACTTATGCAGCAATATACAATTACCTTGGAGTCTGGCTATCGGGTAATGGTAGTTCAACTGTGCAAATAAACAACATCAGGAAAGAAGCCAGTGCTCTAACATTTCCCAAGTAAACTAAATTCACATCTATACAGTCCTTCCGCAGAGGCGATGATAAAAGGCATCAAAGGAAAGCTGATCCCTGCAATTTCCTATGTACATCTTGCTTTCCCTTCTAAATTCTCACAAGTACTAGACAAGCTATAATGTATAACATGTAGGAGGATATTTCATCTACCACACTATACCCAATGGTCCACATTCGCCTTGAGTTTACCCTTTATAAGCAGGACATGGAATGCAAATCAGCAATCATTAAATATTATTACATGGTCCAAAAGACAAAGCCAGATACACTTAAAATAGTGATCCAAGAAATTTATAATTTAGGAAACACCCCATGTCAAGGCGGCCTATAAGGATCTAAATCTTATTAAGGATGGCCAATTAGGAATTTTATGACCTAGCTGGCTCTAAAGGCCATATTGAAAAGGCAAGTAACAGCACTGTTGAGGGAGGCCAATCTAACTAAACTATAAGCGGCTGGTCCTTTCGATCCAATTTGCAACTCTTATGAAAAAAATAGAATGCAACCATACCTGAAGGTGCCAATAAGTAGGCCTTTCAGAACCTATATGCTGCACGCAAGATTTATGGTTTTACCCAAAGAAGAGTATAGAGCAACGTGGAAGAACAAGCCTACATTTAAAACTCACTGTAGGTTTTGCAATTATAGGAGGGAATCCATTGTTTATCTTCTCTGCCGTTGCCCTGAATTTTCACTATCATGTCGCACTTTACTCAAACCATTTATCCTAAAAAAAATGGTGTCTCCAAGGAAGTATTACACCTGTGTTTTAATGCCAGTCTCAATACAGAACTAGCCCGGTTCGGTAAATACATGAACATCATTTTTAACAAAATGAAATCTCTTCCATTATGTAAGGCTATAACTTATGAAATATGCCGGATTTTTGGACTATGCTGTATAAATCATGCCGAATGTGCACCACATGTATTTTATAGTAGCAATTCTTCTATTTTAACTCGTGCTTAGTTTGAGCTGGTAGTTTCCGGTGCTGCCCAACTACAACTTAATTGGTTTACGGTGTTCAGCACCTGCACATAATTGTCAACACTTCACTTATGGCAGTCTGCCAGATTGTGCTTGGTCCATGCTCCACAGACAGAAAAGAAAGTGAAAATCGGCACACACAGGCCAGTTAGGAGGCAGCAAAGAGGAGTGACAATGATGCCAACAAATGGTAAGCAATTGGCAGGATCCAAGCCCTTCAAAGTAAATAATACCCCTCGCGGCAACAGCACATGCCCTATCGCCTGGCAAGACCTAAAAACTGTCACAGCTAATGCTTCTTTTTTTCTCCTGAATCTATGTATAAAATTGTTGGAATTTGTTTTTGGGGACTATATTTTAGTTTAAATGCATTTCCGTGTGTAAATGTTGATGATTGTGATTTTTAAAATGTTTATTTCTGCTGCTATATGTCCTTGCATGAGGTGTGTCCATGCACAAAGATAAACACTGTTGCTTGGTAAAAAGGCTTTGGAGTGAACTCTTCCTGGGATAAGCTTTATTCTCTTCCACAATGGCCCTGCCTGGCTGTGCTTTAGTTGGCTAGCCTCCCCCATCTGAGTATCTGAAGTGACAATGGTGTAGGCATTTTCTTCACATGTCCTTCTCCAAGGCATCCTACTGTTAACCCTTTGAGGCAAATGCCAACCCCTTGAAGAGGCCCCCTGTTTAGCCCCGTTAGAGCCTAGAAAACTTGGAGGCTAGAAGATAAGCACCACCTCTCCCTGAAAGAAAGCAAAGAACCACCATTTTGAAGACATACAGCATATAGTCCACAGGTGCCCCATGGAAAGGGGTCGGCAGCATACAACAACCTTTTAACAAGATTGTACGTTCATGTAAAGAGCCATGTAATAATTATATTTTTAGAGTACAGCAATACATACTGCTATCACATCCAGACAGCATCCTAACAGAGCATCCAGGAAACAGGATGCGTCATTGTAGTCATTGAACACCTAAGAAGAAATAACTATAGACACTCCTAGCAAACCACTACTGGTTGAGATCCATAAACACTTTCCAAAATACCAAAGGCGACTTTGGACTTTTTTAGTACCGAGGGCCAGAATACCTTCCCTATCTCCATTATCCATTTCCTCAACACACTTGTCACATCACCTCCTTTCCTTTCCTGGCCTTATTATTCCCAAAAAACAGTTTCTATGTTGCCCTCACTTCTTATTTGCACTTCTCACTCCCGTGGGTGGCACTGACCCACTCCTGCATGGACCTGCAGATCCAATCTAAATACTTCAACCACTCATCTCTCTTAACCCCCCTCTCCTTTTTATCATTCATTCTATTTCCCTATTCCTATTTCTTTCCACAGTTATTAAACTCTAATTGCCACCTACACTCCCAGGCTCACTAGGTACTCATTAGAGGTGGTATCCGTGTAACCCTCAGATAACTCATCATAAATTAGACATTGTGACTCCAAATATGCACCTCTTATGGGGCACTGCCCTATTGCAGGTAGATGCAAGAAGCCATAGACTAAGGCTGGTTTGTAGCACATACCAGGGGTAGTTGTATTTTCCATTCCAATTGGGATTGATCCCAGCTGCAACTGGGTGGATCCTCAGCCCATAGATGACGGCTGGGTGACCATTGGTCCATTCTTGAGGTTTACTCTGCGCGTCCTGGCTTGTCTCCTCAGACCACATACCATGGCTAGTTATATAATGGCCATTTCTCTTGGGTGGATTTCTCAAAGAATATTCTACGGCTAGATACATAAGGCTGATCCTGCAAAGGACATTCTTCATCCAACAACCTTCCAACCACAGACTTCCAAAATGGCACCCATGAATCAATAAAAATCTGAGTGTTTTGTGGTCTTGTCTAGGATATGAAGTGTTATGTAAATGCTGCAAAACAATACAATATGCAGTAATTGGAATATATGTATTTGTTATTTGAAGTAATTGCACTAGAACACTGGCATGGGACAATTTACTACTGGCAATAGAGGTGTGCAAATTGGAATGACAATAAGGAAAATGACAAGCATATTTAAAGGATGGCTGGTGTATCAGAAGAGCACCCAGAATTATTTGAATAGCCTCTCTGGAAACCTGAACTACTAAAGAATTATGTGGGTTTCAGCACTATTAACTATTCAGGCAGCACTTTAATAGTATTGATAGAACCCTGGGAAATAAGAGCAGCACTTTGATACATAAGGGATGCACAAAAAGCATAATAGGCTAATGTGACATTTCCAGGCTTTACTCTTTAACTATAATTTTAAGGAAGTGAAACAAGATGTTGTTCATAGAATTATTACCATATATAGAAATTACTCACGCTCTGATTTTACACATTTAAAATCTATTTATTATGAAAATGAGAATTGTACTAATACATTATTTAAATGAATAAGCAAATAACACAGACACCACAAAATAACAGTAGAGGACAATGAAGGTGAAGGAGAGGTGCTTGTGTGGTATCTAAAAACAGTTGACACCAACACATATGGAGACTCGTTTTGAATGTCCCTGTATTTCATATGTGGCCAGTAACAGGAGTTACTGGCCCAATAAAATTACAAGATACGCTGATTAACTATATCTACTCTTTCACACGGGGACTTTGCATGCAGAAAACAGGTAAAATTTCCACGTGAAAAAATTGGGAAATTACCACAGGAATCCTGTACATAATTAGCAGTTACCCCAGTAATTCTTCTTTTCTGATGGTTCCATCAGAACACATCTCATAACCTCCCAATCTTCCTTTCTACAAAGGTAGGATACCCATGGTTTTACTAACTATGGTGATGGGGAATATCGGCCTAAAATCCAGGGCACCCACAACGAGGCTCATAATATTTTTGCAAAGTGGGCTGCTAATGATTCTAAGGCTACCAAGTATACGTTTTGGCCCTGAGGAAATCTGCCACACAGGCCTTTCTCAAGACCTTAAAACACATTAATATTAGTTAAAAAAAATGGTATAACGCAACATGTGGAATTTTAAAATCTTTGTTGGATATGTTGGAGCCTGATATGACTTATACAGGCCAGACAACCATATTATTTAGTTATTTAACGCTACTGATAAGGATTGTGTGGTTCCTTTAAAGAATTTACCAGTGTGCGAGTTTCTGTGGCATTGCATGAGACTTTACTTTTGAGGCAAGGGGGTGATAATAATAACAGTGTTAACCTGTTTCTTATATAACGCTTCATACAATACGTCTGCCATTTTAAGCACTGTAAATAACTTATTTCTTATTACTTACTCTAGGTATTCAATTTACCCACCTTCGGGAGGATGGGAGGTCTTGCTAGGATTTGAACTCATGCTGATCACCCCTTTGATGCAGCGGCGATCTTTCAGCTCATTGAGCTATCAATCCACCATAAGGGTGATATTTATAATCAGTGTTGGGCTTGGCCCTCTCTGCATTCTCACCCCCAAACTTTTTGTCTTCACCCCTTCTGTTTTATTAACTCATTTTTGTTGGCTTTTAGGATTCTATGAACTTTGCCACTGCTAACCAGTGCTAAAGGGCTTGTGCTCCTTCCTTTAAACATGGTAAAATTGGCCTAGCCTTGGTTGGCACATTTAATTTACTTATAAACCCCAAGTAAAGTTATACAATATGTACTTCGGGCCTGTAAATTAATTGCTACTAGTGGGCCTGCAGCACGTATTGTGCCACTCACTTATTAAAGCATGTGTCAGGCCTGCCATTGCAGCCTGTGTATAGTTTTAAACTGCAATTCGACCTGGAAATATAAACCTTTTACCAGGCCTAAGACTCCTTTTTTAATACATATGTCACCCCTAAACAGCTCACAGGGCAGGGTGCATTGCATTAAAAAAAGTAGACACGTACTTGTAGTGAAAAACTCACAAATGTGTTTTTTACTACTGTGAGGCCTACCTCTCCCATAGGATAACATTGGGTAACCTTATCACATTTAATAAATGATTCACTTTGTTTGGGAATAGGTAGACATATAATGTTTGGGGTCTAAAGAACTGTAATTTAAAATCCTCTTTAATGGTTAGATTTTAAGTCTGGCATTTTTTTGTCCTAACCATTTGGTGCCTGCAGCCTGTAAACTGGGTTGCATGACTAGGTATAGTTGACAGTAGGTCTTTGTGTATTCCTCTCAGACAGTGACATAAAGGGGAGCTGGGTGTTAGCAGGACGGGAGGGGGAAGGGGGCTGTGCACAGCCCCACATACATTTCAAAGGAGCTGCCTTAACCCACACACAAAAAACTTTACACTAGGCTCTTGTGACCCCAGGCCCTTTGGAGCCTGGGGAGGGAGGCAGGAAATTCAAGAACCATTTGTGTGTGTGTGTGTGTGTGTGTGTGTGTGTGTGTGGGGGGGGGGAAATCCAGAAGCTTCGTCCACTTCATAGCTGGCACCAGTAGAAAAGTAGGATTCTCAGACCCGCACTTCAGTTCACTTCTGGACTTGCGGAGGACTCTAAGAGGACTTCCTTGCTGCCTGAGGCCTGCTGTGTACTTCAGAGGACTGCACTGCTGCTCCACAGGGGATGCCCTGCTGCCTGCCCTTTGCCCTCAGAGGACTTCCCTGCTGCTTGAGATCTGCTTTTCTGCCTAAACCCCGGACCACCAGAGTGACTCCAAGGGCTTGTTTGCTGTTCTCCTTTTCAGAGCTACATGTGCACAAGAAGCTCCTACAACTTTCAAAGTGCACCTTGATCCAGCCTGAAGTTAGTTCTGACCATCCAAGAGGTGGCCCTTAGTCCTGGACTCTTGTAAGTGGTGCTAAAGGTGCCCAACCAGCCAAAATCCAAAACTTGGGACCGAAAATGTTGTGCCAAAAAGTGCTCTGTGAACCAAGAGAAGACCAATGTGAATAGCTTAGGGATGTCCTAAAAAATATACGAAAATTTGGCAGAGATGGGCAGACTGCAGGGGAATCATCATTATGCACTCTGATAATCGTATGATCGCATTAGATACAGAAATTCAAAACTATTATGTTCTGAAATACAGGCACTGATTCTGGGATTCTGGGGACCACCACTCGTGTATGTGTATGAGACCTCTAGCTTGTCGGGGGTATGTGGCGGATATGTGGAGGAATAGCACCTTGTTGTATGGTCATCAAGTTACTTTGTATGTAATATTTTGCTTTTGTGGAATCAACATAAAATTCAATAAAATGTGTTTTCAAAAAAAAAAAAAAAAAGAGACTAGGTCCGAATGAAGAAATCTTCACCGCAACTTCATCCAGTAGCTCTTCGACGACAACGCCTCCTTGCCTGGCTGAACTTTACCTTCCAAAACATTTTTCTTTGAAATTCTTCCAAGTTTAAAGGTAAGCCGAAACCAGGCCTGTTCCATTTCTTGTATCCGAACCATGCTCCATCGTGGTCGGTCATAATGAAGAAATCTTCACCGCAACTTCATCCAGTAGCTCTTCGACGACAACGCCTCCTTGCCTGGCTGAACTTTACCTTCCAAAACATTTTTCTTTGAAATTCTTCCAAGTTTAAAGGTAAGCCGAAACCAGGCCTGTTCCATTTCTTGTATCCGAACCATGCTCCATCGTGGTCGGTCATAACTTTCTACTTTGCTCCAGTCTCGCGCGACTAGATGTCCTTGGTTGGCACTTTGATCTTTTAGGCAGTAGAGTGCACTAAAAACTTTAAAAAGTCATAACTTTAGTTCTACTGAGTGGAATTTTGTCGTTTTGGTTTAATTTATTACATTTTACACTATTTCTCTAAATTGGTGTGGGATTTTCTTGTGCTGTGTTTTCACTTTATTTTTGTTTGCGTGCTGCATAAATACTTTACACAATGCCTCTACGTTAAGCCTGACTGCTTTTGTGCCAAGCTACCAGAGGGTTAAGCACAGGCTAATTTAGTGACATTTGTGGATCACCCTGACAATGATTGTGGCTGTTGCTTGAGAAGTGCTCAGATCCCCTTTAACCAATTCTCACAGTCAATTCTCAATTTTTCACAGTCAGTATTATAGCCACCTTGAGAAGAGTGGTAGACAAATACTCTTAATGTGTGCTGACTATTGTAGATTGCACTTTCTAATATAATGTACGAAATCTATATAGCACATACCTAGCTACAAAGAGGCAGATTTCCTCCACTGACTGGGTTATTACCTGGAGGGAGGGATACGGTTGTGATGTGGGAGGGTAATAGGAGTCTTAGAACAGGGAGAGGGGGATAGAGACCAGACTAAGACTGCACTAGGAGGTGGAGCATGATAATGGGATTATGGAAAGAGGAGAGGGAGAGAATAAAACAAATTGATTGCCAGAGATGGAAGGGGTGAAAGGTTTTTACAAGTTATGTTATGTGTATTTGTTAAAGCTCAATATCACCTGCGAGGGTATCTAGGCGCTGAGTAGATGTGTGTGCCTAGCCCTAGCTATGGTAGGTTGGTTAATTAAAAACCCAGGTCTTCAGCTTTTTGTAGAATTCAAGAAGAGAGGAGGAGGCACCGATGTGGAGAGGATGGTCATTCCACGTGATGGAAGAGAATGCTCATCCTCTTATCTGGTTCTGTTTATGCATGCAATGTTAGCGAGTAGGAGTCCTGCATAGCGGAGGTATCTGGATGGTTGGTGGAAGGAGATCTAACTGTTCATGTATGTGGGGCCTGAGTTGTGGAGTGCGTTGAAAGTGTGTGTGAGGAGTTTGAACTGAGCGTGTTTCTGTATTGGAAGCCAGCCTAGTTCCCTGAGGTGTGGTATAATGTGAGTTCTATGTGGGAGGATGAGCCTGGCTGCCGAGTTCTGGATGGTCTGTAGTCTTCTAGTAAGTTGCTTGGTGATCTCGGCGTAGAGGGTGTTCCTATAGTCCAACTTTCTGGTAACTAGGGTGTGAGTGACAGTTTTTCTTGTGTTGCCTGGGAGCCATTTGATGATCTTCCTCAGCATCTTCAGGGTGTGGAAGCAGGATGCAGTGACCGCGTTGACTTGTGCAGTCATATCCAGTTTGCTATCAATGAATATTCTTGTAGCACACCACTGAAAGTTGGTTGTGACATTCCACTAGATACTGCCGCAGTGCATTGGAATGATCATGTGGCCACAAAATGGAGTACTGCCATTATTTTGACTATTGGTGTTATTGATGTGGGATTGCTGTTGTGAGGCAGAAGATCTGGCTGCAGAAGATGATATAAATTAAGAATTGTTTGCCTATTCAATCTGATTTTTTTGATAATATCCCGTTCTTTCATGGTGTCAAGATCTGTAAATGATCAGAACATTTGAGGCTGTTGTCTCCTCACTCTCCCTGGGTTCATTTGTCTGCATTGAAAAATAAAAAAATGTTGATAATGTTTGAAAACATATTTTAAAATTAAACCCAACTTTTCATCTAGTTTGCAATACATATACATTTTTAATAGAATAACAGAAATGTATTATGTTTAGTATACATTTTTTTTTAACATTAACATTATTATATGTGTAAATTATAAAAAAATTAATGTGTAAATAATACACCTGTAATGTATTATTTACACGTTCTTTTAATAAAAAAAAATGTCTGCAAAAATACCGTCAACTGTGGTATAAACACCAGCGTGTACATTGTGCATTGAAGCACATTAGGCACTACATAACACTTTTTTGTAAAAACAAATTAACAACATTACCATTTTCGACATGTAAACAAAGTAGCCACCATTTTGAGTGGTGGTGATGCACTTAACAGTCACAAACACGCTATTCCACAATCTAAATGGCGACCGCCTGACCTCGCCGTAGGAAATTTAGAATTAGTTGACTGTGGCAGAAGTTGACCACCTATTGGGTGTAAACCTCCACGAAGGACCCAGCCATAAGGTAACGTGTGTGAAAGCAATGTAGGACAGCCAATGGATCTGAATCAGTGTATGTAATATTTAGTGTGATCTTGTACCAATTTTTGCCTAAAGTGAAAGCCAGCATATTTTGTAAAACAATTTCACAACAGTAAAACAAACTTCAAATTACAAGAGACATTTAGGATTCAAATGTGAAAATGTTTTTGCTGTGTACTGAAGTGGATTAGAAATTTATCAAGGCCTATGTATTTTACTGTAGAAGTCATTTGTCAATCCACCCAAAAATATTTTTCTTAATTTCTTCAACAGCAAAGGTATATACATAGTGAATGATACATTGATAAGCTACTTCAGTACTGGATCCAAATAATATTTTTTACATTTGAAATATACTTTAGTTACTTGAGGTAAGTGTTACCATTGTGAACTGTCCAAACAAAGGAAACTGCCTTTCAGTTTATACAAATATTGGTACAACATTGCAGTAGTTGTTGACACAAATTGATTGATTCATATATTACCATATATTTTTGTGAATGAAAAAATGCATACATTTTGGCCTTGTAAACACATTGTACAAAGGTATTTTTGGTTTTTGTCCTTTTTGGTGACATACGTTAACTATTCTAAACAACAAATCCCAACCTTTCAGAGGTGTTAATCAGGTCCTGGAGATAATTAAAAATGGATAAGACACAAGATCATACGTGATATAGGAGCTATCATGGGGAATTACAAAACTGTAACCAAATGGTTTCTGAAAATGTTACATGAATGAGATAATGATAACATAGAACCAAAGTTTGCGAGCATTGAAGTAGGTGCATATATGGAAACTTGAAAAAAAAAATTGGGATCAAAGTTCATGATCAGTTCTATTTACATAAATACAGTAAAACTATTGTGTATGTCATTTCAGCATCATCGGGAGCAGGCGAAGAAGAAATTGGCCACGTAGGCGGGGAAACAACTGGCCACTGTGTTTCAGGTACTGAGAACACCAACACTGATGGATACAGTGGCATGAAGGGTGAGGGGACTGCAACGGAGGCCACCAGCTTGACATCATCTTCAGAGGCCTCCACAAGTGACCAGTCCCTAGTGGTGGCAGACCCTATTGCATTTGTTCCACTTGCATCCTTGTCAGCCACACAGACTCCCATCTCCATCCTCCCTCTTGCTCCCCGCAATTGGGCAAACCCAGCCCTCTAAAAGGGGTGTGGCCTCCTTCGCTGCTGGCACCTCGCACCCTGCCCCCCTTGCTGTGCTGAGTGAGCAGGCTATTGACCTCCTATGAAACTTCTATGTAGGTCAGACTGCACTCCTGAATGCCATACAGGGACTTAGCTGCCACATGCAACAAATGGTAGCACACCTGGTAGACATACATGCTGCTATGTCTGGCCTGCAGAGAGCATTTACAGGACTAGCCTCCTCACTGACCACAAACTCCCAACAAGCCCAACCCTGTGCCCCAACTCAGGCCCCTTGCCCATCCCAATTCCCAGCCCTGTCCCAAGCACACTCACTCCTTTGCACGCACCCACTACAAGTGGCACAAGCAGCACACACACTAACGCACCAAAAAACACAAGCACACACCCAAACAACATACAGACACCCGTCCACCACCACACCCACCATCACACCCCCCACCACAACCAGAACCACACCCACCACAACACCCACAGCCACACCCACAGCCACCACAACCACACCCACAAGCACCACCACGCCCACAAACACCACAACCACCACCACACCCACACGCCCCACAGCCACCACCACACCGACAACCACCACCACCACAGCACACCCACAAGCACCACACCCACAACCAGCACCACACACACAACCACAACCACCACATCCACCAGCACACCCACAAGCACCACACCCGCAAGAACCACCACATCCACAAGCGCCACAATCACACCAACCACCTCAACAGCACACTCATCCAAAAACACACATACATGCACAACACCCACCCAACACAAACGCACACACTCACCTGCCCAACATACACCTGTCAAGAAACACACACCCAAACGTATAAAACATACACCAGACCCACATTCAACTGCACAACAGATAGACACATGCACAACAGATAGACACATGCATAACACACACTAAAGCTTCCTCTAACTCCAAAACCCCTCACACCACTCCTACCCTTTATCCTAGTTCTGCTTTTATTTCTGCTCTGACCTTTACTCCTTCCAAATGTAAAACCACCCCTCCTAAAGACAAACCCACTCATCCAAAACCCAAACCCAGCCCTCCGGCCACTTCCAAACCCACTCCTCCCAAGAAAGATCATTGCGGTGCCTGCACTGTGCCCACTAGATGCCCCTTCCTGAGGAGGTTCCCCTTGACAGTTACATAGGGGGAAAGTTTTCACCAAGGGCACAGCATTCAGAGACTATTGGTTCTCTTTGTATTTATTATATTAAAGTTAATTGTTGAGAGAAGTATCTCATGTGGATAATAAAACCACTATTTCTTTTCAACAAGTTTGTCCTGACATTCATTTTCATTTGCAATTGTTTGATTCCTAGAAATGTTAATCACTAAAATGTGAAGTACATATTTTTATTTACCATTATGTCAGAAAATGCAAAAGCTTTTTTAAATGTCTACTTTGTTAAGTGAATACACTGGCTAAAATTGTATGTGATGGTCATTTTCATTTAGGTGCAAGGATTCATCATGATGATGGACACTTGCACCAACAATTAGATGTTTTCATTGTTTTTTTAATTTTTAATAAAGGTGTGTTTATTTCAGCTTGGGGAGAGGAGTTGGTCTAACGGTTAGGGCGGTCGACCTCGAATCTGGGGAACCGGGTTCGAGTCTCGGCAATGACGCTGAACATCCTGTGATTCTGGGCAAATCACTTAGGGGCCGATTCCGATCTCGGTCGGAGGCGCACCCAATACTATTCGGTCGGGAAAAAAGCCATGCGAAAGCCAGTTTCCCGACCGATCCGTACAGCACACCGAACGAGCAAGTACGATGCGCACAACAGCAAAAATTCCGGCCGAGCCGTACTCACCCAAACCAGGTCCTGTTCTCCGACCGAGGCGAATCCGGAAACGCCGAATCGAGTCGCACGGAAGGGAAAATGCAGCCCCGTCCGGCCGGACAAGTACGATGCGCTTTCCGTACGCGCCGAACCCGTCGCTACGCACGGCACGTCAAAGCATCCGGGAGAGGCGCACATAAGCTCCGAATCGCGCCACAACACGATCCACGGCTACGAGACGAACACAGCACCGACGAGGACGACGCGAAGCGACGAGGACGAAGCGAAGCGACGAGGACGAAGCCAAGCGACGAGGACGACGCGAAGCAACGAGAAGGACGAACGACACGAACCAACCATGAATCCCTTCGTCCCGATCATACCAATATTCTACATCTACTACCGGAACAGGCACGGACGCGTACGGCGCAGAAGGTAAGTCAGACACCAACCACAAAACACATACAACACGTACACGACACATCACACACATACACTGGGAATCTGAATATACTTACACCAGCAACAGCAGCACCATAGGGGCGGGATGCCCATCACCAATGCCACATATGCACACAGGGGCCTGAATGCGCGCCACCACCCCAACCCAGGGGGGGCTGGATGCCTACCACTACTACCACCCTTAGCCAGGGGGGCTGGATGCCTACCACTACTACCACCCCACCCAGGGGGGGCAGGATGCCCACCACTACTACCACCCTCACCCAGGGGGGGCAGGATGCCCACCACTACTACCACCCTTAGCCAGGGGGCTGGATGCCTACCACTACTACCACCCTCACCCAGGGGGGCAGGATGCCCACCACTACTACCACCCTTAGCCAGGGGGCAGGATGCCTACCACTACTACCACCCTCACCCACGGGGGGCAGGATGCCTACCACTACTACCACCCTCACCCAGGGGGGCAGGATGCCCACCACTACTACCACCCTTAGCCAGGGGGCTGGATGCCTACCACTACTACCACCCTTAGCCAGGGGGGCAGGATGCCTACCACTACTACCACCCTCACCCAGGGGGGCAGGATGCCCACCACTACTACCACCCTTAGCCAGGGGGCAGGATGCCTACCACTACTACCACCCTCACCCACGGGGGCAGGATGCCTACCACTACTACCACCCTCACCCAGGGGGCAGGATGCCCACCACTACTACCACCCTTAGCCAGGGGGCAGGATGCCCACCACTACTACCACCCTCACCCAGGGGGGCAGGATGCCCACCACTACTACCACCCTTAGCCAGGGGGCTGGATGCCTACCACTACTACCACCCTTAGCCAGGGGGGCAGGATGCCCACCACTACTACCACCCTCACCCAGGGGGGCAGGATGCCCACCACTACTACCACCCTTAGCCAGGGGCAGGATGCCTACCACTACTACCACCCTCACCCACGGGGGCAGGATGCCTACCACTACTACCACCCTCACCCAGGGGGGCAGGATGCCCACCACTACTACCACCCTCACCCAGGGGGGCAGGATGCCCACCACTACTACCACCCTTAGCCAGGGGGCAGGATGCCTACCACTACTACCACCCTCACCCACGGGGGGCAGGATGCCTACCACTACTACCACCCTCACCCAGGGGGGCAGGATGCCCACCACTACTACCACCCTTAGCCAGGGGGCAGGATGCCCACCACTACTACCACCCTCACCCAGGGGGGGCATGATGCCCACCACTACTACCACCCTTAGCCAGGGGGGGCTGGATGCCTACCACTACTACCACCCTCACCCAGGGGGGCAGGATGCCCACCACTACTACCACCCTCACCCAGGGGGGCAGGATGCCCACCACTACTACCACCCTCACCCAGGGGGGCAGGATGCCCACCACTACTACCACCCTCACCCAGGGGGCAGGATGCCCACCACTACTACCACCCTTAGCCAGGGGGCTGGATGCCTACCACTACTACCACCCTCACCCAGGGGGGCAGGATGCCCACCACTACTACCACCCTCACCCAGGGGGCAGGATGCCCACCACTACTACCACCCTCACCCAGGGGGGCAGGATGCCCACCACTACTACCACCCTTAGCCAGGGGGCTGGATGCCTACCACTACTACCACCCTCACCCAGGGGGCAGGATGCCCACCACTACTACCACCCTCACCCAGGGGGGCAGGATGCCCACCACTACTACCACCCTCACCCAGGGGGGCAGGATGCCCACCACTACTACCACCCTCACCCAGGGGGGCAGGATGCCCACCACTACTACCACCCTTAGCCAGGGGGCAGGATGCCTACCACTACTACCACCCTCACCCACGGGGGCAGGATGCCTACCACTACTACCACCCTCACCCAGGGGGCAGGATGCCCACCACTACTACCACCCTTAGCCAGGGGGCAGGATGCCTACCACTACAACCACCCTCACCCACGGGGGGCAGGATGCCTACCACTACTACCACCCTCACCCAGGGGGCAGGATGCCCACCACTACTACCACCCTTAGCCAGGGGCAGGATGCCCACCACTACTACCACCCTCACCCAGGGGGGCAGGATGCCCACCACTACTACCACCCTTAGCCAGGGGGCTGGATGCCTACCACTACTACCACCCTTAGCCAGGGGGCAGGATGCCCACCACTACTACCACCTTCACCCAGGGGGCAGGATGCCCACCACTACTACCACCCTTAGCCAGGGGGCAGGATGCCTACCACTACTACCACCCTCACCCACGGGGGCAGGATGCCTACCACTACTACCACCCTCACCCAGGGGGCAGGATGCCCACCACTACTACCACCCTCACCCAGGGGGGCAGGATGCCCACCACTACTACCACCCTTAGCCAGGGGGCAGGATGCCTACCACTACTACCACCCTCACCCACGGGGGCAGGATGCCTACCACTACTACCACCCTCACCCAGGGGGGCAGGATGCCCACCACTACTACCACCCTTAGCCAGGGGGCAGGATGCCCACCACTACTACCACCCTCACCCAGGGGGCAGGATGCCCACCACTACTACCACCCTTAGCCAGGGGGCTGGATGCCTACCACTACTACCACCCTCACCCAGGGGGGCAGGATGCCCACCACTACTACCACCCTCACCCAGGGGGCAGGATGCCCACCACTACTACCACCCTTAGCCAGGGGGGCAGGATGCCTACCACTACTACCACCCTCACCCACGGGGGCAGGATGCCTACCACTACTACCACCCTCACCCAGGGGGCAGGATGCCCACCACTACTACCACCCTTAGCCAGGGGGCAGGATGCCCACCACTACTACCACCCTCACCCAGGGGGGCAGGATGCCCACCACTACTACCACCCTTAGCCAGGGGGCTGGATGCCTACCACTACTACCACCCTTAGCCAGGGGGGCAGGATGCCTACCACTACTACCACCCTCACCCAGGGGGCAGGATGCCCACCACTACTACCACCCTTAGCCAGGGGGCAGGATGCCTACCACTACTACCACCCTCACCCACGGGGGGCAGGATGCCTACCACTACTACCACCCTCACCCAGGGGGGCAGGATGCCTACCACTACTACCACCCTCACCCAGGGGGCAGGATGCCCACCACTACTACCACCCTTAGCCAGGGGGCAGGATGCCTACCACTACTACCACCCTCACCCACGGGGGCAGGATGCCTACCACTACTACCACCCTCACCCAGGGGGGCAGGATGCCCACCACTACTACCACCCTTAGCCAGGGGGCAGGATGCCCACCACTACTACCACCCTCACCCAGGGGGCAGGATGCCCACCACTACTACCACCCTTAGCCAAGGGGGCTGGATGCCTACCACTACTACCACCCTCACCCAGGGGGCAGGATGCCCACCACTACTACCACCCTTAGCCAGGGGGGCAGGATGCCTACCACTACTACCACCCTCACCCACGGGGGCAGGATGCCTACCACTACTACCACCCTCACCCAGGGGGGCAGGATGCCCACCACTACTACCACCCTTAGCCAGGGGGCTGGATGCCTACCACTACTACCACCCTTAGCCAGGGGGCAGGATGCCTACCACTACTACCACCCTCACCCAGGGGGGCAGGATGCCCACCACTACTACCACCCTTAGCCAGGGGGCAGGATGCCTACCACTACTACCACCCTCACCCACGGGGGGCAGGATGCCTACCACTACTACCACCCTCACCCAGGGGGGCAGGATGCCCACCACTACTACCACCCTTAGCCAGGGGGCAGGATGCCTACCACTACTACCACCCTCACCCACGGGGGGCAGGATGCCTACCACTACTACCACCCTCACCCAGGGGGCAGGATGCCCACCACTACTACCACCCTTAGCCAGGGGGCAGGATGCCCACCACTACTACCACCCTCACCCAGGGGGGCAGGATGCCCACCACTACTACCACCCTTAGCCAGGGGGCTGGATGCCTACCACTACTACCACCCTCACCCAGGGGGGCAGGATGCCCACCACTACTACCACCCTTAGCCAGGGGGCAGGATGCCTACCACTACTACCACCCTCACCCACGGGGGCAGGATGCCTACCACTACTACCACCCTCACCCAGGGGGGCAGGATGCCCACCACTACTACCACCCTTAGCCAGGGGGCTGGATGCCTACCACTACTACCACCCTTAGCCAGGGGGGCAGGATGCCTACCACTACTACCACCCTCACCCAGGGGGCAGGATGCCCACCACTACTACCACCCTTAGCCAGGGGGGCAGGATGCCTACCACTACTACCACCCTCACCCACGGGGGGCAGGATGCCTACCACTACTACCACCCTCACCCAGGGGGGGCAGGATGCCCACCACTACTACCACCCTTAGCCAGGGGGGCTGGATGCCTACCACTACTACCACCCTTAGCCAGGGGGGCAGGATGCCTACCACTACTACCACCCTCACCCAGGGGGGGCAGGATGCCCACCACTACTACCACCCTTAGCCAGGGGGCAGGATGCCTACCACTACTACCACCCTCACCCAGGGGGGCAGGATGCCTACCACTACTACCACCCTCACCCAGGGGGGCAGGATGCCCACCACTACTACCACCCTTAGCCAGGGGGCAGGATGCCTACCACTACTACCACCCTCACCCACGGGGGGCAGGATGCCTACCACTACTACCACCCTCACCCAGGGGGGCAGGATGCCCACCACTACTACCACCCTTAGCCAGGGGGCAGGATGCCCACCACTACTACCACCCTGACCCAGGGGGGCAGGATGCCCACCACTACTACCACCCTTAGCCAGGGGGCAGGATGCCTACCACTACTACCACCCTCACCCACGGGGGGCAGGATGCCTACCACTACTACCACCCTCACCCAGGGGGGCAGGATGCCTACCACTACTACCACCCTCACCCAGGGGGCAGGATGCCCACCACTACTACCACCCTTAGCCAGGGGGCTGGATGCCTACCACTACTACCACCCTTAGCCAGGGGGCAGGATGCCTACCACTACTACCACCCTCACCCAGGGGGGCAGGATGCCCACCACTACTACCACCCTTAGCCAGGGGGCAGGAAGCCTACCACTACTACCACCCTTAGCCAGGGGGCTGGATGCCTACCACTACTACCACCCCCACTCATAGGATGGACAATGCATGACACAACAAGCACACCACAACCTAGGGAATGCAAGATTAAGACATCCCCCCACCACCATGACAAGCATGTGAGCAGGCTGTGTCAAATGCCTACAACACCGAACATGACTTTGAACATACAATGTGACCCCCTAGCACATGTGCCACACATATATGTGTGTGGCACCCACAATGCAAGCAGCCCATGACCATTGTGGCAATGGGGCCTAAACCCCCATCATCACAGTGACCAAAAGGCAAGTGTGGGGTCCATAGCTGAAGCACATTTTGACCATTGTGGCAATGGGGTCTAAACCCCCATCATCACAGTGACCAAAAGGCAAGTGTGGGGTCCATAGCTGAAGCACATTTTGACCATTGTGGCAATGGGGTCTAAACCCCCATCATCACAGTGACCAAAAGGTAAGTGTGGGGTCCATAGCTGAAGCACATTTTGACCATTGTGGCAATGGGGTCTACACCCTCATCATCACAGTGACCAAAAGGTAATTGTTGACAAAGAAAGAGCTGCAACTGCCAAACTGCATGGATCATTCCTGGTCACAGAACCAAAAACTCATCTGTGGCAAAGTAGTGTATGTGTCCCATTGCAACATAAATTGGGGGAGCCAAATACTGCAGTGCAAATGAAACATTCCTTTGGCCATGTGCAGACAAACAACACCCATGGGGGCTGAGACCGTCAACAGTCATCAATGACACAATGACAGAAGTGACCATCAGAATGCAGAACCACATATTTGCACCAATGGGCACACAAATGCAGATACCCTGTGGAGACAGCAGATGTGAGGTGAACAGATACCATACCATGGCAGCAATGGGACACACAAACCATGATCACTGTGCTGACCGATGACCTAGGAGTCCCAGGGACAGCAGGGGAAACACACCAAACAACATACAGCCAATGGCACACCCAAGATATGCCAATGCAGTGGTGCAGATGCACAAACACAAACAGGCAGACCAACACTGTCATCATACACAGCAGGTGAGGGGTGGGGGTGCCAGTGTCCCCAGGCAACAACACAACACATGAGGAGAGCTGAATACCAATCATACAGATGTGCATACACTGCCACACTAAGGTAACTCATGGATCCAAATCCCCTATGTAGGCAAGCAGGCATTGACAGGTGAGAGGGAGCACAAAACACACATGTCACACAGGCACGTAGGAACAACAACTGACACAGCAAGTCACAGACACACCACAGCACCACCCCCAGGGCCCCCACAATGTGGTGACCCTGGGCTGAATAAAAATACCACTGTGATGACAAAGCTAAATGTCGATCACACTGTGAACCACAGTCAGGTGTCCTGAGCAACTAACTACCATCACACCTACACAAGCACAAATCAATCAGCATGGCCAGTAAGCCAAGGCCAACATGGAGGCAGGGGACTAGCCGGGCAACAACTCTCATCTGCACACACTCAAGACCACACCCCTCGACCTCCAACAATGTGCAGCAGTGAAGTACACATGCACTGGTGACATTGCACATGCACCCATGACTATTCCAGGGTGGTGGGTGGGAACCAAGGTGTAGAAACACATCACACATGGACACTCAACAAGACTCCTGAATGTCTGACACACTGCACACTACGCTGTACATGGACATGACGGCAATACCACACCGACCAATGGGATCCCAGCCACAGTCACACACCAATGAAGAAGCCAAGGTCACCCACAAAGAACACACATAGACAACAACCAACATTGCAGCCCGGACCCTAAGGAGTGCCAGCAGTCACACACACAACGTGTCACAATCACTGAAAGATAACACAAACTGGAAATCACATGACAGGGGCAAACAACAAGTGCCAAAGGGAAACCTGACTGTGACCCATCTGCGTCTGCACACAAACTCTGCCCTGACAGCAAACACACCTATGGGTGACACCCTGATGACCAGTAATGTGCCATGCACCCACATCACAGAGAACACAGGGAGAAGACTTTGGGGGAACATAGCTCAAGTCAGCAAGCATCACAAACAGGTACAACACTAGGGATCACAGCATGCGCAGATGAATGGAAGTGAACACACAGACATGCACATACAACACACACCTTGGGCGCAGGCAATGTCACACGTGTACACACTGCCATGAGGGGACTCCACTCCTGTGTGAGGAAAGCTGTGCCATATGTTGCCTCAGTAGGGCCCCATCATGTCAGCTGAGCACTTGGTCACACAATAAACAATTAGCACCAAATGAGGGCTCCCATCACATCAGCCTGGTCATGGATGTGCCAACGGAATCATCAGCACAGATCCAACACACTTGTATAGCAATGTTGCACTGACTACACGGATGAGTCCCTCCCCATTGATGCCCAAACCTGCATGTCCACTGGAGATGGCAACACGGTCAGGGAAGTAGACAAATGCAACGATGGCAGGCACAACAGATGTGCAGGGGTGGAAGCCACAGATATGAAATTGCCAATGTAAGTAGGAAACCCATTGCCAAATACTGAACACATGACACCCTCAGATGCTGCTATTGATGACATGGATACACCACATGATAGGACACATTCCCCCTGGACCACATGGGTTCCTGCACAGTAACACTTCATAATCATGAGACCAGATATCACCATCACTGCAGCAAGGGCATGGTTAGCTGCACCAACAACATGTACATCTGAAGCATGAGCACTAGAGAAAAGAAAGTTGCTTTATTCAGCATATGTGTTGTTTGATAACGACGTCCAGAAGAAATTAGAGCAAAGGCCAATGGCCAGTCCATTGTCAAAGTTCAAACAGGGTGACACTGGCAGATGTCACCCTACGCATGCCTGCACAATACCAGGGACAATCCACTAGGAGGGGCAACCGGGGGGCAGGCCAGGCACCGCAGGGACAGGATCAGGGCTCACCAGGGGGAGTCAGGGAAGGGGTGGTGGGTGCTGGAGAGCCACTGACAACTGCAGTGGAGGTGTCTGACATGGTGTGTGCCGGCACAACTGGGGGGCATGACACAGATGTCGTGGGTGCCGGCACAACTGCAGTGGACCCTGCAGATGGGGTGGACAGGTCCGCCACTGCAGTGCCCAAGTCAGACAGGGCGGTAGTGGACTCCACTGCAGTGCCTACCTCCAGGGGAGGAGAATGGGGAACAGGCAAGGTGGGTTGGACAGAGGGGGAGGACACCCTCACCACATCAGTGGCACAGACAAGCGCAGCGGGGGGTGTGGTGCTGGGAGAGCAAGTGGCAGGGGAGAAGGCCGGAGCATCTTGGGGATGGTATATCTGTGGGTGGGGGAACCTGGGGCAGGGTGTGGTGGGGGCACCTGTGCAGTGGGGGCCTGAGGGATGGAGGACGGAGACCTTGTGCCTGAGCTGCAGGGCGGTGGCGGGGTCTTGCTCTTAGCACTCCGGGGGACTTGCGGGTGGGGGCCTCAGTCCGTCTGCGCCTGGGGGAGGGTGTCCGGGGGCGAGGGGCACTCTGCTCCGTGTGGGTGGGCTTCCTCTTCCCCCGGGATGCTGGAGCAGCTTCATCGGTGGGGAAGAGGCCGAGGTCACAGAGGAAGAGCTGCTGTGACTTTGGGGTTGCAGGTGAGGCAAGGGAGGGTGCTTTGGAGGGAGAGGGAACTGAGGACTGCGCAGTGCATGTGGATGCGTGTGTGTGTTCCAGGGCCCCATCCCCTGTGAGTCTGGCTTCAGTCCCCTGAATGTGCGTGCGTGTGCGTTTTGTCATTGGCGTGTGTGTCAGTGTGCTGGATGTGTGTGTGCTGGTGTGTGCCTGTGCCGGTGTGTGTGTGCCTGGGATGGGTAAGGTGCTGGGGAGTGTGGATGGAGCAGAGGCAGGAGGGGTGAGGGACCGTTTGAGGAGGGACACTGCTGCCGTCAGGGAGGAGTCCATGGACCTATTGCCCCTCTGTAGGTCAGACATGCCCGATGAGATGCCCTCCATGAACGACACCAGCTGAGTCAACAGCGCGGTGTGCGCATGGAGGACACTCAGCATGGCTGTCTGCCCTACATGGAGCTGGCGAAGGAGGTACACAGACTCCTCACTCAGGGCAGCAGGGGACACAGGGGCAGGGGGTGCGGTGCCTGGCCCAAAGGAGACACGCTCCCGGACATGGGAGCCTCCACGGACCTGGGGAATGGGAGCCGATGGGAGGGCGGTGGTGGTGCTGGTGGTGGCGGGGACAGCAACACTAGCTGGGGTGTGGTGGCTGCTGACACCCGCCTCCACAAGGGAGTCATCCTCCGAGTTGCTCTGGTCCTCAGCTGAGGTGGATGCTGCTGAGGACTCCTCGGTGTGGCTCCCCTCGCCCTCCGTGCCACTGGGTCCCTCCGACCACTCCTCGGCTGCTGACCCAGTCTGGCTCTCCAGCTCCTCCTGGTCCGTGGAGCTGTCCCCTTCCGTGGCCGTGGATGTATCTGCAAACAATGGGGAAACAGACAGACATCAGTCACCTGCACCAAACGCACACACCACTGTGAGCACAGCACATTACAGAGCAAGCCCTGGCATCATTAGTTGTACATTGCTAAAAGTGCCCTAATTGAACAGGAGAAGTCAATTGTCAGTCTGATGCCAAGCATGGCACTCACATCCCACATGGCCTTGCACCCATCTGTCTGGTGTCTGTTGGATTGCAACACCCCAGTGTTGACACATGCACCAAGTACACAGTAGTTGGACAGTGCAGAGGACACGGTGTGGACACATCACAGCTCTTGCCACTGAGTCAGTACAGGTTTACGGATGTAAGGGATGCCCAGAGTCAAATAGGAAATGCATGTGATGCATACCAGCGACAGACACCATGATGCACCCATGTCCTGATAGCCAGCGCCACTATGGTGTGCATGTAGCACATGTCACTCCCCTGCAGGATCACCAATCAGTAGACACATGCCATGGCGGAGGCATGACTGCAAAGTCATACATCACTGTCTCAGTGATGTATGACTTTGCAGCCAGACAACAACACTCTGCACTGTGTCACAATAGTAGGTCATGGGGAATGCAAGTCCTGGAGCTGCACAAGTGCACATGTACATCCCCCCACAACACATCCTCTTAACCCTCATCTGTCCAGGTCATACCTATTGGACATATGGGAGACCTGTGACACTACCCTCTGAACCTGAGCCCCTCACACTCTGCTGTGCATGGGGAACAGCTGCCTGAACTTCACATTTACATGCCCCAGTCTGCATGGGCAGCTGATCAGACACCTATGTGTCACACAAGTATCGTCTCCTATGGTCACATCTCCAGTGGCATGCTGAGCCCCTACCAAGAAACTCCACAGCAGTCCTGGCGACTAATCCACAGCACACTGACACAGAGGCAGACACCTGAGGGGTCAAATCACTGTGCACAATGTGTCCTCTGATACACGGGAGTGGGAGTACAGAGTGTATTGTATGGCCTGGAGTAGGCATGACTGTCCAGCCCCACATGAATGAGGGATGAGCCCTGGACTGTAGGCAGCTGGCTAAGTATGTGTGACACACGTCATATACATACTCCTGGGGCCCGAACATTGTTCCCACCCGCAGCATGGGTGTGTGCCAGGTACCCCAGCCACATGTGGTGGATCAGCTCAGCAATTGGACCACAGATCAAAGTAACACGCTGAATACATGTCAGAATACAGGCATTGTGTAAGCAATGGACCCACCCATGATGCCCACCACAGAGTCAGGGAAACAGATGCTGTCTCCCACCTTGAGTCAAGCAAACTGCAAGGACACAGTCCTAAGTGACAGAATTCCCTGCATGTAAGGGCCACACCTGGGTATCAGATGAGGAGTGGGCAGTGCACAATAGAGGGACATGGCTCCTGGACAACATGACTGCTGTACTGTGGCAGTTCAACCTGGCCCGAGGAGGGCACATAGCATGTTAGACAGAGTACACAGTGCAGTCTTTGACTCACCCCCTCCTTGCTGCTCTCTGGCCTTCAGCTGCCCATCCAGGTCTGGAAAGACCACCGCCAGGATCCTGAGCATGTGGGGGTCAGGGTCCGTGTTCCGCCCCTCCTGCGAGGAGGCGACAGCTTCAGCTGGACCCGTGCAATCCTCCGGGTCCAGCCCCGAAGGTCCTGCCACCTCTTTTGGCAGTTGCGGATCCGGCGCTTGTAGACCCCCACGGACCGGACAGCCCGGACGATGTCCTTCCAGATCTCATGCTTCCGATGGGCAGAAGCCTGTCAGGATGACAAAGTGATAAGGCCATTACTACACATGCAACATATCCGTGCATGACACAGTTGCATATACATGTCGCAATCACAGGGGCACATGGTGTACACAGGCAGTGCACGGCTGCCCATGGACAGTTTTCCAGAAGTCACTACATGGTATCATTGCATGGGGAGTAAAACCCTGTTCAGAAGCACTGTCACTGCACCATACCTGTCCAGTGCAAGTCACTACACACTATGGGGGGTGACAACTACTCAGTGAGCCTGCTAGCCAGTGGTGTGCTGACTCTCAGCCTTGCTAGTCAGACAAAATGCACATTCAGAAAGGCAGTGCACAGAACACTCACCTGCTCCCCTGGTGTCCCATACAGCTTGCTGTACTGTGGAAGTAGGCTGTCCAGCAGGGCCTGGTTCTCTTCAAGGCTGAAGGCTGGGGCTCTCTCCACAGTACGTGCCATTGCAGGGTCCAGAGGGGCAGAGACAGCAGCAGTGCAGTGGCAGATGTCGTCCTGGAGCATGTAGTGCAGGCAAGTGGGCTCTCAGGGGAACATGCAGCAATATATATGTGCTGGAGAGGCAGATACTGTCCCTTGTGTCCAAAGTGATAGGTCCAAGTCGTTTGCATCTTCTGAATCTGGCCAATCCATGGAATAGCAGCACCAAAACACGCCCACAGCATCCTTCAAAATTTCAACTTCATGACATACATGATTTTGCAACATTGTTGTGGGTGACCAACTGATTTTCCAGCAACCGACTCGTTCGAATATTCGAAAACGCGTCCGTTGCCAGGCAAGCCCATTGTCAATGGGTGCGCACCGATCGGTCCATTGAGGTACAACGCGCACAGGGGTACAACGCGTACCCGCACACATTGAAAGCAATGGGCCGGCCGGAGGCACCGATCGGTCCATTGCTGTTCAACGCGCACAGGGGTACAACGCGTACCCGCACACATTGAATGCAATGGGCCGGCCGGAGGCACCGATCGGTCCATTGCTGTTCAACGCGCACAGGGGTACAACGCGTGCACCGCACACATTGAATGCAATGGGCCGGCCGGAGGCACCGATCGGTCCATTGCAGTACAACGCGCACAGGGGTACAACGCGTACCCGCACACATTGAAAGCAATGGGCCGGCCGGAGGCACCGATCGGTCCATTGCTGTTCAACGCGCACAGGGGTACAACGCGTACCCGCACACATTGAATGCAATGGGCCGGCCGGAGGCACCGATCGGTCCATTGCTGTACAACGCGCACAGGGGTACAACGCGTACCCGCACACATTGAATGCAATGGGCCGGCCGGAGGCACCGATCGGTCCATTGCTGTTCAACGCGCACAGGGGTACAACGCGTACCCGCACACATTGAAAGCAATGGGCCGGCCGGAGGCACCGATCGGTCCATTGCTGTTCAACGCGCACAGGGGTACAACGCGTACCCGCACACATTGAATGCAATGGGCCGGCCGGAGGCACCGATCGGTCCATTGCTGTACAACGCGCACAGGGGTACAACGCGTACCCGCACACATTGAATGCAATGGGCCGGCCGGAGGCACCGATCGGTCCATTGCTGTTCAACGCGCACAGGGGTACAACGCGTACTCGCACACATTGAATGCAATGGGCCGGCCGGAGGCACCGATCGGTCCATTGCTGTTCAACGCGCACAGGGGTACAACGCGTACCCGCACACATTGAATGCAATGGGCCGGCCGGAGGCACCGATCGGTCCATTGCTGTTCAACGCGCACAGGGGTACAACGCGTACTCGCACACATTGAAAGCAATGGGCCGGCCGGAGGCACCGATCGGTCCATTGCTGTTCAACGCATCACTGTACATGTGACTGGCATATGTCAGCATGCCTATCTCAGATGGACATATGCCAGCCACAGATAGCTCCCAGGGAGTGAGGGGCACACCTACATCACGACAGCCTGTCCAAACCTTATCATAAGGCATGTAAGGCTGCATTTCCTATTGTGTGTATGTTGGTGTACATGTTGTCCTGTGGGTGTCACCTGTGGGCAGCCACCCCCAGGCTGTGCACGTGTTAATGGGGACAGGATCCTGGGTGTTACGTGTACGTGACCACTGTGATGTGCAACTGTTCATATCTGTGCATGTGCCATGGTCACATTTCACAGTGGTGTTTGTGTATGTCATGTCACATACCCCGTGAGTCCCATGTGGGACGGTATGTTTGAGCCAGGGTGTCCCAGTGGCACAATAGTGATGGCCCTCCACAGTCTTTGTGCATGTAGTGTTTACAATGTCTCTGATTTCATGTGCACAATGGGAGACAGTCTCCACATCCACGTTGTGTGTGCATGGACTCTGATGTTGTGCGTGTGTGTCACAGACGTCCATGGCTCTCCTGCCATGGCAAGTGTGGCCACTACCTGTGGGGGTCATGTTTGTTTTGTTGTGGTGTACACATGATACTCCAGGTGATGCCAGTGTCCATGTGGCATTACAGGGTCCCTGGGAATGTGCCTGTCGTTGAGCTGTGGTGCCTGGGGCACATCTGTCCTCACATGTCACTGGGGTGGTGACTGTGACACAGCATCATGATATCCAATGGGCCAACCTGGGACAAATTGATGCCACCTGTAGGACCGTGTTGACAGATGTTGGCCATGTATGTACCATACATGTCGTTCCGGTACTGCACACTTCATGTAGTTGTGCCTCATGATGATGTATGTTGGGATCTTGAGTGTGTTCAATGCCGCATATGTGGGGTGACTGACGATCTTGCTTACTTCTCCTCTGCACTGCAGGGCTCCTGCTGTCCATCGGCCATTCCCAGACCTGGCAACGATGGTGGAACGGGACAGCATCCGACGGTACCGCTTCACCAGGCAGCTGATTGAGGATTTGGCAGTGCAGTTGTCCCCACATTTGCAGCCTGGCCGGCCGTATCCTACAGCGCTGACCCCCAAGGTGAAGGTGATGGCAGCCCTACACTTCTTTGCCACCGGTACCTTCCAACATACTGTGGCGTCTGCTGGTGGGATGTCACAGACCATGTTCAGCCGTGTGCTCCGCGATTTCTTGGCGGCAATGTTGCTCTTCCTGAACCGGTACATCTATTTCCCTAGACTGCGACGACTCACTGACGTGAAGAGTGACTTTTATGCCCTGGGGAGGATGCCGCATGTCATTGGCTCCATTGATGGGACACATGTGGCTTTGGTACCACCACAGGCCCAGGAGCAGGCCTACAGGAACCGCAAGCACTACCACTCGGTCAATGCACTGGTGGTGTGTCTTGCAGACATGACCATCACACACGTGTGTGCCCGTTTCCCTGGTTCAGCACACGATGCCTTTGTGATGAGGAGTAGTCGCATCCCCAGGTTGATGGCACAGATGCAGAACCAGCGTGCCTGGCTTGTCGGTGTGTACTGACTTTGTGCCATTGTGTGTGATCTGATCTGTAGTATTCCGCCCACTTTTCCAAGTCAGCTGATGTGCACTTGTCTGTCCGTAGGTGACTCGGGATACCCCAACATGCCGTGGTTGCTGACACCCCTCAGGAACCCTGTGACACCTGCCCAGATGCGCTACAATGAGGCACATGGTCGGACCAGGAGAGTGATTGAGCGGACCTTTGGTCTCCTGAAGAGCCGCTTCCGCTGCCTGGACAAGACCGGAGGGTCCCTCCCATATGCCCCTGCGAAAGTGTGCAAGATTATCATCGTCTGCTGCATGCTCCACAACCTGGCAGTGCGGAAGGAGTTGCCTCTCATCCAGGATGACGATGACCAACATCCGCCACCTGTGGAGGATCCTGGCCTGGACCACGATGCCAGTGACGATGATGATGATGATGGTGATGGTGATGTCCGCACACAGCTCATCACCAACTTCTTTAGCTGAATGTGAGTATCCTGAGGTGTCATGTCAATGATGTGAGTTGGCATGATGTGTGGGTGGTGCTCTGGTGCTGTTGGAGTGTGTCCATGGGCTACTTGACTGGATGTGTGTTGCGATGTGTGCTTACAGGTGGGCTGTACTCCCCAACAGTGTTCACATGCTAACTTGGTTCTGGGTGGGTATCTTGTAACATGTATTGTGCATGAGTTTTGCTGTTCTGTCCTGTACTCCATTGCTTTTGACTGTGTGTCATTTCTGTCCTTCACAGGGTACTTTCAGATTCGTTTGGTCAACTGTGTCCACCGACGACGTGATTGCACATCCAGGCTGGTAGCTGTTGTGTCCCTACAGGTGATGTGCGCCACACCCATGGACTTCCTTCTGTCTACAGTTGTTGACTGTGTGCCCGCTACCAGGTGGGGTTACCTTGCATCTGTAGTGGTTACGGCATGTTGCTACTGTGTAATAAACCTGTGCTTCACTTAGTGATGTGCGTTGTCTGTGGTCACACATTTGACTGCCATTTGCTTACTGCACCTGTGGGCTACTTGACTACAACTGGGAATGGGTGTGGTGTCTGTGCATTGCACCGTCTTCCCTGGCAACATCAGTGTAGGCAATGAGTCAGATGGCCTAGGTGTGTATGTGTTGTGTAGCCCTGGTGGTGTGTCTCCCTCATATGTGTCACGTTGCCTGTACTCACATGCCTGTGTTGTCCTTGCTGTTGCAGTTCGCATACACAGTGTAATTTTGTTGTTCATCATCCCCATAACAGCACCCACGTTGGAATCACGACAGAGGCAAGTATGGTGTATTATTGTGTTTATTGTGATACATCTGTGATAATAGTGCATAGGATGGATTGTGCTGTACATGAATCTTGCAATCCCAAGTTCCTAGATGAATAGAAAGTCCAGGTAGACAGGATCCCCAGTATCGGGGCCACAGTTGTCTGACACATTGTTCCAACTTGTACTCCCCATGCAATGTGTGGGAGTAGTGTTGCCATCAACAGGGTGAACAGTCTGTGCACAAAGGCGAAAATCCAGAACAGGTTCAGGCTTCCTGGGAGTTGCGCTTGGCCATCAGCCTCTCACTTTCCCCTCCTCGGATGACCCCTCTTCTTCGGGGGGGGGGGCCCTCAAGTGCAGGCTGCTGCGATGCAGGGGACTCTCCGCCAGAGTCCTCCTCCCTCCCTGTGGCAGTTGCAGTTTGTTCGGTACCAGATGTTGTTGGCACACAGGGAGGTGTGGACTGGTTGCTGTTCATCTGGCGGAGGCATTGTAAAATGTCCCTGTGCACCGCCGTCATCTCATGTAGTACATCCCACTTGGACTCCACGCGGGTCATGTGGGAGTCCACACGTGACATGTGTGACTCCACGTGGGACATGTGGGAGTCCAAGCGGGCATGATGGGCAGCCTGCTGCTGTTTGATGTCTCTGAGGAGCCCCACTACCTGGCTGAGCTCTCCGGTGCTGGACTGGTACGCATCAGCTATGCGTACCAGTTGTGGGTCTTCATGCACACCAGCAACGTCTGCAAGCAGCGACCTCTGTCTCCCACCCCTCCCACCACCCCTGCTGACATGTGCAGTGTGTGCAGTTGCACGCACAGATAACCCTGGTCCACCTTGGGGGTTGGTGGTGGTGGTGGTGTCCATGGCCCCAGGTTGGTCCAGGGTCACTGCGCTGGTGTTGTTCCTTATTCTGTCCATGTCGGCAGGGATGGTATTCGTGGTGACAGTCGTTGGAGGGGTGGGTGCAGGGGGTGCAGCTGGTGGACCTGCTGGTGCTGCAGCTGGTGGTCCTGCTGGTGCAGCATGTTGACTTGCACCGGATGTGCCAGGTTGTTCTTCATCGTCCGAGGAGGACAGAGGCTGTACGACGCCAGTGAGCTCGGCATCCTCTTGAGCCTGGGACTGGGACTCCTCAGCGTCTGCTGCTGTGTCCCTATCATCACCTGTTTTTGGGAGACACAAACAATGTATGTCATGTTTCTGCAGGCATCAGTGGTTGACACACCTGACAGTTGTGACTGTGCCTCGGGGTGCGGGCCTGTACATTGTATTGTCCTAAGTCGTCACAGTCAGGGGTTGATATTGGTGTGGCACATTGTCCTGCATTATTTGGGCATTTCTATGTATTCTCTGGGGTGTGAACATGGTCTGCATTGATTGTGTTTGGTTGACAGCCAGACCTCCTTCCCACCCAGTCAGTTATCCCACCATGGAACGTGCTTGCATTGCAGGGAGTGTAAGTTGTCTCTCAGGATGTCAGTCAGTGGTGTCCTGCTGTTTGTTGGTGCACAGTTGGCAGCAGGGCCTTGTGCTCCCCACAGCAGTAGCCAGTGTCAGCCATCTTGTGAGTCCTTCCCTGTGATGTGAGCATGGTTCAGGGTGGTGTTGATGGGCCAGTTGTGAGGCTGAGCAATGTCTGTGACTACGACTCCCATCATGCTATTGCCTCCACCCCCTTCCCAGCATGCCCATGCTTCCTTCCTTTTGACTCTGCTTCCCTGTGGGGTGGGCTGGCTGTGCTGACAGGATGGCTGGGAGTGTTGTCCTGGCAGTTGTTTGGCTAAGAGTCCCAAGAGTGTCCCTGTGCTTCACACAACATAACCCAGGGTGGTGGTGCTTTGTGGGATCTTGTGTTAGGATGGAGGGCATTGCATTCTACCAGGTGGGTACTGTGGAGTTTGTGTTGGGGGGGTGAGGGGAGGTGCTGGTGACTATGGTCAGTGCTGCAAGTCCCCCTTCCCACCCAGCCAGCCAGATATCCCACCATGGAACGTGCTTGCATTGCAGGGAGTGTAAGTTGTCTCTCAGGATGTCAGTCAGTGGTGTCCTGCTGTTTGTTGGTGCACAGTTGGCAGCAGGGCCTTGTGCTCCCCACAGCAGTAGCCAGTGTCAGCCATCTTGTGAGTCCTTCTCCACTCCCTGTGATGTGAGCATGGTTCAGGGTGGTGTTGATGGGACAGTTGTGGGGGTGAGCTATGTCTGTGACTGTGACTCCCATCATGCTATTGCCTCCACCCCACTTCCCAGCATTCCCATACTTACTTGCTTTTGTGGGGAGTTCAGTGTGTGTGGGTGTGAGGGCAATGGCAAGATGGCTGACAGTGGTGTCCTGCTGTTGGTTGGTGTGCAGTTCCCAGCATGCCCTTGTGCTCCCCACAGCAGTAGCCAGTGTCAGCCATCTTGTGTGTCCTTCTCCACTCCCTGTGATGTGAGCATGGTTCAGGGTGGTGTTGATGGGCCAGTTGTGAGGCTGAGCAATGTCTGTGACTACCACTCCCATCATGCTATTGCCTCCACCCCCTTCCCAGCATGCCCATGCTTCCTTCCTTTTGACTCTGCTTCCCTGTGGGGTGGGCTGGCTGTGCTGACAGGATGGCTGGGAGTGTTGTCCTGGCAGTTGTTTGGCTAAGAGTCCCAAGAGTGTCCCTGTGCTTCACACAACATAACCCAGGGTGGTGGTGCTTTGTGGGATCTTGTGTTAGGATGGAGGGCATTGCATTCTACCAGGTGGGTACTGTGGAGTTTGTGTTGGGGGTGTGAGGGGAGGTGCTGGTGACTATGGTCAGTGCTGCAAGTCCCCCTTCCCACCCAGCCAGCCAGATATCCCACCATGGAACGTGCCTGCATTGCAGGGAGTGTAAGTTGTCTCTCAGGATGTCAGTCAGTGGTGTCCTGCTGTTTGTTGGTGCACAGTTGCCAGCAGGGCCTTGTGCTCCTCACAGCAGTAGCCAGTGTCAGCCATCTTGTGAGTCCTTCTCCACTCCCTGTGATGTGCGCATGGTTCATGGTGGTGTTGATGGGACAGTTGTGGGGGGGCAATATGTGTGACTGCGACTCCCATGATGCTATTGGCTACACTGACTTGGCCAGCATACACAGAATTCCTTCCTTTGAGTGGTCTTCACTGTGTGTTGGTGTTGTTGTGGTGGCTACATGTGTGGATGTGTGTGTTAGTTCTATTTGTGCCACTGCCTAGCTGTAGTTGTGGTTGTGTTTGTACATGTGTTGGCACAGTTGGATGTGACTTTTTTGATGGCATGTGTTGTGTTTATCTGACTGACATACACATTTTGGGATGATTCTGTTCTAGTTGCTGTGTAATTGCTATGAGTGCATGGTTTGACTCTCCCCTTGACAGTGATGTGTGTGTTTTGTGGCAGTATATTGTGTACATTTGTTGTGTACTCACCAGGCTCTGGGATGTCCTCTAGTCCATATATGCTCACTGGCGGTAGGATGGCCCGCACCTTCTCCTCCCAGGGCCTGAGGTATATTGGCTTGGCAGGAGGGCCACTGCCGGTGTGTTGGCTGTTGATGTAGTCTTGCTTCAGCAGTTTCCGTACCCTCCTGCGCACGTCATACCACCTGTTCTGGATGTCGGTCTTTGTGCGCCGACATGGTGATTGGGCGTTCACCCTGTTGATGATCCTCTCCCACATCTTGGTTTTCTGTGACATGGGGGTCTGTTGGACCAATGTGCCAAACAGCTGTGGCTCTACCCTGAGGATCTCGTCTACCAGGACTTCCAATTCACAATCTAGGAACTTGTGATTCTTCTTGGGGGGCATGGTGATGGGTGGTGATGGTGGGTGATGTGTGTGTTGGTGTGCAGGTGAGGGTGTGTGGGTGTGTGTTGTGCTGGGTGTATGTGAGGTAGGTATTTGTTGGTGTGCTGCTGGTGTGTGGCTTGTGTGAGGGATGAGCTGTGGGTGTGTGGTTGCTTTCTCTTGGGTGCTGGCAGTGGAATGGCATTTGCAAAGGCTCATGGTAGTGATTTGTGTCCTTTATATAGGTGGAGTTGTGGGTGTGTCTTTGTTCTCTGTCCCCACCCCCCCAGTATTTATTGGCTTGGTAATTGCTTGTTTGGCCTTTTTTGGTTGATTTTTCCTTTGTGCTGTTTGTGTATGTTGGAAACGTTCTTGTGACCGAGTCGGACCCTGCATTGGTCTCGTACGGTGTTTTCCGTTTCGTTCACGCTGTGTTTGTGCAGTTTTGTATGCTGCGTACGCGTCGGTCGCGGTGTATTGTGTTGCTTCGGCTCGGTTTTGTATGCGTGTCGGTCGTACGGCTTGTCCTCCGTCCGACTCGGTCGGGTTTTTCGCGCCTTGCATCGTACTTTGCGGGTTGGAGTTGGCGGGTACGATTCGGTCGGATTTGTTCCGGGTGCGTGTCGGTCGGTTGGATTCGCGTGTTTTTCCGGCCGGATTGCTATTTTCCGAGCGGCTCGGTCGGTCGGCTTGGTTTCCTGACGTGTCGGTCGGATTAATCGCGGCTTGCATCGTACTTGGCGTGTCGGGCGCCACTGGTACGTGTCGGTCGGTAATTTTTCCGGCTCCGAGTCGGTCGGTGCTTTTTCCGGCCCGAATCGGAATCGACCTCTTAATCTCCCCGTGCCTAACAAAAAATGAATGTGTCCTCATGTAACGCAACTGGTGCTATGTAAAGCGTTCTGATACCCGATACCGGGTCAAGTTCGCGCTATATAAAACTCCGTAAAAAAAAAACTTGATAAGCGATAAGAATAAACACATATGCATTACATCTTAAAAAATAATGTGACAATTAAAATCTGATAAAATACAGGAATTGCACTAGACAAGGGGAAATGTTACATGGATTAATATTTTAACTATTCAAGTTTGGGACTGACATTGATTTTACAGTTATTTAAAAAGTAAACGTTACATCTTGTCTAGTGTAATTTCTACACTATGTTACATTTCACTTATCCCAATGATGTGTAATGCATATGTTTTTAATTTGACAATTTAAACACACCTGTATTTTTTGGAAGGCAGCTTGCACCAACTTTAGAAATACAATGTAATCATACAGGTTTGTTTCTTTACATTTCTTAAATGTCAACATTACACATACATATATATGCATTGCACATTGGTATACTATTGCTTGTAAAAGAGATTTCAAAATGCATGAGTCCAGTGCACATGTTAATAGACAAGTCAAAAGGTATTAGGTAAAACAGGAGCTTACCTTCGATTCTGGCCACTACTGGGTTGATTTGCTTTGTGGTTAAGCAGCAGAGGCAGGACTTGGAAGATCGGCTCCATGGCGGAAAAGGAAGTGTGAAAGTGAGACAAGGTGTGTTTCTGCCTTATATCCTGTCACGCTCGCAGAGATCCTCGGGAACAGTACCACCTAGTGGCCCACCTTCCAGCAGCTCATACTCTGACAAAGAAATAACAGAGGATCAGGGTGTCTGGTTGGGGGGAAGGGAAATAAGGGAATGTACACCTGGGAGGGTGACCTGTAAAACAAAAAAAGAGCAGGCAATAGAGCTGATACAGTAAGAAGTTGAAATACCTTTAACAGCATTCTGTGTTAGGACATATGAGCTGAAGAACTGATAATAAGTATATAACTAACCGTATTATATTAACCAGCATAGAATATACATAAATATACTCAAGGTTCGGTACAATGTCTGCAAAATAAGATAATAGTAGACTCATAGAACACATAGGATAATAATGAAATAAAAACCTTTCCAACTTCCAAAGGCAGCCTCAGAACTAAAATAAAATCGTCCACCTGACACTTGTTGCTGCTCTGTCCAGGGTAGTATTGTAATTGATAGTGTCCAATTAGCTCTAGAATAATGTCACCATAAGTCCCAAATGAACTTGACAGAACACACATAATCGTGCACAAATAATGATTCAAGGAGCATTTGCCTCCAAAAACCGTGCTCTGAGCAGTCACATAGAATGCGCGTAAAGTCAAAACTGAAGAGAGAACAGCGAAACGCCGCCTTCTAACGCCGTACATAGGAAAGTCCACATATGCTTGCACTTTACCCCGACCATAGTTTAACAATCCAAGGCACCGAGGAAATCACGAAACCATGAGCAACCTGAGCTCGTTCATCAGCCAGCACACAAGCGCTGACCGTCCACACTCTCCGGAATCTTCTCAATAGATGACGCTTGCCCCCATCTCTCCCACTCTCTTGTACCGATACCTGGTTTACGTCAGGAGGGGCGTGCACAAAGGTCAGTAAATGTGTCGGCCAAGGGTACGGATGTGTGTTGCCTGTCTGAAAATCAGTACCGATTGCATTGCCACCATATACGCCCCACAGAACCATGTGTCTTTCCACATCTTTTGACTTTTTTCATTCCAGAATAAGGCGCGATATGGGCACAACCATAACAAATCCTGACATATCCCTTCCAATCCGCCAACTCAGGTGTGGAGGTTTCACCGCCACAGTTGCGTGGTGGGAACGCACATCGTGATTGGGCTGCGGACAAAGTTTCTGCACTCCCTACGACAGCCGCTTTTCCCATGGCGCTGGTCAGGGTAACTGCTCCCCCCCTTGAGCAGCTCCACAGGGAAGGCAGTGCCCCCAGTGCCTTCTGGTGATCCAGGTAAGGTGCTCGAGGCTCTCCAACCGCACGCTCCTGCCTGCGCCTCATCCCTAGTGGTCTAGTGGAAAAGCCTGCTCTTCTGCTAGTCCGCTCTGTGTGTGTCTTCCTCTTTCTGTTTTGCCTCTCTCTTGTTATTCGACTGTTTTGCCTTTTTTCTGTCTTTTTCTTTTCTTTTTGTTTCCCTCTTTTGTGTTGCCTTTTCCCCCACCTCTGCTACCCCTCGGCACCTCCCCCCCTAGCGGGTTCCCGCTCCGGCCTCCCAGCAGCTCACCCTCTCCCGACTCCTACTTAATGGCGACCTCTGGCGTGCCAAAGGCAAGCCCGTCTGTGCCCGTCTGCGCCATCCGTGACCTGACTGTGACCAGCACCAAGGACCCTGGTCCCCCGACCCCCTGCCGCTACAACCCCAGCACTCTCCACCAACTCAACCCTGGACGCAAAAACAATTGCCAGCTCTTGACGCTGAGCAACTCTCAAGGCCCGTTCTCCTGCCATTACTGCCGCCGCACCTTCACCCACCTCTGGAGCCAGACAGCCACCCCCAACCCACCGGACGCCAACGTACACAAGCCCTTGAGCTGCATCCTCTTCAACATGCGCTCCCTGCACAGACACGCAGTAGAAGTTTGGGACCTTCTCAACACTCACTCGTCTGACGTCGCTGAATATATGACGTTACAACGCATACGATTACAACGCATACTTTTACATCAGTTTTTACAACGCAACTACCATTACATCCCATGATTTTACAACGCATACCATTACAACGCATGTTCATAGAGATACCTTAAAACTACCATGACAACGCATTCCATTACAATGCATACTAATACAACGTATAATATTTTTCATTTGTTTTTTTACTTAAATTTCATTTTTATTTTTTGGAAGAACCATCCCCTGGAACGGGATGCAAGGGAAAAAGGGGTTTTGAGTGGGGGAGATTATTATTACCCAGGTATTAATTTTAATTTTAATACTCCGTACTTTTTAATATAACTATCCATTTAAATACCTGAGTATAAATATTAAAATGTAAACAAATGTTCTAAAAAATCTTGGAAACTAAAACACAGAATTTCCACATTTTTTAATAAATACACACTACAATGAGAGTTAAAAAAAGATTATTCAACAACCATTTTGAAGCACATAAAACGAGAGTCCTTCAACTATTTTTATTACTGCCCCTCATCCCGCAACAAGTCAAAATGGCTGACATTCCATGAATAAACGATTAAAAGAACATTTTGACACAGAACAAAATAAATATACATTCTGTCAGGTTTTGAATCATGCGAAAGAACTGTTTCCAAAGGATATTTTCTTTTAAATTATACACGCTGAAAAAGTACCAGAAGAAATTTGTGCATTTCAGAAGCTGAACACTGCCATCTACAGACAGGAGTAAGTGTACGTTTTAAGTAAAACAGCATCACAATAATAACACCTAAATCACAAGTACTTACAATAATATTTTTAACTTATTTACAGCATTTACTGAATTTGTAAAGCTGAAAGCAAATTTAAGGAGATATTATCAAGATAATCTTTCCTTTCGAAAGTAAGTGACTAAAACTTCAAAATGTTAAGAGCAATAAATCCCATTAGCCATAAATAAATATTAATAATAATATACTTTGAATATTAACAGATATTGGAAAAAAGTCAACATCAAAAACCTAGCAGGAAGAATCAAATCTTTAAAAAATCAAATGTAAGTAAAATGTTAACAATGTCTCAGGGAAAGTGTTGGATGGTGGTGAGGGCAAATTTACTATTCCTACTTCGACCGGTACTTGACTCATAGAAAGTGTTGGATGGTGGTGGGGCTAATTTAGTATTCCTACTCCGACCGGTGCTTGCCTCAGGGAAAGTGCTGTATGGTGGTGGGGGCAAATTTACTATTCCTTCTCCAATCTGTGCTTGACTCAGGGAAGGTGCTGGATGGTGGTGGGGGCAAATTTACTATTCCTACGCCGACCGGTGCTTGCCTCAGGGAAGGTGCTGGATGGTGGTGGGGGCAAATTTACTAATACTACTCAGACCGGTGCTTGCCTCAGGGAAGGTGCTGGACGGTGGTGGGGGCAAATTTACTAATACTACTCAGACCGGTGCTTGCCTCAGGGAAGGTGCTGGATGGTGGTGGGGGCAAATTTACTATTCCTACTCCGACAGGTGCTTGCCTCAGGGAAGGTGCTGGATGGTGGTGGGGGCAAATTTACTATTCCTACTCCGACAGGTGCTTGCCTCAGGGAAGGTGCTGGATGGTGGTGGGGGCAAATTTACTATTCCTACACCGACCAGTGCTTGCCTCCGGGAAGCTGCTGGATGGTGGTGGGGGCAAATTTACTATTCCAACTCTGAGCGGTGCTTGACTCAGGGAAACTGTTGGATGGTGATGGGGTCAAATTTACTATTCCTACTCCGATTGGTGCTTGCCTCAGGGAAAGTGCTGGATGGTGGTGGAGGCAAATACTACTATTCCTACTCCGACCAGTGCTTGCCTCAGGGAAGGTGCTGGATGGTGGTGGGGGCAAATTTACTATTCCTTCTCTGACCGGTGCTGGCTCAGGGAAAGTGCTAGATGGTGGTGGGGGCAAATTTACTATTGCTACTACGACCGGTGCTTGCCTTAAGGAAGGTGCTGGATGGTGGTAGGGGCAAATTTACTACTCCTGCTCTGAGCGGTGTTTTCCTCAGGGAAAGTGCTAGATGGTGGTGGGGGCAGATTGGCAAATTTTAAACTGTTATATTCACATTGTCATTTCTCTTATTTATAAACCATGCAATCAAACATTTTTTTTTTTTTAAATAGAATCTTCTCCACAGATTTAAGCATATACATCACCAACAGTAGAGGGCACACCCTCAAGTAAAGAATTAAAAAAAGACCATCACCACAGAGGAAAACAAACAAAACAAGGTAAACATTTTCCCAAAATCTTTTTTTATTTTTTTTATTTTGCAGGTTTCAAGTGCACAACCAATGTTTTGTGGAAAATGTATCTTTGCATAAAAATTAGAAACTCACAAACAAAAGCAAAATTACTTTTTTCCAAATAAAAAAGCACTAATGTATTTCATTGCAGGCTAATAGGAAAACTGAAAATTACCAAACAAATAATTTGTAACATTTCATCACTTTTTCCAGAACCAAACAAATCAAAAGCACAAAACAAATCAAATTGAGAAACTGCCTGAAAAATCGAAAATCAACCACCATCTACAACAGGACTTTCTAACAAAACAACAGAAAACCCTCCAAAAGGTAACCTTTAACCCCTTCGATGCTCATGACGAGCTCAGCTCGTCATGCTCCGTGGTCGCGCTGTGCGCATGACGAGCTGAGCTCGTCACGACCACACCCGAGATCGGAATGTCCAGCACCTGGGCGGAATTCCGATCGCGGCGAAGCGGTTAAAATTCACTCAAATGTATACAAACTTAAGCTTTTTTCAACTTAAGGTATAAAAGCAGCTAAAAATTCCAAACAAACATCATCAAGCAAATGCTATAAAATCCGGGTACGATGTGCAAAAGAGTACAGCTGTAAAATAAAGAATGTGCACTAACATTTCACTTTCAGGCAGATTTTTAAATTAAAAACCACCAGAAATAAAATCACTAAAACAATGTTTTTCTCTTTTTCTTCTTTGCACAGATAATGGCAGCAAGAAAAGAGGCAAAATACATACATTCCAGCAGGGGAAACAGACTATTGAGTCACAGTGGCTACGTTTATTGTAAGGAGAGATTAACTGAGCCCAGGTGTCATTGGAGGTGTGTGCAATATTACTCATCCCATTGCACAGGCAGAGCGGTTACTCTTGGTGACACTGTTGAAAGGACCACCGAGCATAACCACTCTGCCTCTGCAATAGAGATAGAGGTACGAGAAAATATAAATGAAATGAAAGCCCTAGCATCCACCTCCAACGAACCCTGTGGCTCAGTTTTGAGGGAGGTTTCTCAACACATTCCATCATATGTAGCAAGTTGTATGCCCACGATCCCCAACCTACCCAGAATTATTCAGCATAAAAAACAGGCAAGTAACTCCCTACGTGTAACACCCCAAAGTTTCTCTGATATTAACATTCCACCTGAGCTTTCCGTAGCAGTTACTAATGAAACCTTTCTTTTGCATGACAACAAAAACCCTCTTAAAAGAATTCTAATGTCTAGCACACCCCATAATCTTGTTAAGTTATAGAGTAGTGATATTTGGATGATGGATGGGACGTTTAAATCCACACCCCATCCATTCACCCAAATATTCACTATTCACGCCTACATTAATCATACAGTAGTGCCCTTAGTGTACAGTTTACTTCCTGATAAACAAACCTCAACATACACTGAATTTTTGTCAGTGATAAAAGCTAAACCATGAACAAAAGTCCTAGAAAAGTGTTAATTGACTTTGAATTACCTATGATTAACACAATTACCAAAATGTACAAGGATACCCAAATTCAAGGATGTTTTTGTTCACTTTTCACAGGCTTATTGGCAAAAAATTCAAAAAACATCTTTAGTTGAGGATTATATATCAGACAGTAAAATACAATTTGAATTGAAGAAACTAACTGCACTTTGCTTTGTTCCTCCTGACAGTGTAGATGAATACTACACATCTATTACTGAATCTAACTGCTGCAAACGAGGACAAATTAGCATCCCTTCTAAATTACTTTGAAGACACAAGGATTGGCCTTCTAAGCAGGTCAGGTCGCAGGAGGAAGCCACGTTTCCATGTGAAGTGGTGGAACTGCTACTCGACCTGCTTAGAGGGAGGAGCAAAAACAAATAATGCCAAAGAGGGAAGGCACAACTCCTTCAACAAATCTATCCGTAAACCACATCCTAACTTCTATCATTTTTTGGAAAGGAGCAAAGTTTCCGAGGAATGAGAAATGTGCAATCATTAACTGGTAGTCTAAATCCACAAATTTCTAAAAGAACAAAAGAAATGTCCAAGCGACTATTGGGTACAATTCAACAATTTACGTTGATGGTGGCTTCAGACTACCTAGATAATATTGCACACATCCTACATTTCTAATCTACACTAACACCAAAACAACCTTACTTGCCTGTTTTGAAAATGAATTCCCCTAATTCAATTGCCATTTAAAAAAAAAAAATGTAAACAATAAATTTAAAGTCGGGTTTCTTGCCTTCAGTTGTCTTCTTTTTTCAACTCTTGGACTTGTGTACAATCCCACTATTCACCAAGAGTCTTGAGCAATCCTCGAATCCATAGTAAATAATCCATAATCATTGATGTAAGCCATGACCCGAGTAAAACTAACCAACATGGACACAGTTTGGCAAAGCCATTTTTTGCAGCCAAACATTGTGCTGAAAACTGTACTGTGCTCACCTACAAAAAACGCATCCCAAAAAAAAAATCCCCCAACAAATACTTATTTGGCAAAAAACGCAACAAGAAATCCATTGTTGCAATTCACCATCGATCAAAAAAGGATTAAGAGAGCACGAGAATGAATAAACGTTTTAAAACAAAAAGCTGGAAAAAAATCCATCAATGAATTCTTCTCACGAACGAAATCCAACATAAGTACCAAAAAGGTAAAATCCATGTTTTCAAAATATCCCAAAACGTATTTCCACAAACCAAGAAGTCTGTGTCCATGTTCATTCCACCTATCCGTAAAACCGCGACGACGCAAAAACTTAATTCCAAAAACCCGTCGCATCAAAAAATAATTGCAAAATATTGCTTTCATAACACTATTGGGGAGAGGAGTTGGCCTAACGGCTAGGGCGGTCGACCTCGAATCTGGGGAACTGTGTTCGAGTCTCGGCCTGTGATTCTGGGCAAATCACTTAATCTCCCCATGCCTAACAAAAAAATGAATGTGTCCTCATGTAATGCAACTGGTGCTATGTAAAGCGCTCTGATACCCGATTCGGGTCACGTTCGCGCTATATAAAACTCTGTAAAAAAAAAAAAACAACAAAAAAACCTATTATTTAATTGAAAAAGTAATCATTCTTTGTAATTTATTCTATTAAACATTAAGGTGTCGATTCCGATTTCGACCGGAAAACGTACTACCCGACACGGACCCGTCATTTTTTCCGACCGAACCGTACACACGCCTTACAAATAGCTGAGTACGATGCAAAGTCCGAAATTTACGACCGACTCGGCCGGAAAATATATTATACGTCCGAGTCAGCAGGAAAGGAGCCTGACGCGATAGACTCGTACGCGCAAGATTCGAGATAGCCAAGCGTCAACCTACAGACACGTACGCGAACGACTCCATGTAGCCAAGCATCAACACCACACGACAGACTCGGACGCGAATGATGCCACATAGCCAAGCATCAACACGACCCGACAGACTCGGATGCTTGTCTGCACATGGCAGAGGGTGTTCTTGTGATACACAGCAAACTTTGCCTCACCAAATCTATGTTTGTATGTGACACAACCACTACATTGCCACAACATTGCTTGGGGTGTGGGGACCAGGAATCATGCATTTTGGTTTGGAGATGCTGCTATTTTCATGTCCACACTCACCTTATGGTCACTGTTGTAATGGGGGGTTTAGGACACATTACCACATTGGTCCTGAGATGCTGGATTTTGAACCCCACTAACACCTTTTGGTCACTGTGGTGATGGGGGTTTGGACCACATAAACACATTTCTCCAGAGATGCAGGATTTTTGATCCACACTATCACCTTTTGGGCACACATGTGTTGGGAGTCACATTGTATGTTCACTGTCAGGATCTGTGTTGTGAGCATTTTACACACACATGCATTGAATCTTGCAAAGATGGTGGGGGGGTTTGCTTACTCATCCTATGTGTGTGAATCCTTGTGGTGCTAGGCATCCAGCCCCCTATGAGTGGGGATGGTAATAGTGATGGGCATCCAGCCTCCTATGGGTGGGAGTACTGGTGGTGATGGGCATACAGTCCCCTATGAGTAGGGGGTACTGGTGGTGATGGACATTCTACCCCCTATGATTGGGGATGGTAATGGTGATGGGCATCAGGACTCCTATGGGGTGGACTCTGCTGGTAGTGATAGGCATCCACCCCCTATGGGGTGGACAATGCTGGTAGTGATAGGCATCCACCCCCCTATGGGGTGGACAATGCTGGGATAGGCATCCACCCCCCTATGGGGTGGACAATGCTGGGAGTGATAGGCATCCACCCCCCTATGGGGTGGACAATGCTGGGAGTGATAGGCATCCAGACCCCCTATGGTGGTGTTTCCTTTCGTGTCATTTTGGTGTGTGGTAGGTGTCTGACTTACCTTCTGCGTCGTGTGCGTCGGTGACGGTAGGCATACAGTATAGGGAAGACATGTGCGATTGGATACATGCCTGCTTCGTCTAGTCCCCGTTGATCGTGTTCTGGCGCGCATCGGAGCTTCAATACGCCTCGTCCGAATGCTGTGATGTGCTGGAAGCGGCGCCCTGTCCGACGCGTTGATAAAACGCATCGTACTTGCGTGTCCGGAAACTGGTTGGGAAACGCCTTCGTCCGACTCGATTTCCGTTTATCCAGAGCCTGTTCGTTCGTGAAATAGGGCACAAATCGGAGCGGACGATTGGGTCGGAAATTTGCCTGTTATACGCATCGTACTTGCTAGTTTGTAGGAAAAAGCTCCGGATACGAGTCGGACGTAAGGTAAGCCTACGAATAGCATTGGGAAGGCACTTTTGGCGACATCGGAATCGACCCCAAAGTGTTACGAAACCAATCAACCCGACATGGGCCTACAACTGCTACCTGTTTTTGATTTTTTTTTTAAGTTAAAACATACAAAAATATCACATTACAACTACCCTAGTTCTTACAACCTCCCTCTCTCCTTACAATAAACTATGCCACCCTTAAATCTATTTTTAATAATTTAATTTGCCTTACCTCGATGCAGCTCTTCCATGCTTCTGATCCGGAGCGCGACGATCCTCGCAATGACGAATCTTACGTACAAGCGGCAATGTCATCTCTTTCCGTAAAAAGGACAATTTCTCTCAATGACTTCAATGAGAAACCGGGGGAAAACGTACAAAGGAAATAAAAATGATGTGTTACAATACCTTCAAAAATAATAAACTTTATTTAAAATATTTTTTAATATTTTTTACTGTATTATATTTATTATAAATGTAATACAATTTCCTACAATAACAATACTATGTCAATTTATTTTTTTGTTAACTATTACATTTTTATTACTTACGTTTATATTCTAAATGATTTTATATGTCTATTTATGCAAACTAATGTTGTACATATATGCTTTTAGAAATTTTAAAAATATATTAATACACTTTTAAAAGTTTATTAATTTTATAAATTAAGTTTAAAATTTACATTATTTTTTTAGGATTGGTTATAATTATACCTTGATATCAAATCACCCCCAACCCAAAAACACCCCGAGTTTGTCTGTATATCACTTTTTAAAATTTTAATAATTAAAATTAATTTTACAATTTTACAATAAAATAACTTACAAAATAAGGGGCCGATTACGATGGCGGGTGGACCCGAGCCCGCCCGCCATCGTAGCGGGATTGGGACCGCCCGCCTGTAATGCGTCGGTCCCGCACCCCTAATTACGATGCGACCGCCACCACGGCGGTCGCATCCAGCAATTTAACATTGCAGCGGGTGCTGCTGGCAGCAGCACCCGCCTCAATGTTAAATGGCCATGTTGTGCATTGCCCTGCACAACGAGGCAGGCACCGCGCGGTGCCTGCCACCTTGTGCATGGAAATGTAGGAGGGTACCATGGGTACCCCCCCAGTGCACCTACACCCTCCCCCCACACAGAGGGGGCCCGTAACGGGCCCCCAATGCCAGTGTCAGTCTGTCTTTTTGCGGCAGGATATCCGCCGTAAAAAGACAGGTGGAAAGGGACACCGTAATCCCTACAGCGGTGCCTGCACGGCACCGCCGCAATGTTGCCCTGGTTCCGGGTTCCGCAAGGTGGCCGGAAAAGGACCGCCTTGCGGAACCATGGCGGACGGACTTCCCGTCCACCGCGGAACCATTGTGATTCCCACCGCCATCCTAATTTGGCGGTGGGAATTTTCTGTATGATGGCGGAAGGACCGCCACCGCGGCGGTGGCGGTCCTTACGCCATCATAATGAGCCCCTAAGTCATAAATAATACTCAAGTATTAAAATTAATACCTGAGTATTAATACACTCCCCTACCCAAAATCCATGTTTGCCGTCCCAGAGGATAGGTGCATAAGCCTCTTTAAATAATTTTATTTAAAAGTATTTTAATAATGAACTATCAGTAAATCTAAATATCAATTAATTCTAAAGTATTTAAATTAATACATGAGTATTAATACACTCCCCCACCCAAAATCCCTGTTTCCCATCCCAGAGGATAGGTGCAAAAGCTTTTTTAATAATTTGAAATGTAATTTATTTTAAAATATTGTATTACTAAAAATAAATAGCAATTAATGCTCAAGTATTAAAATTAATACATGAGTATTAAAACACTCTCCGACCCAAAACCCCTGTTTCCCATGCATCCCGTCCCAGAGGATAGGTGCAAAAGCCTTTTTATTAATTAAAATATATATTAGACAATTATCTAACAGAAAAACTAATTACAATTAATTCTCAAGTATTATATTTAATACCCGAGTATTAATACACTCCCCCACCCAAAACCCCTGTTTCCCATGCATCCCGTCCCAGGGGATAAGTGTCTAAGCCTTTATTTCAAATTGTAAATATTTAAAAAAAAATACATTATAATAATGATAAATTTTATTTTTTTAAACATAAACTACATTTTTAATAATACAAAATAAACACTTACCTCCATTACTAACCTTACAATGCGTTGTAATGGCACGCGTTGTAATGGCACATGCGTTGTAATGGCATGCGATGTAAAGTCACCTGCGTTGTAAAAGTTGCGTTGTAAAGGCATTACGATGTAATGCCTGCGTTGTAATGGAGAAACAGCAAAACCCCAGAAGCACGATCCGCCTACAAGGCCACAACCACGGCACGCCACCAACTCATCAAATCAACTAAGAGAAGCTTCATCCAAGTCAGAATCCTCTCCAACGCCCACAATTCCAAGGAACTCTTCACCATCATACAAGAATTCACCAGACGCAACAGCGAAACTACCGAAGTCCCTCCCTCCCAAGACCTCTGCAATAAACTCAACTCCTTTTTCCACAAGATCAAGACGCTCTATGACACTTCGAAGACCAAGAACACGGCACCGACCCAACACCCCCACCAGCTACGCCATCCAGCCGACCCTCCTCACCTGGCCCTCTCGCACCACAGAAGACCCCGCAAACACTATGAAAAGCATTCACTCCGGAGCACCCACTGACCCCTGCCCGCCGCACATCTTCCACAGGGCCGCCACCACCATCGCACCCGAACTACGATGAACGATCAACTGCTCCCTCGAGACAGCCACATTCCCCGATGACTGGAAACGCGCCGAAGTCAAACCCCTTCTCAAGAAGCCCTCCGCAGACCCGACAAACCTCAAGAACTTCGGGCCATCTCTCTTCTCCCCTTCAACGCTAAAGTCATCGAGAAAGTCGTCAACACCCAGCTAGGCAATTCTTAGAAACCAACATCCTCGACTCCTCTCAATTCGGATTCCGCAGCAACCACAGCACCGAGACTGCCCTCATAGGCGCCACTGACGACATCCACACCCTCCTCGACCAAGGCCAAACTGCAGCCCTCATCTTCCTAGACCTCTCAGCAGCCTTCAACACCATCTCCCACCACACATCAGCCGCCAGACTCCACAACGCCGGCATCCAGGGAACTGCCTTAGACTGGTTTCGATCTTTCCTCTCAGGAAGAAAATAAAGAATAAGACTTCCAGCCTTCCTCTCATAAACCTACAGAGATCAGATGCGGAGTACCCCAAGGATCCTTCCTCAGCCCCACGCTCTTCAATGTCTACTTGGCCCCCCTTGCAACCATCATCAGAAAACTCAGACTCAACATAGTCTCAAATGCCGACGACACCCAGCTCATCCTCTCCCTCACCAAGGAACCGGACACCACCAGGCACAGTTTCCAGGAAGGGATGAAGGAGGTCGCATCCTGGATGAGCAGCAGCTGCCTGAAGCTCAACTCAGAGAAACAGAAGTCCTCCTCTTCGGATCCACCCCCTCCGCATGGAATAACACCTGGTTGCCCCCTGCCCTCGGAAATCCACCCACCCCTACAGACCACGCTCACAACCTCGGTATCATACTCAACTCTTCACTCACCATGAACTGCCAGATCAACGCCGTGTTGCCCACATGCTTGATCACCCTCCGCATACTCCGCACGACCTCTAAATGGATGCCCCCTGACTCCAGGAAGACCGTCAACCATGCACTCATCGCCAGCAGACTGGACTACGGAAACGCACTCTACGCCAGAATCAACAAAACCCTCCCCTGCAAACTCCAGACTGTCCAGAACGCCGCAGCCAGACTCATCCTTGACATCCCACGACATGACCACATCACCCAACACCTCCGCGACCTTCACTGGCTCCCCGTCAAAAAAAGAATAACCTAGCTCTAGTCACGGTCCCCCGCATCCTCAGGGCCAGAGCGGGCGGCAGATCCTTCTCCTTCATCGCGGCCAAGACCTGGAATGAACTCCCCCTCCACATCAGACGAAGCCCGACACTGCACCTATTCAAAAAGGATCACAAGACCTGGCTCTTCGGATGACCACGAAGCTGCCCGAACCCCCCACCCTCCCAGCGCCTTGAGACCCTCGCGGGTAAGTAGCGCGCTTCAAAAATCCTGATTGATTGAACGCAGATGAGAAATTCTGATGGAGACGGAGGCACTCCGATGGTCTTCCATCCATGGACCCACCAGTATCTAATTAGAGAGGGCGGACCGCCTAGTAGGCTGACAGGGAATCCAGTGGAAAAGCAACAGCAGGACCATTACTGCCAAAATCTAAATCAGACCCTTGGTTCGCTCAACGAGTTGCGCAATACTGGTGGTAATTGCACACATGGTAAATACTGATAAATACGGATACTCGGGGTGTATTTTTTACTGGATGCACAAATATTGTACTAATCCCCATTTCAGACCTCCAAATGGGTGATAGTGCAATAATAGTGCATGTTTTCCACCGTCCAAGGTGTGCAAGTTGGCGGTGTGTGCTATTTGCCAGCACGATCCATGCCAGGTTTTCACAGTATTGTCAAGGTAAGTAGATATGGAGTTCAAAATAGTAATTCTATAATTGCCAATGTATTCTTCTTACCATGATGATATGTTTGCAGTACATACCGGAGAGTCGATAAATGACAGGTCGTCATTCTGGACCACAATATTTTGGCATAAAACTATTTTAACTGGTGGTATCTGTGCGGGTAAAAACGAATGTGGTGTGCATGTGTGCTAAAGTTAAAACCCCCGATTCGGGACAGCTGGAATGAGGCCCTTAGCATCTTTGCATTCGTGTTGCAAGTCACTGTCTATGACCAGTGTTTGAGCTGTAGGCCGGAGCACTTCCTTGAATTCTGAATACAAACATTCTCAAAGGCTCTGTCTAAGCTGCCAAAGCTTCTAACTCTAGCTGTTCCCGGAGGCTTTTGGAACGAGATCCCAAGTTAGTAAATCTGCCTGCATGTGTAGCCTTCCAAGATCTCCGCGCTAAGCACCATGGAATTACTGTGTTAATTTTACAATGACAAACAGTGTTAAAGGAAGAAGGTACACATAATCTATACAGTACAACCCATGTGCAGAGAGAAGGAGTGAGAGAGCGAGAGCGAGAGAGCGAGAGAGAGAGACACAGAGAGGGAAAGAAAGAAATTTCACTTAATATTCGCTAGTCTAATTCACAATTACCTGACGTGCAACATCTCATCTCTTACTTTTAAAATACAGCACTCAAACTTTTCAAAAATTAAGGTGGCTTTATTTTAAATGAAAGAGCCAATTGTAGATCTTTTAGGTCGTGTAATCAATTTCTTAGTCACTCTTCACATGTGACACATATGAGTCCATAAGTGATATTATGGATACAACTATGTTTCTTTACAACACCCTATAATGAGGAGCTTTCACCTCAGTGTACGAGCTAAACAGTACCACTATAGTTTTCAAACTTTTACACCAACTAACATGTTTCTTTTTATCTGGTTATGTCAAGCAATGCATTGATCCTGCAAACAATATTTAGTCTGTATTTTTAAATAATTCTCAAATCTCCAATCCTGTGCTTTCCCAAAAATATATTCTTGGACATTGAAGCTCCGTGCTTCAGACACCAGTTTCTACAACGTTTTCAATGTATGATCGTGCTGGTTTTATTTGCTTGTGCCATAGACTGCACCTTTTGTGTTAATAATGTTTTCCATTATTTGTTAATATTTTAGATCTTTTTAAAAAACTTTTTTATTGAGTAGATATAGCAAACATATAACCCGTAATGTACAGACATACAATTGAAGAAAACAAAGATATGATAAATATACAAAGCAGGCTAGTAGAAATAAAGACATGAAATTCTCTTACATATATCGGGAGGTGGTGTCTTAAAGTGACTAAGTGCATGGTACTAATCATCATCACAAGGCTTGCACCACATAAGAGCAATATAATTCTCTGCTATACATCAGGAGGAACCAGTCATAAAGTGTCAAAGTTGATAGTGCAAATCATAATCTGAATAGATAAAAAATATACACAGATATGTACTAAAAAGTCAACCTAGCTCCAGCACCGAAGTTAGTAATACTTTATCGTATAAATAGCAGCATGACTTCAAAAAGTGCAAAGGTGCATATAGTAAACATAGCAAGTAATCCCCTCATGGAGATTAATAGTAACTCATCATATTATTAGCAGCAATAGACCTTAAAGCGATGAAAGTGCAATAGACCATATTATTAGCAGCAATACACCTTAAAATGATGAAAGTGCAATGGAACAATAGTTAACATAACCCTCGATTTTGATACAGAAACAATTATATCATCAAATAATTTAGCAGCACTAGACCTTGAAATGAAAAAACACATTAGAGCAAAAGAGCCCGTGATAATTGCTCTATGGAGATGCACTAACTAGATGATACTTCATCCTTTAAATAGCAGCATAGATCCTATTAATCAAAATGTGCAAAGAGTGCAAATATTAAACATTAAGATCAAACCCTATATAAAGATTAAAAGTATCACACGTAAGGAAAAATAAAAAGAGCCCATAGACTGGGCTGCTTTCAAGAGAACTCAAATGAGTTTCTAAATAGCTATAAACCTTGTACCATATTCCCAGCTCATTGCGCATATGCGTCTTCAAAAGGTTTTGTCCTTGACATTTTCTCATGCCAGCCCTAGAAATGTTGGAACATTCTGCATTCCCCAATATTGGAGTATAAAGGAGTGTGCTACCATTAAAGCAATAGAAATGAAATACTGCCCTTACTTATTTACTTTGCGACTCTCATTGGAGATGCCAAATAACACTAATCTCGCTTCTGATGTAATCCTTGACTTTACACCTTTGCTGATGCTGAAGAAAAACCTTTTCCAAAATTGAGAGAGTTTTGGACATGCATAAAATATATGAAGCCAGTCACCCATTCTGTCCTGTTGACAGCGAAAACATTGATCTGGAACTGATGGGAATATTTTATGCAGAGCTTGTGAAGTATAGTATGACATCCACCAGGACAGAAAGGACATTATTTTCTTATTTGCTGCCCTGAGGGATTTATGCCCCATCTTGTGAAATAAACTGCCAATCACATTCTGATAGCCTGCAATTATTTTTCTCATAGATTTTTGCAAGAAAATCAGTGATTAAATCCTGAGCCTAATGTTTCTGCAACACCCTATACCAATTCCCAATTCCTGAAAGCTTGCTCTTAACTAAGGAGCGAATGACTATCTGAGCTTCTTCACTTGTTTCCTGAGCATTGGTTGCTAAAAAGCTAGTTATCTGTATAAAGGTTCAAAAAAACTCATGACACTGCGTCCCATACCGCAAAATGAGCTCTTCCCATTTAATCTGATTATGTCTTATAAAAAATGTCTCAGAACTCTCTAAAATCTTTAAAATTCCAAAATCCTAATGTTGCCCTAGATAAATTGAATATTTCACCCTACGGGCTTTCCTATTCCATACAAAACTTCTAATGAGGGAATCCAAATACGAGCTGTTAATTTTTCGGGGTAGATTAGTAAAAAGAAATAAAAATAATGGTAATATAGACATTTTAATGACGGCTACCCAGTCAATCAGTGTCAATGTAAGAAGAGACCATCATTCTAATAAATCCTGAACCTTCCTAAGCATTGTCATGTAGTTCAATTGAAATAATTGGGCATATCTGTTGGTAACATAGACACCTAAATACCGGATTGGGCACTGAGAACTACCCTGATGCTGCAAAGCTTATGGTAGATCGCTAGAAGGTGCGTTAAATAGAAGCAGCTGCATTTTGCATTGATTGACCTTGTATCCACCTATATTGGATATAAATCAAGTACCCCCTGCATATTGGCCCTATCGGCATTTAGATATAAAATAATATCGTCTGCAAATAACTTTATTTTGGGCATCCCATCTATTGGTGAACAAATTCACTCCGTACTCCCGATCTTGTCTGCTAAAGTCTCAATAAAAAAGTTGAATAGAATTTGGGACATAGGGCACCCCTGTCAGGTGCCTCAATTAATTTTCACAGAACTCCCTACCTTTGAATTAATAATAATGTGCCTGCGCACCCTGATATAGATTTCTGAGCATAATTATAAATTGAATCAGGGTAACCCAAATTTACGCAGACTACAGAACAGGGCATCCCAATTGACCAGATCAAATGCCTTCTCAGCGGCCATCATTAGTATCGCTGCACTAGTTTGATTACGCTTGACAAATAATCTACAGCCTGGATTAAACAATTAGTATTTGCTACCATAAACCTATTAGATACTAATCTGCTCTGACCTTTATGAATTAAAATTTGACTTTCAGGGATGATACGAACTGCCCAAACTTTTGTTAACAGTTTATAATCTGCGTGAAGCAGACTTATCAGGCCATATGAATTGACAGTTGTTGGGCATTTATCATTTTTTAGAAAACTAACTACGGTGGATTATAAAAGCTGCAGGAATCTCCACATCTTCCCTTATTGAATTGAATAGATCTACAAATAACGGGATCAGATCTTTTGTAAAAGCGTAATAGAATTCTGATGGTATTCTATCATTTCTACATGCTTTTGCTATTGGACATCTTTTGGAGCGCTTCTGCCACCTCTGAGACTGTTATTTTCACTAAAAGTGCATCTGTTTTGGATTCTTGGCATTTGATGTAATTGTATTGAACTGTAATACTGTTCTATACTGGAGAGTGAGACTGATTCGGTATCCTCAAATAGACTTCTATAATGTTGCAAGGAGACCTGAGTAACTTCTTCATTTCAGTTGCTAACGTGAGTATCAGGGTTCTCAGTTTGATTGGCCAATTGTTTATCCTGTTTAATTCAAGTAGACCAGGCCAGGAATTTCTCTATCTGCTGACTTTCTTCATAGATCCGTTGCCAGAATGATCTAAAATTATTTATTTCCTTGAATATAAAAAATCCCAGAGATTCTGCTTAACCTTCTCCAGCTGTTCTTTAGAGCCCAAACTACCTCCTATCGCTGTGTAGGCCCCTGTGGCAGAATTCACTGCTGATTGTAGTTCCTGTATTAGTGAAGCATGCTGGCTATTTTGGTTTGCCTTGTACGCTATAATGTGCCCACGCAACGTAGCTTTAAAGGACCCCAGATGGCAAAATCAGGAGACATATTACGATTAACCTAAAAAAAACTCTGTCATAAATAATCTCATCTCTGCCAGCCAGTTCTGATTTGGCGAAATAGTTCTATCGAACTTCCACCTAGTCCTCCTTCTAATGGCAATTTCCAGGTCCAACAGAATGGATATGACCGAATAATCAGAAAATGCATTTGCCCAAATATCTGATTTCACACACCTAATTGCCTGAGATATAAAAAGAAAGCCTAAATGTGATGCCATGTTAAATTGGTGTAAAAAGCAAGTGTATTGAGGAGCAAATGGATGGTCCACTCGCCAGAGGTCTACTAATTGAAAATCTTGCTTTACAGTAGTGAGAGCTCTTTTGGTTATTGGCCTTAGCAGTTTTTTTGCTCAGTTCGGCGTGTCTAGGGTCAAATCTTGTTGGATAAAATAAAAATCTCCCCTAAAAATCAAAGGCCCTTCGGCCCCCATAGTGAGATTATGTAGCTATATAAATGGCTCTATCTCATCACTAGCAGGACTGTAATAGTTCACTAAATTCGGAGGGGCACTCTGGACTGAGACTTTCAACTAAAGCCATCCTCATTTGGCATCCTTCTCACCTTCCAATCGAAATCACTTTCCAAATAGATTGCCACACAAATCATTGTAACTAAGCGAGGCAAAATATGCATGAGAATACTTCTTCTGGATGTAGAACTTTGGTTTGTTACTTTTGAGAGAAGTCTCTTGAAGAAAAATTACTTCTGGACTGAATGAGGACACCCATCAGAAAGCCATCTTACCAAGCCCCCATATTTGCTTCTTTAAAACACTATTAGCATTGCAAGATACCACCTTAACCTTACACATTATTTAATAATTCTGCTATGCTGCCTCCTCTCTCCACTCATGCAAATTTCAAAAAAGTCCTGCTTTAAACCAGCTCATTTTTACTAAATGTGCTCCCCCCACCCAGAACCCCACCCTCAAGTGACCCAGTGACTCTTTGGCACGCAAACCCCACCGGGAGGGGAATTGCCCTTCTACCAAACAAAAGGGTGCCATGTTATTGCACCCTGCTTCACTCGTAGCCTAAAAAATGGGACCTCCCTACCCCCATTCCCATAACGCTTAAGCCACTGCATTATTCAATTATGTAGGGCTTTTACCTTCAACAATTAAGGGAAATAGGAAAAGAAAAATCAGTAAGAAAAGAAAACCACAGCAACAGCCAAAGCAAATTAGCAGATCGACAAATAATATCCACATTAATCAGAATTATTTTTACAGAAAATCCTGAGCCTCTTCTACATTCGTGAAGAGATGAAACTGCCCCTTTACTAGCATATTCAGCTTTGACTGTTGTACAACACATGCCTGGGTTCTGAACGAGCCTGCGATCCTTACAAACTCTTTTCGACAACGGGTTGCAGCAGCTGACATATCTGAAAAGATGTGAAACTGGGAATTTTCTGAGGTTGAGAAGCTTTTCCTCTCAATTGCTTTAGACATAAGCTGTTCTTTAACACGACAATCAGCAAAGTTCCCCAGAATGGTGCGTCAGCATTTCAAATTGGGTGAGCGTTGAGCTGGCACTCGAGGAGCCCTCATAATGGACAAGTACCCTGAAAAGTCAGACAAAACATGAGTTTTGATCAAAGAGCCCACCCACTGAGAAACATTCTGGCCTTCTCTCCCCTCTAGAAAGCCCGCAATTCGCAAATTGGAACGTCTTGTATAATACTCAAGTTCTCCGATATTATTCTCCAAGTACTCCCTCTTCTTTTCCAAATTGATCATTCCTTGCTCTACAGATTCCATCCTATTCTCAAGCTCTGATATCCTAGATTCTGCCTCTTTTAATCTCTTTGGCAGCTGTGACAAATTCTCCTATATTTTAGATAACTTTCATGAAGCGCAGCAATCTCATGTGCTTGTGACACCATCAACTCTCTTATCTCAAGCAAAATGGTATCAGGCATGATTTTTACTGAGTCTGCATGATTGTCTTCCCGTGAGCAATCCCCCCTTGTTCTCTCCTGAGATTAAGAGAGTTCTCCTATAAGGCTTTATTGCGGAACTCTAAAATTAGCCCAGTATCTAATGATGCAAGCATCTGCAGGGAGGGGGCAGGAATCTCAGTCGATGTTACTGCTAGAATTATTGACTGTGTTCCTAGCTCTACAATGTGCACAATTTCTACCATTAACAGATTTCGTCTGAGCCAACGATGTGCTCACCGCAAATTTTGTTTCCTTTGCAAATAAAGGGTATTCTATGGGCTTTGTTTGACTTGCCGCGGCCTCACCCATGTTCCCTACTTGCTCCCCCTTATTAATGTCCAATGATTCAGACTATGTAGGGAATTGGCCGGGGGCATTGGGTTCGAACTCCTTAGACACACTGAGTCCTTCAGATTCAATCTCTTTCTCGCTCCGATTACTTGCCCGACTGGCATTCAGCACTGCTACAGTCTGAGAGTCGATTCATAACTGTTGGCTCCGGCTTGCACGAGCAGTCGCTGACCTGACCTGCATAAAACGCCTTTGCGCTCTCTGGGAAAGAGGGATCAAAGTGCTAGAGGCACTAGAGATTGTTGATCTCTTGAAATGCTGCTGTCTCATGCTTCAGCCGATTTTATGTCTTTCATTAGTATTTTTTTTTTAGTGTGGTTTTTCATTATTGTTCACCCCTCACCTCTGTCTCCTTCCCTCCTTTCCTTCTCTTGAAAACACAATGCCAAAATATCCCACGGGGCAGACTTCTCAATAATGAACAGCCATCACACGGCTAAGAGCGCCGAACCGCCCCACTCCTCGCGGCCGGTAGCACTCACATCTGCACGTGGGGGCTGAACTAGACTTGACACTCTCAGCCCACCAAGGGTAGCACGACCAAATGCTCGCCCAATCCTGCAATTAGCCTGGAACCTGGCAAATGTAGCTTCTTCCTTGCTCCGGAACGGCTGCAGAGTCCTTACAAACAATTATCCAATGCTGCGTCTTCCACAGCTCTCTGATACCTCTTCGGCGCGTGGTAGTACGGACTGCTGCGTGCGGCGCCGATAAAGTCAGAAGAGGAAGACTTCAGAGCGGGAGGTGGGGTGAGGCTACGAGTGGGCTATCGGCAGAGCATGGCAGTTACGCCTGCCGATCCCCTGTTAATTTTTTGATCAGTGTGTTTTTAAACAGTGTGTGTATTTAAAGGAACGGAATTTCTGTGAATGATCTAATAGACTATGGTATGCTTTTACATAAATCTGTGAAACCTGGTCCTGTTTCCAATATAAGTTTTTCAATTCAGACTCTCATCCTTCTGTGGTCAAGAATATGAGCCCAACTGACTTCTTAGTCATTACTATAGTTTTGAAAAACACTTAGAAGTATTGGTGATTTAGTGCTATATGAGCAGTCACTAATTATTATGCAAGCCTCCAGCTATAACATTCAATCACTGTCAGACCATGTGATATAGCAGAATAATAATATGGGATTACCATTTTCACACTCAATTTAAGTTTAGTTTGGCAAGAGTTCATGACTTCTATTGGCCAACCCAGCTTTTTGAATTTCCCACACATGCAGTTCCAAATTATTTTAGCCTATCAATCAATCAATCATGTCACTTATAAAGCGCACTACATACCCGCGAGGGTCTCAAGGCGCTGGGGGAAGAGGGGGGTGGTGCTGCTACTGATCGAAGAGCCAGGTCTTGAGGAGTCTTCTGAAGGCCAGTAGGTCTTGGGTCTGTCGGAGGTTGGTGGGGAGGGTGTTCCAGGTCTTGGCGGCAAGGTGGGAGAAGGATCTGCCGCCGGCGGTCGTTTTCCGGATGCGGGGGACTGTGGCGAGGGCGAGGCTGGTCGAGCGGAGCTGGCGGGTGGGGGTGTAGAAGCTGAGTCGTCTGTTGAGGTAGGCTGGTCCGGAGTTGTGGAGTGCTTTGTGTGCGTGGGTGAGGAGCTTGAAGGTTATCCTCTTGTTGACAGGGAGCCAGTGCAGGTCTCTCAGGTGGGGTGTGATGTGGCTGCGTCGGGGGATGTCGAGGATAAGACGTGCAGAGGCGTTCTGGATGCGTTGCAGCCGTCTCAGGAGCTTAGCCGTCGTTCCTGCGTAGAGGGCGTTTCCGTAGTCCAGCCTGCTGGTGACGAGGGCCTGGGTGACTGTTTTTCTTGTTTCGGTGGGGATCCACTTGAAGATCCTGCGGAGCATTCGGAGGATGTTGAAGCAGGATGAGGAAACGGCGTTGACCTGCTTAGTCATGGAGAGGGTGGGGTCGAGGATGACCCCTAGGTTGCGTACGTGGTCGGTGGGTGGCGGGGCTGTTCCCAGTGATGTTGGCCACCAGGAGTCGTCCCAGGCTGAAGGGTTGGAACCAAGGATGAGGACCTCCGTCTTGTCCGAGTTTAGCTTCAGGCGGCTGGTCCTCATCCATTCGGCGACGGCCTTCATTCCTTCGTGGAGGTGGGCTTTGGCGGTGTGAGGGTCTTTGGTGAGGGAGAGGATCAGCTGGGTGTCGTCGGCGTAGGAGATGATGTTGAGGTTGTGCTGTCGGGCGACGTGGGCGAGGGGTGCCATGTAGATGTTGAACAGCGTTGGGCTGAGGGAGGAGCCTTGGGGTACGCCGCAGATGATCTTGGTGGCCTTGGATCGGAAGGGGGCGAGGCGGACGCTTTGTGTTCTGCCGGAAAGGAAGGATGTGGTCCAGTCCAGGGCCTTCTCTTGGATCCCGGCGTCGTGAAGGCGTGTTCGTAGTGTGTGGTGGCAGACCGTGTCGAAGGCGGCTGATAGGTCCTGGAGGATGAGGGCTGCTGTTTCTCCGTTGTTCTAGCAGGGTCCTGATGTCATCGGTGGCGGCGATGAGGGCGGTTTCGGTGCTGTGGTTGCTGCGGAAGCCGGACTGGGAAGGGTCCAGGATGTTGTTCTCCTCGAGGTAGCGGGTCAGTTGTTTGTTGACGATTTTCTCGGTGACCTTCGCGGGGAACGGGAGCAGAGAGATGGGTCGGAAGTTCTTGAGGTCCTTGGGGTCTGCCTTGGGTTTCTTGAGTAAGGCGGTGATCTCGGCGTGCTTCCAGCTTTCCGGGAAGGTTGCTGTCTCGAAGGAGATGTTGATTATTTTCCGGAGATGGGGCGCGATGGCTGTACTGGCTTTGTTGAAGATGTGGTGAGGGCACGGGTCTAGCGGTGAACCGGAGTGGATGGTGTTCATGATCTCGCTGGTGTCCTCGTCGTTGATGTTGGTCCAGGAGAGCAGGCGGTTGGTGGTTGTGGGGGCAGTGGTCTTGGTGGTTGCCGGGGCGGTCGTGGTGTTGAAGCTGTCGTGGATGTCGGCGATTTTGCGGTGGAAGAAGGTGGCCAGTGAGTCGCACAGGTCTGGCGATGGCTGGATGTCGTTGGTGTTGGAGCTGGGGTTGGAGAGTTCCTTCACGATGTTGAAGAGCTCTTTGCTGTTGTGTGCGTTGTTGTCTAGGCGGTCTTTGAGTGAGGCCCTTTTGGCAGATCTGATGAGGTGATGGTGACTGCGGGTGGCGTTCTTGTGGGCGGCGTAGCTGTCCACTGTCCGTTCGTGGAGCCAGATCTTCTCCAGTTTTCGGCATGTTCGTTTGGAGGCCTGGAGGTCTTCGGTGAACCAGGTGGCTTTCTTGCTGGTGTGGCTGTTGGGCGGATTCTTGAGCGGGGCGAGGGTGTTGGCGCAGTCGTCGATCCACTGTCTGAGGTTGCGGGCGGCGGTGTCGGGGTCGGAGGGTGGGCTCAGGGCGAGGGTTGTGGTTAGCTGGTCTTCCGTGACTCTGCTCCAGCAGCGGCGAGGCATTTGTTCGGTGCGGTGGTGCGTGGTGGGCTTCCTGTAGGTGAAGTGGATGCAGTGGTGGTCAGTCCAGTGGGGTTCGGAGGTGTGGTTGAAGGAGACGTGTGGGCTTGCGGAAAAGATGGAGTCTAGCGTGTGGCCGGCGGCGTGGGTGGGTGTAGTCACGAGCTGTCTGAGTCCGAGGGTGGCGAGGTTGTCGATCAGGGTGGTGGAGTTGGTGTCCTTGTTGTTCTCGAGGTGGAAGTTCAGGTCCCCGAGGAGGATGTAGTCCGTGGAGGCAATGGCGTGTGTGCTGGAATCGCTGAACTGTGGTCGGGGTCCGGGGGGTCTGTAGATGAGGGTTCCTCTGAGGGTGGTGTTGGGATCAGTGTGGATCTGGAAGTGCATGTGTTCGGCGGTGCTGAGGGTGTCGTCGGTGTTGGTTGAGACTCTGAGGGTGTTCCTGTGGACGATGGCGATGCCTCCTCCGACTCCGTTGGTGCGGTCCCTGCGGGTGATCTTGTATCCGTCCGGGATGGCAATGGCGATGTCGGGGGCTGAAGCGGGATTCAGCCAGGTCTCCGTCAGGAATGCGACGTCTGGGGAGGTTGAGTCGAGAAGGTCCCAGAGTTCGATGGCGTGTTTGCGGGCGGAGTGGGTGTTGAGGAGGATGCATCTGAGGTAGTTGGGTTCTAGGATGCTTGTTTCCGGTCCAGGGAAGACCTGGCTTGGCAGTTCGGGCTGGACTGTTCCCATGAGGCACAGGGTCAGACTGATTTGCATATGGCCATGTCTGAACTGGGGTGGTGGAGTGAGCTAAAGAATGATGATGGATTAAACCCAGATCAGTTGACTGGGGGTGAGTGTTTGATTGGTTCAAACGTTCCGTCCATCATCCCCTTTTGTATCGCTTTGTTCGCCCTAAGTTGGCGGGGGTATGCCCAGACGTGGGTCCCTTGCTCACTTTGCCACTGGATTCAAGCAAGCCTGGCTGATGATGGCTGGAATGCCAGAAACCGGTCCTAGGATGCTTGTTTCCGGTCCAGGGAAGACATGGCTTGGCAGTTCGGGCTGGACTGTTCCCATGAGGCACAGGGTCAGACTGATTTGCATATGGCCATGTCTGAACTGGGGTGGTGGAGTGAGCTAAAGAATGATGATGGATTAAACCCAGATCAGTTGACTGGGGGTGAGTGTTTGATTGGTTCAAACGTTCCGTCCATCATCCCCTTTTGTATCGCTGGGTTCTTTCCTGGGCGGTGGTTTGGCGCGGCGGGTGCTGGCGAAGCTGCAGTTCCGGCAGGTGAAGGGCCCTTGGGTGCGCTTCGGGGTGGCCTGGTAGCAGGCGTGATCTTTTCCGGGGTTGAGTGCGTGGAGGGTGCTGGCGTCGTATCGGGCGTCTGTTGATGTGGCGGGCGCGGGGGATGCCCGGACCAGGGGTCTGGCGCTGGGCGCGGTCACGGCGCGGACGGGCGCAGACGGGCTTGCCTTAGGCGCGCCAGCGCGCGCGCCGCTGCGCGCGGCCGCCATAAATGGGGAGGTGGGAGGGAGGAGCAGGGAATGGGGCAGCGAATGGGCAGTGAGGGGGCGGGGGCGGGGCCGCAGGGGCGCAGCGGCGGGAAACAGGCACAGAAGGGAAAACGAGCACAATCAGGGCATCAAGGGGGCACAGAAAGGAAAAACGAGCACAATCAGGGGCAGCAAGGGGGCACAGAAAGGAAAAAAACGAGCACAATCAGGGGCAGCAAGGGGGCACAGAAAGGAAAAACGAGCACAATCAGGGGCAGCAAGGGGGCACAGAAAGGAAAAAAACGAGCACAATCAGGGGCAGCAAGGGGGCACAGAAAGGAAAAAACGAGCACAATCAGGGGCAGCAAGGGGGCACAGAAAGGAAAAACGAGCACAATCAGGGGCAGCAAGGGGGCACAGAAAGGAAAAAGACGAGCACAATCAGGGGCAGCAAGGGGGCACAGAAAGGAAAAACGAGCACAATCAGGGCCAGCAAGGGGGCACAGAAAGGAAAAAACGAGCACAATCAGGGGCAGCAGCAGGGCACACAGACGGAGCTGTGTGGTGGGGGAGCGACCTACCAGTCAAGGTCAGGGGTCGCCTATGATCTAAAATAGAACCCTAAAGCACTGTTAAATTGGTGCTGATACTACAAGCAAGAATGTTCTTTATTAGCCACATTTCTGCCTTGCTGTGACCTGCAGAGGTATCTGGAATAATGATCTAAAATAGAACCCTAAAGCACTGTTAAATTGGTGCTGATACTACAAGCAAGAATGTTCTTTATTTTCCACATTTCTGCCCTACTGCAACCTGCAGAGATATCTGCAATAATGTACCTCCCATTGAACATTATATGAATATTACAAACGAGCAAGGAGTTCTGTGACCATATAGTGGTAGAAGTACAAGGATCTTGGCTGAGTGCCATTAAGAGGTCCCAGATGTCACTTTAAAATTGCAATGTCTGTCGAGGGTACATTATTTCATATAATATGTGAGTCCACAAGAAAACTCAACAATTACATGAGATAAGGAGAGGGTAGTCCATTCATTTCTCTTAGTCATGCTGTACAGCCGCGCTGCTCCTGTGCAGCATGGCTGAAAGTAAAAAAAATAAAAAAGCGCTATGACGCGGACCGTGTCACAACACTTTTTTTTATTGCTACTGGGATGGGAGGCGACACAAAGGGAGGGAGAGAGTGTGGGGGGGGCACCATGGACAATGGAGGGTGTGGCATAAAAGAGCCATGATGCAGCTAGCGATTGTGGGTTGGGAGGCGGGAGGTCCCATGAGGGGTGGGGAGATTGGAGGCAACATGGAGGGGTGTGGAAGGCAACAAGGACGGGGGTATGAGGGAGACGGGTGGGAGGGAGTGTCTGAGAGCAAGTACATGGACAACAGAGTTTGCGAGGGTGTTAAGCTGACATATCAGAGAGTGGGAGGGGCTTGGAGCAAGCAACAATATAGATAACAATGGATGGAGGAAGAGTGTGTGGTGGCAGGCAACAGGGACAAGAGAAGCCGAGGGTGTGGGGGCAAACAACATGAAGGAAGGAGAGTGTTAGGTTCTGAGTTGGAATGTGTGGCGTGAGCCTCCGTGACAACACTGTCACAGGGATATGAGGATGTTGGGGCTTAGTGTCAGTTACTGACTGCCTTTTGCTCTGTTGGTCGCATCAACTTGTTCTTAAAAGATTTGGAAGACTTATCTTCTACAAGGTCCCTCATTGGAACATATTAGTGGCAACGATCAGAGACGGACCAAGACCGATAGGGCAGATGGGTTCTGTGGGCTCTCATCTAGAAGATAATTTTGGGGCCAATACCAAGTCGAGTGGCAGTGTTCAAGCAAAACAGAGGTTATTATATTTGGGAATAACCCACATTTATGGACACCAGACTGGTGGCCAACAGATTTGGGCATCTGCCCCACCCCGGCCCTGAAAGCAAAAAATCTGGGGGTGTCAGTAGATAACAGACTCACATTTAGTGATCATATAAGTTCCGTGGTATCCGCTTGTTTTCTGATACTCAGAATTATAAGGAAAATAAAGCCTTATCTTTCAATAGGTAACCTCAGGACAGTGGTCACGGTACTTGTTATGGCACGTCTGGATTATTGCAACAGCCTCTATCTGAATGCCCAAAAACAGCACATTAACAGGCTTCAGATAGCACAAAACGCGGCAGCGAGGCTGTTGTCAGGGACACCTAAATTTGTCTCTGTTAAAAAAGAATTAATTCAACTACACTGGCTTCCTGTGAAACAAAGGGTACGTTTTAAGGCCCTTTGCATCGCCTTCAGAGCCCTTAATGGAACAGGCCCTGACCATTTGAGGCAAAAGTTTAATTGGTATATTCCTTGTAGGACCCTTCGGTCCACAGGAGCAAAAAATGTCCAAATTCCTACATTTAAAAAGGCCAGTTGGGGAGGTAGGAGTTTTATCACATGCACATCCAAGGCATGGAACGATCTGCCTCTCCATCTGAGGAATGCAGCGGATCTCCTTTCTTTGAGAAAGGGACTGAAGACTTGGCTGTTCACTCATTGACCATGTTCACTCATTGACCATATTTCTCCGCCAACCTGCAGGCAGTGCATAGCGCCAGGACACCTCAGGGTAACCGCTGCGCTCTAGAAATCTAACTAACATAACATAACAGCTGCAAACTGTGTGGAGCACAAAGACCCTTCTATGCGTTAGGCAGGCACACGGGGCCTTCGTGTATTTGGGTAATCATTGCTCCCCATGACCCAAACTGAGGGTGGTGACATCAACCGCGGCCTACGCGCATTAAGAGCTGTCATTTAAACTGTTTGGCAACCCTGCACGTCGGAAGTCGTGGGACAACGCCACACTGGAAGCCAGACGTACAGCTGTTCCAGAGCAAGGCAGCGTGTGCGGAGGCTCATTGCTTAGAAAAGCATAGACCGGTTGAGTATAGCTCCAGGCATTCAGCAAAACCGGTTTGAGTATCATTGATACACACATCCTTGAGCCAGCAATGTGTACGCCGGTTGAGTGCAGCTCCAGGCATTCACCAATACTATTTTGCGTATCAGTGATACGCACACCATTGAGTCAGCTTTGTGTATCGGTGATACGCTCACCATTTTACCAGCAATTGAGTAAGGGGGTTTAGTGGCTTGTATCTTGTGTATCGGTGATACGCATACTTTGGGCAGAGTGAGTACATTTTTTATTATATCGCCAGTATTTAAAAGTTACTCCAGTACGTCCATTTGCGGTCAAACGCACACCCTAGAAATTAATATTTCATACTGTATTCTTTGGCCATTCCTGTGCCTGCAAGTGTGGTGCGATGATTTCTGGCATTCGGATTTCTATGATGGCAGATTCGGGGTAATTTTTTATCCTCATTGGTCCTGAAGAGTGGTGCAAATTCAATTATATCCCGTTGAAGAAGTCACAGGTGAAACCAATTGCAAATGGGGGTAAGCCTGTGGAGGTGTTAGGAGAGTTTAACAGGATGTTGACCTTTAAAACGCATAGCACATCAGCAACTGTTTATGTAACAAAGGATGGGTCTTGTTTACTAGGGTGGTTCGAGCAGAGGAATCTAGGCATTGTCTTAGATCCCAACAGTGCAGAGCAGGTGTTGTTGAAGGATGAGTTCAGGTCTGTGTGGGCAGTTGATGTAAAAGGTTGGAGGGCATCATTTCCCAAAGTTTTTAGCAAAATGTTGGGCAAGATCAAGGTTTTTTTTCACCGCATACTGTTGAAGGAGGGTGCTCAACCTGTTGTGCACAAGCATCGATGGGTACCTTTCACCATGAGGAAGGAGTTAGAGTTGGAACTAGAACCTTTATGTCAGCAGGATATCATTGAGCCTATTGAAAGCTCCTAATGATTGTCCTCTGGTAGTTTTGACCAGGAAACCTAATGGCACTCTTCGTATGTGGGATCTTAATGACAAAATTTGGGTAGACAGGCATCCCCTGCCCAACATAACAGAAATGTTAGGATTGCTTAATGGAACCAAGGTGTTTTCCACTTTGGACATGCCATCCGCCTATCACCAGATCGCTTTGGACAAAGGTAGCCGCCATGTAACATCATTCATTACTCTGTTTGGAGCTTACTGATTTAAGAGGAAGCCATTTGGTTTGGCTTCAGCCTCAGCGGAATTTCAGAGAATTGTGGAGGCTATGTTTGCTGGTGTTCCACATGCAATATGTTTCCAGGGCAATATTTTAGTCGATGGGAAAAACCTGGAAGTTTATGACAAGATGTTAGCTCAACTATTGTCAATATTAACAGAAAGGGGTGTTACATTGAAAGTGGCGAACTGCAGGTTTGCTGCGGACACAGTGGACTATTTAGTTTACAAAGTATCAGCTCGTTGACCCAAAGAAGGATTTAGTTAAGGACATTAACGATTTTCCTTCCCCACAGAATAAGGATCATATACGGTTATTTTTTGGAATGTTGGAGTTCTATGCCTGGTTCATTCCAAACTATGTGGGAAAATGTATAAAATGAGTCTTGATGAGAAAAAATCAACAGTTTGAGTGGGATACTGAGCAGGAACAAGAGTTTGAAAAGTTAAAACTTGAATTGGGAAATGCCATCCCTCTTCAGCCTTTTGACATTAAGGGCCCATCTATTATTGATACTGATGCTAGTCAGCATGATTTGGGTGTGGTACTATTACAAAAAATGGAAGGTAGGGAGGAAGTAGTAGCTTTCGCCTCAAGAGCATTGCGGGGAGCATAATCTACGTACTCTGTGATCGAGCGGGTACTCTGTGATTGAGCAGGAAGCTTTGGCCTGCTGGTGCGGGGTGGATCATTTTCAGTACTACTTGTGGGGTTCGGAGTTTGACATTCGCAAGGACCACAAGCAGTTAGTGAATGTGTTTACCACCAAAGGAGCAGGCAGAGCCACTCCTCGTATTGCCAAATGGCAGTACAGGAGGATGGAGTATCAATTCAAACTGAAATTTATTCCTGGCGCAAGAAATATTTTTGCTGACTGTCTATCTAGGTTACCGCTTGTGAGTAAACGAGCTAGTGGGGATTGTGGAGAAGATGGCATGGTTGCATCTTTGGAGGAGGCTGGTTTAGGATGCATTTCAGAAGAGGAATTGAAAGAGGCTATGGTAGATGATGAAGCAATGCAAGAGGTGATTGGGATGCTGTGCAAAGAATGGATGCCCAAGGTTCTGGAACAAAGGCAAATCCATTTAAACATATCTTACCTGAATTGAGTATGAAGGATGGCGTGTTGCAAAGGACGGATTTACTTGTGGTTCTGTCAAATATGCAACCTAAGATTTTGTCTTTGGCTCATGAGAGACATGTTGGCATGAGAGCAATGAAGAGGAGGATCAGAGAGATATTCTGGAGGCAAGAGATAGATCGGGAAGTGGAGCATTTTGTTAGGGATTGTGTTGCTTGTGCTGTGAGTGATCAGTCACAAGTGAACTTTCCCAGTCCAGTTCCAGCTATACCCGTTATGGAGAAACCCTGGTTTAAGTTGGCCTGAGACATCATAGGTCCCCTCTATGCTTTGAATGACCAAAATAGATACGGATTGGTGCTGGTAGATTATGGCACACGTTGGCCAGAGGTACAGTTCGAGAAGTCAGCTAACACTGAAGAGGTGTTGGAGTTTTTGGAATCCTTGTTCATCAGAGAAGAGACCCGAAGAGCTGGTAACTGACAATGGGGTTCAATTTATGTCCAAGGAGTTTAAAAAATGTGTGTGTCACTGGGGAATTAAACACATCACAACGTCTCTTTATCATCCCCATAGTAATGACCTTGTGGAGCGCTGTAATAAGATTATCAAGGATAGCATCCAGTTATCGGTGCAAATGGTTTGGATTGGGAAAAAGATCTCAAGGATTTATTGTGGCCATTGCGCACCACTCCGAGTGCAACCATTAATGTTTCACCTTTTGCTCTGTTGAAAGGCAGGATGACGGCAACTAAACTGGTCAGACCAGGGATAAGTGACTTGAAAAAGTGTCAGAGAAAAGTTGGAACAAGTGAAGAACAGTTGTGAAGGCCCAAGGGAAATATGTAAGCAAGGACCCCAACATGGGAAGGTGACAATCAATTTTTGAAAAAGGAGATTGGGTCAAAGAGAGGCTACCTGGAATTGTGTCCAAGGGGCATTCTAAGTTCTCACTGTCCATGGAAATCATAATGGTTAAGGATAGAGTGGTGAGGTTAAGTGATGGAAAGTGGTGGCACACGGAGAGATTGTCCAAACAGAAGAAAGGGCAATGCAAGAAGTGAATGGATGGAGAGCGGACAGAACAGAAATGGATTGGGTGGCCATCAGGACCAAGAACTGTCTGGTACAGATAGATCTGTAAGAGCAAAGAAAGTACCAATGCAATATTAGGGATTATGTGGATCTTCCTTTTTAACGCAAAATCTTCTACTCTTGGTATTTATTTGTGCAAATGATTCTATATAGTTTATGGTGCAACTGTTGTAAGTTGGTTAAGGTATGGTCACTCATATCCTACCTAGATTATGTATTTATTTTGTAGAAGACATTATGTTGTATATATAAATTCATTTTCCTCATTATATATTTGTAATGTTAAGGTTTCATTATAAGAGGAAAGATGTGTTAAGTTCTGAGTTGGAATGTCTGGCATGAAACTCCATGACAAAATTGTCATGGGGATATGAGAATGTTGGGGCTTAGTGTCTGTTACTGGCTGCTGTTTGCTCGGTCGGTCACACCAAATTGTTCTTAATTAATTTGGAAGTTTTATCTTCTGTGTGGTCCCTCATTGGAACATTTTAGAGAGGTTAGGAGTGAAGAGTACACGAGGGAGTCAGTTGAAAATGACTCATTCTGGTAGAGTGCATAAACCCAAAGAAAAAAGTAGCATCTTAAAAAATGAGCAGTGAAAAGACACAAGTAATGCATCTATGCTCTAGGAGAGGGACAAACACACGAAGTGGCAGGAAGCATACAGCAGCTAACCAATAAGAAGCAACCAAATGAAAGTGACAATGAAGCTGGCCAGTGGTACACAATGGGAGGTCTCTAAGCCCACTGTTAGAAAACAAAAGAGAGAAAACTTGAGAGACTGAGCATGCACCATCTAGGTGAGACGTAAAACAGAACAAGCCCCACAATGCAGTGTGAAAATAGATGAGAGTAACACATTCATCACTGAGGGAAACTGGGGAGCTGTGTTTACAAATTGAAATAAGATGCTTTTAAAATGAAATAAAGATTTTATAAAGCGCGTGTATGCCAAGGCGTCTTAGCGCTAGCTGTCATTGAGACTGGAGCTTTTCCCATGTGAGACCTTCAACCTGGTTGCTGCTCGTAGTCTGGATGAGCTGGCAGCGCTTCAGACTGTTGGAGGGCCTTTAGGACACTGGAAATTTGTCCACTGCCCATCCCCGGACTGTTAAATCAGGAAGTTGGTGTCAGGGCTGCAGAGGGATATTGGAAACATTGCCCCACCAGGAAAAACTCAATCATGGGAGGTCATGGCTGGGAAGTACTGTAAAGACAGCACCTACTGGGAGTAGGTAATTTGACTATCTCCCATCAAGTCGCCTGATTGCAGTTATTGTAGTGGGAGAGAGACAACGATGCAGGCAATAAGAAGCAGTGCCGGCAGGCAGTCAATGCAGTAAATCGGGTGTATTCCCATGTGAAAATACGATAGAGTTCCCTTATTTCGTGGGTAAGGTCGAGGAAGGGAGCCCTGAAACCTTGCCGGACCAGAAGAGCTTTGGTGGTTACCGTTTAGAGGAGGTTGAGGCGTGCGGACAAGGGGTGTTTTGAAGTCAGAGCAGGCCTCTGATAGGAGAATAACTAATTGTTAATATAGTTATTACTTTCTCCCACTTCATTATAATTCCCTCTCTATGAGGTAGTAGAATGTCAACGACAGGAACCCAGACAACAACACCAGTATTTCAGGAATCATGTTCCACTGCTGCTCAAATTACATACATGCACTGCACATACACACCTTTTCTCTAAACAAAGCTACAGATGTAAATATCAGCTTTAACATATCAAAATATGATTTCAATTTTTACTTTTTATTAAAATATGCATTTCTGTGTCAGTTCTCTGGCATGGTGGCTTTTTCTTTTATCGCAGTTACTATGCGCTTTATTTTCTGTTTGATTATAGTTGCTTTGTTCTTTCCTTTTTACCACTCTGATTCAGAGAATTTGGCTTCCTGCTTTGTGTTTTGATCAGACAACAGTGATGATATTTTGAGTCTGACTCCCGGCTAGCAGATCCAGGATCTAGACGAGAGCAAGCGAAGCAAGCTAATATAACTGTGCTTAATAGTTGATCTATGAGGACAAACATGGTGCAATTTTAAAGGATTTGCTCTGCAGTTAAGTGGTTAAAAAGCCTTACATTTTCTTTATTTCCATTTTTTTTAAAGCGCTACATTTACTCAAAGACGGTGCTTTGAACTGGACACAAATGCTAACTGAAGAAACCTACCGCTGGTGATTGGACAACACAGTTTTTAGCTTCCTCTGAATTTGGACTATGTCTGAGGTACATCGTATTGACAAATGTAAGACATTCTGACATTTAGGGACTGTTATACAGACCATCAGTCGTCTAGATCTAACCTCACGGAACCGAGGGGAGAAGAATGAGATCAGCTGACCGAAAGGACCTCTTCAGGTTTTAATTTAAAAATGTTGGTGCTACTACATAAATGTAGAGATAAACAATGCTTCTGACCTCTTTTGGCATTAAGTAAAACATCCTCAAAAGAGAGTATGCCACAGAGAATTTGAGGATGAAAGGAAAAGTCTTGCTGCTACATTTTGGATCACCTAAAACCATGACGATACCAGAGACCTCAAGTCTCACTCATTGAGAGTGAGGTGCACACATTTAGAGTTGGGGTTGAATGTTAAATTGTTAAATGTCACAGGCAATACTCCTCTGTTTAACCCCAGATATAGGACATCCCCATATTCCAACCATGACAGTAGTTATGAAGCATTTTGTTGTCTCCCAAAGATGCTTAGAGACTGTAGGAACAAATTATGCCTCTGGAGTCAATTTTGGCACTAAATTAGTAAAAATAGTTGTGACCTACAAGAAAATATAGTTTATGAAAGGCACTCAAAATTTGTATTAAAATCGTGTCTCAACAAGGAGGGTCTAAACGCCCTATGATTGATTGTGGTTCTTGTTGGTATCACCCATTACTTTCAATTCAACTAAGCTTTGCTTTTTGAATGTTACTGCAGTGCTTAATCAGAACCGGTGGTTTTCGGTGCTCCGCACTTAATCCTCAACACCGGCACATGGTGGTGATGGTCATCTTAGTTTGGGATATGCACCACAACAGAGAGTTTAATAATTCAATATACATTAAAAATGAATAATACCTCTCACACTTCATTCTTATAGGTTTGGGTGGCCTAGAATAATCTGAATTGTCACACATGTAGGCGTGTGATGGTTAGTAGTTGTGTTGGTACTGCCACTGACAGCACAGGGGCAATGGGTGGCGCAAGCTGCAATGGCCTCCTGAGAAAGACCCTGGCACTCACTTTTTTACAAATTATGCAGAGGCATGGTCTGCAGAAACACTGACACATAGTTTTAGACTAGGTTGCCGCCTGGTCAAAATTTTAGCAGCATTTTTAGCAGCATGACCATTAGTTTTATATCAAGACCAGTTAAAAAATACAGTCAAAGCTGGTATTTTGTCCACGTTTTGACATACACGTAAAACAGCAAATCATGACTAAGGGGCACATGCATCAACATAGACAATAGCGATTCTTTCATTGCGATTATTAAGGAATCGCAATTAAAGAATAGCTATTGCCTATGCATGTAGGAATCACAAATAAAATTGTGATTCCTACAAATTCCTTAATTGCGACTCGCAAACTGCGAGTCGCAGTTAAGGAATTGATTTCCATTCATTTCTATGGGCCCTGGAACTTTGAAAAATGCACTTTAGTGCATTTTTCAAAGTTTTTGCAAAATACCATCAAGTTTCATTTGACGGTAATTTGCGTCCCCTAAGAGCGAAATCGCTATTTTTAATGGCATCATGCATTGCATTTGAGGCATCGCAATTTGCATCATCATCCCAAATGTAAAAATACCGGTCGCAAAGGGGCAGATTCTGCCAGTTTGCGACCGGTTTTTCCTTTGATGCATGTGGCCCTAAATCCCTTAAAAATATTTAAGAACAGTCTAAATGATTCCTGAACTAATATTTAAAGTAAACTGGGGCATAAGTGCTGTGTAAAAATGAATAAAGAGGATTTTACAAAAATTCCTTTTTAAGTACAGGGAACCGGCTCTTCCGGAAAGCAAAAACTTGAACTAAAGGACGGTATTTCGAGATAATTGACAATCCTATTTTGGTATTGTTCTGTGTGTAGTATATTCCACACAAGCATTACAAGAATACTTATTTTGCCCAAGCAGTGCCTGTTTCGCGATAGAATGCACTGAAGCCTGAAGACATTCATGATGGAAAGAACTGCCAGGCAAAAGAACAACATATTCAGATTTTCCTACCCGCCTCCAAAAACACGAAGCATATGGAATTGATGAAAACCCGCCAGATCTACTTCAACCAACTCAATTTTAAGACGTCTCATATAATTACAGTTGAAGGTCAGTCTACCTTTTACAGAAATATCCTCTGAAATACATTTTTGTAGACAATATTTAGTATACAATATTTCAGTTTAGACAATATTCTGACAATGATATTCTGTTACCACACTCTTATGAAACCAGCCTTTGCAAAACAGATAATTAAGAAATATGTTGAAGACGATTCTTCAACTATCCAGCTTTGCAGAAAGAAGTAATCTGCCAATCACACATTCATTAAGTAGGCTTAGGTTTTTTAGCATGGGTCTTCAGCTATTTCATTGCTGTAACAATCAACGTGCATGAATCTGCTTCTTTGATTGTGATTAACCGCTTACTGACTATTTGTCTCTCTTCCAAATGTTTTTCCATGTGCAGCCTCTTCCATAAAGATGTTCAATGTGTTCCGATCGCTCTATATTGGTCTGGAATTATAGACTTCCAACACCACCCTGCTGTTTGTAATGTGGAATCTCAAACCTGTTGGTATTAATGTGTTGATTTTCCAACAACAGTGTGGATTGAGGAAGGTTGCCCACATACCAAAGGCACAGGAATACTGATTCGGGCGAAACCATTAGTTCTGGGATTCCAAGATGAATATGTCCAACTCCACTTGGCTTTTTGTTTCTGGAGGTTTCCGGTGCAGCTATCGCCCTGGGGCTGGTGTGCAGGTGAGAATTCAAGCAAAAATAAACTGCATACTGCATACTTTTAATATTAAAATGGTAGCAACTTCTGTACAAAAGCGAGATCCCTGACAGTGCACAGGCACACTTGTCCAAATTCTAAATGTGTTTACATCTAGTACTCCGGGATAGTGATGTGTTATCCATTATTGTAACACAGCAGCTCACTAATAATACTGCAAATAAGTTCTGTGACACCCTCTCATTTCTCATATGCAGGTCCTATTTTGTTCTAAAAGAAAACATTTTTTATGGCTGTTGCATGAAACAAACACAACATTTCTCTACAAAATGTCTGTAATAGACTCTCACACAGCACCCACATTAAAAATAAATTAAAGGAAAAACGGTAATTAAAGCATTCTGTTTAAGAATGATTCAAGGTCAGCAGTGTGTAGGCTGTGGGAAAACGTATATTATAGCCTGGGTGGAGGCAGAAGGTTGGGGGGGGGCAGGCAGTGGGGGTCATGTGGTTGATTGCCAGTGGAGCAAAGAAATGGGGACAGGTGGGTAGTGTCGGAGGTTAGTGAATTAGGTGTGGGGTGGGCAGGTAGTGTCTGGGGCATGGGCAGCGGTATGAATAGGGTAGGGTCATGCATGGAGACAGGTGGATAGTGACTAAGGAGAGAGCTAGTGTGTAATGATGGAGGTCTTGTCAATGGAGGGAGTGCTCACGTTGTTCTTAGCAAAGATGGTGTGACATGCAGCAAATGTGAAAATCTGGAAGGGGCAGCAGAGGATGACAGTACTGTCCCCCCCTAGCAATTCCTGTCATTTTACCTGTCCCTGTCGCTATAACAATCCCTGCCTCACCCCCCCATCCTTGTTACGATGTACATCCTTTCTACTCCTCTCCTTGTACCAGTTCTAGTCCCAGTTCTACTCCTTAACGCTTGTCTCCCTGTGGGTATGTTACCTTTAGCACACAGTAATTACTATGTGGCATATTTACTATGCCGTAATTACAACACATGGTACATTACCACACAATCTTTTACCACGCATTATAAGGTAAGTAAGTAAGTATGGTATTGTTGGATTAAATAAAGGGCAAGGGGAATAAGAGTTCAAATATAAGATAAGGGGAGTTTGAGGGGTTTTACTCCCGATAATTAAATATTTTGGGACTTTTGGTGTGTTATGTTAAAAAACGAAGGTATGGAGGGGTTGGAGTGTTTCCCTCCATAATTAAAAGACACAAGGGATTTGGAGGGTATTACCTTAAACAATTAAGGTAAGGGGGTTTGAGGTTTATCCCCCATAAGTGAAACATTTGAAGTTTTGGGGCATTGTCTTAAAAAATAAAGGGGAGTGGGTGGGGGAGTTTACCTCCCGTAAGTAAAAATTTTTGAATTTGTTAGTGTATTAGCTTAAATAATTAAGGGGGGGGTAAGGGTGTTTACCTCCCAATACATAAAAAAAATGTTTTTTTAATTAAGACAAAAAAATCTTCAGCCTTGCATAATTTATAACATCAATATGTAAAAACTAACTCTGTTAGAAATTTTTATTTTAAAATTCTAACAGTTTATTTTTATCATAAAAATTGTATATAATTTATTTTTAAGAGCAGGATGTAAGGACTCAAGAAGCCTAAAAATGCATGGGTATACTGTTATTTAACAAAGTAATAATATTTAAAATAGAATAAAAAATAACCTATTGATACTATTGTAGTTTGTTCCTTAAGAAAAAATATAAGTTTATTTTTTGAATAAACAATCAATTTATTTTTAGAAATGGGATGTATAGGTTTAGTGGGCATGAATGGGGAGTATTTTAAAATTGATGTAAATTAATGCTAAATATTGCTTGAGTAAGGTTTATGTATAAATATAGAATTTAAAATAGAGCAAAACTCTCAATACTCTGGTAGTAATTTTCTGTAATACAAATATATGTTTATTAAAAAAACTAATATTTATTTTCAGGAGGGTGTGTGTAAGAGGCATAGTGGCTCGGGGGGGATATCTTAAAATTGATTTAAAAATAGTAACACTTAAAATTATTACTACATTAAATTAATATTAAAAACATTACAACATTGTACAATTTATAAAATTTAAACCTATTAAAATTAAACCGATTGTTAAATATATTTATCTATTTTTTTATTTTGTTTTATATATATATATATATATATATATATATATATATATATATATATATATATATTAAACAAAATAAAAAAATAGATTTGTTTTTATAATGCATATACAAATACAATAAATATTTGAAGTCACAGATTACAAATAATAAAGACATTCATGTTTTTATCAAAATATCATTTATTTTCAAAATAGTAAAAATTAATGTAGTTCTGAAAATTTTTATTTAGTAGTAATTTTAAAAGAATGTATAAAATCCCTTATTAATATAACTTTATTTTAGAAAAAATATTAAATATATCTATAAATATATTAAAATGATTTTCCCGTGGTTTTCCATTTGTTTCTGAGTGGGATTGTCCTTTTTCTATTTCTGACAGCAGACATTTTTTTAATGTACGTTTTGCTTGTATGTTTTTAACTTAAGTCGGTGGAGTGCTGTGGTTAAGTACAGATAGGCGCAGCATCGTTGGAGAGGTAAGAACATTTAATTTTATAATTAAATACAGTTTTTATGGTACCTTTACTTTAGGGAGAGTGTAAAGAAAGGGTTTTACATAGAGTTATTTTTATGTTGCTTTACTTTATATTTTAAAACATTTTTCTATTCAGGCTGCAGAAGATATTTTTTCTTTTATCTTAAAGTGGTTTTATTTAGCCTTTTTAAAATCTGAAACAGATTTTAAAACATAGTAGTATTTAATTAATTTTCCAATTACTATGTTTGGGATTTTTTTTATTTGAGTTTTTGTTAATTTTGTGTTTTCCATACTTAATTGTAACTGTAGGGAGTTTGGAGAATATTATTTGAATGATGTTAGTACTCCGTACAGTCATATTTTCCTTTAATTTGGAGTGATTGTTTCTGCATTTGCATATAACTAAGCAAATCAGAAGAAGGCTTCAAACCATCCTGAACTCGGCAGCCAGACTCATCCTCAACCTACCATTCAGAACTCACATCTCAGGGAGCTCAACTGGCTCCCCAGACACAAGTAGAAAGTTCAAACACTTCACTCACAAGTTCAAGGCACAACACTATTTAGGCACCATCTACTTGAACAGCTGCACCACCAAGAGACCTCCGCTCCGCAGGACTCCTACTCACACACATTCCACGCATACACAGAACCTGATCCGGAGGGCGGGCCTTATCTTACATCACTCCTAAGGTGTGTGAAGAACCTCCCACTTCACATCAGAGCCTCCTTCTCTCTTCTTGAATTACGCAAGAAGTTGAAGGCCTGGCTATTCAATTAACCACCCTTCCCTCGGCAAGGCTAGACATACTTGCTCAGCACCAGAATAACTTTGCGGGTGATAGTGCACGTTATAAATACGCTTAACATAACATAACAAAGATTATTTTTTTTACATTTATTGTTTTTTGTCATTGTTTTGTTTACCTTGCGATCTGATGTTCAATTTTTGACTTGCTGTGATGGTTGATTCGGAAATGTTTCTCGGTATTTTTTGAGGAGGAAAAGTAGAAAAATATAAATATTTTGTTATTTGAGATTTTGTTTTATTTATTCTATTACATTCCAGTAATTAAAAAAGTTAATTTATCATCCTGTGGAAAGGAAGAAAGATAGTTAATTTATTGGTTTAAACATGTAAGTAATGTAGTTGGTAAATTATAAAAAATCTTTTCTAACTAATATTAAGCCTTGTTTTATTACCATTTTTAAATTGCAGTGGAATATTCTGGCTTTTCTATTCTATTCAAAATGATTTATATAGCACACAGCTACCCCAAAAAGCCTCCAGGCGCTGAGACAAGCACACATGCAAGATATTGGCAATCATGCTAAATTTAGAATAGATAGGTTTTTAAGATTTTCCTGAAGGATATTTCTGGTTGAGTCAGTCTTAGATTGGCAGGGAGGGCATTTCATAACTTGGCAGTCAGGAAAGTGAAGGAGCAACCGCCACACCTAGGCCTTTTGACCTAAGGAATGGTCAGAAGGAAGGAGCTCTCAGAATGTAGTGTTCTCCTTTGCACGTAGAGGCAGAGCAATCTTCGAATCAAAAGGGGACCTTTACCCTGCATTGCTCGGTGGGCCATGCATAGGACTTTGAAATGGATCCTTTTTTGTATTGAGTGCCAATGTAGCACAGCCTGTTGTGGAGCTGCTTTATGATGTCTGGGGACCTTAAAAAGTGAGCGTGCTGTGGCATTCTGGATGATCTGTAAGCTCCTTTGGATGTATTAAGGGCTTCAGAAACAGGGAGTTGCCGTAAGCAAGACAGGAGTTTATTAATCCCTGTATGACCAACCTCTTGGAAGAGGGTGATAGCCATTGCATGACTGTTCTAAATGTTCGTAATAGTCTAAAACATGTTGCGGACAGTTTTTGGGCATGGGTTTCCATAGTGAGTTTGCTATCCAGTCAAAACCCAAGGCTTTTTTACTATTGAGGACAGAACTTGCCGCTCTCCAAGACATTCAAGCCAGGGCAGTTCTTTCCAACAGGATGAGTTGTTGCCAACAACCAGCACCTCTCTCTTACTACCATTAAGCTTGAGGCTGCTGTCTGACATCCATTCTGTTACTACCATAAGACAGGCATATAGATCACTGTACATCACACTTTTATTTTAATGTAATAATGTTTATTATGTGTCTAGATTTAAAAAATGAATAAATAAAATTACTGATAATGGGTAAATAGTATTAATTTAAACGTGTTGCATTGTAAAATAAAAAAGAAATAGTGTTGTAAAACCATGCGTGGTAAATGTAATTTACATAGCGTTACATTAAAATGTTTGGTAACGTTTAGCATGGTAAAAATGGTGTGGTAAAGTAGCGTGTGGTAAATATTTGTGATGTAACAACTGATATTCACCATCTGTACCTCTTACATTTGCTGTCGCTGTCCCTATCACCTACCCTGTCCATGTCTTCCTTCCATTTCCCACCCCCAATTATTGCCATTCTCACAATATCCGTCAGCCTCCACATTCCTTTCACTCCCCTCTTCCCATCCCTGTCACCCTCAGAGTCTCAGTCACCCTCTCCATTCCAGTCACTGTCCCCATCTGTACAACACATTTATCACATACATTTTCCTGCTATGATCCCCATCTCTGTCACACTCCCGTTACATTTCACACTCTTTGGTGCCCCCCTGTTAATCCCACCACTTCCCATTTCCCTATGGGAGCATGTACTATGGCTCCCATAGGGAAACACATGCTCCCATAGGGAAATGTCGGAATGCGACCGAACAGTGTTCGGTCGCATCCAAATCGGGTGGTCGGGACCGCCGACTGAAGGTCGGTCGGTCCTGTTTACGAGACAGTGTCGGGCAGAAGCAATTCCGCCCGACATCGTAATCGGCCCCTTCGTGATGTAATGGGACACATTATTTAAAAAAAAGTTTTAAAATACCAATAATAATATTGCAATTCAGTAGAATAAATATGTTGAGGTAATGACATTGAATGAGTAAATTGTAGTAACATGTCACTAGGGAGTGTTAAAAGGAGTAAAACCTCTACTCAAACAGCAAATAATCCCTATGCTGTGATGACTGAGTGGGCCTGTACCATACCACCCTAGTAGGCTAAGGTAACCTCAGAGTGTAGTAACTGCTGAAATGACATGGCATAGTACTGAACATTAAAAACAATGAGGGCGCTGGTATAATGTGACCATAATTAGGGCCAATGTGCAGGAAGATACCTCCCCAGTGGGCTCAAGATTCAATTTATAATGCATCCAACAAAATGGAACATTGTAATAGAGAATTGTGTTAATAATACAAATGCTTGAAAATGTAATACAACGCCACAATCTCATGGAACTTGCAGATGTAGTATAGTAGGCAAAAAATAGACTCTGCTGTAGCTGTACAATGCCCAAGTGGGCACAAAATAACAAAAGAAGTAACTATACCCAACATAAATGTCAAAACACTAGGTACTAAAGCTCACAAAATATGAATGGATCAAAATCTGTCAGTAGATGCAGAAATTAGTTGGTTAAACCTGTTTCACAGAGGCCTATCGCCTCAGTGGGCATAAAAAAGGGTTTTACATTGTACCCTCAACTAAACATTATTTATACCTAATCCAATAGCAAATTGTGGCCCAGTGGGCAAGAACTTCAATTCCAGGCTCGCTTCACAAATAACTAGTACTGTAGTCCAAATATGCGATCCCATGAATAAAACAATGAAAGTGTGACAGCAAAGAAAAAGAGAAAAAGTGAAAGTGCAAAATCAAATCCTTCAGATGTGTATCACCAGTTCTTCTGTGGAAGAGTAGGGTAGGGAGTCCACGCCTGGACAACCTCTCATCACCCGAACGTGGCCAGATTTAGAGAGTCCCTTTCTCTCCTCCTGCAATAAAAGTAAAGAGTAAAGAAAATGTTAAAATACAAGCTACCGCACATCACTCAGTTTAAAATAAGTTTGCAACAAACCACAGGGCTAACAAAATGACATCCAACAAAACCTCGAGGTGAATTTATAGCTCCCCATCAGATTTCAGACCAAAGGGAGCTTTAGTACTGAGGTCAATGATGTAACAAGATTCACGGTTCCTCAGCTTAAGAATCTTGTCACCTCCTGCGTGTCCGTTTCAACTTGGTCTATGCCTTAGAATTTTAACAGGTAATGATCACTAAAGTGATCTTGTTCAAAATGCCTGGCCACAAGGTAATGTTTGTCATGGTTGGAAATGGCACAAGCATGTTAAAGTATTCTTTCGCGTACTGGATGGACAGTGCTCGCCACATACCTCAAACAGGGACATTCCAATATATAGATAACATGACTAGTGCCGCTTGTTATAAATTGAGAATTCTTTTTGCATGTCTTAGTGTATGGTACCTCAAAATCTTTTTGGTTGGTAGAGTTGGAACAGGATTTACCGTTACCGCAAATAAAAAAACCTGTGAGGTTATGTTCATTACTATCTATGGTGGTAATTTTGTTGCAGATCAGGGCATCTCTCAAAGACCTTCTTCTACGATAGGCAATAAAAGGTCTATCACCAACTAAGTTGCCAATGGTTGGATCGCAATTCAGAAGTTTCCAATTTCTGTTAACACTGGTGTATTCACAAATAAATTTGGTGATCATTCCGATGGGCCCTTCCTCATCACTGGGGGATTTTTCTTTAGGGCCAAACAGTATCTCTGTATAGGGTTTACCTTCCGCTTTCTGTATTGCAATGGTAAGTACCCATTGTGGATACCCATGTTCTTTGAATCTCTTAATCATGACCCTCTGTTCTTCCAAGACGTCCTCCTCACTACTTCAGCTATATTTAGCTCTAATGAGCTCCCCGTAGGCTATGCCCCACTTTAGTTGGTTGGGCTAAATGCTAAGGGCGTGTAGCAAACTATTGCCAGACATGGGTTTTCTGTACAATTTGAATTTGAGCATGTCCCCGGTTACCGTAACTTTAACATCAAGGAAGACTATGATGGTTTTACGTATGGTGCTACTGAACTCCAGATTGTATTCATTGGTCTACAAAGAGTTTACCTTGTGTATCATTGCCTTGCCAGATTAGGAACAGGTAATCTATGAATCTGACCCATATGGCCTCCCTTTCCAGATCTTCCTCAAATTCAGGGGCAGAAGACACCTGCTCCTCCCACCAGCCCATCAACAAGTTGGCATCACTGGGGCAAAGCAAGTGCCCATCGCAGTCCCGTTTCTGTCTGTATAGTACCCAATTAAAGAAGATTTTGTTTTTAAGACCGTAATCCACCATCTTGAGGATCATGTGTGTATGGGCGTAAAGGCAGATTGGCCTAGCTCTCAAGAAGTGCTCACAGAATGCAATCCTATCTTTGTGGTGGATGCGGGTATACAGTGATTTTACGTCCAGTGTCATTAGCAAATAGTGTTTCTCCCAGTGTACACCCTCAATTTTCTTCAATAAGTCTTTAGTGTCTTCAACGTGGGAGGGAAGGACCCTAACAAAGGGTCTTAGGAAAAAAATCGATGTAGCGAGAGGCATTTTTCGAGAGATTGTTCCTAGAGGATACAATAGGTCTCCCTGGTGGATTTTCTAAGGCTTTATGTACATTGAGAAGCAAGTACAGGACTGATATTCTGGGATGAGATATATATATATATATACACACACACACACCCAGTGGCGGTTGTTATTGGGTAGTTAAAGTTAGGACAACATTTCCATAGAAAATTGATTTTTGGGTTTGCTAATAACTTAGGCGCTGTTTGACGAATCTTCATGAAACCTTACCAAAAAGCCTCATTCACCTCAGCTTTTTCCTGGAAAGTATTGGGGCGAACCGTCAAGCAGGGGGCGAGACAAAGGGAGCGGATCCCAAAATGGGTTCCCAATGCAATTTTCCAAAGGAAAATTAAACAGCGATACCACAAAAATTGCTGAACGGAATTCACAGAATTTGGCAGGATGCTAGATCTTTTTTTTTTAAATATATTTTTATTGGAGTATATTGTAGCCACACAATTAGCGTTAACAAGACCAAATGAGCCAAATCTTTTTAGGTAAACGAAAAAAAAAAAGAACAATCATAAAGTCATAATTCCCAGAGATAGAGTACAGAAGCTTACAGAAAAGAAAGGAGTAAGGAGTAAAAAGAAAAGAAAAAGAAAAGTACAGGGTGCATCAAGGACAATAACCAATTGAAGACTGGCCCAAAATAAGAAAAGGAAAAAAACGCTATGATATATAGTCATTACCCACCTCAAACCCAATCAAAGTCCACTCAGAGGATCCCAAATTTTCCTTAACCTAGCTTTCTGCTCATCATTATCAATTAACAGTATTTCAAGGACGCCAGTTTTAGAAATTCATGCCACCAAAGCATGGGAATAGGGGCCTGAGCAAGTTGCCAATGCCCGGCCATGGTTAAACGTGGCAGAGGAATTGCAAAAAAGTAGATCTCAGCAAGGTGCAGTGTAATGCACACGGAGTGCCCTAATACTCTTAATTTAGGATCCCAGACTACATTGGTCTGACAAAGCCAATTAAGTTTTGCCAAAACTGTCTGCCAATAATGAGCAATGAAAGGACAGGTGGCGAAAATGTGCTTGTCTTCCATTTGGTCTGCTGAGCATCAAAAGCATTTAGCATCCTGTTTTACGTTTATGACAAAAAGACCATAAGGAGTATAATAGAAATCATAAATTAATTTAAACTGATGCGTTTTAACCCTTGAAACATTTAAAACACTATGTGCATGCATGTTTGTACACCTTATGTCGTTGGGAGTTACCACGACCGCAAGATGCCTGCTCCACTTATCTGCCTCCCATTGAAAGGGGTCAGCCCGCTGTCCCACCTCTGCCATTAAAATCATTTTATAAGCCAAGCCAATAGCCTTATTAAGTAGGCCTTGCATCAAGTAGTCCAAGAAACTGTTTGAGAATCAGTCATTATCTTCCGTCTTTAAACTCCCGAGGATATGCCGAAGCTGTAGATAACGAAAAAATCCTGTACAAGGGAGGGAGAACCTTTGGCACAAAGTTTCAAAAGAGAGAAGAGTATCACCCTCATAAAAGTGCCCCAATGTAAGGATGCTAGTTCTTGATCCAGAAAGCTTTTGTGATTTAATGTATATCGGTTCAATAGTTTTTGAAAAATTAAGGCTCATAATGAATGATTGAATGAATGAATGCTTGAATTTCTAAACCGCTTAGTTACTACGAGAGTGTCTCGGCGCTAGGGCAGATGGCAAAAAGGAGAACATCAACCACCCTATTGTTTAAACAAATGAGTTTTCAGTTATTTTTGGAAAGTGTTTTTATCTGGGATACATCTGAGTGGGAGGGGGAACTCATTCCAGTACTTGGCTGCCAGAACAGAGCAGGCGGACCCGCCCCACTTCTTCCGTTTGGTGTGAGGAATTGCAAAGATCTTCTTGGACAGTATTAAAAAGTCCTGTTGGGCAGGTATTTGGGAGCAGCCTTGTAAAAAGCTGAGTGCGCCAATGTCAGCGCTTTAAAAAGATCCTTTTTGCACCCGTAGCCAATGCAATCGGTTACGGTAGTGGGAGACAAAGGCAAGTTTGGGGAGTTTAAAACAAAAGGCGAATTGCCATGTTCTGCACCGTTTGTAGCCGCTGTATTAGGTAGTCCTAATGCATGTATATTTGATGCCGCAGGGGATTCGCGTTATGATTGGCTGATCACAACTTGAAGGGAAATTTTCCGCTGCCTTCAGGGACTTAGTCATCGAGCCCTTCCAAATTAAATAAAACAAGATACAAGGGACAGAGAAAGGGTACCCTAACACCCCTGGGCCATGTGGGGGGTCCCAGAGGGGCCACCTAGGGGCCAATAGTTAAAAAAAAAAAAAAAATTTGTGTGGTTACATGGATCCACTGTTAGCCCCAGTGTGGCCCCCTTGAGAACTGCATCAGGTTTGCAGATCAGTGGCACAACAAAATAAACAAGCATTGGCATAGCCAATAGGTCTCGCTTTTGGGACCTTATAAGTATTTAGTTATGCAGCACAATATCCTTGGTGCAACAACATTAACTGTTGCATGGTTAAACACTTATAAGGCCCCAAAGGCAAGACCTATTGGCTATGCCAATGCTTTTTTTTTTTTTTTTTTAAAGGACAAGCAGTGCTATCAGGCTCCGGCTGCCACTTAGAGGTAGAGAGAGAGAGGTGTGTAGAGAGAGAGAGAGAGAGGTGTGTAGAGAGAGAGGTGTGTATAGAGAGAGAGAGAGGTGTGTAGAGAGAGAGAGGTGTGTAGAGAGAGGTGTGTAGAGAGAGGTGTGTAGAGAGAGGTGGGTAGAGAGAGGTGGGTAGAGAGAGGTGGGTAGAGAGGTAGAGAGAGAGAGAGAGGTAGAGAGAGATAGAGAGGTAGAGAGAGATAGAGAGGTAGAGAGAGATAGAGAGGTAGAGGGAGGTAGAGGTAGAGAGAGAGGTAGAGAGGTAGAGAGAGAGGTAGAGAGGTAGAGAGGTAGAGAGAGGTAGAAGAGAGGGAGAGAGGTAGAGAGAGAGAGGTAGAGGTAGAGAGAGAGGTAGAGAGGTAGAGTGAGGTAGAGAGGTGGAGGTAGAGAGGTAGAGAGAGCGAGAGAGCGCTGCGTAGGCGAGACCTAAAAACGGGGTGAGAGGTCAGGAAGAGGGGAGTGTGAATCTTTCAGCTTTTTTCCAGGGACACCATGTTGCCTCGAAACTGAATTGAAAAATATGGGACCAATATGAAATCAAACGTAAAGCAAACAACAGATGTCTTCCCATCAGTTATCAAAAAAATCAAACTATTTTAAACAGTAGCTAATCAAAAGCATTTCAGAGAGTAAGATTTCACATCATTATTTATGCAACACCAGTGAAAAGAACGGTGGCCCAATAAAATGTGTTTTACAATATGAATAATAATGCTGGGTGAACTGTTCGGGCTTGTATTGGTGCAAGATCATTATGTCAAGTTCCATTCAAATCAAATCCATGAGTGATGACTAGGGTCATTGAGGAAGGAAGCAAGGGTCAAAAACAACTGTGTTCCAACACGATATGCCACTTCCACTTTAAGCCACTGCCACTGTTTCACATTTGATGACCTCTACTAACAATAATCACGTGTTTTATAGAGTGATTTCTTCTATGAGCTTTGCGGGTCAGCTCAGCAAAACTCTTGGAAACCTCCCAGGCGAAAAAGACAACAAATGCGCTTTCCTTAAATGTCTAACTGGGTGACGGGAAACAGCAGACTTGAAAAGCTTTAGAATACTGCTTTTTTAAAGACAGCTCACTTCTAACAATTTTTTTTATCCATAACACAAGTAAATAATTGGTAACATTGTTCATGCACTCCTATTTCCTGCACAGGTTGACAGCAGCATGAAAAGCCAGCTCCCTATTTGTTTGTCCGTGACCTTCTAGCTCCCACCAGCCACCCTCCTCTACTTCGGAAGCACCCCAGGATTTGCTAGGTGTTCTCCAGGTCTCTCACACCGGGTGTTGATGTACACGACAGAGAACTGATGAGCTAAACAACCGGGTTCCTTGTAGTGGCACGACAAGGAAGAGACTTGAATTGCAGGAACTTTTATACGAGCGCAGCCAATAAATCATGGTATGATGGAAAATACTTTACCCAAAAGCATGCCTGTAACCACAAGAAATGACTGTTCTCAAGAAAGCCACTAAGCATGAAAACAAAATGGGAAACTTGCACACTGCTGCAAGCAAACCCACATAATTTAATAGCAGCACATCTGAAAATAGTTATAACACATAGCAATAAAGCAGCTAGAACATACAACAACATCCCACCAGATGTAGCATCCAAGAGCTGATGATAAATCACACCAGACCGAATAAGGGAGCGTGGCATACCAAACCAATTAAAAAAAGATACCATAGCAAAGCGAGTACATGAAACAGTGATTACCTTCTTCGGTCTCGTGCCACACGATTCCTTCCAGGTTGACGCTGGTCCCGGGCGCACAGCATTACACCACAAAAATAGGTAGCAGAAGTGAGCTCATTTATTTAAAGGTAACGGCGCCTTGCTGGGAGATTAAGGAAATAGAGTGTCGTTGCCTTTAACGGCCAATAACATCCGTTACATTCATGTGGGAAGCTTTGGCTATAGCTGGAGACCAGAGTAGGCAGATGTCCGTCAGTGGAAACACACGGAAAACAAGCCAAGAAAAACAAGCGCGCGCGCCTCGCGCAAGTAGGGGGTGGGGGGAGTGCGGCCGAGAGCAGGCAGCGTTTCCCTTGCGGGAGCGAGCGGCGCCAGGAGAGATAATTGCTAACACATGGCGCCAAAGCTCGCTCCCGCAAGGGAATCGCCAAACGTGCACGCGTTGCCATTGAAAGCAATGCAACGCGTGCACGTTTTTGCCTGCGAAGCTGTGTCGATTACAAAAGGTCTTTCCTATGCAGCGCATGCGCGCTGCATAGGCGAGACCTAAAAACAAAAGAGGGTTGGGGAGCCCGCAGGAGAGGTTGGGCGCAGTGCCTAACCGTAGGCCAGGCCCTGTGGCCAACCCCACGTCGCGCATAGTGATGGACATCTTTACATTTAAAAAAACAGAAATTTACTGAAAAAAACAAAGTTTAAAGTGACAGTTTAAAGTGACGCTGTAGTTAGAAATTGTAATAATACCTATCTTTGCATTAAAAAACATTAGAAATTCTCTGAAGAAACCAAAGGGCAAATGGTCGTTATAGTTAGGTGAAAACATCAGGCAAAACATAATGTTTTAAACTAATAAAACCCCTGACATCACCAGTTATAGTTGGGCAACTTACCTATAAATTGTGCCCCCAACATGCACTGCTTATGACTGCTCATATTACATCGCTTATGACATGTTTAATAACATCATTGACACAGTGGCGGCTCGCAGAGGAAGTGCTGCGGGGTGGTGAGGCGGGGCAGGGGCTGGGTGGGGGGGTAGTGGAGTCGGCCATACGACGGGCAGGAGTAAGGTAAGTAAATAAATAAATAAAACTATTTACCTTGCGCTCGCTGCATCGCCAACTCGGTGATACAGCGAGCGCAAGGTAAATAGTTTTATTTATTTACCTTACTCATGCCCGTCGCATGTCCGACTCCACTACCCCCCACCCAGCCCCTCCCCCGCCCACCACACCGCCCGCAGCACTCCCTCTGCGAACCGCCACTGCATTGACGACACCTCAAACTACATCATTGATACCATCACTGTAGACATCTTGCACCAACTGCTGTTTAATTGACTATACAAACCAATACAATCTTTAAAAAATATAAATACGTACTAAATGGTGAAGAAACATGTAAACCATAAATTACATGAAATATGTGCTCATATAAAGTAATTGTACTGCAGCCCACTCTGTCTTACCCAAGCACTATTAGATCGAGTTGAGTCCTGTTCTCGTTGGTTGGTTGTAGCTACCATGACACGTATCTTTAAGAGTTGACGTCAGAATGATGAGAGGGCACTGATGCGCAATATGCTGGAGGACTCATTCACTCCTCGCAAGATTCTGCAAGTATCCTCTCCGTGTTAGCTTGGACAAGCATGGATTGTAGTCACTGTGCATCAGGGAGCAGCGAGCGACGTTCAGCTGCAATCGCTCACGCAAGCTTCGGTTTGAGGGTGCATGCAGGTACCATTGGGTCAAACTATAGGGCATGCCTGTATTTTCTTAACAGAATTTGTCCTTATTTGTAGTCCAGTGCAAACTGAAGACACAGTATCCTGCTTTCTATTGTAGACTCCCCCAACACTGTCCTATTGTTGATCACTTAGTCACATGATGTTGAACACAAAGTAGGATCACTAATGCTCCCAACAAAAGCATTGTGGCAGGGCTGCACTTGCTGTCAATTTCTGTAGTGTACATCCACTGTAAAGGGAATCACTGCAGTGCAAAAGGTAAGTATTGAGGCCCCTAAAATGTATGGTCATCAGCTACGTGCCTCCTTTCAAGGAAATACAAAGGTATAACTTGCACACCAAATGCAATGCTTCTGGCCTCACAATATTTGTATAAATAAATACCAATATTTAACACCTAAAAGCGAAATGTGATCTAACAACAACACATTAGCCATTAATAATAATACATTCATAGTCATCTCAGTCACAATGGTAAGGGTAATGTGATATATAATGTTATCTGTACAATGGTTTCAACATTTGTAATTGCATTTTTTCCATTAAGGATGAGATCATGAGCATTACATTTGATATGCAAGTTATTGTTTGATTGACTGTTGTTCGAGTTATGGATTATGCTCATATCTAGAACTTATGAATTTCATTGTTTTTTAAATGTTAATTCTGCACTCTGCATTTTTTTAAAGTTGAGTGTATATGCACGTACCAGAAAACGTTGTTCATATCCACACACAGTCACTAGGTGGTTAATTTTCTGCTTCCCCATATGCATGTATATTGCTCTAAAACCCGGTTGGTTTGAGTTTGCTATGGATGACAAGTACCCAAATACCACGAAGTCAGAGTGGGAAAATGCTGCCCGATTCTTCAGCCTACATTTCCAGTCGGGAGAGCAACTGTCTATCCTTATATACATTTCTTGAATTATTCCCAAGGGCGGTGTGACCGGTGCTACCGCACCGGGTGCTGACTTCGGGTGGGGGCGCCTGTTTGCGAGTATATTATGGTTTTAAAAGCACCTGCTGCAGCAATCCTGGCCTCCAGCAATTTTCAGGCAACAAGAAAAATGTCAAGAAAACTTCAGTGATTAATGTTCTTCCTGGAGAGAGATTGGAGTTTTGCCTAGTGGAATTTTTGACTCATGAAAGTTTTGATTCATTGTAAGGAAGCGCAGAGGGTTAATATGCTTGCTGCAAAGAAAATGTACCATGCAGATCACAAAGTGAATATAATATAAATAGGCCAGTGGGTTACTGCTTTTGTCAGAGACTTCCTTTCGTTACTTGCAGTTTATAACTGTCATCAAAGAACTGCATGCAGACTGAAAGGTATAGATTAGAACTTTAGGATTTTTCCCCCAGTCTTTCATCCTAATGTTGCAAAAAGAGTTCATGTGTGTAGAAATCAATTATTATTATTATTATTAAAGAGAACCCACAGCTATGGTGTTACCTTAAATTCAGAGGTTGTGTTTCTCCAGACCAAGCACTCTTAAAGGATACTGCCTACTAGTATGGATGACATGTGTCTCCTACACCTTGTAGTCCTCTGTCTTATGTAATTTTTCCTATACACTGATCTACACACTTATGATTGATTGCCTCTGTATGTGTGTGTGTGTGATGGAAAGTGCACTTTTATGAGTGAGGCTATAAAACTAATTAAATGCATCTGAGTGAGTGGTTATGGAGACAGGAAGGGCACTGTTAAAGGGTGGTAGTGGGGGAATCCGTGGCGGAGGTGGTCATTGGGGGGCACCAACAAACACTGTCGCACCGGGCGCCACCAGCGTTAAAGCAGGCCCTGATTGTTCCGACTGCTTAAAATTAATTACAGGCCTCATAACTTGTGTCCACCTGCAGCACGGCAGCACACGGGCAGAGTGGAGGAACAAGGTACTTGCGCTCGCAGCACATCATGACAGAGCTACGACCAACTGATTCAAATATTCCTTGGCGCATACAGAACTGCTTACGTCTTACAGAGACGAGGAAACTGTTCCACACACACAGCATTCTAAAAGAATCAAACTAAACCAAGGCAATAACACCACAGAACACAGCACGGCCTCAGAGTGAGTAATGCAATGTGGCAGCCAACAGCTCCGTTCGGAGAGCCGGTGCACACCCACCTCCCGTCACCGCTGGGCTCTCTGCCTGGAGGCTCCTGGCTGCCTCCCCAGCTTTGCTGTGCGTACAGTGCAGGTAATTACACTGCTTACAGCCTCTCAGTGGCTAGCATAATGCAGGCTGGAAAGGAAGCATCTTATTAACTTCAAAGCCCACCTTGGCAGGAAGTGCCTGCTAGAAATGCACTGCAGTTTCATGCGGCACCAAAGAGCGCAGGGATCAAAGCGGAGGGCCCCAAGGCAGGGCTGGGACGCAAGCACTAGCTGCCCTGGAAAGGCTAGGGGTGCACACTTACACCGAGGCAGGGCTGGGACGCAAGCAGTAGCTGCCGTGGAAAGGCTAGGGGTGCACACTTACACCGAGGCAGGGCTGGGACGCAAGCAGTAGCTGCCGTGGAAAGGCTAGGGGTGCACTCTTACACCGAGGCAGGGCTGGGACGCAAGCACTAGCTGCCGTGGAAAGGCTAGGGGTGCACACTTACACCGAGGCAGGGCTGGAACGCAAGCACTAGCTGCCGTGGAAGGGTTAGGGGCGCACACTTACACCGAGGCAGGGCTGGGACGCAAGCAGTAGCTGCCGTGGAAAGGCTAGGGGTGCACACTTACACCGAGGCAGGGCTGGGACGCAAGCACTAGCTGCCGTGGAAAGGTCGGGGGTGCACACTTACACCGAGGCAGGGCTGGGACGCAAGCACTAGCTGCCGTGGAAAGGCTAGGGGTGCACACTTACACCGAGGTAGGGCTGGGACGCAAGCAGTAGCTGCTGTGGAAAGGCTAGGGGTGCACACTTACACCGAGGCAGGGCTGGGACGCAAGCACTAGCTGCCGTGGAAAGGCTGGGGGTGCACACTTACACCGAGGCAGGGCTGGAACGCAAGCACTAGCTGCCGTGGAAGGGTTAGGGGTGCACACTTACACCGAGGCAGGGCTGGGACGCAAGCAGTAGCTGCCGTGGAAAGGCTAGGGGTGCACACTTACACTGAGGCAGGGCTGGGACGCAAGCAGTAGCTGCCGTGGAAAGGTCGGGGGTGCACACTTACACCGAGGCAGGACTGGGACGCTAGCAGTAGCTGCCGTTGGAAGGTTAGGGGTGCACACTTACACCGAGGCAGGGCTGGGACGCAAGCAGTAGCTGCCGTGGAAAGGCTAGGGGTGCACTGTGCACACTTACACCGAGGCAGGACTGGGACGTTAGCAGCAGCTGCTGTGGAAAGGTTAGGGGTGTACACTACACCGAGGCAGGACTGGGACACAAGCAGTAGCTGCCGTGGAAAGGTTAGGGGTGCACACTTACACCGAGGCAGGACAGGGACGCATGCACTAGCTGCCGTGGAAAGGTTAAATGGCAGTGTCTTTGAAGTGGATCAGGTCTGTCCCAAGAAATTGTTTGTGTGGCAGAAGTGAGGTGTGAGGAAATGCAGACTTATTATAAACATATGACAGACCGGTAATACCATTATCGCTGAACCTCCCGCAGCATCCTACCCTCAACGTTCAACATTAACATTCTAAGGAGAGCACGTGGCAAAAGCACGTGCAAGGGCACATTAGGATGGGAAGTAACTCTAGAGTGAATACATCATGGTACAAGAATGCAGGATATTACAATTTCTCCCTTTCTTGAAAAGTTAACCCGCTAAGCAGGCTTTGAATTTGGTAGGTAAATACAAAATGCAGGAATTGCTACCGTGCAGCCTGCCACAGTTACAACCAGATATGTTCACACACATATTGCCCATGTCTTGACGTGGCGTGGCCAGGCCAGCCAAGATAGCAGCCGTGACTTCTTAGATCTCTGTACGTCGGCCCGCCAATCAACCACAATGCAGGCTGGACTTTCTTCTGAACTGCCTAAGTGGCGCCTATGTGCCTTGTAGCACCCTACCCACGACAGAAGGCCCCACTTGCCGCCTTGGACCAGAGCACATCGTGCCTGCGGAGGCAGGATTGATGTCGCCCCCCGCCGGTTCCCTCCCTGGACACTGCAAGAGCCCAGCACCTGCCCTCGCACCGCGGGCCCCCCGAGCACTCCTGGGTGGGCCCGCACCGTCAAAGCAACAGTCCACTGGGGGAGTCAGCTCTAGGAGCGGCTTGATCGAGGGATGTGGGGCGCCCCACTCTCGCAAACTTGACATGTGTCTGGCTCCCCTGCTTCGAAACCATAATCAAGGCATGCAAGGGGAGCTCCTCTCTATGCGTCACAGGCCACTAAATGAGCCTGCATCTGCTGGGCGAGGACGGTGAGGCCTAGGCGCATATCCCTCCACAGCGGACCCCCCGAACATCCCAGGCCGGGTCTGCACTGTTGCAACAACAACCCGCTGGAAGAGCCTACCCTGGTGGGTGGCTTAGCCGGGCGACGTGCGGCAACCCCTCCTCACCATCCATATCTGCAACTGGCTCCCCCATTTTGGCACCATAATTGAGGTGCGTGGGGGAGCTCCATTCTGTGTCACACAACGTGAGGGGCCAACAAGCTACAGCTCCCATGTCTCAGCTGCAGCTCAATTGCTGCCTTAGGTGGGGAGGCCTCATTCTTCCTCTGATGGCCCTCACACTGGATCCTGGGCCCACTACAAGCTGTCCCCAAATCGCAGCTCCCTCAATACCGTGGGGCACCTACTCTGCTGCCAGTGGAATCAACGCAAACATCTTTTCTCCACCTCCCCGTCCCAATACCCATCGATCCTCCTGCTCTGCACACATTGCCACTCTAAACCTCACCTTACACCGACAACTTCAGCCTTGTGGCGATATCAGCCATGGGCATACTGCATTCCACCACTCATGCCCCTCCGCCGGCTTCAGCAAACCCGCCCTCCAGTATCTCAGACACTCTGCTGCTGAAAGGCACACCATCCCTTTCTACCTCGGACAAGCTTGACAAGGTGCTGGCAGCCATAGAATACTCCCAGGTCTCCATGGAGACCAGGCTTGGATGCTTAGCTACAGAATTAAGCTTTCCGTGTGATTAACACCGTAATCTTTCAGACAAAGTCTCAGATGGTGAAAAAACACTTGTGACCCTACAGCCGCTGGTGACGGACAACCAGCCTGCAATCCGGGACTTGCAAGACTGGGTTCAATATCTTGAGGACAGGGTGGAGGACCTGGAGGGTCGCACCCGCAGGAGTAACATTTGCATCCTTGGACCTCAGGAGGAAGTAGAGGGCATAACCCCCTTGCATACCGGGAAACGTGGTTCAAATCGTTCACCTCCCCATCGGATCTCAGACCCCTTTCTTTTTCCTGGAGAAAGCTCATAACGTCCCGGCCGGGGCCAACCATCTGGGGCCCCTCTGCACCCTGTGCTGGCTAAACTCTTACACTTTAGGGATCAAGATGCTATCCTCCGCGCTGCCAGGCAGGCGGACCCACTCTGGGTAGAAGACAAAATCATCATGCTATTCCCCAATTACACCTGAGCGGGCAAGCGTTCCTCCTTCCTCGCAGTCAAGAGAAATCTCTGCCAATTGGGGATAGAATATTCATTGCTGTTTCCAGCCTGACTCAAGATGATATTCGATGGCACCACCATCTTCTTCACAGACCCTTAGGAAGTCTGGGATTGGATTGACCAATACCACGGGGAGTCAACATTGGCCCGCTCCGACCCCAAATCGGATCACCCCCACCCCCCAAGTCACGCCGGCTGGAGACGGGGCAGGTCACACATGGGGACTGCACCTCAGGCGTCTCTGACGAATTCCCCCAATTTGGAGCAGATCAACGAAGATCGCAGGTGAGCTCTTCAGGCTGCAGCTAGCCTGGGAACCAATGCCACAGACAATAAGAAAGGCCTGCATATCTTTACATTAGTTGACACCCTCCCGTCCGATGACTCTCAAAGGGGCTCTCAGACCCTCCCCACTGTCAACACCATAGGTGGCGGACAATTTTATTTGAAAAAATGCTACTCGTGTTCACATAGATGACTGTTACACAAATTAAATTTTTATTGAACTGTGGGGCAATAATGTGCACACTACTGCTGCAGCGGAGACTGCCATCACCTGCCCTTCCCACTCGGTCTCTCCACGACACCTCCCTACCCCAACAGAATTTCTAACCTTACACCCTACCCCTCGTGCAACTCCAGAGATGTGGGCATGAGGCACCAGCGGTCCTTCCCGGGGGCGGCATTATTCAGCCCTTGTTCTTTAAGGGCAATGTGGCCACTACACTATACCCTGAAACCTAGCCACACCCCCATGTTATGCTAGACCTTACTGAACATGTCTTGTTTGGGTATACTACCGGTTTTGGTAGGTCCTCAGTATTAGACTTTTAACTTACCCAAGTTGTCACACTCTCCTTTGTCCTCTCCCACTCCTACACATGCTCAACCTTGGTGGGGGGGCCTTGTACGGTTTATGCGGCACGGGCTGGGTGACACAATGGGCTTGGAATTTATCCTGGGTGGTACCCTCCACACAAGCTATTCGCTGCACCCCCACAGCGCCACAGCCCCCATGACTGATATTCGTTTCCTCACCTTGAATGTCCAGGGAAAGCACACTGCCAGAAAGCACTAAGTGGTCTGTTCATATATCAAACTCTTACAGGAGAGTCACACCACGAGGGAGGAGCTAGAAGGCGTGCGCTAGTGTTGGAGGAGTCTTTTCTGCGCCACCACTTACTTTGCACACACACGAGGCACCATGGTATGGGTTCGGCCTGAAGTCCCATTTCAGGAAACAAGTAGAACTATAGATAAAGAGGGTTGATATGTGCTCCTCGAGGGCCGCCTTGACAGCCAGCCATTACTCATCTGGAGCATCTATGCCCCCAATACGGATCAGGGAACTTTTTGGGACACCCTCTTCAGCACACTTGCCCACGGAACCATGCTACCCTGGGTGCTGGGGTGAGATTACAACTGCGTGGCCGTCCTCACTTTGGATAGATCCCAACCACCGCTGCACCACACCCCCTCATGCACAGGTGGATCGCTTCCGGAACTGGCACTGGTCGCTTACGGAAGCATGGCGGTCTTTAAACCCTGGGACTCGGCTCTATTCCTTTCACTCTATATACACAATTTACACAGGCGCCTTGACTGTTTCCTTTGTTCTGCTTCCCTGTTGTACCTTGATCAGCACTTTGATTACCTGGGGCGCGTCATCTTCGATCATGATGCACACATAATGGACCTCAGGTGGGCACCCCCATATTCGACGCCTACGTGGAAGCTCCCCCGGAATTGCCTGGAGGACCCTGTATTCCGGGACGAGCAGGGGGACTACATCTGACATTATTTCTCCGAAAGCCATAAGACAGCTTACACCAGGATGCTGGAGGTGGACGCCTTTAAGGTGGTGATGAGAGGATTTTGTATCCGAAAGGTAGTGGGAGTCCGTCGGATCTTGGAGAGGGGCATACTGGACGCCGAGAAGTACCTTGCTAGATTGCAGGGGACAGCAACCCTGCACTCACCCCACCACAGGCGGAAGCTAAAACCTCCTACACAGCCCACTTGAACGCCTGCAACACTAAAACTTTATAGCTCACGCACCCAAAGTCCATAGGGAGGGTGATAAATCTGACAAGACTTATGGCTTAGCTGGACAGACAGGAGTCCTCAGTCCACCCTATTATTGAAGTGGTCACTCTCTCGTGCGCTACCCCCCATACACACAGTGACATTTTGCAGGCCTTTCACAAATACCACTCCTCCATCTACCGGGCGCCACCGGATGCCTTGGAAGGTCACTTCAACGCGTTCCTAGCAGACATTACTCTCCCGCGCATTTCGGATTCCACTATACTCTTCTTAGATACCGCGATCATGCCTACGGTCGTAGCGCAAGTGATCCGTTACCTTGCTCGGAACAAAATACCGGGGTTAGATGGTCTACCCCATGAATATTACAGTACCTTTTCATCAATCCTGGCACCCCGCCTTGCAGAAATGTACGAGGCAGTCTTGAGTTCCCACTGAGGTGGCCCCTCTTGGTCTAACTCTATAAACTGGACAGAGACCCCACAAAGGTGAAGTCTTATACGCCCATTGCCATTCTCGGGGCAGACTATAAAGTCTCGGGAAAGATCCTTGCTGATAGATTCGCCCAGATCCCCCCAGAACTTGTACATACTGACCAAAATGGCTTTGATCCTTGCCATAGCACCTCCAAGAACATTTGCGGACAGTTCCCATGAGCAGCCTGTCTCATTTTAGATCTGGAGAAGGCGTTCAACACTCTGACTGGCTTTACCTTTTCACGGTCCTCGCCTGCATGGGAATCGGGGCCAGGCTACTCGACTACATCCGACTACTTTACACCAAACACACCTCACAGATCTGCCTGGGTCGCCTCGTCTCAGCCCTCTTCTCGGACAGCCGGGGGACAAGACCGGGATGTCTGCTTTCCCCACTGATCTTCGAGCTCACAATGGAGCCCCTTGCCATACGATTACATGGGAGTGGGGCCTCCCACTCGCGGATAGGACGCATGCTGTGTCATTATATGCGAACTACCTGCTTTTCTATCTGTGAGATTTAACAACTAACCCTAAATCACTCCGGGATACCCTTTTTGATTACGCTTCCACCACAGGGCTTCTTGTTAACTGGGCAAAATCAGCCACCTACCCACTCTGTCCCGACCAACCACCATGAGCAGTGCCTCTAAGCAACACTTGCCTTCGTTGGCATACTCAAGCAATCCGCTACCTAAGGGTCTATCTCTATCACACCCCTTGGACCTATAAGAGGGGAACCACTGCAAGGCCTTGGAGGGAATCAGAACCCGAGTACACTTCTGGCAGTTTTTACCCCTGGCCTGATAGGTAAAATTGCCTTGGCGAAGATGGTTATATCCTTCCTCGCCTTCTGTATTACTTCACAAACCTTCCAGTGATCCCGCCAAGTTCCTTCTTCAAGGAACTTGACACTCTTCAATGCACACTCATTTGGGGCGCCAAATGCTGCTGAGTTGCCCTTGCAAAATTACAGTTGCCAGTGGACCAAGAAGGCCTGGGCGCCCCCTCCATTGAGGCATACTTTTTAGCAGCACAGCTCCAAAAGTTATCCCGCTGGACCGTTTGCCGCTATTTGGGTGAGGCCTGCATTGAACAGGGGCCTCTGTCGGTGTCTATGATACAGGGCTTTTTCCTTTTGAGAGCTTTACCCTCCTCCCCCTGGCCCATGAAAGTAGCGGTAGCTCAGACATGTATGGTCCGGATACATCAACTGTCTCACGGGGCCCCAATGTATGCCCCGACATTACCTCTGGTCGGTCTCCCCCGCTTCCCGGGTTTTTATTCTACCAGTGACCTAAAGATCTGGTCTTATGCTAGGTGATCTCTTTCCCGATGGCCACCTGCTCATATTTGACTAACTGGCTGTGGAGCATGACCTCCCACCGGGGCAGTTCCTTTTACATAGAAAACTCAGTCATACCTGTCGCACCCTTTTGGACGTCTTGGAGGGAGGGGCGGGGAGGGGGGGTACCAGCCAGGCATCTGGATATCTTCACCTGGCTCTATAAATCTATCTGCAAACTGGCACTCGCCCCCCTCAATGCATTGCACAGCAAAAATGGGAAGACGACTTTGGAAGGGTGCTGCATGACAGAGTGGGAACATGCACTAGAATTTCCTCAATTGGTCTTCCGCAATTCCCGTTTTAAGAATATAGAATTCTTCCTACCCCATAGGGCACATTTAAAAATTAAATCATTATTTCCCCGAGACGCAGGTCGGATGTCCACATTGCTAAGCCCCTGACACAGACCTCATGCACGTGTTGTGATCTTGTCCTGCAGAGTTATTGACAATTGGTCCACACCACCTTGCACGAAGTCATGGAGTTATCAGATATTTACACATGGGAAGCATGCTCCCACTGCATTTTTAAGCGTAAGAAACAACAAAAAGTACATGCTCGCTTTGCGGCCCATTGCGCCTTGACACCATTGGGCATTTGTTGCGCTTTATAAATCCCGCTCAAATCAAATCAAGCACTCCTTCTTGCCAAATGTGCGCTCTCACTCCAATGGCGCTCCCCCACAACCCCTTCGGTAGCTGCATTGGCATGGAGCGGTACGCAAATGGGGTATTGGCGAAAGAAAATGCCCTCCGTTATGAGGTACGTCGACTGTGCAAACAACCTATTTCCCCCCCAATGGGCCTCCCTACTTATACATTTCCTACAGGAGGTGGGAAACGACAATCTTTACCCATGATCACACCATGCGCTCTCCAAACACGCCACAAATGCTACACCAGTTGGGGGCCCACACATCAGCACTTGCCCGCAATCTTCACCCACCTTCACATGGTAAAACAGCCCCATACGTCTGTCCACTCGCCCACACCACTTTTCCTCCACCGCTTTTCATACTCTGCCACCAACACCAAGTTCGCCCACCTGCCTTTCACCCAAGTTTCTAAGTATGCCCCTAGTTTTCAACATCGTGGCTATATGCTGCTGTTCAATTGTAGTGTATAATGTGGACTCTTCAAACTTTTGTTCCTTCACATGCCTTACACTGGTGGTATTTTATACACTTTCTTGTATGACTAGTTTGTATCTTCTGTCAAACGTCATTATCGTTTGCCAGCCACTGTCACATACATATGTTAATTATATTGTAAACTCAAATAAAAAATAAAATAAAAATAAATGAAAAAAATAATATATATATATATATATATATATATTGTCCATGACTTCAGCTGACTCTACATCAGAAGTGGTACCCTGCCACACACTACCACATTCTGAAGAAGCAACATCCTTGCTGGGCATAGCAGAGTTGTGTGTATCCCCTGCTCCCACCCCCAGGTAACCACATTTCTTCCCTCAACCCCACGCAGGGTCTGATAGGTATAGGATGACTCACGCACAGCATGGAAACAATTCCACCACTGTCTGTTCTCCACCAATAAGGCAGAACCATTTGCTCTTATGATTAATTGTGGATTGCTAAACTTATCACTACCTTGCTTTGTTTTCAGCTGTTTGATCCCGAAGAGCTGACTGAAGGCCAGCCACCACCTTTCTTTAATGATAATGTAGTTTCATCTTTGTTTGTTTGTCCTCAATCCGCTTAATGACCCTTTACTTAATTAAAGCATCAACATATATCAGAGGTTGTGGAGCCTATGGGCAATCATGTGATTTACAATAAGAGGGTACTTTGAAAGGGTTGGTAGATTTGCTGCATCCCTGCTGTACTGATTTATTCTCCTAATCTTCTTTTACACTGTGGCAGACTCCATATGGTGATTGGATGGAGATTAATCCATTGAGACTTGTTTGTTTGGACTCTGCACTCAAGTTACAACTCCACCATGGCAGGCCCCAAGCCCAGCTGCGAAAGGAGGAGGGTTATGTGTGGGGCTAGCTACCCCACCCTGTACAAAAATCCTAGCTAGAGAACCATCAACCAAAAGACATCCTGGCCTTGGGGAGAGGGAAATCGCCTTCACAGAGTGCTATGGAGCCTTGTGGTGAAAGTCGAAAATGCCTGGAAGCCACTAAGCTGATCCAACTGCTTTCGCCCAAGACCATCACTGCTGGAACATGGAATGTGAGGACCATGTACGAGAGAGGCAAGACAGCCCAAGTCGCAGCAGAGATAAAAAAAAGGAAAACCTTGCCCTGCTTGGCATCAGCAAGACCAGATTGACACAGTCCGGATAGAAAAGACTGGCTCCAGGAGGAATGCTGCTGTGTTCTGGACACGAGGAAGAGAATGGCCCACACACTCAGGGAGTAGCACTGAGGCTAACGCCAGCAACCAACAGAGCTCTGACTGGATGGAAAGCCCATTGTCCCAGAATCATTACAGTAACCTTCCGCCAAAAGAAAAAGAGGATGAATGGTATCCAGTGGTATGCACCTACAAATGACAGCAAAGAAGAGGAAAACATTTTTTTTTTTACAACAGACTCCAGTCCATCCTGGAGAAATGCCTAGAGACAGACATCACCATACTGATGGGTATCACAGCATCATTTTACATGGTCATGTTTCTTAAATTGCCTTCTTTATTACACAGTGACTTTTGACATACATTTGATTGTGTATCTGTGCAGGATAATATTCTCTAAAACTGCACTGCTTACATTTCAACTTCTTAGGCACACTATCATGACACCTTGAACATTCAGTACAAGGGATAAAGTTCACTGGCGCAAATGTTGTTGCATATTGTTGTCCGGTTGGCGGCGAAGCTATCACATTAGAATAAACAATAGCAGCCTGACTGGGGATTCGGCATTGCAGCATGGGTGTTGTTATCATATACACAGCATTGCTTCTTTGTTTAAGGGAGAGGAGTATTTCTCTGACACTGCGAGGTTGCTGCATGACGGAATTCCAGCCCAGCTGATTCCTGTTTACCCCTGTTAAGAGGGGTGTTCAGCTCACGACCAAAACGGGGATCCTGATGATACACAGGTAATGGGGAGTTAGACCACTGACAGGGTGGGGTGGGCAGATCACCCACCCTAGGGAAACTAGGTTAGGAAGCACTAGGTAGGAGTACACTAAAATGCAGTACTTATATGACAGCATATATTCACTGTGATAGCACAATGGTGGAATTCTTAATCTTTTTCACTATTCTCATAATGCTAATTACGCTATTCTGTTTCATTCTACTGATTATCGCAGCGCACATATTTAAATACAAGAATCACAATGCTTCAATAAATATTGAAACGCCTTGCTGAGTATTTCTTGTGTATTTCTTTGGGTATGCCTGAGTAATCACACCAAAGGGTTCAAAATCTGTAACCACGATTCCCTTGGGGGATCAGGGTTGTCATGTTCCAGAGGTTGCACACACATTTGTTACCCTGTAAAGTTAGGGGTGCAGATGGTGCACTGTGAGCTAGCAGGGATACAGGCCAACATATCCTGAGGGTGTGCATGGCATCAGTCTGGCACAATCCTGTTGTTTATGTTATACAACAAACGCACAGTTTTATCAGAGAGGTACAAGCCGTTCGACAGGGAGACCTCAATGCCAAGACTGGAAGCGACAACACTGGGTAGTTAGAAATCATGGGCAACCATGGCCTTGCCGACGTGAACGCAGTTATCTGTGACCTGAACAGTCTGGTGATAGGCAATAGTGTTTTTCCACACTAAGGAATACACCAAGCAATGTGGGTGTCACCAGACCATTCTAAAGAGAATCAGATCAACCATGTCTGTATTGCCAAGGCGTTCCAGAGGTCCCTGCAGGATGTGAGAGTGATGAGTGGAGCAGACGTAGCACCGGACCATCACCTTGCCAGGCTACAGCTAAAGCTGAAGAAAGCATGGGTGGAAACGACAAACCAACTCCAGCAATATAACACCATACTCTTAAAAGATGACAGAAATGGAGTAAAAACTCAGTCGCTCTCAGTAACAAGTTTCAAGTCCTGCAAGAACTAGAGGATGACAGAGACCCAGTAGAAAGTCAGCAGGAGAAGATCCTAGAAACAATGACATCAACCTGCCAGGGGGTACTGGGTCCAAAGAAACACTAGCATAAAGAATGACTCTCCACTGAGGTGCTTTGCAAAATTCAAGAAAGAAAGAAAAAGAAAGCTGACATCAACACCAGCCCAACAAGAGCAGAAAAAGCTAAAGCTCAAGGAGAATACACCAAAACCAACAAGGAAGCAAAGCGGCGCTTAAGAGCATACAAGCAAAGATTCATCAATGGTTTTGCCACAGAAGCCCAGGAAGAAGTAAGCCATGGAAACTTGAAAGAACTCTACGACATAACGGGGAAGCTCTCAGGCAGATACAGCAAGCCAGAAAGACCTGTTAAGGCAAAGCTGGGAAGACAATCATTGGTTAATGAAGGCCAACAATGAAGATGAGCACTCTGAAGAACTTCTGAACCAGCCCGTGCTGCAGTCTTCACCAGGCATACAGCCAGCTGACAAGGACTTGCCAATCAACTGCAACAGACCAACTAAGGAATAAATACAGCAAGCCATCAAACATCTGGGAAATGGAAAGGCAGCAGGACCTGACAACATTCCTGCAGAGGCACTGAAGGCAAACATTGAAACATCAGTAGACATGTTCTACACCATGTTAGGAAGTATCTGGGAAGAGGAAAAGATGCCATCAGACTGGAAGGAGGGATATCTCATCAAGATCCCTTAGAAAGGTGACCTGAGCAACTGTGCAAACTACAGAGTGATAACTCTTCCATTAGTGCGATGCAAAGTGTTCAACAGAGTCATTCTGAACAGAATGAAGGAACAAGTCAACGCTCAGTTGTGAGACGAGCAAGCCGGCTTCCGCAACGATAGATCCTGCACAAACCAAATTACAACACTGCACATCATCATTGAACAGTTGATGGAATGGAACTACAATCTCTATGTTAACTTCATTGACTATGAGAAGGCTTTCGACAGCGTGGACAAAGAGACCCTTTGGAAACGCCTCCACCACTACAGTGTGCCAGATAAATTTATGAGTCATCCCTCTTACGAGGGAATGACATGCAAGATAGTCCATGGAGGACAACTCACAGAAGCCTTCTAAGTAAGGACCGGTACCCGCCAGCGTTGTTTGTTCTTGCTTTTTCTCTTCCTGCTGGCCATAGCCTGGATCATGAATACATCCACAGCAAGGAGAAGACATGGGATCCAATGGACACCTTGGACGCAGCTCGACCACCTGGACTTTTCAGAAGGCCTGACCCTACTCTCCCATACCCATCTGCAGATACAAGAGAAGACCGACAATGTGGCAGCCCTATCAGCACAAATTGGCCCCAACATCCACAGGGGAAAAATCAAGATCCTGAAGGCTAACATGGCCAGCACAATTGAAGTCACTCTTGCAGGCGATGCACCGGAAGAGGTTGAGGCCTTCATTTACCTGGGCAAGCACATGCTCCAATGCAGTACTGGATCCGACATGGCCATGGCAGAAGGCCCTAGAAAATACCTGGAAATCCTGTAAAAAGGGAGAGATGGTGGACCTCTGGAATAGTCGTGTTCCTCTTCGTTTATGTGGATTAGAATGTACTGAGGGATATTCTATGTTCTCTGTATATAAGTAGGGTTTAGAATATGGGAGGGGATTGTGTTCTGCAATTCCTGACAAGGGCTTTACGTGCTATTGTGTGCCTATTTGAATAAAGCAGATACTTCCTTTATGAAACTGGTGTTTAGATGACCTTTACTACAGAATTTGGCAACAAGCAAGGAAGAAAAGCAACCCCTGCACTACCGAATAGTAACTTCCAAATTGGCTCTGAAGAGTGTTCCCAACATATTTCGGCCAAAGAATGGACCGGGAAATCTAGTGTTCCCAATGGATTTGGATTAATAAAACAAACTAGGAAAATCCTTTTCTACTTGCCATATTGCACCAAAGGAATTCGGCACCTGCTTACCGGATTTCAAGTTCAGACTAAAATTATGGCAACTGACAGTTGTTTTGGGGGTTAACGCAAATGCGTGGCTCTTGCTGCCTGAAACTGAGCCGTGTGCAATGCTTCTTCATGCTCCCACGTCCAAGCTTTCTTGTGTGTGGGTCATGCATCAGTGTCTTGACCTTACGCACACTTTTGTACTTACCGCCATATGGTTGGCATTTTCAGCCTAAGCAGTTAAGCAGCTGTCTAGTGTTTACTTGCAAGTTCACATCATGTGAGCTGCATACCACCATATTGTTTTTAAATCCTGCATTTTCATTGTTACCAAACTCGCCAGTGGGAGATGAATAATTGTTAATTAAGGTACCCTTTCCTCATTTTTTTGCATTTGTTGAAACTGTTCAGAAGGAGAAAAAGACAGCTTCGATTAGGTGCAATATGTCAACCTTTATTCTGTATGTTAGTATACAATTAAGCACACCAAATGAAATCTTGTCCATTCCTAGTGAACCACCCATTAAATGGATAGAATGGAAAGAGTACTTTTTAAATTATAGTGCCACGATTGATTTGATAAAGTGCACAAAGGCCCATGGGCATCAAGGTGCTGTAGTATAGCACATAATGCAGGAAACTAGTAAAATACAAAATATATAGTGCCTATTATAGGGTAAATAACAAGGTTTATAGTGCCTTCCTACAAGGGAGATGCATTATCAAGGAAAAGACAGAGGGGAGAGTGTTCCAGAGCCTTACCCCTGCAACTGAGAAAGCTCTGCTCCCCATTTCTTCCTCCAAATTCTGGGCACAATCACTCAATTTTGATGTGCTGAACAGAGGGTTTGGGGTGGACATACCATTTAAACATGGCTTCAATATCGACTGGACTTACTGTGCAGAGAGCTTTGTGTACCGTACATATATAGTCTTAAACCAAACACGTTTTTCTACAGGTAACCAGTGCAGTACTCTGAGTCCTTTTGAAACAGACTGCCGCTTAGGGATGTCCAACATGATCGTGCCAGTGAATTTCGCACTAGTTGCTACTTTGCTAATGCTAACTTATTAGTCTCAAGGTAGAATGCGCTACAGTAATCTATCTTTGAAGATACTAAAGTATCATTCAAGATGGCCGACGAGTAGGAGCCTCCCGTAGGAGCTCCTGGTTTGGGGATTACCAATTCGGTAGTTATCCCCGTATAAACCACCTCACCGGCCCTCCCCCGCCTGTCCCAGGACTGGACTGCGCACCCTACCGATGCATACCGCTGATGCCGAATTTAGCATCCAACCTACCCGTTGGATCGACTGCCGCCGCTGCTCCGATCTGCGTCTACCAACTCCGTGAGCCAAGCTGCTGTTGGAAGGCAGATGTACACTACGGAGAGCCCTCGGCTCTGACGACGCTGGCTCCTCCGATCCTGCGCCTGCCTGCCCCAGAGAACCGAGGTCTCCGGACGTAAGGGGGTGACCCTATATGCAGGCGCCATCGACAAGGACTTTTCCCGTTCGGCCAGAGGAGTTTGGCTACGAGTCCCTGCCTGCTACCGTCGATCCGCGTCCCGGAGGACCTGAACGGAGCCCGGCGGCGAGCACCTGGACTGTGGGTTTTCTCCCCTCCGCAGGAACATCGTCTTGCAGGATACCAACTGGGGGGCTGTGGTTCCGGCGCCATATGGTCACCGGCGCCATTTTGCAGCCTCTGGCACTGCTGCCCTTCTCTTTATCTTTTGTTAAAGTTGCTGCAAAAGATTGCTCTTTACCAGGAAGGGCAAATAGACAGCTCTGAGCTGCTCGTTCTGAACTCTGAAAGAGTACGCATGAAGCTTCGGACACCAACTGGGGGGCTATGACTTGCGACACCATTTGATCTCCGGCGCCATTTCACAGCCTCTGCACTGCTGCCCTTCTGATCGGCACGGAGCCCGGTTGCCCGGCAGTGGATGCCGGCTACTTTTGTTCTCAGACGCCATTCATTGCAGCCTTCCTTGCAGCCTCCATCGCTGCTACGCCTCCGTCCTGCCCGGAATCCGGCTGCCTTAGGTGGGCTCGTCCTCCCCCTCCACCTCCGACCGGATTGACGCTTCGCCTGGGGCCAGCAGAGGGGCTGGTGCCTTCTGTGTTACATTGTCGCCACAATGGTTGCTACAGATCTCATTTCTCCCATGACTGCAACTCATCGCCTTGGACCGGCCCAGATTCTTGGCATCCTGTTCTGGTGAGTCCGACCCCCCGCCGCTGCTCACTCCCCACTCTGACTCTGGGGAACAGTAGCCCGGTGGCTCTCGGCTGGGTCCCCTGGAGTAACTGCTGATCTGCCAGGGCACTTGACCTCGACGCTCGGGCTTGTGAGCGCCTGAGTTTTGCTGGTGCCCGCCGTCCTGTCCCATACACGGAGCTCGAGGCGCTGAGGCATGTCCCGGCGCGACCTGGCTTGTCCTGCTGCAGCCGGAGCTTAAGGCGCTGAGGCCTGTCCCTGCGCGACTTGGCCTTTACACGGAACATAAGGCGCTGAGGCCTGTCCCGGCGCGACTTGGCTTGTCCTGGAGTAATTGCTGATCTGCCAGGGTGCGTGGCCTCGACGCCCGGGCTGTGAGCGCTGATCCTATGCTGGTCCCTGCTGTCCTGTCCCCTACAAGGAGCTTAGGCCCCGCTGTCCTGTCCCTACAAGGAGCTTAAAGCGCTGAGGCCTGTCCCGGCGCGACTTGGCTTGTCTCGCCGCAGCCTCGCCCCTGCGGTCTCCCACAGATCTCAGCCCACTGCAACCTCACCCACGCGGCCTCTTGCATCAGCGCCTGCCTGCGGATGAAGCGAATTGGAGACTTGCCGCGCCAGCTGCGTGCCCTCACATATGGGGGGACGCCCACCCTGCCTGGCCTGTCGTTGCTTCACCCCTGCAAATGTGATCTTCCCATGCCTCACCGACTACGGAGCCATCGTGAGGTTGATCGTCCTCCCCTAAGACACCCTTCTCTATTGCACTCCGTCCAGCCACTTGATCTTTTGCCGCTCCAGTCTTTCGGGACGCCCTGCTAGGCTGCGGACTTCCTGTGTAGGCCCGGAGCCTGTCCCTCACGGCCAGAGCCCGGCAAATCTGCTGACCTCCTTGGCGGGAGTTTCCCACTCTCCCCAACATGGCAGGGCCCTGCCTGACCCCCACGGGCGACAACTCCTACACCGTTGTCTATCCTCCTAATCTCTCCAAAACCACTGCTAAATCCTTCAAACACTCCATCCTAAAAAGTCATCCCGAGACCCTGGTCTCCAACCTGCGACTCAGCGCAGACAAGGGCTCAGTCATTAATGACCTCATCTTCTACTCCAGGAAAACGTCCCTATGGCGCAAAGCCTTCTCGAACCTCCTTAAGGTACACGAAGCCAGGAACATTCCATACGGCAATAAACTCACGATCGCACCATCCGCAAACCTGCGTGCTGACCTCACCATCACCTTATACAAAAACGGCATCATCCTGATCCAAGCTCCACCCAAAGACCTCAGCAAATTCGCGGACCTCTTCACCCTCCTTAAAAAATATGTGCACGATCCTCCTCCGTCCACGCTCCCCCCGCACCATCCCTCGCCCAATCCGCCAAGGGTGCCTTGCTTTTCACAAATCACCTGTCCTAGGGTTCACGACACAGGTCGACCTAACCCCTCTACCATGCCTCCAGCGCTTGCCAACCGTTGCGTGCCTAAACCTCAGACCCCCGGCCTGCAAGCTCTTCCCTCTCTTATGGTTTTTGAAACTCCCCCTAGGGCTCACGACTCTAGCCGACCTAGCCCTTCGACCATGCCACCAGCACATGCCAACAGAAGCGCCCCCAAACCTTTAACCGCCTGCCCGCAAAATCCTCCCTCCCATATGGTTATTGAAACTGGTCAACGGGCACGAGTTCACGACACTGTTCAACTTAGCCTCACTACTAGGATACCAGCACAATCCATTAGAATCGCTCCCATACCATCGGCCCCCTACCTGCAAGAACATCCCTCTTATAGGGATATTGATACTCTCCACTGCAGAGCGACCGAACTAACCCTGAGCATCCACAACTCCATTCTGGATCTAAAGAACCTCCTGCACCACACCGAACTCGCCTTCTTGAATCTCAGGCTCTCACAGAACTCTACCCACCCCCCTACCTCCGAGCCCCTCCTTCACCCATTACCGCTATCCCTGAGACACCTGCGCCGTCGCAAGCAGCCTTGCCACCTCTCGGAGGAGGAAGTTCTGGCCCTCCTCCTTACCTACAAACCTGCCCCTGCAACACCTAGCCCACTAGACCTCACAGAGGAAGAAGTTGCAGACCTCCTCATTAGTTACGAATCTGCCATGATAACCCCATGCCCCTCAGATCCGAATGACGAACACCCTATCCGCACGGTTGCAACCAACCGCAACAGATCAGCCACCCGCCGCAACAGAGGAGTGATCAACAGCAACCTAGCGCCAGTACCCATCTCTACCCCTACTCATGACACACACTCAGACCCCCTGCTATCAGGTCTCCTAATTAACTGCCGCTCAGCAGTAAAGCATGCCTCTGATGTCGCTGATCTCATCCTGAGCCAAAAATCGGACTTAGCGATCCTGACTGAATCTTGGCTCAATGAATCCTCATCGCCCTGCCTAGACCTCTTAGTCCCGCCCAATTACAACATCGTAAGGCTGGACAGGCAATCTAAAAAAAAAAGGGGGAGGCATTGCCTGCATCTATTGCTCTAACCTCCTTGTTACTGAACTTCTGGCTGATCCTACAGACTCGTGCGAATACCTTGCACTTTCCATTTGCAACAAAACCACCCAACTGTGCAGACTGCACATCTTTTACCACCCCCCAGGCATGAATGACACCTTCACTGACCACCTCATGGAATTCATCACAGCCAAGGCTTCCCCTAACTCTAATGACATTTTCCTTGGCGACTTCAACTTGCACTGGAACGACCCAAAGGACCCTCAGGTCAACGCCATCAGAGACTTCTATGCTGACCAAGCCCTTACCCAAGCCTGCTCACTCCCTACTCACTCGAAAGGCGCCACTCTAGACTGGATCATCGCTAAGGAATCAGCGGTCAAACTTATCTCTATAGACCCATGCGATTGGTCTGACCACCACGCTATCACCTTCCATCTGCCTGGCACCCACAAGACATGGACACCAGAACCCGTGATTCCCAAACGTTGGGTTAGAGACACCAAGAACCTGAATCACGGGAAACTGGCTGCTCGCTGTGAGACTGACCTCACCCCCTCCCCCCATGTCACTGCGGTCAACAACCTCACTGATCATTATTCCACAACGATATCCAACAATCTCGATGACCTTGCTCCGCTAAAACTAAAAAGAACTCAGATCAAAGACAGGAACCCCTGGTTCAACGGATCCCTCAACAATGAGAGGAGATCCCTCCGGCAGACAGAACGTAACTGGAAACAGCACCCGTCAGCAGCCCATCTAAAACTTCTCCGCCTGTCCAGAAATGCCTACAATAGGAAAATCCTCAACTCAAAAAAAGAATTCTTCAGAACAGAACTGGAGAATGCAAATAACAGACATCGCAAGCTATTCGATATGGTCAAACACCAATCCAACAAACTGGCAAAAACCTCCAAAGAAATCCCTAAATCTCGAATATCATGCGAGGAATTTTCCTCCTTCTTCTGTGACAAAATCTCTGCCCTAAGAAACAAACTCAAATCCGCAAATTACTCCCAAACTCCGCCGCTCTACCTCTTCTCTCCGCGCTGCCCTCACAGACCTCACCCAAAAACCAAGCGCACTGGTTCAGCTTTAAAGTTTATGACGAACACTCTGTCTCAAAAATTCTATCCTCCTTAAACCCGAACAATCACTTCAATGATCCTCTCCCCTCTAACTGCTTAGCAGCCGCCTCTCAGGCTATCATCCCTTCTTGGACTACAATAATCAACGCTTCCCTCCTACAGGGATCAATACCTGACTCTCTTAAAGCCGGCCAAGTCGTCCCCATCCTAAAAGAACCTACGCTGGATCCCGCCTCCCCTGACAACTATAGACCTATATCTAACATCCCACTCCTAGCAAAAGTTCTGGAGAAATGTGTGCAACAGCAGCTGAGCCAACACATCTCCAACTTCCACCTACTTGACGACTTCCAATCCGGATTCAGACCTGGACACAGCACTGAAACCACCCTCTTCCACATCGTGGATGATGCCCTCCAAGCCCTTGACCAAGGCAAAACCTGTCTCCTAATCCTCCTAGACCTATCCTCGGCTTTCGATACGGTCAACCACGAAACACTCCTTGAACGCCTCAAATTCAGGATGGGACTGGATGGCACCGTTCTTGAATGGTTTAGGTCCTTCCTCCAGAATCGCTCACAGAGAGTCCTAATCAATGGTAACCTATCCGCTCCTTTGCCGATCACGGTTGGAGTCCCCCAAGGATCAACCCTGTCCCCTACCCTCTTCAATCTTTACCTTGAACCGCTCACAGAGGTGCTACGCACCGCCAACATCTCCTACCACATGTATGCCGACGACACACAGATCTACATTAAAATCTCTTCTCCTGAGGACATTCTGGCCCTGAATGAGACCTTGAAGCTGACTGTTCACTGGCTCACCTCTAACCAGCTCAAACTTAACGCAAAAAAAACTGAGTTTCTTCTAATCTCCCCACCCAAAACCAATCCAGACATTCAGGAATGGATCAAGGCTATCAAAGCGTTAAACTGCCCTCCTACCATTGTGGACTCTGCTAAATCCCTTGGAATAACCCTAGACGGCAGCTTGAACATGCGTGGCCATATCAACTCGATGGCCAAAACTGCCAGATTTCACTTGAGCTACCTAAGAAACCTAAAACCTTTCCTCGACACTCCCGACCTAAAAATGGCAATCCAGGCGCTAGTCATCTCTAGACTAGAATATGGTTGCTCTACCCTCGCAGGTCTACCCAAGAACTCCTTGGGCCCATTGAAAGCCTGCCTCAACGCCGCCGCTAGACTCCTAACAGGGTCAAAGAAATTCGACCACATCTCTCCCCACATTAAAGCTCTGAACTGGCTTCCCCTCGAGGCCAGAATCCAACTTAAGCTGGCTTGCATTACTCACAAGGCTCTATACTCCAATTCTCCTGCATTTCTCGCCCAGAAACTCGTGGTATCCGGAAGAGCCAGAAACTCCCGATCGCCAGAGACCTTTTGCTCCAACCAGCACGCTTGCGGAAAAATAAAACGTACAATAGGGCCTTCTCTGGAGCCGCTCCAAGAATATGGAACTTACTCCCGCCCGCCATCAGAAGACTTCCGTCTTTGGCACGCTTTAAAAAGGAGGCCAAAACTTTCCTAATGGGCAAATTCCTCTCCTAACGCTCACATTACAATCACCTCAGCGTCTCTATTCCACCTACCATTTCGGCATTATCCGTGGTTTTTCCGGGTGATACCTACCAGGCACTTCTGGGTATCCCACCCGGGATCTGGGACTGCTTGTTTTCTTGTATAATGTATCTACCTGTTTTTATCCCAAATGTATCCGGGATTTGTGACTGCTTGTCTTTCTTGTATAATGTATCTACCTGTTTTTATCCCAATTGTATCCACCCCTCCTAAGCCTTTTGTATACCACCTGTTCAATCCTGTAAAGCGCTCTGATACCCTCTCGGGTCTGGTTCGCGCTCTATAAAACTCTAAAAATAAAAATAAACAAAATAAAAATAAAGTAAGAGCAACGTGCTTACGAGCTGGAAGGGCCAGAGATGGAAATAACCCCCTAAGCATTTTAATGATCCAGAAACATCTGGAGACTGTGCGGTTAACTTGGTGATCCAGTGAAAGGTCACTGTCGAGGAGGACATCTAGATTTTTTGCATTGTCCACTGGGATGGGTGAGTTGCTCAACATGTCTGGCCACCAATTACCATTCCACATCCAGGTAGGGTGCCAAAAAGAGGCATCTCTGCCTTCTCTCCATTCAGCCATCCATTTGGCCATCCAAAGTGCAACAGCCTTCATACCGAGATTGAATTTGTGTGCGATGCCCTGAGAGTCTATAGAGATTGACACAATAGACTTTAACCGAAGGAGCGAGCGAGTTTAGCCAATGGGGACACGTAAAGGTGAAATAACATGGGACTCAGGGCCGAGCCCTAAGGAACCTCACATGGCAGCACGAAAGGCTCAGAGTGAGAATGATTCATTGATACCTTTTCAGACCTGTCAGAGAGAAAGGACAACAAATTCAGAGCGGTTTTGTTAATACCCAATTCATGCAGGGGTTCGAAGATAATGGTGGGGCACTCTTTCCTGAAAGGAAAAAAACACATCCTGAGGCACTGTTTGTGTCCAGAAGGTCTACGTGTTTATACACAAGGGTAGAAATCTGACATAAGTGGGGACATTGATGTTTTCAAAAGCGCAGTGTTGGACTTGGATGAGCATTACACTCCCACTCTTTGGATAGCGGTCATGAGACATGTTTTCTTTCAAAGGAAGCAGGAACATGGGTAATGTGTTGATGACTATGTATTCGCACTTAAAAAGTTAGCAGCAATGTGCAGATTTGAAAACTTGCATGACAAACTTATTTGAGAGCAGATAGCTATGTATTCTAAGAATAAAGGAATACAGGAGAGGCTATGGATTAATGGAGATTCAAGTTTAAAGGACATTATTGCTTTAGCAAAGAAAGCAGTTATCAGAATTCTGTGTTACAGCCGTGATGCCTCAGGATACTGATATGTAGGTTAACAAAATTACTGAAAGGAACCACAATAGGGGTAAAGAAGAAGGTGAAAATTGTGAGGGCAGTTAGAAGGAATTCGGCAAAGTGTACAGTAGTAGTCAAAGGAAAGTAACTAACATTACATGTGTTAGAAATTGGGTTTCTGGTTGGCTAAGATACACAGTAGTGGCTGGCAGGGAACGAGAGTGGAGGGGCGGGGTGTTACGGGGGGTACAAAAAGAAAACACTTACCTCCTCGCTGCGTCTCAAGTCCTCAGTTGTCTCTCCTACATCATTTTTCTGTGGCCGGAACCAGGAAGCACACAGTCTTACTCCCCTAAGCCAATAACAACACTGCAATGCCTGTGTAATGCAGCCTGGTGGGTAACATGCAAAGTGCAAATGACTGTTTGGCTGGCCCGAGAAATGGCCGGCCAAGCAGTCATGCCCACTTTAGAGTGCAGCAACGACTCCTCCTCCCGGATGTCATGGGAGCCCAGCATCGCCCGCCCCGCCCAATCTGGCTGATACTAAAAATAAAATGATAATAACAGAAATAACTTCTGTTATCATTTTATTTTTGCTTTTACACTGCTCCGAGAGCAAAGGGGCAAAGCTCCTCCACCTTAGCGGAAGAGCTGACACTGAAGATCTACACCCAGGATAGGCAGAACCCATCACTCTAGTCAGGGTAAACTAGATACACAACTACGATAACCTGTGCTCACCCTCTGGTAGCTTGGCACAGAGCAGTTAGGCTTCTATAAAGAGGCAATGTATAAGTTATTTACGCAACACACACACACATGCAGTAACACAATGAATACACCACAAAAATACTCCACATGGGTTTATAAAACAGGCTATTATATTATAAACAAAACAAGACAAAACAACAAAAAATGCAATGTATACTTTTCAAGTTATTACATTGAATGCCCACAGTAATCACAGTGCTAAACAGAATATGTTTTGCAGTCATTAAGGTAAACCCCGTGCTAGTAGCCCATACGTTTGTGTGGTTACTGAGAAGTATTACTTGCTTGTGGTGGCGGGGCAAAGCAGTGCGCAAAACGGCACCAATGGTTGTTGTTATACGGGCCCCTCAGGTCTGGGGGAAATCAACAAAAGGCAATCCGCCCGTGAACGTGCGAATCGGTGACTGGAACCTCGGGGTCTGACTCCTCAGTACAGTACCCTTCAATGGAGTTGTCGGCAGGCCTCATGAGGGAGGCATGCGTCATCAGCTGATCTTGGTCACAACAGCGTGCGCGTCGACTGCTGATGAACCTCGCGTCCCTTGGACACACCCCTGGTTATTCGGGCAATGTGTCGCAGTAGAACCCCGCTGGAAGGTGTTGCAGTTGCTGAGAGTGTGGCGGGGACTTAGATCGGCACAAGCACAGCAGGAACAACTTGAGCCTCGTATACAACGCCGATTGTAGAAAGGCAGAGCATGGAGTCCTCTGTAAAGGGGAAGCACTGGTCTTTGTGCTAAGATTGAGGCGGCAATCGGCTCACAAGCTGATCCGTGTCAAAACCCACTAGCTGGACTCAAAAGTTACAGAGTCCCACAGCAGTGAAAGGGATGAGGTCTTTGATGATCCTGAAACCTCCTGGACAGGGGGCAAGCCAGCAAGTCCTTGGAGAACACTTGTAGTTCAGAACGAAGGTAGCAGGCTAGCACAGCACAGCAAGGCAAGTCGCAGAGTGGCAGTACCTCCTGCAGCTCAGCAAGAAGCAGGCCAACACATCAGAGCAGTTAGCAAAGTGGCAGTTCCTCCTGACAGCACATCAATTCTTCTGGCAATGTGCTAATGTAGAGCCAGCAGTAGCAGTGTCTGGTTACAGATCCAAGTAGGTGTCTACTTTTAGGGGGTCAGAGATCTAGTACTTAAACCCAAAAGTACTATTTATGTATGTGTGTGTGTGTGTGTGGGGGGGGGGGCAGCGGTGACTTAAAAAGGAACTCTCTGAAGTGCACAGGCCCCCTTTCAGTCCAGTCTTGTCTGCCAGCCTAGCTATAGGTGGATAAATTATCCCTTTGTGTAGAGACACAACACTACCTATTCAATTGAAGTGTTACCTCCTCTCCTCCCTCCTGCCCAGGATGACCCATCAGCATGCAGATAGATGCAGTTGTGGGTCCTCTGTTGTGGGCGTCTAGAGGGAATGCACAAATGTAGCTGTTACCCACCCCAGCCCAGATGTCTATTGGAGACAGGCTGTCAGGCACACAGAGCAGTAAGTCCAGAGAAACGTCCACTTTCTAAAAGTGTCATTTCTAAAATAGTAAAGATAAATCCAACCTCACCAGTAAGTATAATGTATTAATTCTATTCTAAACATGTGAAGCATCAAAAAGTCACTCCTCTCTGATCAGGAATTACAGCGGAGAGGTGTGGCTCAGCAGCCAGGGCAGCTGACTCCAGAGCACAGTGCTCATGGTTTGATCCCCAGCTCCAGCGGCAGCTCAGCACATTGTGACTCTGGTCAATAGCTCACTTAATCTCCCCGACGGCCCCAAGCATCTTGAGACTCTTAGGGGTGAGTAGTTTGTGCTTTACAAATACCGGATTTAGATTTAGCGTAAAAGAATATTAAAGAATTCCCAATGCTACCCAATGAGAGGGGTAGGCTCAATGTAGTGAAAAACGAAATAGGCTGTTTATCACTACCAAGACATGCAAAACAAAGGTACATGTCCTACCTTTTACTTACATAGCACCCTGCCCTTACGGCTACCTAGGGCCTTCCTTAGGGGTGACATATGAAATAAAAGGAGAGTTTAAGGCTTGGCAAGTAGGTGTTAAATGCCAAGTCAAAGTGGCAGTAAACTGTGCACACAGGTCCTGCAATGGTGGGCCTGAGACAGGTTTGAAAGGATACTTCTGTGGGTGGCACAATTAGTGCTGCAAGCCCACTAGCACCATTTAACTTATAGGCCCTGGGGAGATGGTGTACCACTCTACAAGGAACTTGCAAGTAAATTAAATATGTTGATCAGGTATACACCAATCACAAACATGTTTAGGGAAGTACATGCACGTTAGCACTAGTTAGCAGTGGTAAAGTGCTCAGAGTCCTTGTCGTGTAGCTCCTATAGTACCCCTGCAGGACCTGCGCGTTTGGATAACACAGACTGCGGGCTTGGTGGCAGACTGGCTCCGTGCACCCCCACTGTATATATTAGCCTGGTTTGCATTAGCTAGCTCTCAGTGCCACTAGTGTCACCTCTTATCGGGGAGAGATTACTTTCTGGCAACCTTAGGTCATGACATCCCTGATTCCCTCACAATCGTGGAAACAATATACTACCTTTCACTCAGTCATTCGTGCTCACTTATTCGGTTTGTCTCAGAGAGTTACACAGAATAAACAGTCGGGCGTTTCAATAAGTATTTATTGAACAGTTGTTATTCTAGTGTAAAATATATGTGCTGCGGTAACCAGCAGACAATAGCAGAGATATATTATCAGCAGTACGATAAAAGCAAAGGGATAGAACAGTTCTACCATATTGCGATAATCATGAGTACATACATGAATATAAAAGCATTATGCAAGTGCGCGTACTCCTACGATGCATACCTAGCATATGTGTGTAGGTCTTAGAAGCCAAGAATCCTCCTAGGATTTAGTCGAACCCCCATACCTGAATAGAGAGAGTGTGGGACCCCGTCCTGGTCTTGAGTTGGACACCCCGTCAGGGCTGTGTCAGACCGCTGTCGGCTGGAGCGACAGCATGCAGGAGCCTCAGCGTCTCTGGTCAGTGTGTCAGCATGGAAGTCTCGGTTCCCTCTGCCTTACAGGGGCAAGATGTGGTGTATTTATACCCTAAAGAGTCTCGGTCCTCAGTATGGTTTGTATTGGACATGAGGAAGACGTCAGGGGTGAAGTTTGTACATACATATTATGCCGGTGGTGTATTCTTAGAAAGCCATGCATAATTAATGAGTACAGTGTGGGCTTGTGTTTGGAAGAACCCTGCTGTATTCAAAACCACAGGATAGATAACGTTCAGCCCTCAGAGCTCGCTGTGTACTAGCTGGGACCAATGTAGGTGAAAGATCATGCCTATATAAGGAATCATGACTATAATAGGACATGTACAGTTGTGACCATAATTGGGCAAGTACGAATATGACCATATTAGGGTAAATATGAATAAGTCTATTTTAGGGCATGTACGAACGGGTCTACATTAGGGCCTCTATGCGGGATATAACACCCACTCATCTTCCGAACTGGATAAAAAATGATCATACTCAAAATCTGGACAATTTAAAAACATTTTTAAAAGCAAATAAAAACATGGTTCTAAAAACTCGTTAAAAATGAGGTGCTAAAAAAGTGTTATAATTCAGCTATTTCTAAGTGCCACTTTTCTTAAAATGTCAAAAGTCTCTTTATAGAAGTTGCATTACCATAAGCAGGAGAAGGCCATGCTTTTCTCAAGCGAAAGTGTCAATGTAAGAAAATGTTCCAAATTTAGATCGTTTATTTTGAAACGAGTGAAGAAGCTGAATTCTTTCCCAGGACACGATGAGCCAATTCAAGATTACGCGTCCTGGCTGGGAAGCTCAATATTATCGGTGTCAGCTGCTGTAGATGACAAATCCAACGCCTCACAGAGAACGTCAATTGCACATAGATGGAATGTAGTACTGCAACAGTCGGTGCTGCGGCAGCTTGTGCGGCAGTTGTAACCTGGGTGCCTGTGGAGGAGTCACCTAACCCAGCAGGAGCGAACGGCACCTGTGGATTCTCCAGGAATGCATTCATCAGAATTGGAAGCCGTTGAGGACAACGCAGAGCGTGGGCCTTTATGGGTCCAGCATTGCATCCTTGTCCGGAGGCGCATCTGATGGAAATGTTAGACAAAGATCCAACGTGCATTCTTTTCCGCAGAACAGGCATCGAAGCACAGGTAAGATGCAATCTATCCAGACTGGTCTAAATGATAGAAACCAGGAGGCATTGAGTTCTCGCAGGCAAGAAATGCCCAGAAGTTGTACCATGCGTTCACGGTATTTCCGCTCCAGGAGCGTGTTCACCATTCCCTCGGGAAGTGGGCCGTCCATTGCGTAGCAGCAATATTACAATCAGGATTCCTGCGATTAGGAACAGGATGAGCGGGATATCCTCCAAATACGCTTCCCAACACAGAGTGTATAAAATTTGGGATTACTCCGAGGACTGTCTGAAAGGTGCTTAACAGTCCGGACCCTATGGTCTTAAATAGGTGTACAATTCCGCTCGTATCAGACATATTGAAGATACGTCCCACCATTTCTGCAAAATGAATGGGGCAGTTTGTACGTATGAGTGCCTGTATCTCAGTCGAGGTCCTTGCAACTTGAAGTTCATAGGTTTCTCGAGCGGAGGTTAAGGGCACCGGCTGCTGTAAAAGCATGGCTTTCAATCTGCTCAGAGTATCAAACTGTATAAAAGAAACATTTAGCGAAGGCCATAACGGCGCCTCCCTGACTGTGTTCAGTGGCGGAAACAATACTTGCATACAGCAAGTAACCCTGGAGTTAAGTTACTAGATATGCGACGCCCGGAAGCACCCCACAACAACCTTGATCATTTAGCATTAAGTAACTCCCATTCGAGAGCAGCTGGAAAACCGGCGTGATCATGGCCGCTGGGGTCCCTGACATGTGACAAGATAAGTTCGCCACTGAACCACTGCAGGCTCAGTGTAGAGAAATATCCTGACACATGAGAGAACCGCTCAAAGCGTTCTTGCAGTTTGTACCACTCAGATACACTTTTCGATCCCCATTCCGGCATCGGTATCTATATGGTAACTCCCAAGTTTCCTTGATGTATCCCTTACCCATTTTACATATTTGCCTGCCTGCCTTTGCTCAAGGCAATATTGAAACTGAAACGTAGTGACAGGCAGAGTGATTTGCCAATGAATTAGCCATTCTGTTGATGGTGATTCGGCTACAGTGAATGGTAACCTTTCCAGTTTCTCAATACGCAGCATTGTATATTTGGCTCCCCTTTGTGCCATTTCGGTCTATCAGTTAGATTGTATTCTGAAAACAGAGACGTGGTGTTTCTAAAACGCCATGGAACATAGCCTGCATGCAAAGATTGCAGCGTCCAGCTTAACATCATAATAGAACGTAGCTGAGATTGCCCGTGTTGTAACAAGGCCAGATCTTGTTCTAATATGTCGATTGCCGAGGACACAATGTTGCCTAAGGAGTAAATCCTGGAGGTCAAAGTAGTTAATCCATTATCCACCACTGCCATTGCTTTTTCTAAGTTAATACGGTCTATCTCTCGTATTCATTCTGCGGCCTCTTGTTGGGATATTTTCCAGTTTTCATTGTAGTAGGCATAAAGGCCTGCATATATGAAACGTTTCTGACGTTGTTTCCTGGGTCCTAGTAGAAAATCTCTAAGATCCATGTCAGGTGTGAGTAAGGTCAAGTGGTGCTTTACTTCTGTCAGTGTTGAGGTCTTTAGCCAATAAAGGCACAACTTCTCAACACTATACGATGTCACTACCCCTGGGTGTTGTCTTTGTACATAGCGTGTATCTGGCCTATGGATACTAAACCCTCTGGTTGTATTCATAAATCTCTGTTGACATTTGTTTGTGTCAATGGGCCAAACCAGCCATTCTGTCCAATCAGGATCTGATCTGTTGTACTGGAAAATGGCATCTAATCCTACCCCTTGTGTAGTGGAGTTCTGCTCCCCCACCCATCTGCGATGGTGTTGGAAACCCCGGTGTGTTCATTTCCTTGCCTTTGGCTAGTCAGGATGTCTGTTGCACAGTTTCATTCAGAAATAAAATCTGCTGCGGAATGATGCATGCTCTAAAAAGTGCTTCTATTCCCTGGACTTGCCAGTCCCTAGAACCCCAGATTGATTTGGAATCTATTGTGTCTTTCCATAGATCGAAACCCTGTTTAGAAAGGATGCAGAGTAAATATGTTTGGTGTTTGTTAACATAATTTTCTGAGCTGAATGTTTCTCCACTTTATAATAAAATGACTTTGGGTCGGATGTGTTAAACCCTGAGAAGTATGTGAATTTCTGTGCAAACGCTTGTGAACTACCTTTTGGAGGTGTTGGGCAGTGTTCCCACTGGTGGTATTCAAATATATTTCTAGGTGTTATAGACTTGTGTAAGAAATGATCACCAAAATGTTGGTAACAGTACAATGTATCATAGTCTGAAGTACCTTCTAACATTTCATTGTTCGGAAATGCTACCGTTTTTTCTAAATCAGACATCATAGCATTTACAGTTTAAGTGTCCCAATCATCAGATGTACTGGAGGTAATGAAATCACTTAAAGAAATTTTAAATACATGTTTTAGCTTTAAAAGTTCAGTCGGACCTAATATATCATAATCAATCTTGTCCCATACTATACCGTCCGGTATAGGAACTGCTGTAATGTTCACTGAAGACAAGTCTCTTGGTTCACGATGTGAAGACTGGTGTGGTTTTAAAATCAAGTTGACTCTTTGGGCTGTAGAGCTTGGTTGGAGGTATCGTCCATTAATAAGCATACTAAAAGTTATTATTAATCCTAGCCAGAAAATGAAAAATAAAATCCCAGTGATGTACCATAGTTCTATCCAAGGTGACACCAGGTAAGTCTTTCTAAAAAAGTTCCAAAAGTCCATGAGTTTCTGTTGGAGCGATTTTTTTGGCTGGCGTCGATTCCGGTTCGCTTGGATCCAGTGAAAACGTATCAAAGTTCATGAAATAGCCAGAAGCAGTTCGATCAATTGTTGGAATTGCATCGGGATTTGTTGAAATCGGATTTTGCTCTTGACGAGGCATGTTGACGTAGATGTCTCTATTAGGTCTTATTGCAACTTGGTTGTTAAGTTTATTTTCTTTTTGTTGAAGTGGAACGAGTTCCATAGCATTGTTGCTTAGTCCTTCATTCCGTACAGGTGGCTCTTCAAACGTGAAGAGTCTTTCTGTTTGGACTTCTTGGATTGTAGCGAGAGGAGGGCGTCTGCTACTGTGGAGTCCACGAGGCCTACTGTTTAGTATCGGCCATATAGTGTGGTTTGATTAAGTCAATTGAGACGAATCTTTTCTCCTTTTTTCCGGCAAGTGGCGGCAACAGTACTGTTCTTGTGCCGTGGATTGCTAGGACCGGTACAGGCTTTCTGTAGAATGGCCCAAATTCTTTCTTGTCAGCAATCTTCTCTCTGACTAGATCCCCGATTTTTGGGATCCAGATAGGTCTTGCCGTTACTGCCTTGACTTCCTCAGTGGCGGCCTGTTTCTGGAGCACGTTACTTTGTTGTGTCCTGGATTCATTTAGATCCTGTAAAACAGCCAAACGATCATGGATATCAAATGGTTTTTCATCCGCCACTGTGCCTTCACAATCAAGATCAGGTACCCACATTCTTGTCCCAAATAGGACCTCGTAAGGAGTGACACCTCCTAGAGAGCTTCTTGGCTGGTTATTGAGCGTGCGCTGTACCCCATAAAGGTGATCGACCCATCTACCGCCCTTGCCTAATACCCTAGCTGTTAAAGATTGCTTTAAGTCTCGGTTTTTCCTCTCCACAACAGAATTTCCCTCGGGATGGTACGGAGAGGAGTACCGCAATGCTACGCCCATTCCTTCCATGGCCTCTTTGTAAGCCCGAGAGCTAAACGCCGGACCACGGTCAGAATGTAACGTGCCAACTGCGCATGTGCTGATAAAGACTCGCAAATCTTTTATAACCACTCGAGCGTCAGCCGAGCGCTGAGGCCAAACCCATAGGAATCTTGAGCAGGAATCCACTGCAACCATGATATATTTCTTGGACCCATCAGATTGTAAGGGTCCGCAGTGGTCCAAATACACACATGCGAGAGGTTTGTCTGATTTCAGTAATGGCGTCTGCGCTGGGCGTGTTACGGTGGAGCCTTTTATCTGCTGACAGATGTCGCATTTCAAGACATAGTCTTTAGTCTGCTTCGTTAACCCTGGCCACCAGTAGCGCTGTTTCAATAAAGAAATAGTCGCTGTAACGCCTGTATGCGCAGAACCCAAACCCTCGTGTGCCGCTAAAATCAAGCCTAGCCTACGATCCATATTTGGTATTACTCTATCCCCCACTCCAGGAATCTGAGCATATGGAATGTTTTGTGCATCTAACTTGTAGGAGTACTTGAGTGGAAATTTCTTTGGTACTGCTGTGCTGCATTTGCGCGAAGCATTGACAGCTACCATTATTTCGCCGTCTACCCTCGTCTTTGAACGAGTAACTGCAGCTACGACGGCTGTGCGAACAACCCCCTTTGCAGCTTCATCAGCCAATGAATTCCCTTCAACGTGAACGCCATCACGCTGATGACTCAGTGTATGTATCACGTGAGCCCTTGGTAGTTCGTTTCTCAACTCCACTACCTGTTCCCATAGCATTTTATGCTTAATTGTGCCACCTTTTGCATCTTTGAACCCGTTTTGTTCCCAATGATGTAGATATTCACTGTACGACTGTACACAGTAAAAGGAATCACACACAATCAGTGTGGGGAATTCGTGATCCGTATTTATAAGTGACAGTATCAGTGCTTTGAGTTCTGCCAATTGTGCCGTGCAGCCTCCTAGAGATTGCGTTTTAGTGCAACTCGGATGGAACTTGCCATCGTGCATGCGACCTTTAACAATCGCACACGCTGCGCTGTAAGCTTGCTTACTTCCTGTGGCTGGTTGAGCAGAACCGTCAGTGTAAATAATGTATTCATACTGATCTAGAGGCAAAATTTCATTTGGTAGAGGGTATTCTTGTTTGTATTGCAGGAATGCCTGTGTTTTTAAACTTGGATCAAATCTGTATTCAACATCCGTTGCAGTAAGAGAATTAGCCCATTGTATCCATCTTGGATGTAAGGCTTTAGCATTTGGAATGCTAACTTTTGTAACAGCTTCTAAAGCTGGTACTGGGGTCACGACAATTATGCGTTTTCCCTGAGCCAGAGCTCTTTCTCTTGCTTCAGCGGTCTGCACTGCTGTCAGGATTTTTTCTGTTGAAGTGAAACGCATCTCTGCGTTTGTGTACAGGTGTGATTTGTATGCGATTGGTACTGTTTCACCTTCATTAAAAGTTAAATAAGTGTACCCGCATTGACCCGCTATGACTCGGATCACTAAGTTCTGTGCGTTTACGCGTGTCTGTAAATGTTTAGAAGCTATCATGTCTTCCTTTAGGGAACGCAGGATATTTGTGTGTTCCTGTGTCCATTGTTTAACTGAAAAGTCAGGTTGTATTAAGTCGTAGAAAGGTTTTACCCTTTCTGCGTAATCCAAAATGTATGTTCGACCAAAATTTAGGAATCCCAGAAGTGATTGGAAATTCTTTAATGATTTTGGAGGTTGGAGCAGTGCACACTTTTCTAAAAAGTTAGCTGCCAGGCTTTTTCCCTCACTTGACAGCTCGTATCCTAAATATAGGACACTGAGGTGGGCAATTTTTGATTTTTTTAAATTAAATTTATAGCCCTCAGAGGCGAATCCCATAATAATGGTGCTCACCCTGGTCAAGTGCCTCTTTAAGTCATCGTCCATCAGATAAATATCATCCACATAGGACAATGCTTCTGCATCCAAATTTTGGAGTAACTCTGTTACCCTTGCTGAAAACAACCCCGGGCTATTCTTATACCCTTGGGGGAGTCGGCAAAATTGCCGTTGAGACCCTAACGCACTGAATGCAGTCAGGTACCTGCTTTCAGGCGCTATATTTTGGCAGAAAAATCCATTTGAGATATTAAGTGTTGTTTTGTATTTTTTCCGCACAATGTTATTCATTAATGCGGCACTGTGTGCATTTTGAACTGCAAATGTCTTTGTGCAAGTGTTTAAATGTCTGTAATCTAAAACTAGACGATATGTGTTGTCAGGTTTGGCTACTGGGAACAAAGGATTGTTCATAGGTGAAGTGCAATTTTCTATCACCCCCTGGTATTCTAGTTGATCTAGAATCTCCCTGACTTGTTTTTTAGCTTCCTGCTTTATAGGGTATTGCCTTTGGGCATTTGGGGAAATTTTTAACGGGATTACGTGGTGGGTTGACGCCTCATCCCAACCAGCAAGATTTTTATACAATGCTGGAGCTAGGGCTACCACCCACTCCTGCGCATATGCATGTTTTAGGTGAATGGAAACGAGGTCGGAAAAGGCTGGAAAAATTATCGTTTCTCCCCTAGGGCACTCCATGACGAATGCAGGCGGCCAGTCTTGTTCTGCTAATAGAATGTCATAACCAGATGACAGATTTTTCCGAAAGAGACCTTTAACTTTTCTGGGCTTGTCCCCCTCCATCCGGAGTGTTATCTCATGTAACTTATGTGGGACACTTACCCGAGTATCAGGTGTTTCCACCGTGATATACTCACTCAACTCCGCTATCACCAGAAATTCCTTCAGGTTCTGGCGAGCTATTGTTACTTCTACTGCGCTGTCTAGCATCGTCAGAGCCCATTCCCCGTTCAGAAGCTTTGTCCTCAGAATTCTGGGCATGTCTGATCTTGAGACCTGCTACCTTCTTTTTGAACTGAGGTTTTGATTTTTGTTTATCTTCTTTTTTAGGTGCGTAGTCCGCAGCGTGTTGCGTGTCTCTGGACTTTGTACGCTCCTTTGACCGTCCTTCCCTTTCGGAGTTTCGTGATGAACCCTGAAAGGAACGAGAGGAACGAGTATCAGTATCCTGATACCTGTCAGGTTTTTTAATATTATCCCTATTCCTGAGGTTATACCTCTTTTCAGAGGGCTCCTGCTGAGGAGACCTACCTCTGGACTGAGATCTGGTGTCTTTAGACTTTTGTTGTTTTTTATTTTCCCACTTCTTTTTAGAAGAAGTAGGTGTCTGCTTTGTAGTGTCCTTTTCAGGACTGCCCACCAGTTGTGGTTTTAATGCTTTCCCACCCAAACTGTCTCTGCCTAGTTCTGCATATGCAGTTTCAATTATTTTGGGTAGTTCGTGTTGTTGGTCATCTGGACTAAACTCCCTCAGGCGTTGGCGGATCGCCACAGAAGCAGCTTCCCCCTTAATGTTAGCTAGTATTATGGCTGAGACCTGTTCAAAGTTGTTTAGCAACTTCATCCTTAAGTTAAGGGCAGGCTCTGCTCCGTACTCATTTTGTATTTGTTTTAAAGCAGATTGTTAGAATTCTGTGTTTATCACTGGTTGTAGTATTCGGAAATACTGCTTCAAGCTGAGTTATTTTCTGAGCTATCCAGAATGGGATTTGTTCGCGTTTTGCTGGCATTTTTCCCATTATCGCGTGCAATGTTTGTGGAGTTATTTTATTAACTGTACCTTGGACTGGAGTGTCTTGTGCTGCAACTGGTGCAGGCTGAACTGTTAAAGTCCTCATCACAAATTGTGTGAGGTTTCTGTAGATTTTAATTAAATCTCTGTGTTGTACGAGTTAAGTCTGGCTGTGGCATTGTATTAATGTCAGGATGCGGTGTGTATGCCGCTAATATGGGCCATGTGGCTCCTGCTCCTCCGAGCGGGCCTAATCTTGCTCTTCCTCGTACGTGGGGTAGGGCGCCTTTAAACCAGTAATTATGCTCCTGGTAAGTGAGCGGGACCTCTACTTCCTCAAAAGGAGTATAGTCCGCTGGTGTTTCACCTTCTAGGTAGTAGTGAAATACATTTGTAATTGCATTCGCTGCTGGGAATGTAACCCAAGAATAGAACACCTCTGTTTTATTGGATTCGTGTGCCTCAATCATGAAAATTACTGTACCACCCATGGCTCTTAAGCCATGTTCTAGATGTTTTATGGTGACTGCCCTTCTGAAATTTGGTGCAATTTGTATTGCATCTTCAGGGTCTTCTTCTAAACCTAAGAGGTTTGTTGTAACTCTCCCTGTTGTGTTTGTTTCTTCCACCATTTTTAATTGGAAGAAGGGAGATTAAAGAGTTCTTAAAATAAGGTGTAAGTGCACAATTGTAGGAACTAAATGTCCTTCAAGCTTGAGTAACCAACAGCCAATAAATAGTATTCACGTACTACTCAGCTGCGGCGGATTTTGTGCCCACCCACTCCAGACGTCTCTGGGGTTTTGTGAGTAGGTTCTCTGAGAATAGCACAACTGAACTACTCAGATTCTACTGTTAAATACGTACCCAACCAACGTTGGGCGCCATGTCGTGTAGCTCCTATAGTACCCCTGCAGGACCTGCGCGTTTGGATAACATATACTGCGGGCTTGGTGGCAGACTGGCTCCCTGCACCCCCACCGTATATTTTAGCCTGGTTTGCATTAGCTAGCTCGCAGTGCCACTAGTGTCTCCTCTTATCGGGGAGAGATTACTTTCTGGCATCCTTAGATCATGACAACGCTGATTCCCTCAGAATCGTGGAAACAATATACTACCTTTCGCTCAGTCATTTGTGCTCACTTATTCGGTTTGTCTCAGAGAGTTACACAGAATAAACAGTCGGGCGTTTCAATAAGTATTTATTGAACAGTTGTTATTCTAGTGTAAAATATATGTGCTGCGGTAACCAGCAGACAATAGCAGAGATATATTATCAGCAGTACGATAAAAGTAAAGGGATAGAACAGTTCTACCATATTGCGATAATCATGAGTACATACATGAATATAAAAGCATTATGCAAGTGCGCGTCCTCCTACGATGCCTACCTAGATGTACCTGAGTGTACCTAGCATATGTGTGTAGGTCTTAGAAGCTAAGAGCCAAGAATCCTCCTAGGATTTAGTCGAACCCCCATACCTGAATAGAGAGAGTGTGGGACCCCGTCCTGTTCTCGAGTTGGACACCCCGTCAGGGCTGTTTCAGACCGCTGTCGGCTGGAGCGACTGCATGCAGGAGCCTCAGCGTCTTTGGTCAGTGTGTCAGCATGGAAGTCTCGGTTCCCTCTGCCTTACCGGGGCAAGATGTGGTGTATTTATACCCTAAAGAGTCTCGGTCCTCAGTATGGTTTGTATTGGACATGAGGAAGACGTCAGGGGTGAACTTTGTACATACATATTATGCCGGTGGTGTATTCTTAGAAATCCATGCATAATTAATGAGTACAGTGTGGGCCTGTGTTTGGAAGAACCCTGCTGTATTCAAAACCACAGGATAGATAATGTTCAGCCCTCAGAGCTCGTTGTGTACTAGCTGGGACCAATGTAGGTGAAAGATCATGCCTATATAAGGAATCACAACTATAATACGACAAGTACAGTTGTGACCATAATTGGGCATATGCGGCCATGACCATAATAGGGCAAGTACGAATATGACCATATTAGGGTAAATATGAATACGTCTATTTTAGGGCATGTACGAACGGGTCTACATTAGGGCCTCTATGCGGGATATAACACCTAAGAACAACAAAAACAAGGTCAGAAAAATATGAGGAGCAAGGCAAAAACTTTGGGCTGACCCTTCAGAGAGGACCATTTTCCAACAACATGCTATTGTTGTGGAAGCGCTGCACATTCAACGTGGTTTGAGCAGCGTCCTGCTAAAGTAACTAAAAACTTGCATTGTGGTATTATTGGCCACTTCGCTTGTAGGAGGAAAACAAAGAAAGAGGATTTGATTGCATGGATGGCTGATACTGGAACTGATTCGTCGGAGAACGACGCAAGTGAAGAAGGCATTTCGCAGAACATTTCTACAAAAAAAAAAAAAGCTCTATATTAATGGAAATGATAGTGATAAATCTTTGTGTTGGGATTCATTTGGTGGAGTTCTGTTTTAGGTTGCAACAGATTCTGGATCACCATTTATCATTGCACATTCAGCATAAAAAAGAATTTTGTCCAAGTGAGTGGTTCTCATTTGGAACCCAGCGATGTAAACCCAAAAAGTTTCACTGGGGACAAGATTGATATGTTGGAATATAGGATGTTGGTGTTTAGATTTAAAAACAGGAGAGCTACATGTAAGCTGTATGTGGCAGTTGACGACCCATCTGTTCTGATTGGAAGGACCAAAGAGCATTACATATTGTTTTAGATCCCAGCAGCCCAGAACAGATGTTAGTTGCTTGCAATGGTGAAGTCACAAAAAACTGGTGTTAAAAGAATTTCAAGAAGTGTTTAATCGTGAAGTTGGAAAATAAAAGGATTTACAAGTTTTATCAGAGTGAAAGCTTTGACTGTTCATAAAATACATAAAACTCGAAGAAATCCAATTACTGTGAGAGATGAAGTTAAGGAAATTAAAAGATGCTAGCATTATTGAACCAGTTGAAGCGTCTGAATGGATTTCGTCGGTGGTTGTTGCAAAGCGAGTCAACCGGAAAGTTTCCATTACACAGGATTGATGAGATGTTACCATTTACTAAGCATGCTAAGAGGTTTTTCCACCATTGACCTATCTTTGGCATATCACCAGGTTCCCTTGCAACCAGAGTTCGAAGTGCATTAAAGGAAGTATGAGAACTGTAATGATGCATGCAATGGGGGTGGGGTCAGTGAGAGTACGGGTGGGGTCAAAGGTGTGATCAAAAAAACCTAAAATATGTACTTGTTTTGGTCTTTCTGCATCAGGTAGCCACATATAAAATAACACGCAGCTTAAATGAAAAATAAATTTAAAAATATGTTTCTCAGTGGGAAGTGCACTATGGTACATTATGAAACCTCTATTAGTCAATGCACTGCAGAGGTCTGTGTGTAACCATAGAGCCACAGAATTAAATCTTAGTTGGCCCAGTGGAGAATAGTGATTTGTGTATTTTTAGTGCTACAAAGTCACAGACTGTGACAGAAAGCACTGTGGATACGTAACTTGTATTACACAAAGTATAAAATAGACTGCTACAAAATATGTAAAAAGGTGTAAGATAAAATGGTGCTTCCAAAATATATATTTTATTACTACCCAGAGTGTAAGTAATGCAATTGCGTTACATAACTGTCCCTTCAACACCTCGTGCGGGGTAGTAAGCGCTATATAAATACAATTACAATTAAAAGCATGCACTTCACAGCTCGGTTAACTCTTTGCACTATCACTCAAAAAGAACAAATCTTTGTCAACACAAAACCACTTAAAGCCACTACAGGCTTCCAAGCACCCTCTGCATTTGCATATTAACTTGTTGCCCACATTTACATTTCTTTCAGGCACCCTGGCAAAAAGTCCTAATTAGCTGTCTGCCCGGCTTCGGTTTACCAGCACAGAGACACAGCTGAAGCATTTAAACTCACAATTAACCGTCCTGGGATGGTTGTCTTTTTACAAAAAGTAGGGAAATGGTTTCGCATAAATCAAAAAAGTATGGGCCTGTTGTGCCCCACCGATCCCGCACACTTCGACCTCTGCTTGTATCCCTCTAGTAGGCATTTTGTACTCCATTTGTTTTTTAGTTCCGTCGTATGCCTTTTAGCCATGCTTCTGTGCTTTTCCAAAGACTTATGATGGAACTGTCTGGTGATATTTTGGGGGTTGTGTTTTACCAGATGACATTTTAGTCATTGGACGGAGTAGGGAACAGCATGATGAAAGGGTGAGAAATATTTTGTGTGTTACGAGAGAAATGCTTGACAGTGGAAATCTCGAACCAATTTGCATCATAAAATCAGTGAAAAGGGTACCAAACCCAACGAAAAATGTGTGGCTGCCACTGTGAATGTGCCCGACACCCCAATCCAAGGATGATCTAAGGTCATTATGGGGTTTGGTGGAATCTTATTTTTAATTTGTGGACAATGTCGGTGAGGAAACTCATGCCATGGGAGCTTTGTTGAAAACCAAGGCTAATTTTATTTGGTCCAAGGAATGTCAAAGTTTGTTTATGACAAACAAAAATGCTATTAGTAGAGCACCCAACTTACAGGGGTTCGATCCTGCAGCTATCACTATTATAACTAAAGATTCAAGTAGTAAAGGATTGGGAAGTGTAGTCACACAACCTGATGAGCAATGTAAAGAGGTGGTTGTCGCTTATGCACCCTGTTCACTGTCATCAACAGAAGAAAATTATTCTGTTACAGAAAGAGAAACTTTAGCCTGTGTTTGGGCTTTAGAACATTTCTGCAAATTTTTGTGGGGAAGGAAATTCACTTTCAGAAGTGATCGTAAGCCTTGTGGAGAGGTGTGGTGCAGGGCAGCTGACTTCGGAGCACAGGGCTCTTGGTTCGATCCCCGGCTCTGGCGGCAGTTCAGCTCAGCACCATGTGACTCTGGGCAATAGCTCACTAAATTTCCACGACTGCCCCCAGCGCCTCGAGACCCGTAAGGGTGAGTAGTTTGCGCTTTACAAATACGGATTTTTATTTTATAAGCCTTCGACCAAATTAATAACTACTGAAGGGTTGTTCAAAGCTTCTGCCAGAATAGCCAGATTGTCCATTCGCCTACCCGATTTCAGATGGGATGTTCAATATGTACCAGGTGCAAAGACTGTTACTGCTGACTTTTAAGGTAGAATGGCACTTCTCCTCAAGAAGATTGATAAAGACTCATGGAATGAGAACTCACTCAGTGGATGGTGTTTATCAGGTTGGCAATGATGGAACTAGTTTTGATGTGGATGAATAGTCCGAACCTAAAAATCAGGATGAAGTATGAAAGAAGTGAAGGAAAGAGTAATTAATGGATGGAGTAAGCTTGGCACAGTGAGTTTAGATAATTTGAGAGGATTTTGGGAAAGGATGAGCTTGCTGTGTCAGACTTTTGTGGTTAGAGAAGATACATTTATTCCTCTCAAAGGTATGCGTGAGAACATTATTAACCTTTGTCATGAGGGACATTTTGGCATTTCTGGAACTAAACATAATGTGAGGGAGTTGTATTAGTGGCCTAAGGTGGATATTGAAATTCAAAGATTCATAAGAGCATGTATTGATTGTGGGAGACAGCTGATTAGACTCAGAAAACCCTAAACCCACCACTGACTTCTTTAGGCTGTCTTAATCTACCTTGAGAATAAGTAGATTTGAACATCATGAGACTAGTTAGATGGCTCGATGGATGTTGTAAAAGCATTATAGTTTTAAAAAAAGATATGGATTCCGCACACACAGAATTATAAGTCCATTCAATCGCGAAGAAATGTTTGATGATTTGTTCAATAGCAAAACTGTAAATAGTCATGTCAACTTAGATCCATCAACTGCCAAAAGTGAAGGTTTGAAGAGCAAATTTATGCGTCTGGAAAAACTAAAGAAATCAGAGTTAGCCAAATGGTGGGACGGGGCCACCCTCAAGAAGTATATTGAGAACAAAAGTATCCCGAGAGGGTTGAGGATTTTAATCTTTCCCAACTTCGAAGATTCAGATCAGGATCTTCTTACTGAATGGGAAGAGGTATTATATGCAGCTTCTTATAGAATGACAACCCTTGTAACTAATTCGGAGAGGAAGGTTAGAAAAATAAGGGAGGAAATAGCTAGTCTAGAGAAAGAAATAAATGAGACTAATCTAAAAGATGTAATCCAAAAGAACAATGAGATTCTGAAAAAAGAGCTGAATAGCTATCAACTCTACATAAAGGAGAAAAAGCAGAAAAAAATTATAAGGGATGAAGGGGACTACAGCAGGGGATGTATATTTACGTTCGCCCGCAAATACGATGACATATTGAGCAAACCACAAACAGGCACCAATGGTGATAAGGATAGGAGTGTCTCATCCAGCAGCACTTCGCTCTCTTCACTTGGGAGTGATCCAGGGGAAGGTCCGAGCAGTGGTCCAACCAGTGGATCATCCAGTAATACACCTTCGTTTTTTTTTACAGGAGGTACAAAGGTATCGTTTAGGAAACCGCAAAAAGACCACCAACGAAGAACAAGGAGGGGTGGCAAGAAACACCAGAGCGGGAACAAAGGCAAGGCAGCAAAATTTCAATACGAAAAAGTCGTTGGTACACCTTGTGAATCCAACAGTGAAGGGAATGTTTCCTCTGATACTAATGAACTAAGTGTGACTAACCTCTCTTCGAAAGTACTTGAAAAACATGAGCTACTTGTACTGTGTAAGGGTCTAAGTTACTGTCCCACCAACAAGTGTGATTTTGAGAATGTTCATTTGGATTTATTTAAATTCATAAGGAAATAAAAAATAAAAAAGCACTTCGAAGAACATCCTAGTGTACAACGTGCCTCTGTTACCAACAATAACGATAATGTCCTATCTATCAATGATGTGCCTAATTCACATGTGATGGCAACTTTATATGATGAACAAATTGGGGATGTTGTCCAATTTGCAAACTTGTTGGGAATTTACGAGGATTGTAATAATGACAGTGGCCCGCGACCCAGCTCTAAATTCATGCCTCCTCAGGCTAGAGAAACAGTAATAGATGAATTCTATAATAAAGTCACACTAGATCTTTACAAATTGGAGGACCAACACCAGGAGTGTAATAGATGCAAACACAACACTAATATGACAAAGGATGACTGGGCATTCATAAAAACCTTGAAAGATGATGAGAGCTTGGTTGTGAAGGAAGCAGATAAAGTCGGCAATATTATCCTTATGGATCGTATTGACTACCTCAACGAGATAGAGAGACAATTAGCTGACCTATCATGCTATGAAAAACTAACTAGCAATACCATCCCCCAAATTGAGCTTAAGATCAACTCAAAGTTGTGGGACTGGCATGAATCGTGCCTTCTGACAGATTTAGAACATCGTTATCTGCAGGCCCACCATTCCAGATTCCCATGTATCTACATTCTACCCAAAATACACAAGGGAGGAAAATTTTGCCCGGGTAGACCCATAATCTCTGGGAATGGTGGGCCTACAGAACACATCGCAGAGTATGTGGATTCCTACCTCAAACCCATTGTACAGAAATTGCCTTCGTATTTGAGGGATAGTGGCGACCTCATATGTAAATTAGAGGATTTCAGATGGGATGACACTAACTTGCTATTTGTCACAATGGACGTTGAGAGACTGTACACATGTATCCAACAAGAACAGGGTGTGCGGGCTCTCAAACATTTTCTGTTCAAGCGTGGTGCTCAACATCTTGAGCACACGTTGATGCTCATTGAGATGTCTATAATGATATTGACACAATGTGTTTATGCATGACGGTGCATGGTACCTGCAGAAGCAGGGCACAGCGATGGGCTCCAGGTTTGCTCCATCTTATGCAAACCTATTTATGGGTTTGTATGAGATGGAGCATGCCTGGGGTCCAGGTGCTCGACTGTGGTGTAACAACATAATATTTTATGCCTGTTACATTGATGACATCATAATGATATGGAGTGGGTCAGCTGAAAGCTTGATGGATTTTCATACCTATTTAAATAACAATAGTTATAATGTAAAAATGACGATCAAACACTCCAAAAGTGAGATGGAGTTTCTGGACTTATGACTGTTTGTACATGACTGTGTTATACACAGTGATGTATATAAGAAAAAAACTTCCTGCAATAGTGTCCTACACGCCACTAGCTCGCATCCAAGCTCCACTATCAAAGCAATCCCCTTTGGGGAGATGGTGCGTGCGAGGAGAAATTGCAGTCGGGACATGGACTTTCTCAAAAACATTGGACAAATTAAAGAAAACTTTGAAAAAAGAGGTTATGACAGAGGCTGCCTAGACAAAGCTGAAGGGAGAGCACTACGTTTGGGTAGAAGACAGATATTAAGACCCACTGTTAAAAGGAACAAGAATAGCGAACAAATGATGTCTGAAATCACATTTGTCACAGAGTATAATACATACAGCAGTCATATATACAACATACTAAGAAAAAATTGGCACTTGTTGGGATCTGACAGTATACCTCCAGGTGCAATATCCAAGAGACGAAAAGTTGTGCATCGGAAAGGCAAAACCCTGAGAGACACCCTATGCCCCAGTTACATTAAGAAAAATCAAAGAGTTGTCCAGACATGGCTACCAGATTAACCGAATGGTTTCTATACCTGTGGTTGTTGCTGTGTATGTAAATTTGGAGAAAATAAAATTGCCACATATAGTTACAACAAATCCAAAGAATATACCATTGGCAGTTTCATCAACTGCAACACCACGTTCACAGTCTATGTAATCATATGTTCCTGTGGCAAGATATATATTGGCAGTAGTGTACTCAGTTTAAAACTGCGCATACAGGAACATGTGAGAGCCATAAAAAATAACTATGCCAAATATCAGGTAGCACATCACATATGTAATGACCATCCCAATAACAAAACCATAAAGTTTCATGCCATCGACCATGTATCCATAAATGAAAGGGGCGGCAACAGAGAATTACAGTTGAGGCAACTCGAGGCAAAATGGATTTGCTGCTTACGGAGTGTCAAGCTTGGTCTCAATGTTAATAATGAGTTTCATTACTTTTTGTAAAAGGGAAATGTATGATGATGGCCAACCATTATGTGTCTTCCGTTCTTTATGTGGTGTCCAATGAATTTTGTATGGACACTCAAACGCAGCAAATTGTAACTGTATGGTTTGTTAATCGAGACTGTTGTTTCCACCCATCAAGAGCTTAATACCAATTTGGTGCTTACTCGGGCTGTCTGACAATAGAGATTTATTATGTTTTATTGTTAAGACTTTTTATCTGTGAAAGGTAGTATAGTCTTTTTCAAGAAAATATACACACTCATGCCCAGATTTTGTAAACATCAGATCAGAAGCTGACTGTTTTTAATCTGTGATTGGATACATTTATGCTCATTGTTTTGGGCACATTAGATGAGAGGGTGATTGATTTTTAAACCTATAATGAATGACAAGTTTGAGTTTGTTGCTGTTAACTTGATGAAGGAGGCAGAAGTACCAAAGAAAAGATGATCGCGTCTCAATGAGATGCGATAATAATCTAGGAAACACAACTTATTCTATAAAATTCGCATTAATATATGTGATGAACAATAGAAGCATGAACTAGCCATATTAAATGCATCTAGAAAACAACATAGGCTTTACGTCGTGTTAAAATGGCACTTATTTTTCTCGGTTAGTGAGAAGGACTTGATTTACAAAATGGCGTCCATTTTCGAACAGCCACTGTAGCATTTTTATATGTATTCTGTAATGGGTGCGTTTATTCTCATTTTTGTTTCTGTAGAAACACATATCCAAGGGCCATTTTAATCTTTTTGTTATAGCGGTATTCACTAATGACAAATATGAACACACTAAAATATTTATAGACTATTACTAACTTATACACTTGCCTCTTTAAGATGGCACTTGGGAATTTTGGATAATACAGTGCTCGACCTACGCCAAGATGGCGATTATGGTTTTCTGAGCTACACCATCTTCTGTTTCTACTTACGCATGTGTTTGTCATTTTGCCTTTACCGTATAAATACGGGTTGAAATCAACTGTCTGTTTCAACGCATTTTTCGGAAACAGACGCTAGGACGCTTTCATCGGGCTACCATGCCCTCTTCTTGGTAAGCACACCGTTTTTGACGTTGCGTCCGCTAAATGGATGCGCACTAGATAGTATATATTTTAAATGCTACTGTTCATTTGCTCTAGACTTTTGAATACTTGAACCCCTTTTCTCTTATTAACATGAAGTTTAGGGTGATGATTTATTATAATGTGTGTTGTGGTCGCATTAATCGTATCGACTAAGAGAGCGTGTACTCTTTCAAGATGGCGCTCCGTTTTCTAATATGTTAGCCTGCAGTATTTGATTGATACTGCATGAATACGTGAGCAAAGGTTTTCTCTTTGCACAATCAATCCACCGATGCCTGATCAGTCCTATAGGTCTTTGTGGTTATCCCCAGTTATTTAATAACAATATCACACTCTGAAGTGGTACATAAGATTAAAACACGCACGTATTGAGGATATTATTTCGTATATTGGAGACTGAGCCTCACTCAGTCTGTTGTTATGCGATTCCTTACAGGAACTTCAGTGCCATGTAAACAGTATAATCATAGATTGTTTTCAAAGTCTCTCTCCCCCTCACACCCTCAAATAATTTAAAATAGTGTGACTTCCTCCGCAAAAAATAAGTTATTGACTAATTTTTAAGATAATTGCTGCTACCCTGTATTCTATATAAGAAAATGTATTCCCTTTATGATTCCTTGAAAATGAGTAATTTCACAAGATAAATTCAATTTTTTACTATCGTTTAGCTACTTGATTGTTGTTGGTGCAGACTTCAAATAAATGTCAGATGTACACATTGTTTTACAAACTGAATATTGTGAGTCATGGATATACAGATACATTAGCCTATAATGGCTGTATGATGGCTTACGGTGACGCGGGCCTTTGCAAACATGGTCCAGCGATAATTGATGTATGAACATTCTGTAAAAATAGTTGAACTTGATTAATAATTTATTCATTGGTTCATAGCTTGTTTTACGCTGTTTCACTTGGCTTCAAGAAACGTTTTTGTACCTAGATTGAGTAACAAAGAATGAAGGCACAATGTGTGTATATATATATCTATATATTTATTGTTTTAGGTGACAACATTGTCATTTTCTATGAACTGTGTCAAGATTGCTAATGCTGAAACTAAACTTCCTAAAGGAGCAATCTCCTTGAATTACATTTTGAGGTATGTTATTTGAATGACATGGGGTTAATAATCAAAGAGTATAGTTGTGCAATCTTTGGTATTTGAAGTCTGTTTATATGTTATCATAATTATTGAAGAACAAGTAGTGGCCTATTTGGTTTTTTTAAAAACTAGCTGCGCAATTCTAAGAAAAGATGTCTCTGACCAATGAACTCATCAGCCCCGCATCAGGACATTTCAATTTGGCTAACTCACGTGTAATTTATCACTTATGTAAATAGTTTACTAGGCAAATGTTCTTGCGTTTGTTTTTGTACATATGTATATCTTTTAAATGATTTTGTATATATGTTTCCTATAGCCTTGAAGAAGTCCCTATGAGGACGAAACGCTAATGGAGTGTGTATCTTGGATTTTATCAACTTGATGTATTTTCACCATTCGCATTAAAGAATAAAGTACATAAGAAAAAAAGAACAAAACGACTTGGAAATTTCTTCAGGAAATCACCATTAATTTGTGTTGAACTGATCTTGAATGGACTTATAATTCTGTGTGTGCGGAATCCATATCTTTTTTCAATTTTGTCTTGGGTTTCCCAATAAGGGAGTGGAGAGGGGTGCACTCCCAGGTGTTCCTGCACCAATCATAACTTTCCTGATTTTCTGACAGATGCGGTTGTTTGCTCTTGCCTCAGCCCTCTTCTGTTTTTTGTGTATGCATTATAGTTTTAGTCGATGTTTTCTAGATGGATAGAATTGTGTGTGGTGGAGAAAGTTGATACTAAAGCGGTGACTGCATTTTTGAATTAAGTATTTTTGAGAGAGGGATTTTCAGCATTTATCCTAACGGACAATGGTGTACAATTTAAGTAGGTGGAGATGACAGATTATTTGAAAGCGGCTGGTATTACACAAAAATGTACTGCCATTTATTATCCTAATGGTAACGGAGTAGTAGAAACGGCCAACAGAACCATCAAAGGGCTGTTGCAGCTCTCCAATAAAGGCAATATAAATTGGAATTTTGAGTTAAGAAAAATGTTGTAGACTTATAGAGTGACTTCCCATGATTCTGTTGGCGAGAGTCCATTACTTTAATGAAAGGAATGGTACCATATTCAAAGGTTAATCCTGAATGGATGAAGAGATGTAAACTGGTGAGTTGAGATGTCAATAAGGTGAAAGAACGCATTATTGCATTGCAAACTAAAAAACAAACTGTATTACAATTCTAAACACGTAGTGAAACAGGTTAAACTCCAAGTTGGACAGTGGGTATTGGTGAAGAGTGCGAGAACAATTGCAAAGGAAGAGAGCAAGTTGAGTGAACTCAAAACAACTGTTAAAGTGATAATTAAAATGGTTATGATTGAGGATGGGTGTGTACGGCACCAGTCATCTGGCATTAGCAAGATCAGGTAAAAGATGTTGTACTAGATGAAGATTCCATTGTCAGTTATTGGTGGTTGGATTCTAATGATGTGAATGCAGGTGAACTCAGATAACGAACGACTCAAGTTCCAGGTATGACTGAGTTGGAATAGAGGTCAAATCTTTTGATTAGAAATGATAAGAACACTTTTCAATCCAATGATGGGAAGAAAACATCTTGTAGGAGAAGAGAGAGGAAACCTAAAAGCTTAGAGATATATGACTGCAATTAAGTTTATTTTATCTTGTTTACTGCAGTTATGTTTTATTGTTTTATTTTTTTAAAGGGGAAATTTTTAGTAGTTGCGTTCCTATTTGTTTATGTGGGTTAGAATGTATTGTAGGAAATTGTCAACAAAGATATGGCAGGGTAGCTTCTGCACATTATTGTGTTATATATTCCAAACACAGTCAAAATAGTGCTCCAGGGATGTAAAGGGTCCTCTCACGCTTCCAAGTAGGAGACAAAGCTTTCCCCAGTCACATCCAAGGTTAATCCCGAGCCCAATGTACCAATCACAGGTCTCCACAAAGAGTAGATGTAGGTATGTTCTTCCTTTTATTTTCAATCTTCGTACACATCCAATATGGCATGGTACAGCCGAGAGGACGTGAGCACCCGAGCTCTCGCCCAGCTGGGTACCTTCATACCCCGACATCCTGCCTGGCACAGAGTAATCCACTCAGAATATATCTCATACTCTATACCAAGCCTACCGCCAGAGTTCGGCTGCGAAGTCTGACTTCCGCACCCTTCGGGATCCAAAGGGGCACACGACAGGAATGTCCGCTGTTGCCCCTCTTGTTTGTGTTAGCATTGGAGCCCCTGGCCATTAAACTCAGGAGGGACATGGGATACGGGTCGGCGTGAGGGAGCATTTGATCTCATTATATGCCGATTGCACATTGTTTTACTTAGCGGCGCCGAAAGACTCGCCTCCACTCTTGCTGGAGCATTTTGACATTTTTGGCGACATCTCCGTATTGTGTATTAACATGAACAAGTCATTGATATTCTCATTGGGTCGCTTGAAGTTTCAGGACCCCACCACACTACCCACTCTACACTTGCGTTGGGAAACCGACCAATTCCGTTACTTAGGAATTATGGTAGCCCACACCACCCAGAAGAGGAAACGATGTAACATCGACCGAGTCACTAAGGGTCTTGCTCGGTCAGTCGCTTTCTGGTTTACGTTCCCCCTGTCCCTTACGGGACGTGTGGCAGTGGCAAAAATGGTGTTTGTGCCGCTCTGCCTTTATGCCCTCCAATACTCCTTTGACACTTTTCCAAGGACAGTTTTTAAATACGTCCACTTCCTGTTAATACAACTAACGTATGGGAATGGGCGGTGAAGGTGGTGCTGAAACGTGCCTCCTTTGCAAGAGTTTGTATTCTGGGACCTCCCAGTGTTCCTCCGCCTGTCTTATTTGGATGTTACTCGCTGGAAAGAAGGGGGGTGTTTGACCCTGGGTAACTTTTACCCCAATTACACTTTTATCACATTTGAGGCTGTGCAAAAGACCTTTGGGTTGGGGGGCAGTTCCTACTGTATGCGAGCATTGCAGACATAGTCCATGGTACCTGGCCCACATAGCTTGAGGCTCCCGGATCCTCTGACAGGTTTAAGACGAATATGGAGGGGGTAGGCACCTGGTCTCCCACTTATACAGAGCCATGATTACGGATACGCCTAAGCCGGTGTTTCGATCTAGGGCAGCCTGGGAGGAAGAACTAGACGCCCGATAGAGGACACATGCTGGAAGTGGGCCTGCATGTAGGTTAAACAGGGCACATGTAATGCACGGTTCAAACTAGTCCCTTTCAATTACACACATTGTACATACATCACCCCGGTGTTATCGGACAGATGCCCTAGGTGTCAGGACAGCCCAGCAACCTTTCTCCACCTGGCTTGGTAATGCCCTCTGGTGTATGCCTTTTCGGGAACTCGTGGTCAAAGATTGCAATGTATTGAGGGGGTAGCACTCGAACCTACCAAATGTCTGTTGGGGACTATCAAACAGTGCAAGGGTGGAAAAATACAGAGGAAGTTTATGCACTGGCCTCTTGCTTGCAAAAAGACGGGTGGCTATAACATGGATGTTTGTTGTGGGTACCAACAAACAGGGATGGATTAGGGATATTAAGGAATGGGTGGTGGCAGAGGAGGTTCGGCTTCACTGGTGTAGGACAGACGAACATGCAGAGGAGGACTTGACTACCGGGGAGGGGGGGGGGAAAGAGTCCTGACGGGCTTCAAGGAGAATGAAGAGATGCACACAGCTGATGGCTCAGGACTTGAATGATGGGGATAAATCAGTTCTTATGGAGAATTACGTGAATGTGTGGGTGGGAGGCTTAGATGTAACTACTGAGAGCACTGTCTGGATTATCATTGGTCCATGTCTTTGTGGTACTTTCTGACTTTTCACAAGATTGGGAGGGATGGCTACTTTGTTTTTGTTTGACTTTGTTCATGGTACAAGGTCATGTAATGTACTCGAGAAACTGATTAAATCAAAATGAATACATTCTTAAAAAAAAAAAAAAAAAGATACTATGGTATGTGAAATTGAGAAGAAGATTCAGCAACTTGAGGATGACATTTGCCCCAGGGGTCTAAGGTGGGCCCCGAGTAGGAACTCTGGGCACTTGAGCGTGGCCAGGCACCACAAGTAAATGACACTGAGCAAGAACCTGAGCCCCCCTCCTGGTGAAACAAAGCCATTGGGACAAGCAGGAGCCTTGAAGACATGAGTGAGAAGGGTTTTGGGTACCTTGGAGTAAGCATAAACCCTATGACCTTGAGGGTGAGCTTGAGGCTCGGGGACCTAAACTCAGCTATGCCTCTAAAGCATATGTCCACCCTGAATGCCCACTGCGAGTAGTGGGTGTGAGCAGGAGCTTCAGCCGTCTGGTGGTGACAATACACCTCATGCCCTTAGGGTGAGCAAAACATCAAGGAAGCTATACAGATAAATAAATAATGCAGAATCTCATGGTAAACATGAGCCTCTGGGAAATTAGGATGTCCTGGAGCTTCCAAGTAAGAGTGAGCAAGAGCTACAGGGTCTGACAGTGAACAGGGAAATCAGGTGACAAGATGATAAGCTGGAATCCAAAGGCACCTGAGAGTGAGCTGGAACCATAAGGATCTGAGCCTGAGCAGGAGTCTCAGAAGCCCGGAGAGTGGAAATGAGCTTCAGGGTCCTTTTGAGAAGTGGGTACTTTCGAGACCAACTGATGGTGAGCAAGAGTCTGAAGGCCTTAGGATAAGCAGCACCTATGGATTCTTAAGTGTGAATAGAAGCCTACAGACAAGAGGATACACATGAGCTTCTGGGGTCATGTTGGTCAGGGCCAAGCATGGATTCATAAGAATGAACAGGAGTTTTAGGACCTGATTGCAGAGAGAGGATTCAGAGATCAGAGGGCGAGTAAGGGCTTAGAGGATCTAAGAGTGAGCAACTGATTCAGGGACAGATTTGTTGGAAGACGTTTGAGTAAGCTGCAGAGAAATAATAGTGTTTCCAGCAAGTGGATAATGCTAATGGTCCTAGAACATTTGAAAAGTTTAATTTTTCGCAAATGTCTCCCCAGGTTAGCGCCCTGATACTATCCAAGCATAGGTTTGTCCGCCACCTGGTACAATACAGTCTTAAAGGAGGCAAAACTAATTTGTAGGCAACTCGAAAGGAAATGGCGGCGGCATTATCTAGATGAAGACAAGATCCGTTTAAAGAGATCCTTAAATGATTACAAAAATCAAGTTAGGAAAGTAAAAGCTGATTACTACTGTGGGTTAATTTCGGCCGCCACTAACAAAGCTAAAAAGATCTTTGAAATACTTTGTGATCTCACAAATCCTTCCTGTCTCAAGCAAGAGATCACATCATCACAGAAGTTATGTGATGATCTTTCAGACTTTTTAAAAAATAAAATCAGGTTGATTTTAAAAGATATTGAAAATTCTTATGAATTAGAGACTCTAGCCTTTAATACAAGTGGCTCACCCCGGCATGCCACCGACTTTAATAGTGGTATCAATGAGCTTCCCAATCTTTGGAACGACGTGCCACGGTTGTCCGACTTCTCTAAAGCAAAGTTAAACAGTTTCTACCCAATTCCCATAGATGTGTTTAACACACTGTTTAGTTGGATTAGGTCTGGATCCCCTCTTGATCCCCTTCCTCCAAAGCAATGGAAAAGATGGGAAAATGAACTGTCGTCCGCCTTGTTACAACTTTGTAACCAGCCTCTGGAAACCAGTGTGGTGCCAAAATGCTGGAAAAGTACCATAGTCAAGCCACTATTAAAGAAAGCCTCAGCGGATCCTACAATTCTGGCCAAATATAACCAATCTCCCTTCTCCAAATAAAGATACTAAACGACATGTTACCAAAATGTTGCCCCTATTTTTGGAGGACCACTCATAGTTAGTGGAAGAGCAATTTGGGTTTCGACCTAGCCATGGCACGGAGACCGCATTGCTCTGTGCCACTGATGAAATGCGTAGGATGACAGATAGCGGGCACTCAGTGGTACTTGTGCTCCTTGAACTGACAGCAGCCTTTGACATGGTGAACCACCACTCTCTACTTTCTAGACTATCCTTAGTGGGTGTTGGTGGTCCTGTGGCAAAGCGGCTAAAGTCATATTTGCAAGACCGCTGTCAGGCTGTGGCTATGCCCCACCCTTCTGCTCTAAATTCAGAACAATTCAAAATGGCGTCCCCCAGGGATCCTCACTTAGTCCAATATTGTTTAATGTCTATATCTAGCCATTAATCTCTCTCATCAAATCCTATAAGATCAAGGTTATTAATTATGCAGATGACACTCAACTGATTCTTTCACCTAACAATAATCAGTTGGACCCGATTAGTAATTTTCAGGCCTTTATATTAGACATTTCTAATTGGATGAGTGTAAATCTCCGCAACCAAAATGGAGGTAAAACTGAGATCCTCTGCTGTCCTCCCAGTAAAATCCCAGGATCTGTACCTTCCAATTTTTGGCCTCTGCCTACAGAAACCTCTCTTGGTGCCTTGACGATGGTCCGGGATCTGGGAGTAATGCTAGATGAAAATCTTTCACTTAAGAAGCACGTGAATGGAGTAGTTGGGGTTTGCTTCGCCCTTGTTCAGGGTCTCAGGAAACAGTACCCAATGATACCTGCCCAAGAAAGATTCCTAATTTCCAGGTGCGTAGTACTCAGTAGGTTGGACTATTGTAATGCCCTCCTTCTGGGAGCCCCTACCTACCTGTTAGAGCAATTGGAACGAGTCCAGGTAGTTACAGCCAAATTAACATTAAATAAACCTCTGGACTCCTCCGCCTCTGGTGCTCTTAGAGATCTCCATTGGCTATGCACTGAACAGAGGATTATATTCAAATCACTCTGTATTGTTTTTAAAGCTCTGCAAAATAGAGGACCAAAGCTACTGCAGGCTAGGCTGAGGAAATACACCACAGGAAGGTCGCTTCATTCAGTCACACTCAATTTTGTCCAAGAACAGAGATTTAACAAAGTGCGTCAAGGAGGACGTGCCTTTACTGTTAAAGCGGCAGTTATGGAACAAGTTACCATCCCGAGTAAGATGCCAGACTGACTTGCTCAAGTTCAGGAAGGTCCTTAAAATTTGACTCTTCCCTAATTAACATTATGAGGACATTTTGGACTTCCGCTGCTGTATCCTTTTCTCTATTTCTGCTCTGATCGATGAGTTTTAGTAATATTAGCACCAGGATACCATTCTGGTCACAGTGCGCTCTATAAATAACAGATACAAATGTTTCATGAAAGTTTGCAATCTGCAATGGTGGGCCGCTTGCTTTTGGGTGCCCGGGCCAATTTTTGGTCCCGAGTCAATCCAGGACAGAGGCTACTTTCAGGCCTGGGAACAGGTGTGATGTCAGCAGGGATGGTAGCTGTTGCATGCACAAATGAACAGCACAGATATCCTGAACACTCTCACATGCTACATTTGCAACCATTTTGCATCATAACACTATGATTTTTTCAAAAGCAACATATCTGATTTATTTAAGTGCTTTAAAGATAGGTGTTTAAGGTTCATAGTGCACACCCGTTGTACCCTTAATGCCTGTGGAAGTCTTTTTTTATATCGCGACTGGCTAAGCAGAGCTCTTTAGTGCACAGTATAGTGTTGTCTAGTCTGAATAGGTTTGTTTAGTACAGGGTACTGCAGTTCTGTTTTCCAGAATAAAGCTTTTTTTATTACTTGGTATATGTTAATTACCATTTACACATTGCAAACCAAATACATGCCACAAAACAACCAGACAACTCAATACTAGCAGTTTAAGCCTTGTTGTTACTTCTTTCATTAAGGGGGGAGATGTGAATGCTGTAAGTATTACCACTACAGGGACGACTGCCAGAGGCTAGAATGGCCAAAAAGACAATATCTCTGAAAAGAAACTTGGATGGACTCAAAACAAATGGGAGAAAGACCCAGGCCCAGCTGAGAATGGGTTTTGAGCATGACGGGCAATGTCAGTTATGGCCTGTATTGTATGCGTTGGTTACAATAACTGGTGAGTTTCCTTAGTTTTGCACGTTTGTCAAAAACATAACTCAGTTTTTAACTGTTTATTTAATTAACGTGCACAGAAAGTGAGGATTAATAAATTGTAAATTATGCATTATTTTATTAGGTAGGGGTGTGGAAAGTTGTCAGAGGGCTTACTGCACCACACTTTTAAACTGCAAACAATTTTGTTTTTTAAAAAACATGAAAATCTGCAAAGAGATGTGTGGCAGCAGGAATGTTTCTGCTGCTGCACATGACCGGGAGCAGGCTGCAGTGTCTCACCCCTTCCATAAAGCCAGAAGCGAAGCAGGGAAAGCGAAATAGGTACCTCGTTGGTTGGTAATTATGGTGTTAAAATGTCAAAAGTTTACAATGTCAGTGTTTATAATATAAGATTTCTGCAAAACTTTGTAACACTGCCCATTCATCTTCGTGGCTCACCCATCCTTGTTCATGGCTCTCCCTGAGAAAGAATCCTAGAGCCGGGCCTGGTGGAGTCTTGGCCACAGATAACCCAAAGACTTAATGGGGCAGCGCGAAGTAACAGGTGCACCAAAAAAATATTTTGGCAAACCAGAAACTGAGAAAAAAGCAATGGTGAACAACTGTGCGTAAAGCATGGAAAATAAAATGGTCAAAATTGGAGAGGTCTGTGAGGGAGCCTGGATCAGGGCTCCACCAACCTGAGGATCGAGTAAGACATACAGAGGACGCAATGGAGGAACAAGATGAATTTAAGGGGGGCAAATGCATTGTTGGAGCTATTTAGCTGGGTTGAAACCATGCAGAAAGCACAGCGTAGAGCCCAAATATAGGTTTTAGAATTTTCAAAGATGGTGTTAGGCACATCAGTCACAGAGAAGATGGAGCAATTTTCTTAAGGAATACTTAATTACCGGCTGCTAATGAGATTCAAGCATAATCTGAGCCTCCTATCCTGATACACAACGGCACCCGTACGGGCACTTTTAGCCTTCACGGGCACAGTACAATGCTTGCTCCACAACTGCAGATCTGCAATCAAACATAAAGTGGAAATCTCTGATACTATCACCCACCAAAATCTTGACATGTTCTTCCTCACTGAGACCTGGTTTAATGACTCCTCTCATACTTTGTTTGATCTTCTGGTACCCACTGACTACTCGATCGTCAGAAATGACAGGGCAGACAAAATTGGGGGCGGTGTCGCTATCATCGTCAGGAACTCCCTTCAAATGAAAGCCTTCCCTACCACCCTTTTCCGTACATTCGAATGCCTATCCCTAGAACTTCAAATACATCACGGCTCACCCTTTAGATTCCATGCCATCTACCACCCGCACAGTAACTGCTCTTCCTTTGTGGAGGAACTGACTGACTTCATCAGTGACCAATTTTCTCAAAGTGACAGACAGATCTTCCTGGGTGACTTTAATCTCCACTGGGGCTCTTTGGAAGACTCGGCTGCCAACAAGCTTGCCACCTTTCTCTCAGCCAATGATCTCTTCCAACATTGCTCGGAAACCACACATTCCAAGGGCTCAATTCTGGACCTTGTCATATCCAAAGCAGACCTGCTGACTACTGCTCCCCCCATCCATGTAGACTGGTCTGACCACTTCCTCATTCCCTTCCGTTTTCACCTATCGCACGTTATAACTCTCGGCCAACCTAAAAGAGCTACTACCTGGTTCCGCAACACTAAGAACATTGATCTGGACACTTTTTGTGATTCTGCTATGCGGGCACTTCCGAGACTAGACCCTAGCGTGGATGTCAACGTTCTCACTTCTCAGTGCCTCTCAGTACTAGCAGTCGAAATCGACAATGTCGCTCCTCTCCAAAGCAAAAGGAAAAGACCCACCCCGTCAGCACCTTGGTTCAATAAAGCTCTCTACGATGAAAGGAAAAACCTTAGAATCCTGGAGAAACATTGGAGAAAATCTCCTTCCACCTCCAATCTCTCTCTTTACGCTCAGCAAGATCCAAATATCACAACCACATCTTCTTTGAAAAAGCATCACATTTCAGATCCCTCCTTGACTCAGCCAAAAACAGACCCAAAAAACTTTTTGACCTCATCAAAAACCCAAACTGTTCTCCCCTAACCATTAAGCCTGAGGATTCCTCAAAGAAAGCAGCAGATTTCGCTATATTCTTCGATGAAAAGGTCAAAGCACTGGTGGATCAGGTCGCCCACCCCTCCCCCATTGAGGAGCGGAAATCCTTAGTTACCTGGCAGAACTTTGACGTCATCTCGGAAGATGACCTCCTCAAATGCATCCTCGAAACTAAACCCTCCAACCATTCTTCTGACCCCATCCCTAGCGACATCGCCATCGATTTCTACACCTATACTCTCTCTTACTGGACCAGGCTAGTCAATCTCTTCCTCAGTCAAGGCTCCCTCCCGGTTGCCCTCAAATCAGGTCAGGTCACCCTCTTCTAAAAACCCTCCGCCGATGCGAACAACCTCAACAACTTCCGCCCTATCACCAACCTCCCTTTTCTTTCGAAAATCACAGAAAAATGTGTTGCGAAACAACTTTCCTTGCATATTATGGACAATAACCTCCTCGACGTCTTCCAGTCTGGCTTCATCCAAAATTGCAGCACTGAAACAGCCCTGCTGCAAGTGATTGATGATGCGCTGCATATACTCGACTCTGGGGAATCGTGTCTTCTGATTCTTCTAGACCTCTCTGCAGCCTTTGACACTGTTAATCATAGCACCCTCCTCAACACTCTTCAACAGAGAATGGGATTGGATGGCACAGTGCTCAAATGGTTTGCCCCTTTCCTCTCGGACAGATCCCAAATGATCAAGATAGCGAACAGTCTTTCTTCTCCATTGGCTGTAGGTCAAGGCGTCCCTCAAGGCTCTATCCTGGCACCCACTTTGTTTAATCTCTACCTGGAACCATTAGGGAACCTTCTAAGCAAATCTGGGATCCATTACCATCTTTATGCGGACGACACTCAAATCTACCTTAAGGTGTCTTCCGCACACGATCTCTCACTACTCAACTCTACTCTCAACTCTATTCACAACTGGATGTTAGCTCACCAACTCATTCTTAATCCCGCCAAAACTGAATTCCTCCTCCTCTCTACCTCCCTCTCACCACCTCCTGTTCAATCTTGGATGGATCAGCTGAACCTACTCAACAACAAACCCATCATTGTCGACAGCGCTAAATCCCTAGGTGTCATTCTTGACAAAAGACAACCTAATCTCCCACATCAACTCTATTGCTAAGAACGCACGATACCAGTTGCGCCTTCTATGGGGGATCCGTCGGTTCTTCCCGGAGAAAGACTTAAAAACCTTGGTACAATCTCTGGTTCTCTCAAGACTGGATTATTGCAATTCTCTTCTGACGGGTGTAAAGATGGACAGACGCGGTGAATTGTAGTTGGAGTATTTATTATATGAACTCAGGCTCAGCAGAGAAAACACCTCCGCTCTCTTCTCTATCTCTCCGTCCACATCTCCACATTCTAGAATCCCTGCTGACGTGGAGTAATGGAGCGAGAGTAGGAAGAACAGGAGCGAGACATAGCAATGAATAACATAACACATCTTCCTCCTTATAAAAACACACAGAAAAAAAAAATTTGGGGAGAAGAAAAAAAAAGGTTAAGATACAAAGGAGAAAAATGATGGATTAAGATTCAACATCACAAACATAATCCGACATCCACTTGGGCTTAGAGCGAATACGTTTGTCACAAAGTGGTAAATCAATCTCAGTGTTACTTTGTTCCCCACCAGATGGTAAATTCATTTCACGACATGGTAAATCAACATTAGTGTTGCTTTGTTCCCCACCGGTGGAAACAACTAAACCATTGTTTACTTTTGAAGAAGCAGAATCATTAATAACAGAATCATGAGTGTTATCACCATTGTCATTAGAATTAGTATGAGCGCAATCTTTAGTGATAACTTCCCACTCAGAGTGTGCATCATAGGAGCAGGTAGTATCAGAGAAGTGTGTGTTAGTAGACCAACTAGAAGCGGGTCGAAAAATGGCTACCCTTTTAAGGTTCCAAACCTTGCCATCAGATAGACGTACAGCATTTTTTAAAACCTTGTCAACTCTTAATGGTTTGAAATATTGACTATCGCCTTTACTTGTTCTCCAGGGTTTCTTGACTCTAACCCAGGAACCAACCTTGATACAGACATTACTGGTGTGATGTTTTAGATTATACATTTCATGATCCTTGTTACTTTTGTTGACGATCCTTGACCTAATGACTTCTACAGGGGTGGTACTGGAAATGGCTTCTAATAACCACTCAGGATTACATTTAGTTCTAGCATCCCCGACCCCTCATGACTTCGAAAGGAGAAACTCCCAAAGAATCATGAGGAGTGGTCCTATACATCCACACAGTTTTGAAAATTTGTACTTCCCAATCACAACCGTTCTGGACAGCCATTTGAATCGAATTCTTTAAAACTCTATTAAATCTCTCTATCATCCCATTACCAGAAGGATTGTAAAGAGATGTGGTCCTGTGTTTTATACCAGCTCTTTTAAAATATTCTTGAGTAATATTAGACATGAATTGTACTCCATTGTCTGAAATTACCTGTGCAGGTAACCCTTCCTCAATAAATGTCCTGTCAAGAAACTTCAAAACTTCATCAGAAGTAATTTTGTTAACAATTTTGATGACAGGCCATCTTGAGAAAATGTCCATGACAGCAATGATGTATTTCTTTTCCAGACCAATTGGGCCCATAATGTCAATAGCAATAGTGTGCCAGGGTTTGGTAGGAACAAAAGACTCACCTAAATTAGGTCTTAAAGTAACTAGGGATTTATCAGAATTGCAGCAAGATAAACAATCACGCACGACCCTTTCGATAAGAACATCCACACCTAGCCACCAAAACCATTGCTTGACCCTTTGTTTGGTTTTAACAATGCCACTGTGCTCCTCATGACAAAGTCCGACAATTTTCATTCTCAATGAAAAAGGAGGAATAACCTTATCTCCTCTGAAAATGTATCCATTGATAACAGACAGTTCATGTCGAATTTCCCAAAAGGCTCTAAAAGCGTCTGGAGGTTTACTTTTGCAAGGCCAACCATTATTAACGAACACAATCACTTGCTGTAAAATGGAATCAGATTTATAACTATTTGACCATTCATTCACATCAAAGCTGGACAAACCTTGATTGTAAACCAAAGCAACTTGTTCAGTGTCTAATTCGGAATGGTCACACTCACGCATCTCAATAGGCAATCTAGACAGGAAATCCGCAATAACGTTCTTCTTGCCAGGGACATACTCAATCTGATAAACATAATCCTGTAACCGCAAGGACAATCTTGCAATTCTGGCTGAAGCATTCAAGATTCCTTCTGAAGTGAGTAACTTGACCAACGGCTTGTGATCGGTGCGTAAAATACAGGACTTCCCCCAAACAAAAGATCGGAAATGGTCCATAGCCCATGCACATGCTAGAGTCTCCTTTTCAATTACCGAAAATTTTTCTTCAGAAGGGGATAAGGCACGGGAGGCATAACCAACAATATTCTCCTTGCCATCAGCCCTTATTTGGGATAAAACACCACCCAATCCCTTGTTGCTAGCGTCCACAGTGACAACGTTGTCTAAATCAGGATCAAAACCCTTTAGAGCAGGGGCTTCTACAATGGCAAGTTTGATGTTGTCAAACTCTGATTGACACTCATCGTTCCACAAAAACTTGACCCTTTCTTGAGAAGCTGTCTAATGTTGAACATTTTAGACGAGAAATTTTTTACAAATCTGGAATAAAATTCAGCAAGACCTAAAAAGGACCGTACCTCTTCCTTGTTTTTTGGGTTGGGTGCATCACGAATAGCCTCTATCAAACAAGGTTTAGGGGAAATACCTTCACTACTAGTATGACCAAGATATGTGATGGATTTAACGGCAAACTTACACTTAGAATGTTCAACCGTTAATCCCTTGGACTCCAAGATGGTAAGGACGTCGTCCAAAATTTTGTCGTGCTCAGTCCTATCAGCACCAAAAATAAGGATATCGTCTTGGAAACACCTGACGTTTTTGATTTGACCAAATAAGTGGTACATTAACCTCTGAAAAATAGCGGCCGCAGAGGCTAAGCCAAAAGGAAGTCTCTTATACTGGAAACATCCAAATGGAGTGATAAAAGCTGTCAACTGTTTACTCTCATCCGCAAGGGAGATCTGATGGTAAGCAGCAGAAAGATCTATTGAAGAAAACCACTCAGCATTTTTCACCAGAGATAACATTTCCGAAATTTTAGGAAGGGGAAATTTATCAACTACAATATTATTGTTTAGATGTCTGAGATCAATACACAATCTCAATTTCCCATTACTGCGTCTAGCAACAACGACCGGAGAAATCCACTCCGCAGATTCAATGGGTTCTATTATGTCAGCTTTAACTAATTTTTCTAGCTCTTTTTCAACATCCTCCCTGAGAAGAACGGGAATTTGTCTGACCTTGTGAATCTTTGGCCAAGCACTAGACTTCAGTACGATGCGGTGTTCAAAATCGTTAAGGTTCCCTATACTCCCATCAAAAACCTTAGGAAATTTCACTAGCAATTCCTTGGAAAGAAAATCACCCTCATTGAGCACCATGACAGGATCCAAACTGTTAGGGTTGAGAATGATATCCAACTTACCCTGGTCCCTCCAGCCTAAAACTGCAGGTCCTTTCTTGGCAACATAAAGATTGCTGGTAGTCTGTCTATTCTTAAACTTAAAAACTAAACATCTGTACCCAACCATATCGATTTTCTCACCAGAGAACCCTTCAGGATGAATATCAGATTCCAAAAGTTTGTCACCTAAACGTGCAACAAAAAGGGATTTCCACGTTTCCTCATCTACAATAGTATATGGTGAGCCAGAATCCGCATACATTTGTACTGGAATGTCCCCAATAATCATGGTACACAACGGTTTCTTAATAGATCTATTATTGTAGTCATTTACATTCCAGATGAATAATTCTTTTGGATTTAAATTTTGAGAATCACTGCTAGAATCATTAATATTGAGTTTCTTAATACTATTCTCACAATCACTGGAGTCAAAATCAGCTTCATCCAAACATTTGATTTTACCACTACTCTTTCTTTTACAAGCTTTGGTGAAGTGACCCACTAACCCACAATTAGAACATCGTTGTCTTAAAGCAGGACATGTTCTACTTGACGCTAGATGTGTGGGACTATCACAACGGTAACATTTAAATTTGGTATTACGAAAATACTCTTTCTTTTTGGTCACTTCATTTTTGTGTTTGACTTGATTATTCATTTTGGATGTAGACATTCTGTCTTTAATTTTGCTGACTACCTCTGCAGAAGTTTCTGCAATAGCGGCATCTTGTTTAAGCAACTTGGCGCTGCGACTAGACATTTCGGCTTTTCTAACAATACTCAAAACATCTTTTAACTCAGCATCTCCATTTATCCATAACCTATCTTGTACAGCTGGGTCCTTATTGTGCATTACTACTTGGTCTCTGATGAACTGATCAACTAAATGATCAAACTTACAATCAGCAGCCAGTTTTCTTAAAGCAGAAACGTATTCATCCACTGTTTCATTAACTTCTTGTTTCCTATGGAAAAACGAAACCTCACAATCCCAATACAAACTTTGGGAGCAAAGTAGGTGTCAAAATCACTCATAATAGCATCAAATACATTAACATCGCCACCCCTACAACCTTGGTCATTCCTTCGTAAGCCCTTAACCCTCCTGGCCCAACAGAATGCAAAAGGAGTTTCTTTTTCTGTCGTTTGTCATTTTCCCATCTTCATCGATAGTGTCTATAAAGTTGAGAAAATAGGCTTTCCATTCTGACCACTTCATACATGGATCAGATCCAGCAGGCCAGAACGCTTGAGGAGGCTGGATTGAATAGTTTTGGCTGGTCATAGTGAAGATAAGGAAATGCAAAAATTAGAGGCTGGAATAAGGTGTACGCGATTGAGCAATTGACTTGTAGTGCACCACACAACGGAAATCAAACAGCTGGGTATGAGTAATCTATTGAATTAATGTACGCATTGAAGAAGTTAGGGTAGTGGCTCTCAGATGAAGAGTTCTTGAAGAGGAAAAAAAAATATATATATATCAGCTGTGAGAGTCTAAATAACAATAAGTTGGTGATAGTGTCTAATAATAAGGTGTGCACACAGATGGACTACCTATTAGATAGGTGTGCGCATCACCGCGTACATCAGTGGAAGCAGCTGTGAAATTGTTTAGGTGTGCGCATCACCGATAAAAGTGAAGCGCGTTGGTGCCTGACAAAATAGCGGCACGTAAAGCACAGGTGTGCACACAAATGGACTACCGATTGATAGGTGTGCGCATCACCGCATACATCAGTGGAAGCAGCTGTGAAATTGATTAGGTGTGCGCATCACCGATAAAAGTGAAGCGCGTTGGTGCCTGACAAAATGGCGGCACGTAAAGGTCACCGAACGTGACCTGAAGCGTAGCAGCGTGAGATTCCAAGCTGACGTCAGAATGAAGAATGGAGATGCGCAAAGGAGGCGAACTCTGCTGTGTCCTGTATTCGACGAGGCACGAGGGAGAGGCGCTCGTGAGTAACGGTTGGGAGAGGGTTTGAAAATTAAACGCAGAGAAGAGAGAAATGGTTTAAAAGTTAATTAACAGGTTGATACGACCTGTAATGCGTTGTTCAGGATAACCTCGTAGGCAGGAAAATTGGGCGCGTTGACTCCCACTTCTCAATGGTTGGAGAAGGAGTTTTTTTTTTTTAAGTCATCTAAGGGTAATCCGACCCCAGATACCGACGTCCGTCAATCCGTTTGTTTCACTCGTCGCCCATCCTCGTCGCCAATTGTAAAGATGGACAGACGCGGTGAATTGTAGTTGGAGTATTTATTATATGAACTCAGGCTCAGCAGAGAAAACACCTCCGCTCTCTTCTCTATCTCTCCGTCCACATCTCCACATTCTAGAATCCCTGCTGACGTGGAGTAATGGAGCGAGAGTAGGAAGAACAGGAGCGAGACATAGCAATGAATAACATAACAACGGGCCTACCCAAATCCCACCTCTCCCCTCTCAAATCCATCCTCCATTCAGCAGCTCGCTTCATTTCAGGGTCTAAACGAAGCGACCACATCACTCCTATCCTGTCCTCTCTTCGATGGCTGCCGATCGAAGCAAGATCTATTTACAAAACTGCCTGCATCACACACAAAGCCTTACACACGTCCTCCCCTCGTTACCTGGCGAATAAATTGAAATTGTCCGGTGGCTCTCGCCCTTCTCGCAATGCGGAAAAGCTTCTGCTTGAGCCCCCGTCTTCAAAAGGGAAAGATTGATGGCGCAATCCTTCTCAGGCAATGCAGTGAGAATCTGGAACTCGCTTCCCCCATTGCTCCGTGCCACCTCCTCTACCCCGATCTTCAAAGCTGACCTCAAATCTCTTCTCTTCCAAAGACACTTTCAGAACTAATACTTTCATTCTCAGGCCCCTCTAGGAAGTTCGCTCTTCATTGTAAATTTGTACTTTTTCCTGTACATTCCTCAACCTTGCGTGCTGTGTTGGATTTTATGTTTGTGTACCCTTCATTTTAAGTCTCCTGTTTAATTTACGCCCTCTCTACTCCCTCAAGGAAGTTCTTCCACTATAGGAAATTCTGTACTCCATGCCTATAGAAGTGCCTTCCCAGTGTGTTCTGAGTGACTGTCACCTATTGCAGTATTATACCTCCATTTGTATTTTGTATCTTATGTATCATGCACACCTGTCACTTTTTCCTCTTGCAACGTATACCTCTTTTTGTATCTTGTTTGTTTTTGTTATTTGCACAATTGTCACTTTTTCCTCATGTAATGTAACGCTTGCTTTTGTATTATGCTCACTTGTAACCTTCTCCTCATGCAATGTTACTGTTCCTATTGTGAAGCGCTCTAACACCTTCGGGTAAAGTCCGCGCTATATAAAAACGCATAAATAAAATAAATACTGGAGCGTCCGTACAAAATACGATAGGCGGTCATCCTAGGTATTAAAGGTGTTCCTTAAACTATCACCCGGTACCCTACCGAGTCCCGACCGCATACTTATGGATGTCACGCAAGTTCTGACCCTCACAAAAAACAGGCCAAAAGGACTTCTAAGACTATGTCATAAACGCCCCATTACATCCAACCACCGCTCACTCGCAAATCCTGCAACGCTACTCCACTTTGCTTTCTCTCCCTCTCCTTAGTCCCCTCATATCCAAAACAGCAGACGGCAGCAGCCTATCCTTGCCCCACCCGGTCGAAACAAGCTTGAGTGTCCGTTCCAAGTACAATTTATATTGAGCAGAGGTACAACGAAAACTCACTTCGCGGCTGTCACGCTTACTACCACCCGCCGACTGTAAAACGACAAAAGCAAGCGTAGACTCTACAGCCAATCAACACTTCGGAATTACGATTGCCACACTACGATTGGCTGGGGTGTCCCTAGCTCGCGAATCCTAGATTACTTTACAAACCAGCAGTTACCGACCACTTCCAGACGACTCCCAAAATACGTTAAATCGTGGGATTGGTTGGTATGTGACCCGGAAGTGCTAACATTACAGAAAATGTTCGTCAAATGATCAGAAGAGGAGACTGATGTAAAGCTGAATCAATCGGCGGTCCGTGTAAGTAGCGGACGGATGTCATCGTAATTGCTACCTCCACAGATCCTCTAGTTAAAGAATAGCTAGACCGTAGGTTGTCCTGTGTGGGCATAGGCCCTTCCGTTTCTCACCTTTTCACTAATCAAAAAACGCTTTAGGGCAAGCCACTCCTGGTTTATCTACATACTCCAAATTCAGCTCTGACTGTGCTGCACAGACTAGTAAAGTAGAGGAAGAGAGCGAACGCTTCACAATAAACGCGCGCATGTATTCTGTAGATGTGAAAACAAACTGAGAAAAGCGACTACGTTTATTGGTCTTTTGGAGGGATATATCGTTGATCAGAGAAAACTTACTGATATTGCACTAAACTGTTCTTTGCATGTCAACCATTATATTAGACAGCCTTGTACTGGTTTATTTACAAACATTGTTATGGAAAACTGAAGAGATTGCTGCATTTTCTAAGTTTTCCCTATCTTGGCAGATGAGTGTTCATGCACGGGTCAAGAGACTGATTTGCCCAAGATCACACCTTTCAGTCATGTGGTGCTTTATATGTCGAGTCGATGTGGAATTGACCCGACTGTCCTGCTCAGCATACATTGATACCATGGTACTGTGGATACCTACCTATGTATTGTTCTTTATAAATCAGACTGTGGTGCTGTTTAGACTGGTATGTATTTAACCCAGATCGGAAGGGGGGGGGAGGGGATGTTTGACAATGTTCAACATGCCGTCCATCATCTTTTTGTGTTGCTATAGTCCTAAGTGGGAAGGGTAGGCCTGGACTTGGGTGCCTTGCTCGATGTGCCACTGGATTCAAGCTAGCCTGGCTGATGTGGGGTGATACCCCGAAACAGGTCCCAGGATGCTTGTTTTTCGGTTCAGGGAGAACCTGGCCTGGCTGTTCGGGCTGGACTCTTCCCATGAGGAGCAAGGTCAAGACTGGTTTGCATATGGCTGGGTTCAAACTGGGGTGGCATAGTGAGCAAAAGAACGATGGATTAAACCCAGATCTCTTGACTGGGGGTGAGTGTTTGACAAGTTTCAGCACTCCGTCCATCATCTTGTGTTTGCTCTACTGGTACAATGGCCTGGTCTGTATCCACATTGGCCCATTGAGTACAGTATCTCCTTTAGGCCAGTAATGCCCTGGTTTTATTGGGTCAGCTTTGGACTTGCAGTGGGGCCCTTCATAATGGGTTATGGAAAGTATCTCACCTTGTTATAATGCATTATTTGCTGAGTCAATGTGGAAATCTGTCTCGTTACACTGATTTACATGCTGTGCAGTACTGGCCTCGCTATAGTGATATGTATACAGGATTAATGTTGGACTTGATATTGTGCCTGACATACTCCCTTAAATCTGCATTTTTTTATGACCTTTCACATTCTGAGACTTTGTGGAAGCTGGCCTTATTCTTGGACAACATGGATAGTAGTCTTTCTGATAACCACCTGAGATGGTGAGCTTGTCTGCAAGATAAGTGGGGTGCTGTGGATGATAGCTTTGTAAATTATGTAGCTGTTTTTGAAAATGGTGTGGGCCGGCAAGTTGAGCCAATGGAGTTCCACCAGGATGGGGGTGATGTGAAAATATTTCTTCAGACCATGGATGAGATGTTGTGCAGCTTGTCGGATTTCCTTAAGGGTGCTAGTGTGGAGTAGCTGTTTTGAAGTCGCTTTCTGGAAGAAACTTTCACTTTCTTTAGAAGAGAGAGCTACTACCATACCCTCTTTGTTTTTTTTTGGCAATATATTACTTGAGGGTGAGGTTGGTGTCCAGGGTAAATCCAGGTAACCCTGCGGTTGATGAAAGTTGGGTTTTAAAGCCATCAAGGTTCATGTCATTGAGCCAGGTTTGTACTGTTTCATGTTTGTTATTCGTGTCAAATAACACAAGTTCTGTCTTTATTGGGTTGAGATTCAGGTAGGTGCTGGACATCCAGGACTGGAATATGTGCATGCAGTGTTGAGGAGTTGGGTGTCTGAAGCAGAGGAGAGTAAAAAAAATTCTAGCAGACGCAACAAGAATTTTCAATTCTATTAAGGACATGGAGGCGAGGATTATGCTTCTCTTAACTTTACTGACATTCACAGCAGCCAATAAACTTTAAATTTGCATAATCCCGGAAGGACAACCCCTCCACTGTATGCACCAATCACCTATGAGTCCCATACATAATAGTCCTTGCATGACCTTCCTCTTCCTCTTTCTTTGCGAAAAACCTTTAACTTCAGCCTTAAACTCGACTGTTGAACTGGAGCGGCGCCGACCGCGCCTCCAACTGTAACTTGAACCTTAACCGTAGAGATTCTTTACAAGACTCCCAATGAACTCCATCCTGATCGTTCAGGTTTGCTTGCCTTGATCTCCTGCAAAGAGAATAGTAGTCGTAATATGCCATTTATAATCCATATATCTTTCATAATAATCATGTTAATCAATAGTCATAACCTTTATATTTCCAATATCAAAACGGGTGGGAAGAAAATCAAATCATAGTTGAAAGTACATGAAAACTTCACCAATCCTGCAATGACTAATCTATCACATAGTATACCATCATCATATCGCTTGGGTGGGATAATCCTTGCCTCCGTGTCCATAATAGAATTGAAAATTCTTGTCGCGTCTGCTAGATTTTTTTTTATTCTATGTCAGTCCACGGAGGCTCAGATTATGCTAGTTTAAAGTTGTTCCATCACCGTCGAGGCCACATCAACAATTGGTTTATGACAAAATGTCTTAAACGTTGAGTCAGAGGACCAGTCTGCCGCAGTCATAATACCTTGTAAGCGGGAGCCAGTATAAAAAGCCTTGGAAGCCATCGCGCCTCTAACAGAATGTGCTCCAAACATTGCAGTATCAACACCTGCTAGTCTTAATAACCAAGTAACCCACCTGGCTAAAGTTGCTGCAGTGACTGGGCGGAAAGGTCTCTGTAATGAAATCAACAATTGCCCTGCAACATCATTCCTGAGCTCACTAGTACAATCCTCATAACATTTTAAACATTGTACCACGCATAACTTGCTATGATGAGGAAAGGCAGGGTATGAAATACATCTGGAATGTGTCTTTGTCCTCCTTGAAATTGTGAAAGAGACTCCCGAAGGAGTGAATACTCTACCTGCTATATCCAAAGCTCGCACATCCGAGACACGTCTGCAGGATACAAGACATAATAACACCGTAAGTTTTGCCGACAATTGCTTACGCGATAATCCCTCATTAGCTGGCCAAGTCTTAAGGAAACGTAACACTACATTAACGTCCCACAAAGCAGAATACTTGGGTTTCGGAGGGTTAACCAAACGGATGCCCCTCACCACTTTACACACCAGGGGATGTTCCCCCACCGGTTTCCCATCCACGTGTGGATGTCCTGCTGAAATTGCTGAACGAAAATTGTTAATTGTCCAATATGCCATGCCTGAATTCGCCAGTTCAGAAAGAAAATTAACTATCAGATGGATACCGGATCCCAAGGGATCTCCTTGCCGTTCAGAACACCAACGAACCCATCTACGCCAAGCTGATTCATATCGTTTGTGCGTAGCGGGTGCCCAAGATTGCGATAGGAAGAACAGAGCTTCTTGTGAAACTCCAGGCACTTGGCATCGTTGCCTGAAAGTCTCCACGCCATGAGTGACAGTTGGCCTTGCATTACCAACGGATGAGGTAACCCCAGAGGGTCCTCCAGAATCTCTGGAAACGACCGTAGCTGCACTGGAAGTGCACATAAGGTTAGAGCCACCGGAAACCACGCTTGCGCTTTCCAACATGGTGAGACCAGTATCACCTCCGCCTTCTGTTGACGGATCTGTGCCAATACCCTCTGAATCATGGCGAAAGGTGGAAAGGCATATAGAATGCCCATCGTCCATGACTGAAGGAATGCGTCCGAGCTGATCGCCAGAGGATCTGGGCGCCAGCTGTAAAACTGAGGTAGTTGTGCGTTGAGTCTGGACGCAAAAAGATCCATTGAACATGGACCCCACTTGTTGTTCAGCTACCTGAATATTCTGGGATGCAGTCTCCAATCGCTGGCATCCCGTAGAAACCGGGAGTTCCAATCCGCTACCACATTGGAAGAGCCCGGGATGTATTCCGCCGTTACAGCTATATGATGGTCCAGGCAATAATGCCAAAAGTCTTTGGCTATCTCTACCAGAAGACGAGACCTCGTGCCTCCCAGACGATTGATGTATCGTACTGCTGACACATTGTCCATTCGCAGTAGAATACAGCAACTCGCCCGTTGCGGTGATAGTGTCTGAATCGCAAACGAGCCTGCAAGAAGCTCCAGACAGTTGATATGGAGTTTCAGTTCCTCCTGGGACCACCGACCCCCAGTCTCTACCGAGCCCCATCGGGCTCCCCAGCCCCATCTGCTGGCATCTGATTCTATGACTATTTCCGGACTGGCTGCAAAAATGGCCTTGCCATTCCATGCATCCATGTGGTCCAACCACCAAGTCATCTCAGTCCGGGCCTCTCTGGAGATCGAGATCTGCTCTGCATAACTCAGACCCTTGCGTAAATGCAGAATCTTCAAACGTTGAAGTGCCCTGTAATGTAAGGGCCCTGGAAATATCGCCTGAATTGATGCGGCCAGAAGCCCCACCAATCGGGCCAGCTTCCTCAAGGATATAGTCGGAGAGGCAAGCGTCCTCCTTATCTCCTTCTTGATAGCCACTCTCTTCCTCAAGGGTAATAGTAGTTGAGCCGTAACCGAGTCCACTTGAAACCCCAAGAATTCCATCGACTGCGTTGGAATCAGAATGGACTTCTGTGCGTTGATAACGAATCCCAACTCGTGTAAGAGTTGGACCGTCCATGTCAGATGAAGAAGAACCGTGTTCATATTCTGTGCCATAATCAGAATATCGTCCAAGTATATTATAAGTCTCACCCCTCTTTCCCTCAGATACTGAACCACGGGTTTTAGCAACTTGGTGAAACACCAAAGGGCGGACGAGAGACCAAATGGCATGGCTGAAAACTCGAACCATTGGTCTCTCCACTGGAACTGCAGAAACCTCCGGTGAGGAGGAAAAATGGGCACTGCCAGATACGCGTCCTTCAAATCCAGACGCACCATCCAATCTTTTTCCAACAGGATGTCTCTTAATAAATGTATGCCTTCCATTTTGAAATGGCGATACACTACCCAGGAGTTGAACTCCCTCAGATTGAGCACCAGTCTGAAACCTTTGTCTTTTTTGGGCACTAGAAAAATTGTACTTACAAAACCCAGCGGGTGAGGAACTGTTTGCACGATTGCCCCTTTTCCCAACAGTGACTGAACCTCGTTGTCTTTGAAAGACATCTCTGCATGGGAAAAATGTAGGGTTGGAGGAATATGTACCTGATGGGGGGAGGCATAGAACTCTATCTGAAACCCTCTTACCGTCTGAAGGATCCAAGGGTCTTGTGTGATACTCTCCCACCTGTGGTGGAACAAAGCAATCCGACCTCCCACCTTGGTGTCCCCAGTTTGCCTTAAGCTTACCTGAATAAGAGGTGTCTCCGGAGGTATTGTTCTGTTCTCTGTAACCTCTGTTTTGTCTCCCTCTGTCACCGCGATTGCGGGTAGGGTAGAATTTGGAGCGTTGGGCACCACCTCTGCCACGCTGTTCGAAGCCCCGAGAGGTCTGATTAAAACCTCGGCCGGTCGCTCGACCCCTGAAGCGTCCGGCCCTGTTAAAAAGGCCAGTGTGAAAAACTTTTTGGATGTTCGCTTGAGCCTTATCCAGGGCGGAGAATGTGTTCACATATTTCCCCATTTCCTTCACGAATTTCTCTCCGAAAAGCATGCCATTGCCAAGAGTGCCTGGTTCCGTGTTTGCCATTTCTGCTAGTTGCGGATCAAACCGCATGAGAAAAGACCTTCTCCGTTCCGCCGAAAGGGCGCAGTTCGCGTTCCAGAGGAAGCACAAAGCTCTTTGCGCCCACTCCAGAACCTCCGAGGGGTCCAATGGAGTGTTGGAGTCTTTGGCGGTAACCGCGGCATCCAGTATCTTTGTCAGGGGTCCTGTAACGTCAAGGAGTTTATCCTGACAGCCCCTCCAAGCCCGGTCAAGCCTTTTTTTGGGGTCCTTTGCGAACTTTTTCATAAAAGTGGCCATTTTCGGGTCTATTTCTGGTGTGTCTGCCACTTTTCCCATTAAAGATGGTCTGGGACATTCGGATCGTAAGGTAACCCTAACTTCCTTCTCGAAATCTCTCCAGAGGTTCTCCTGCACATAGTGTGCCACTTCGACACAGGGAACCCACTCAGTGGACCTCGGATGTATGATGTTTCTGGGGTCGAACAAAAGATTTTTATTGACCGGCTTGTCCTCTACGTTGTGGGACTTGCGTTTCCGCTTCGTCGCCTTCTGTGAAGTTTGCTACTCCTGATCTGAGTCAGACGTGTCAGGTGCGGCAGGAGACGACTCCTCTGTCTCCCCCGTCTGCGTCACGGATGCTTTACGAGACTTGGGAGAATCCCCAAAGCCATGGTCGTGCATTACGTTACGGGCCATCCTAGCAAGGATCTCAGCTGAGGTGTGACCTGAAGCTTCCCCTTGCGAAGCACCAAACTTACGTTTGCCATAATTCTTTAGTGGCTTGGTAAAAGGCTGTAATGCCTTGATTAATGCCCTCTTTACCGAGCCCTGGACGTGGGTATCCAGGGCCTCAACCAATTGCTCTTCCATTTGGTGCTCATCAGGTTCTTCATACTCTGCGTATTCATTGAATTCCACCCACTGATCTTCCTCCTCGGCGTAGTACGCCATCGTGGTGCAGGAGGTCTGGAAGAGCTTTAGGGGGGGAGAAGACCTGGGGTGTCCTTGATTGTCAGATACTGCTTAAACTGTCCCTAAGCACAAACCACAACTTTCCCTATACCAATTAACCACAAAATGAAAGTAGTCCTGTTAAAATAATGGTGTGGAGGGAGCCACCCCTAATCTCCCCTCAAGCAGAGCCTTAATCCGGAAATACGCACCGGGCAGCATTCAGAAGGGACCGGGGATAGAGCAGGCAATCAGTTTACCGATGCGCGAAGAGCCGATCACCGAATTCCGATGCATCGGCCGTTCGCGAATGAGCAGAACATGGGCCTCGAAATGGGACTGCTCCCCGAGCGCGCGAAGCGCGTCTGTCCCGCTCCACTTAACAAGCCCAGAGAGCGCCGGAGCGCTTGAACGCCACAAGAAAACTCACGCGGTGAAACTACCCGCCACACAGTGTAAAAACCAAACATTCAAACATGCCATATTTATACATGGAGCGCGACACCGCTCAGCTACGAAGCGCCCGAAGCGGCGTGTGCGTTCTAAACGCTTAACCCTTTGTAGAAAACTCTGAATAATTAAAGTACAGATGAGAAAATAAAATAGTACTTATCTTGCTGCTGCAGCAGCAAAGAAAGAGGAAGAGGAAGGTCATGCAAGGACTATTATGTATGGGACTCATAGGTTATTGGTGCATACAGTGGAGGGGGTTGTCCTTCCGGGATTATGCAAATTTAAAGTTTATTGGCTGCTGTGAATGTTAGTAAAGTTAAGAGAAGCATAATCTGATCCTCCGTGGACTGACATAGAATTTCAAGTACATTCGTCTATCATTGGCATATTGGTGTATCTTGATGCTGTTATCGGCGAGTAGAGCACTAAGCAGCTCCACGTAGAGGATTATGATAGGCAATAGTATGGAACCCTGGGGGACTCCCGGAGGTGATGGGGATCTTTTGGGATATTTTTTTTTATCCAGAGGACTTCAGTTCCCATTCCAGCCCTGCTGCTGTTTCATTGCACCTACCGCTCGACAAGGTTGGGAAAGGGTCTGCGCACTGGTTCCGCATTCCTAATTCCATGGAGCCTAGTATGGCTCTGTATCCTTCTTAATGGAGTGGGGGAGGGAGGGGGGGACACTGGCTGCTCTCTTGCTCCCATCAAACTAGGATTGGTAATGGGCTGCCCCTGATTTTTAGCCCGCTCAGAGGTTAGTGCATGGACAGGCAGATGTTAAGTACCAAACTCTTCTGTACAAATACATTGGAAACGAAATGATGTTTTTCCCATCATTTTGGAAATTATGTGTTTTGGGGGAAGTACTCTCATGAGATGAAGTGATAAGAACATTTGTAAAGCGCATAAAACTCAAGAGTATCTAAGTGCGAAGCCAAGCAGGACTCGATAATACAGACCGGCAACACAACTTAGGAAGAAAAAAAAACATGTTTTCTTCGATTTTTATTTTTTAAATAGACCAAATCCATTAAGCTTAGCAGTGTGGGCAGGTGAGGTGTTCCATATTGCTGCCGCCGCCCTAAAAAAGAAATGGCTGCCCCCATCTGACCATGTGAACCCTAGGAATGATTACTTTCTTTTCTGAAGAGGATCTTAGCAACCTGTGAGGAACATACCAGTTAATAAGTGCAGAGAGATGTTTGGAACCTTCATGATGAAGGGCTAGAAAGACCAGGCTTAAAGCTTTAAGCACAACCCGCTTTCTGGCAGGGAGCCAATGTAACAAGCGAATACCCTCTCTAACAGAGGCACGTTTAGTTATGTTAAGAATGAGGCGAGCAGCCGCATTCTGCACCACTTGTAGTGTATTTAGTAGGGAATCATTAATGTTCAGATAGAGGACATTGCAATAATCCAACCTGGATGAAATTAAAGCAGTGACCACTGAGTGACGCATTTCGATCAGGATAAAAGGACAATTTTTCCTCAGTGTCCTGATTAAATGAAAACAAGTACTTGCAGTATGATTAACCTGTTCCTCAAAAGTCAAGAAGTATCAAAAATGACCCTGAGGTTTTTAGCTGCTTTCTCACGAATAGGCAAAGAATCACATTCTACAGCTCACCAACTATTTATTCAAATCGAGTCTTGAGCGCCAAAAACAAGGACTTCAGTTTTATCTGTGTTGAGCTTTAAAAAAGATTCTTTCATCCAAGTGTTTATCCTGGTCGTACAGATATTGAACGTGTGAGCTACAGAGCTCATGCTTTGTCCTACTCAAATATCCGTATAAAAAAGTTAATTACTGAGCAGTTCAACATATTAATTTAATGTGTACTGATTGAGGCGGGCATTTGTCTCTTAATTATAACTGAATCCTGGATGAATGAATTAAACTCATTTACTTCTCCAAAGTAGGATGGTGTGCCTATGTCCAGTTATCAGTTCTATTTCACGAAGATATGCTTACAACCAGTATAAAAATGATCAACATTAGAGCCCTGATACAACTGAATAATTAGTCATAGCATGTTACTACTCATCTTAATAAGCCACACACCTAGTCTAGCATACATGATTACATTTCAGCATAACCTGAGTATTGTTACTTGTGCTGTATATATATTTCCCCACTATATCATTTGTTGCATTAAATGCCACATTGAATATTTTACACAACTACATAACATGCACCTATATTTCACAGAAAAAATTACTTCCTGAGTATTTTAAATTACTAAACTATTGCACCTAATTGCATCAAATTATTTATATAACAGCATAACCTGAACCTGCACCTGATTATTAATACATGAAGTTGCACCTTTCATGTTTTACGTCGTTCCATAACATGTACCTACATTTCATTTAAAGGATAAAGTTGCACCTTGAATACGATGTAGTAGTGTATAACTTGGAAGAAGTTATTACTGACTGCATAAAGTTGATTGTTGTACATTACTGCATAATTTCCACTAATATTTTGTTTACTGCAGTAAGCTATACCTTGAATATTGTACGTCACTGCATTACATGCAACTAATTTGACTTTAGGTCCCAAAGTAGGTCCGTAGTACCTATTACCCAACTTGCAACTAGCTACTGTTTATTACATTAAGTGGTGCCCTGAATGTTTTATGTTACTGCTTAACTTGCACAAGACTATTTATTGCTTTAAGCTGCATGTGATTATTTTATGTTACTACTAAACCTCCACCTAGATATTGATGGCTGTATTAAGTTATATGTAAACTTCATTTACGATATGTTTGTTAACTTAATATAACTGTATATTAAAAATGATTAACTGAACATAAGGCAAGCATTGTTTTTTGTCTCGGACTGGTCCAATGTAATTTTAAAATCTTCTATTTTTCATTACGCTCTCCAGCTTGTGGGGAGACGGACACAAATATAGCCTGGGTATAATTTATAAAAAAAATGTGAAGGTTAAAGCAGGAATCTATCCAAATGTCAATAAAACGGCTTAGTGGAGAAGCGGTGGCAGTGATATTTAGCATTTACAGTTAAAAGTGTGTTTACCAACTAATATGATATGTTCTATCTAGGCTACCGCCAAAGAAACCATTTGGATTCCAACTTGACCAGCGTCAAAACCACGTGTCAAGGAATTTGAAGTTTGTCTAAAGGTAAATCCTATTACAGCTTGATGTTTGCATTGCTTGGAATTCATTCTCATGTTTGCCACCATTTAGTAAGCTCTGCCTAGCTGTGAAAATCCTGCAGTGACAACCATAGAAGCTCAGTAGATCTGCAAGAAAACCTTTGCACCAGGTCGCACCTGTCCATCTTACTGCCACGTGGATCCTTATGTTGTAAGCAGGGTTTTCCCTAAGACATCCTATATACAAGACCAAGTGCAGGTGAACTTAGGCACCTAACGTAGACAGCACAGTTTAATGTTTGCATGTTAACTGTGCTTGTTGATCAGTGAGATAAAACATTGACGCATGAATGTGTGTCTGAGATGACTTTTCTATCTTATTTCAACTCATTATTTTTGCTTATTCATCATCCCGGGTTTCCCAACAATTCATCTTTAACTGGTCATACAGATACTTGTATGTTTTACACCTGGATTTACAGGACGGAGTGTTGCTTCAAGCTGTGCAAAGTCTTTCCCTTGACTCCTTAATTGCAGTGAAGGCCTCCTGCATCACCCAAAAATTCCTTATACCTCTGTCGGTCAAACAAACAGATAAAGACCCGCCCAAAGGATATTTCGATGTGTGCACCTTACAAGAAAACTGTTAATTTATACTTGCTATTCTTAAGTTTGCTGTCGTTTCAGTTCTGTTGACGTAAGTTGATTTTTTTATCTGCCATAATGCATTTGAAACCAGTTCTGCAATTGTTAAGCAGGTGATAGACTAGTCTAAAACACACTTGGACGTTTACTAAAATATATATTGCAGTGACTGCAAATGTGAATAATCCGCAATACCATTATTTTTTCAAGTTGTGGAGAGGTTAACTAACCCTAACTTCATAACTACTACATTTGATTGACTTTTTTGACTCTGTGAAACAAGCTGTGGAATGTAAATATTCTTTTATCATCATCACTGATAATCCCCCATAAAACATCCTTAAAATATGTATATCATAAAATATATACATGGTGATGATGATGTTCTTTTAATGACTGGGAGTGGAAACTTTGCTGTGCCCGGTTTCCTCTGGCTTCTGCTCTTGTTTCCACACATCACTGTGATGCTGCTGTACTAGGAATAAGTAATCTCCTGTTTTCTTACTTATTACCATGACATTTCTGGGTGTTTTCTAGGTTGAAACACTGGAAGAACATGGTGGTGATAAATGTCTTGGTTGTAACGTGGCATATATACGTTTTACATTGTAACAGTCATTCAGATTTAAAACAATGGGTTTCATTATACAGCTTCCCTGCTACCTCTCCCTGTCTGTCTTCACCATTCGAACCCCACCCTGCCCCGTTTTGAATATTAGGGCCATGATTGAAAATATACATGCATGTTTATAGATCTCCCACTTACCATACCAATTAAAGGTTTTACTTTGATTAACTATTACTATTGGAGAGAGTTGTAGGGCCAGCACGCCAAGCGATATACTCCAATTAATCCAGATTTTGTGTAGATTGTGTGTGTGCGAGGTTGTTAACCTAACTTAATTGTGAGTTACCTCTGTTTTTAAACACTTTTAAGTGCTGGTGAGAAAACACATTAATAAACTTCATTATACAAAGTGGTTGCACACCTACACCAATCCTTACAAATGTGTTCTCGTAAGTGTAGCTCGCAGCAGTCTGAGTACTAAATACACACATTGTATACACATATGTATAGAGATGCCTTGCACTGGTAGTGCATGAATTTGTATATGAATATTCAAAGAATGTGAGTAATTGAATGCTTTGAACTGCATTTACCATGATGCGATTGGGAAAACTGGTGCTTGTATGACTTCTTTGTATGAACCTCGTTATTGTCCTAAATATCTACAGTTGAACCCATATTTTATGTTGGTGCAGTTTTAGTATAATTTGTAAAGTTGTGGACCAGTTCAACTGCCCGCTTCTCCTCAAAATTTGTTCTTACCTCCTTCTCATAAGGACTACTTTTTTAGCATTATTTTATATCGAACAGCACGTGCCCTTCTCCAGAACCTAATCACACGCCTCTCACTTCCAGTACCCCAGAACAGTGTCATATGTTTTATCGTGGCAAGCTAATCCAGATGATCGTGGATTGCCAATTTTATTCCCTTTATATTAAACTATATGCACCTAGGCCCAGATCACTTTAGCTTCAGGGCAAAACGAAAAAATGGTCTAAGCTAGAACTCCAGGTTTTTGATGATAACCTCCTCATTCTGACTAATCATCAGTCGTGATCCATATTGATCGTTCATTAGTGACTGATATGGTGGAGAATGGACATCTGCTCACCTTTCTTTCCAGCATAATCAGGGCTGGGTGAGGGGCATAGGACAAAGGAGGGGCTGGAGGTGCCTTCTTCCAGATGATCTAGATTTATGAAACTGGATTTTTATGGATATCCCTGACCCCCTCCTGCCTCACCCCAGTGTTTCTGTCTAATTCTGGGATGCCTCAAAGTTCCGATTTAGGATTTGCCCTCATTAAACTGCTGGGCAAACACTGACTCACTCTCAATGGCGGTGTTTGCCCCAAGATGATTACAGCTATATATTTTTTATAGGGGGGGTCACCACCTCCCTACGCCCATACCCCCCAATATGCCCCTGGTCCCCTTCCCATCTTGCCCACGGGCATTTTGCCACCTACAACTGCAGTGCTGTTTAATTAGGCGCTGCCGTGTGCAGACAGCAAAATGCCTGTTGGCAAGAATGATACAGCACATAGTCTGCATACCCTGAGTTAGCTGTCATACTAGTTAACCTTTACAGAGATCCAGCGGGAGAACATGTCTAAAAACTGTGCTGTGATTGGGGGACGGCTCACTGCTGGCATCACTTCAAAAGTACCTGTTGTATTCTGGTAATTGCGGTTCTTTATATTTTCCCTAATTCACAAGTCAGAAGTGCCAATTAGCAGTTGGTGAAGTCAGTACTGGTATTTCTGTGCATTCCTGTGTGTGTGTTTCTGGGGATTGCCC